>JBBPCZ010000115.1:30631531-30655236 GCA_037974445.1 Brycinus macrolepidotus | reverse complement strand
CCCGCTTACATTTTTTCCAGTCCCGTCCCAATCACGTTATTAATAGTGATTTTGTTTCCCATCCCGCGGGATTCCCGGAAAAATGTCAGCCTCTACTCCAGGGGGACTGTCCCTGTAACTAATGATTGTAAGGTGCTCTGGATAAGAGCGTCAGCCAAATGCCCCCTTACCCTTTACGAGGCATGTCTAATCACCCTGCTAATATTAAAGTTGCTCTAAATGAGTTAAGTCCAGATGGCAAAGCTTTCTGCTGTTCTGCAAAAAACACAAGCAACAACTACCATGTGTTCATCAAAGGCCAAGTCACAAAATGACAAAGCACATTTTAAATGGCTTATAAAGCACTTGTGTTCAAACTGGAATAACTTGTAAATTACGCTCGTATGCATCCTTTCGCTGCCATGTTTGTTAAATGGGACATTCGCATTCGATTTCTGTGCTGAACCGTGCCCCGGCCCACCTCTCCAAGGGAACCGTACTAAAGCACAATTGAGGAGGGGGGTTAGAACACCTCAACTGCACCAGTCAAACAAACTGGACTTTGTAAAATAGGTCTGGGGTCAGTGATGGTTAACTTATTGCTAAAAGCTCCCACAGAGAGTACAAATTCATTTACCTTGTTTAAAAAAAACAGTTATTGAATTTATTTCCTGGATTAACACTATTGTTATTGTATCTAGCATTAATGAGGCTGAAATGTGGCTCTGGAGCTATGTCAGTTGAATGCACTCAGAAAGCTGTCTACATGGTACGCTGCAATATACTACAGGTTAAAAAAAGTGTTCATAATGTTATTTCTAATATTACTTTATTATTCTTTATTGTTTAATACTGCTACTGTTATGTATGTAAAAAAGTTTTAATTGAGACATAAAGTAAATAAATTAATTTGAATATTGCTGCCTTTATCGATGTCAGCATGAGAAGGTTGAGGTCACAATAACAATTAAGGAATACATTGGGTGGGTCTTGGCACTCAAATGGAAACAGAGAAAATCCTTTCCAAGTGAGGAAACAAGAGAATTCTGCTTTTAAGTTTTGGCTGGATATTGGCAGCAGCATCATGATACAGTTCATATTGAGATCTGTGTCACAACAAGATATGAAAAAGGTAACAGATGTAAAACAAGCAAAAT
This sequence comes from Brycinus macrolepidotus, assembly GCA_037974445.1. Taxonomy (NCBI): domain Eukaryota; kingdom Metazoa; phylum Chordata; class Actinopteri; order Characiformes; family Alestidae; genus Brycinus; species Brycinus macrolepidotus. The sequence goes on along the minus strand of JBBPCZ010000115.1, from coordinate 30,654,100 downwards.
GATTAGGAGAAAATATCTAATTGTGATCTGATTGTTATTGCAACTTAAATGAGTTTATTTTCCATCAGTGAAGGCCTTTTTAAGTCAAAGTAAATTAAAGCCAGTAGCATACCATGTAACAGTCATTTCGCCCAATCCTACCCACAACGACTAACTGTTTAAAAGTTAAATCAGAAGGCTTGAGTTCTTCGACCAAAGGTTCTAAAACAACTATCAGCATAGTTATGAAAAGAAATGTAAAAGTAAAGAAATGCACCAGAGTTAACAGGGAGAACAACTTAGTACTAACAATCACAATCACTATCATCGTCATTATGATAAAGTCAGCATTTTCAAAGAAACAAACGGTAAAACTAGATAAGAACTCTGACAATATGATATAAATATTTGAGGGCACTGTTTGTGGGTTGGGGGTTTTGAACTGCTTATCTGGCTTAAATTCAAAATGTTTTCATTTGCTTTTGATGCCCTCTTGCTATTAGATTGTGGATCACATGAAAAAACAAACAAAACAAAACGTAACTAACACTGAACAGGCAGCTGAAAGAACACCCTGCTGTGCACGCTGATAACCACGTGTGGAAACTGAGCAATTGTGATGCAAGCAACAATATGATGTTTGGACCAGACAAAGTCAAGAGAAGTTCTCCGAACATGCGCTGGTTAAAAGTTCTATTTATCAGTACAACCTCAAAACAGCATGATTCTGGCTCAAAAAGATGTATTGTTGCTTTGAATGAAGTGTTCTGACAGTTGTGGTAGTGTGTCAGCAGCTGTATTGATTGTCATTGTGGTTATCTGGTGTCTGTGTGTGTGTGTAGACAGATTTTGGTAGAGATTAAACTCTTAAGCACCACAAACATAGAAAAAATATTTTTTTATTTTGGTATTGACTTAGTACAGATAGTATCAAAGAACTTACACTTTTGACATCCCTAATAAGAAGCAATCATGGTTGCAGTCCTACTGGGAGCTGAATTCTTACATTTTCCAGATTATTATGAACTGAGCTACAAACAGATTTACTTTGCCTTTATCAGAGCACTCCTAAATCACAGCCCCACAGCCTCACTGGGAAAATGAACTAAATCAGCTCCAAGGGTGGGTGAAAGACAAGGGCAAAATCAGGCTGATCTCATGACCCGTGTTCATTAAGCCCACACCTTGTAAACTTAGACTAGGAATCCACCAGATAGACTACTTACAACAACCCTACTGCAGAACTGGACCAAAGTCTCAGGAGATTCACCTACAATAAACAGCTGGAAGGCATAACCCACTGAAACAAAAGCATGCTCATTAATACAGAAGAATGACTGAGGCACAGAAATCAGCACATGCAGAGAGCGGTATGGACTATTTGCGGATTTTAGGTTTAAATTTGCTCAGAAACAACTTCCAAATGCTAAATGCTGATCTTATTATTTTGTCTATGTTTACATGGAGCTCCCGTCAATTACTTATAAAGGTAAACCAACAAGGCGCAACACAGCAATACAAGCCAATTGCCAGCAGACACTTCTGCTGTGGGCACAAACCCACCCTTGTTCTTCAAAAAACTGCTCAATGAACTACTGGGATAGTGACGTTTACTACAAACAGCCAAATGCATGGAACACGAGGAGGAATCAAGTGACTTATTTTTTAAAAAAAGAAATCATACTACATAAATATATGAAGACACCTTGTTGCCATTGCCGACATTTTAGTACTTGTTGGGAGTAAAAACTGCTTTATATTCTTCATATACAGAGAAAGATCTGTTTCCTCATTTCAAAAGTCTTCGAAAACTTTTTCAAATGATGCAACAAACGTCACAAAAAAAGGCACCCGAAAAAGGGTTGGTCAGGTTCTTGGGCCCAACTGGCTGAAGAGCTGTTTATGATGTGAAATCCTCTGAAGGTACTGGGGCAGATTAGGCATGCAGCATCAGTTGCAATGGTGACATATCCCAGGGAAAGTGCTCCACCATCTGACAGAAAAATCCAGGGTTAGACCAAACTAAACTCAGAGGTAGATGGCTGTAGATGCTCCTTCCCTGCTCTGTGACAATCAAATATTGTCTAAAAAACATGTTTGAGATTATTAACATGAGGAAATCCATGTGATCTGATGAAACGTATACAGAGCTCCCCTTTTCACTTATCTTGCCTATACCCTGCAATCAACGCCAAAGCTCAGATGTCAGGATAAGGAAAAGGTTGCAGGACACAAGGGACAGGGGCAACAGCACACTGATCCATCCTATAATTTCACCCCAAGTTGACTTCCAAAATATTGTCAATCACTGGCCAGCAGAAGGCCATGATATGCAGATGAGACCAGTAACTAAACACAGTCTATTTCCTGTGTGCTGTGAGCATATCCACCAATCAGAGTATTTCTGATGACTCATGGCATTCAACAAAGTCACATTACTTTATAATGTGTTATGTACTAAACAGCCTAAAGCAGGGGTGTCAAACTCCAGTCCTGGAGGGCCGTGGTCCAGCACGTTTTGGTGATTTCCCTGCTCAGAAACACCTTGTTCACCTTGCCAGTTAATTGTCAGGTTTAGTGAATGTGTTTGAGGAGGAAAATCATCAAACTGTGCTGGACACCGGCCCTCCAGGACCGGAGTTTGACACCCCTGGCCTACAGCAAATACACCCCACTGTGGTCCTTTAGCCATGTCGTGCAGTCCTGCTCCTATGGTGTCCAATTATGGTACACTCAGCAGCTTGAGGAGCATACAGAGTCAACCACTGATACAAATGAGCCCTGCTTTCCAACATTACAAAGGACACTGCTTCTCCAAAAGCAAAGGAGCACAGTTTCACTTACAGTCTCCTCATCAAAATCTGCAAAGTGACATCGGATCGTCCAGCACTTGTTAAGCATGGCATGGAGAAAGGCGAGTGGCCAAGAGTGTAATCAAAGGCCCTGCAAAGAGTACTTACACCTCCTGGCGCATGACTCACGACTGCTCGCTGTGAACAGAGACAGCCTCTATTCATGTGCACACAAAAGCTTCACCTCGTCTCACAGAGACAGACAGAAAACAGAAGCTTAAACTGTACGTGTACATGGGTATACTGAGCACAGGATCACAGATTAATTTGATAACGCTTTATGCGTAGCACGTTCCTCATTCTGTAGTGTTTTCAAAACACACTGGCCTTCTCACTTTCCTCTCAGATGCATCGCTGCTTTATTGCGTGTGAGCAGTTGAACAGTTAAACAACGTGTTTACTCACAAGAAGCTCCAGCTTGGTTAACGTTGCTGAAGTGTTTCTCAATACAGCTGAAGAGTCTACTTAACATTAACAGCAGCCTGTAAGGAGGGACAGACAACAAGGAGAGTCGAGTTCACATGCCGAAGAGCCAAGCTTGTGATTTCACACCATCTGTTCAGCAAGCTAGGTCCCTTTTAGTCATCGCGCCCAGTAAGGAGAGCTGACATGCCCCGTGTTTATGAATTGACGGCCAGGGAGCTACCTCAGCCAGCTGAACGGTGGTGAGAGGCAGCAGACAGGCTCCAGTTAGCGAGAGCAATGAATATAAAACACAACAGGTACGACTCCTAATCTTACCCTGCTCTTCAGGGCTGTCGTGTCGGTGCCTGCATTAAGCTGAGGTTTATTACTCCATAGCTGTCTGCAACGTACGACCCTCCGTTTTTCTCCAGGACTGAAGTTTTTCAGTCTGTAAATAAGATGGCCGCGGCTAGACTTGGTTGTCTGAACTCTGTGACGCAATTAGAGGTTTGGCAAAGCTGCCCCTGCTGCAGATCGCCTCTCCGCCTGCAGGGGGCACCCCCACCAAAGCATTAACCCTTTACATCTGAACATGATGCTTATTTCCACTCTCTGAGCTGCCCTGCCCTGCCCCAAAACCTGAAGTTCTTTCCTAATCAAAGTTATCCCATATGGATAAAAGTTAGTTGATTATATAGCATGTAAAACTGTCACATGTGACTACTGATTATTCCTCTACTTTTGGCTGCTTCCAATTTGGGGTCACCACAGCGGATCAACCGTCTCCATTTACTTCTGTCCTCTGCATCTTCCTCTCTCACACCAACTGCCTGCATGTCCTCCCTCACCACATCCAAAAACCTCATACTAGGCCTTCATCTTTCCCTCTTCCCTGGCAGCTCCATCCTCAGCATCTTTTTCCCAACATACTCAGTGTCTCTCCTCAGAACATGTGCAAACCAACGCAATCTCGCCTCTCTGACTTTTCTCCAAAAGGTCCAACTCGAGCTGTCCCTCTAATAAACTCATTCCTGATCCTGTCCATCCTCGTCATTCCCAATGCAAATCTTAACATTTTCAACTCTGCCACCTCCAGCTCTGCTTCCTGTCTTTGACAGTGCCACTGTCTCCAAACCAGACAAAATACTGGTCTCAATACTGTCTTATACTTTTGAAAAGCATGAAAATGATTTAAAAAAAAAAACAAAAAAAACAAACAAAAAAACAAAACAAATGAACTGTTGCTGTTGTGAGCTAAAAACATGGTTTATGTAATGAACCATAGAAGCGTAAACCAGCAACATATGTTTGAGTGCACATTTAGATTATGATGCAAATATTTTCACTTAATTCTCAAATGAAGACAAATGTTTTTAAAATACCTGACTGAGATGGATCTACATCCCACATCCAAACACAATTATACCCAATGATTAAAAAATACTCTACGTCCAAAACTTACATGTTAAATGCTGAAAATTTTTATTAGATAGCCCCCACCCTTCATTCACCCCCAAACAATTTTCTTACAAAAACTTTAAATACCGAGATGTATTAAGACAAAATTCATATACCATACACTAATATGTGACACATTTATACAAAAATGCACGCCATTTATAAAATTCAAATTCAATAGCATTACTTAAATTTCAGTTTTCATTACTGTCACATCTGTTTGTTTCTCTTAATGGAAGCTACATCCACAGTGTCATGTAAAAATTCAAAGAGTTGTCTGCCATTACTGCTGCTGCCCAGAATGTCATTTAGCTTCTCCTGGCTCAGAGCGAGCAGCGCAGCTACGTTTGAAGCATGCTTTAAGAGTACCCTGAAGTTCTTGACATTGACTCCGGGCATTCGGAGGAGGAAGTCGTAAGGTCCAGGGTTGTAAAGGTCAGCTGATTCCTCCACTGTCTCTGACTCTGCTGTGATGGCCTGGGCAGCAGCAGCATCAGGCTCCATCCGGCCGTGCTTCAGCTCCTGGAAGAGCTCGGCTGTGGCGTGGGGGGAGGGGCACCAGAGCAGCCTGAGACGGGGAAAATGCAATGTGAGGAGGGTCAGTTTGGAGGTGATGTCATTGGCAGAAATTTCCTGGCGGAGGTCGCTGCGAGCCATCAAAGAGAAAGGTTTTGCTGGGTCAAACTCGATGAGCAACACGGGCCGTCTGTAGAAGCGGCTCATGGAAAGGCACTGTGTGTATAGGCGACCGTTCTGCAGTGACCCAATCAGATCGCTCACGCTCTTTCGCTCCACGCAGATCTCAGAGGTCAAAATGTAATCGCCCACCTCCAGCGTGATGGGCTCAATGTCAAGCCCTCGCCGATGCAGCAGTGAAGGGAGCTCACTACGGAACTCCCTCATATCAACGATAACTCGAGACGGCTCTTTAATCACCTCCTGTCCACCTGAGAAATAATTTTTTTGAAAAATTAATACGTATACATGTACAAAATGTTCCTCTTACAACAAACATATTTAAATCAGTATTCAAGACATGTTTGCTTAAGCTTTGCACCTGACCATTCTGATGGGTCAAACTGAGTCACATGTCCAGAATCAGATCTGAAACCACTGACAAATATGACTTGAATCTTTTTTTAATGTGACATTTTGGCATTCAGACTACTGGAATATCTGATTTGTCCTCCTCAAATCAGATATTTGGAAAATCGGATTAGAGCAGCCAGTCAGAACAAGGCCACACTTGGCTCTAGAGCTTTGTTCACACTGTAGGGCAGATTTCTTTACTTTAGTGTCCAGATTTTAAGTTACAGGAGTATGTGAAGGGAGGGGCAAAATTTAGCAAACCTTATGATCTTAGATCTTGATTCGCACTGATCTTTAATGACTGAGTACCAGAGGTAAAATAGTACGACCTTGTCAGCAGATAACGTGCATGGTTTAAATGCTAATGGGTCCTACCATTATTATTCTGAGACAAACTCAAATCTTTATGGAAAGTCTCAGTAAAAAAAACAAAATAAAAAAAGTTACTTACAATGTCTGTATAGCTCTCAATGTTTATGGTAGAATGTGATGTGCAGCAGAGACATTGTCACACATCCTGATATCAACATCTGCCACCCATGAATTATATGAAATAATATACTGAAAGTACTTTAAAATGTGTGTTGAATCCTGCCCCAAAAGAAAACTCAGATAAAAGCTACCTGTCTGAGCAAGGCTTTATGTTCAGATGTAAAGGCCATCATTACCAGGATCAAGTCTGTTAGATCAGGCTTAGAACTAAACTCAGCAGGATGGTAGATTTTCAGCACCAGGACGTGGCACCCATGCCTTAAAACTACATTAGCCTTGTAGCTCCAGTGCAAAACTGAGGAAGCAAACTTCAAAAGCCAAACCTGTCTTGGCTGATCAGCTTCATTTAAGACAAAGATACAATTGTGTACATTAGTTGTTTCTCCCCCAAGAACATCATTTTAAAATGATTAGAGAGGTGATAGAATACCTGCTTTGCGGGTGTTTATAGTAGCATGAGCAGGTTCTGGGTTGCGAACCAGGTCCAGGTTTGTGTCCTCTCTGCCTTCCCTCTCCTCTGGAACAACCATGCTGGCCTTTTCTCTAAATTCAAAATAGAGCAAAGAACTTCAGAGGAGAAATCTAAACAATATGCAACACCACCAATAACGAGTTAATAATTCTCAAATGTACTCAAAACAGAAGATTAAGGTGTGCAGACCTTATCAAATGTTCAAATGCTTGTTTCTCTTTACACAAAGCTGTAAGGTACCTCTGCTCCTCCGCTGAGCCTCCGTAAATGAGAAAATATACCCTATGAGGGAGAGTGTTTTGAAAAACAGGGTAGTGAAACACACGAGGCATAACTTTGCATAAATGTTGAAAAAAACACAGCAGAGGTGTGCAATATTTTGTCATGTTACTGTACACTTTCCTGAGCAAGAATATGATCAGCACCATCACTGAATAACAGCATGTGTCATAAGACAGATTAAGAGCAAGTACAGAGAGGCTATAAACAATAACAAGTGTACAGTAACTACATAAACCACACAGAAACTCACTGGATGTCAGGTCATTATACCATTGTTATTTATTCATTTGTTTTTAACAGTTATTCCCTACTCTATTTTTTTAGAAAATATTAGAATTAAATAAAATTAAAACAAAGCAATATTAGTAAAGAAAAAACTAGTAAAGAAACACTAAAAGACATGTATTGTGAAAATTTCAAGTGATATTAAATAGGCTACGGACTTTTGCCATTTTGCCTACCCTTAAAACAATGTAAGTAGAAATTCAGTACCTGAGAGCTTTTCCTGGCCTGCTGGCTTTGTATACCTCCAGCTGTCGCACAAAACTAAGCTCAGCGTCATACAGCACCACAAACATGGGCTCCACTTCCTGTAACACTCGTGTTAGACTGTAAGGATCAGAGCATCCTTTTAGCGGATGAATGACAGTCAATGGCTCTTTGAGAATACCATAGTAGGAATCCGAAGAAAGATTTAAAAGGATTTCTTCTTCCTCCTGTCCCTCTTCTTCCTCATGTCCTCCCTCATCCCCACTGCTGCCCATCTGTTCCAGCTCAGCATCTTTCTCTTGCCCCACCATTTGTGTGAGAGTCAACGAAGCTTTTAGTGTCTTTGCGAGTTTGGTATTTTTGCCTCTAGACTTTTTGCCCTTGGAATATTTTCCAACAGCTTTTCTGGGCCAGCCATTCCCTCGTTTAGGTTTATCGTCCAGTGGTGGAGGTTCATCTTTTCCAATAGTGCGCGAGTAAAGACGATTAAGTAGAGTGTCTGCGCCTCTCTGGATATATTCTTTCAGTTGTGCACACGTCCTGTCATCACTAGCACATATCAACACATGGCCTGGAAAAAACCCACACACACATTTCTGAGCCAGCACAAGTCAGGGAAATAAGTGAATGATACAAAGCTTTATGTGTAATGGCCTCACCTGATTCATGCTTAGAGCTGCCATTTTTCTTCTCAATTTCTTGCAGAACTTCTGACAAAGCCTCCCATTTGGGATTTCTCTCCAGCACAAGCTCTCTTTTCAAAGGGGCTACACACACACACACAGTCATATTTTATCAGACGTCCCTCTGTATCAGTAGAGGGCCTAATAATAAGGCTTGGACAATCTGATGATATTATTGTGGCCATATCAACAGTCCTGACTAACAAATGTTACTTCTAATGTTGAGATGGTGAGCAGTAACGTAAAAAGCTATCCATGATTAAGGGCGGGATATGGACAAGTTTAGTTTTCCAGGGTTAGGAAAGTGATGTAATTTTTTATTTTAATCCCAGCTGAATCTGAAATGTCAGTCATTTTTATAGGCTTCATGCTCCCACGATAGGAAAGATTCCACCACATTTTGCCTACTATAAAACAAGAAGTAGGTAAGCTTACAGTGAGGTGAAGAGTAATTTTTAAAAATTTTACTTAAAACATATTATTCTTATAAGTACATTTTTGTTTTGGACGTCAAATGGACAGCAAATGAGTCCTTATCTCTGATATATGCCATACATTTGTGCATAGTTAAAAAACAAAATTGTAGTCTTTGGATTATGTTACAATTGAACAGTTTACTCCACTGCAAAAACACATCTGATGGAAAAGATTTTACAGAACAGATTAAAATCTCATTGTTTTATTGTTTAAATAAAAAAAAATTAATAAATAAACACTACGCGTTAATTTTCAGATCACTTTTAGTAAAAACGTTGTATTAAGCCACATTCCAGAACCTGGGATTTTTGGTTCTGAATGTAAAGAAATACTGATTTTGAAAAAAACGATTTAAGGAATGTGCCTCAGAACTGCAGAGTGGGGCGCAAAATGTTTACTTTTGTTGTGTGTCAGCTGTGTCTCAGATCAAGCTAATAGTTACGCTGCTGTCCAACAACAGGTACTCTGTACATAAAGCATATTAAATGACAGAAATACTTTTTTTTTTATATACATTTTCGTTTGCAGTGATGGTGACTATAAATTCCCGAACTACAGACAATGCTATTGACAGCATTACCTTAAAACATCAAGGTAGATGAAAATAACTGAAAAAGGTGAAATAACTGAGATGTCGTAATTGACATGTTTTCTTCTCGTTTATTGGCAATTGAAGGCAGGGTGTGAATTGTGAACCCACACCTACTTCTGTCATTTATGTGCTCTTTTAAGGAAAACCAATCCTATCCAGTACTTTAGACACAAACAACTACTGAATGTTTGTAAAAAGTACAGAGTATAAATGTGAGATTTTGAGGTGGAAAGAATACTCAAATGCAACTGTTCAACACTTCACTGTCAGCAGACACTGCACGAAACCACTGAATGTCTCCCAGTGGCCAAATTGTAAGTTAAAATCATGTATTGGTCTTCAGTTACATTATATAATTTTTATGGAATAACATCACAATATTCTAAACAAAGACACATAAAACTTTTGGAAAAATTAGTGCAGCATACCAGAGGCTGTTGGTTTTTGGTCCACTTCACCAACCTTGAGCTTCTTTTTTGACTCAGGAATGCGGTACACGCGGCTACGGGCATTCACAAACATAGATGTGCTAGAATCTAGGAACAGCCACCCTATAACAAGAAACAGAAGGCGGCATATATAAAGAGGGTCCTGCGCTCCTTTGGTAAATGACTGCATCAAAACAGCTTGGGACCTGCCACAGCAGCTGTACCTGAGTTGCTGCCAAAGTTTTTCTGGCTGGAGCGCAGGGACTCCAGCAGGTTGAGGAAAGTGACACAGTCATACTGGGTGAGGTAGAGTAGGAGAGTGCGTAGAACCTTTAGATCCTGCACTAGAGCTTTAGTCTTAGCTCCCAGCTGATGCCACAAAGGATCAAGGTAATGCCGAATGGTCTGAGAAAGCAAATCATGTGATAAACAAAATGTCCCATAATCTTGTTCTCTGACAACATCTTTAGACAGATACATTATACAGGCACTTTAAAGCATTACTGCCCCATAAAGGGGAAAAAACAATACTTCTGAAATACAGAATAAAAACACTAGAATGTTTGAATCAATTATTGCTGATTATAACATAAGTTCACAACCCTGGTCCTGGAGGATTGTAGTGTTTTCCCTACTCTAATACACCCGCTTCAAACCAGAAAGGACTTTTTTATTAGCTGAATAGTTAGGTAAGGAGTGTTGGAAGCAGAAAAAACACTAACATTAGTAAATCAGGGGGTCTGGAGTTGGGCCAGGGTTGGGAACGACTGGACTATAGTAACATTAAAACATTCATGTAATTTTTTACCATTTGCCAAATATAAAAATACTCCAAAAAGTTTTGTTTTTTGTTGATAATATGGTAAAGTAAAGTGGCTCTTTTCTTTTTCTTTTTCTGCATTTAACCCATTCAGCAAGTGCAGCAGTGGGCTCCCACCGACGAGGCGCCTGGGGAACAGTGTGAGGGGACGGTACCCTGCTCAATAGTACCTCAGTGGTGCCACTGGCAGTTCCTGGGATTAGAACCTGCAACCTTCTGATCACAGAGGCAACTCCCTAACCATCAGGCCACCAGCTGCCAGTTTAGACAGTAATCCACTGCTGTCTAAACCTTTCCAGTTATGCTTGTGTATAGTATATTATTCAAAGTAATCTGGAATTGTACCAACGTAGTTTAAATGAATATGATTATACTGCTCTGTGATACACTGTAACCACAGCTAAGGTGCGGAGGCAGTTTTCTCACTTTCTCAAAGGCATTCCCAAGTGTATTTTCCAGAGAGAGGTCTTCAGCCTCCAGTGTTGGATTGTAGCGCTTCAGCTCCTTCAGACAGGCACTCATGATGTCCAAAATGGAGCTCTGGATCGCCCTCATGGCTGTGGTTAAAGGTACGTGCAGCTCCACCACATCAGGCTTGTGTCGATCCAATACAGTGTTTACAGAAGCTTGAAACCTAAGTAAGACCAACAGATACAGACAGAAGAGACGTAAAATCAATCAATTTTGTACTGCATTTATGAGAACAGACATTTATCACAATGTACTGATTTCACACCTAGCATTATCTGCTTATACCTGGGCCAGAGAAAGAGCTTCTTCACAAAAAGGTTCCTCATAACTCGCTCAACTTGACAAAAGCCAGTGGAGAAAGCAGTTGCTTTATCAGTGAAGGCTTTGATGAACCCAGTCTTGTTCTTTTGTCGATACAGTCTCAGAATGAAGGCTTCCTGGCAGGACTCAATGATTTTATGGGCACGGTAGACTAAGATTCCTGCAAAAGTAACAGGACACAATATCTCAGCCATCATTTCACATCCCTCCAACCGCCATGTCTTTATATGTCATAAAATCTGCATGAGGTTGTGTTAGACAATATCAGCATCAATGTGCTTTTCTTGAATAAGAATTAAATTATTATAGATTTATTATAATACAGTTTGCAGGAGTAATTATGAGTAATTACTTATAATGTCTAACATCTGAAATACAACTAATAATTATAACTGAATTTTATGAAGTGGCCATATACTAACACATGTATAGTCAACAGAGGCAGTAATAGTGACTTGCTGAAACAAAGAATAGTTGGGCTACTCTGGATCTGATTTGAAGGTTCGATAAAATCTTCTTCTAAATACGTTATGTCTGATTTAGTAATGTGATAGCCATGTAACAATCAAATAACCCATCTTTAAAACAACATAATCAGTAACTGGTACTGAGCCTAGCAGGCAGTTCTTGGTAATTGTTCTTGGCCCACAAATTTCAAACTTGTATATCCCGAGAATGTATTAAATATAACCTGAAATGAGGTGAGCAGGGATCCTGTCGGTGAGGAAATCGACCACCAGGATGCGGCTGGTCACAAACAGCACCCCTCCTTGAGTGTAAACACTGTAGCGCTCACTGCTCTGTACATCGCTGGTCACAGTCTGGGGAAGATGACTTACTCCTTCAGCCCTCAACTGCTCCGTGAAGTATTCCTGCAAGACTTCTTGCTATCAGTTAACTGAAACTCAAACACATTCTCAATATTGACAACTACTAGTGTCATCTTTCATATACAGATTCTGTGTTGTGTGTTACCTGCTCGGGAGTGGTCGTGTTGAGCAGCAGCACTAAACTTCCCTCCTCGGAGTAAACCTTCATAAATTGTAGCAGAATCCTGTCAATACCGAGTCCTTCGGCAGAAACCAGTAACCCATCAGTGCTAAAGAGGCTCAGAAACATTTCTGTCTCATACTCCAGCAGGGCTCCCACCATCTCTCTTTCAGCCTGTCAACAGAACCTGGAAACTCCGGATAATCTGAAAAGTTGCTCAATAGGTCCAAATTAACAAACTAACAACCCTATTAGCCTCCGACTCTGCAGACGGCTGCAGTGAAGTCGCTCCGCAGCACACTCATCCCCTCTTCAGCCTGAAACACTCATCCAATCAGGCTTCACACACCATAAGCGCCCCCTACTGCACTGGAGCCCTCACCCACCTTCCTGCACACTCGGGTTAATGCACAAAACGACGGATCCTGTGTGGTGTTCCTGGTATGCAGTGGTTACTCCCTACCAAAAGATTTTGAAGATAGAACAACTGGTCAACCAGCAACAGGGTCATGCCACTCAAGGCTCATTGATGTGTATGGGGAGCGAAGGGTAGCCAGTCTGGTCTAATCCCACAGAAGAGCTACTGTATCACAAAGTGCTGAAAAAGTTAATGCTGGCTATGACAAAAAAAAATGCCCAGAGTGCCCATGCTGACCCCTGTCCACCACTGAAAGAACATACATTGGTTATGTGAGCATCAGAACTGGACCATGAAGCAATGGAAGAAGGTGACAGGGTCCTTTATCCTTCTGAAAGAGGCCACTGCCATTAGAGAATACTGTTGCCTTGAAGCGGTGTACTTGGTCTGTAGCAATGTTTAGGTAGGTGTTGTGTGCCAAAGTAACATCTACATGAATGCCAGGACCAAAGGTTTCCCAGCAGATCATTGCCAGAGCATCACAGTACCTCCGCCAACCTGCCTTCTTCCCATAGTGCATTTCTTCCCCAGGTAAGTGACCCACACACACACACACACACACACACCTGCTGTCCACATGATGTAAAAGAAAATGATATATCAGACCAGGACACTTTCTTCCATTGCACAATGTGCTCATTGTAAGAACTTTTGGCAGTGGACAGTGGTCGGCATAGGCACTCTGATTGCCCTGTAAGCAACAAGCTGTAATGCACTGTGTTCGGACAGTTTTTTCACAATTTGTACATTTTCCTGCTTCCAACACATCACTTTCAAGAACTGTTTACTTGCTGTCTCTAATATATCCCACTCTTTGACAGACCTTGTAATATTACATGCCTCTAAAACTGTACATCCAAAATAGTCCTTTTCACTGGAGGTATTTCCTTTTCTGAACAGTAAACGCTGGTGTGAATGGAAGAGGTTCATGCTGTCAGTCTGTGCTGACAATGAATGAACAGTAGAAGTATCTGCCAGTGACGAAAAGGAAGCAGGAGGAAAGCGAATGTGAATCAGCAATAGCACAATTCAGCATGTCAGGCTTTTGATCCATCCATCTGTGTTTGTGTTCACTAAATCTGTATCAGTTTATGGTATACAAGCACTGCCTACACACTGATGGTCTGTGTTTAAGGGGGATTTGCTGTGATAATTACAGAAATCAGAATTAGAACACACACACACACACACACACACACACACACACACACACACACACACACACACACACACACACACACACACAAGAACATTCCAGTAAGTGCGAGGTGGGCAGTTTCACAGCTTGTGTGAGAGGTTGTTATATAACAATCAGTACAAAGCTGATGTTTAGAGTGTTTTTCAGGCAGTCATTGGAAATGTAATAAGAGTGATTGCATAACACCTGTCAAATGTTAAAAATTTATTAATATCGGCTAATATCACAAACAAGTCAATACTGTCCATACAGAGTATTCCAGAATTATTGTTACCCCATTGATCAGCATGAACATACATTAATAATGAAATGAGCTACATGTAATCCCAGTAACAAATAGAGCATATTACATATAAACTATGTTACACTGTTTTACTAACTCAGTTCATACTGTCCATGCATGGACTGCAAAAACTGCCTATTTTGAATTAATTGTTTTTGCGATGTCCCATAAAGCAACGCATTGACATACATCCACATATTCCACCTATAGCAGTTCTGCCCCACCCACTCACACTAAAATTATAAGGAGTGTTTCAGCCTGGACTGCTTTTTAAATGAGGTACAATGCTGTGCAGCCAAGAGAACGAAGTTAATTTACATATATCAGCCTTAAAGGTACAATAACAAAAAAAAGACGCAATGTGGTGTGACTATACTTATCTGCTCCAGGGCACTTGACATTTCGTGTCATACTGGACACAACTTAATGTCACATTAATTAAACAAAGAGCCACATTTGTTTTTTCCAGTTAAGGATGTAAATATAAACTGCAGAATCCATTTATTTTCCATTTCAAGTTTCTGTAAACACTCAAGCATAGTGTGTTGAAAGAGGTTTTGATTGGGTGCTCATGGGAAGTTTGCGTGGTTCACTAAATACGGCTAGTTCAAAGATACACCCACCGCATGCTAAAGCATGGAGGCATTCATTATTTTTTTACTGGGGGAAGAGGTACAAGGTCTCACAAGCTCATCATCTAGAACAGGAGTCCCCAACTTCAGTCCTGGAGGGCTGGTCTCCAGCACAGTCTAGTAGTTCCCCAAAGTTTAGTACTGTACATTCTAGACCCATATCGAAACAGCAGATGTTGTAGAAGCAGATATAAACTTTGAGAAGTGTCAACAGACTTTTAGACTGCTGACAGAGATAACTGAGATATAATGCTGCTTTCAAGAGATTTTGGAAACTTGAAAATACTACTATTCCTCAGTTATCTCCATCACCAGTCTAAAAGACTGTAGACACTTCCCAAAGTTTATAGCAGTGCAATTCTGCTTCTACTACATCTGCTGCTTCGATATGGGTCTAGAATGCACTAGAATGAACTTTATGGCATTATTATATAATTTTGCAGTAACTGTCAACAAATCTACAACATCTCCATGAAAAACAAGCTCGTTGGAAGTGTTGCCAGAAGGATACCCCTGCTGGTTGCGGAGGAGAAGTAGATGAAGGAGTCTGCCAAACACTGTTGACTCTCAGACTGAGAGCAGGTGCTGTGGTTCAAACCAAGAGTGAATGTTTTACTTACAAAACGGTTTACTTGCGAAGATGCCATGGATCTTACAGAGCAAATTTAGCACTGAATCAGCCAGGCGGCTGGCACGGGCTGCCAATGGATCCTTCAACAGGACGTTTATCCAAACAAATGACCGAAAAGACAGTCAGCATTTTCAGTCAAAGAGGCTGTACACTGTACACTTTTGTTTACAGTGTTGTTTGTTGGTTGTTTTATATATTTATTTAGTTATTTAATTAGTTTTGGGGGGAGGAAAAGGTCCATGGTACATAAAGCAATGGAGTAAACTCCTCTGCTGTTGTTTTCCCACACATCTTTGACATAAATCAGTAAGCAAATCATGCAATTCACATGTTCATTCATTTATAATAAAGCTGTAAGACATTCATCAAGGTTTCTAAGCGAGCAAAGGGCCACTCTCTCCAGCAGGCCACAATTGAGTGGCGCTGCACCATAATGACACAGACTGCAGAGGGCAGTAGAGCGCCACCAGGCCAAACTTTCCTGCAGAGCAAGTTTAAGTGGGACACATTAAAACATTCAGTTTAACCCACTCAGCTGTTTGTGCATTTGCAGGAGGGGGATAATGACTAAATCTTTCATAAGATTTAAATACAGTCACTAATTATGCAGTCGCTGGCTAATTATGTAGCTTTCACAAGTTCATAAACACCAACTGTAGGCTAAAGTAGCTAACCATAAAATACAGCACACACGCTCTCTCAAACACTTCACTAAGCCAAACAAGATAGGGAAAATGTACGACCAGACTCAAAATATGGACGTTTTAGATTATACATGAGAAAGCAGCTAGATACAGGCTGATTGCTTTAGGGCAAAGATGGTTCATCTCTAGCAGTTACTGCAACATGAGGCACAAAAACACTTGTGTGTAAGAGAAAAACTGAGGACCTAGCCAACATGTATCAGCCTAAATAAGTACACACACACACACACAATATACTATATATATATATATATATACATACATACACACACACACACACACACACACACACACACACACAATATACACCCTGCAGCCTTAAAGTCAGCGTTAATTGGTCAAATAAGCCTTAAAGGCACAGTAACAAAAACAGTCAGTCTAAATGCAACACAAACACTACACAAGTGTAGGCTACCTCAGGGAAAACAAAACAGATGGAAAAAAGAAAGGATGTGGGTCTCTTAAATAGGACATGGCAAGTGAAGATTAATTGATTATATTACAGAGACAGAGAGAGAGAGTTTGAGTGAGAGAGAGAGAGAAAGGGATGGTGGAAAATAAGGTAGGTGAATCACAGTAACCTAAAATGTATTCTTTGTGAGTCAGTCCTTGACTTCCATTAGGTATTTATTCAGCTTATTTCTGCTGAAATATGAATGAATTGGAAAAAGCACCTGCAGGAGGTTTCTTTCAGACAACCAGTCACTTACTCATTCACTCTCTCTCACTCCCTCACTCACAATAATAAGTACTGTGCTCAGCCTGTTCAAAGTCAAGGCACTTGAAACCCCTGAATAATATAATGGGCCATTATTTGTCAACTCCATTTATTGAACGTACATTAAGGGTGGCCAAGACTTACTTTTAGTCTTTTTCTGTTTCTCGCATGCTGAGTGTGACTATCTGCGAGCACTTTTTTTTTTTTTTTTAAGAAAAGAAGATCTTCTTGTCCACAGGAAGTAGAGAAGCAGAGGGAAACCCTCCACCCAGCCAAAAATGCAGCATTTTCAGATGAGCCATGAAGGAGCCTTACAGGCTGTCAGATCCATTTTAGAAAAACTGTGGTGATACAGAGCTGACGACAAAAAATAATAAAAAGAGAGGGGAGGGAAAGAAAGAGGGAGAGGGAGAGGGAGAAAGTGTGAGGGAGATAAATAGGGGACAGAAAAAGAGGGAAAGAGAAAGAAAGAGAAAAAGAGCAAGCATAAAAAGGAGAGAAATGAAGCAAGAGAGACAGAGAAAGAGCAAGAATGAAAGGGAGTGCAAGAAAGAAAGAAAGAGTTGAGGAGAGATAAAGAGAATATAAAAGGAAAAAATAGGGAGAGAGACAGAAAGAAAGCAAGAATGAAAGAGAGTGAAAAAAGAAAGAAAAAAGAGGGAGAGAGACAGGCAAGAAGCGAAATAAAGCCTCGTCCAAGCAGTTGTGTAGGGGTGTGTGTGTGTGCGTGTGTGTTGTCAGAAAGTACAAAGATGAATAATGCAGTAAAACCATGGCTGCTCCAAGATCAGGTACAGTTTTGGTGGCTGCTGTCGACCCACATCAATCCCCCCGTAGTTTGGCAAAAAAATTAAATTTTTACACTTTTTCCCCATAATCTAAATGCAGCTGACCTCCCAGTATATGTGTCCAATTCATGGCCATGAGTCCAAGAGAACACAACTGGCTTTGCTTTCTCTGGGTTTTTAGAATAGTCCTCCCTCTTCCCCGGTACTCAGTGCGGTGCTAGGGTGCCTGTTAGCTGACATAACAGAACTGGCTACTTAATGATTTCACACTGTCACTAATGCAATATCATTGGACTGAGTACCATGTCTGGAGAAAAATGCTACCCGCCACTGTTCGTGCTAGAACAGCTTTTCAGTGTTGGTGGCATTGTATGACTCGGGGGGTTCTAGCTAGTGGGGGAAACAGGACACGACTAAAGTAGGGGAAATCAGATTGTTGCCTGTGCCTTAGTGAGAACTTTATTCTAACATTAATACTCACGAAAGGGGAAGAGGGCTGCACAAATGAAACCCTTTAAATTAAGTCTTCTTTCTTTTTTAAGTCATTTACTATTGTTTTCTGTGTTAATTTTAATAATTAAAGCTGTAATAACAATTGTTTTACTCTTGGCACGTTCAGTCAGACATAGCTCTATGGAACAGTTGGCACTGCAGACACTGTCAGCCAACTGCAGTGGGTTAAGAACCACCCAGCGAAGTGATCACAAACATCGCAAACATGACATCAAGTTTGTATAATGTCAGAAAATGCTTGCAGCGAGCTTACTATGACCCTGACGGAGAAAACTCAAAACCCCTTTTGGGGAGCAGTAATAAAATTTGAATGAGAGAACGAGAAGCTGTCAGCAAATGCGAGCTTAATATGCAGGAGCTCAGTACCTTCCTCTAGTGTACAGTACGCTGCATGCTAAAGCATACATCACGAACCAATTGCCAGTTACATAACGACAAATTCCTTGCTCACAATCCAGATGGTTTATTTATTTATTTATTTATTTCAGAACCACAGATGCAGTTTAAACCGTGAACCCTTGCAAGCTGCATAGGGACTGATAAAGATGATGCTTTTTTTCTATATATATATATATATATATTAGGCTTTTCAGTAATTCCTTTTAACCCAAATATTAGTATTAAGAACGCAAATCTAATTGAAGGAAGTGATGAAAGTCAAAGCTGTCCAGATTGAGAAAACACAGTCAGATTATCCATATTAGCTCTGTTGCAGCTTGCTGAAACAACAGCATTATCATAAAATGAACAGCAGTGTTGCGTTTGAACATGTGAATCATGCACAATGTGAATGGGCCTTGCTATTTGATGGCAGGCTGTCTGCTTAATAGTCAAGGCTTCTTCTAATCAATGACAGCAGCTTTTTCCCCCAACTGGATTATTTTCTTGCTATATGATGTCATAGATATTCATACAATAAATCACTTGATGCATCTCAGTGACTCAACATGTGTCATCACCTCTTCATTTGCCCTGTGTTCTTTACATCTCTGCTAATGTCTCCTCCTCAACCTTGTCATAATGCCATGCAGATGGGATAACCAGCAATCAGTCAAAGTCTGCATGAACACTGGTGGACAATTTTAAACATTCACTAAGAGGAGGCAGATTCTAGCTAGAACTACAACCAACTTGTTAGTGCTCCCTTGGATGAAACATAGTCAAACTCTTATAAGGTGTTATAAGAAGTCTTTCAAACCAGACTGCTTTTTACATGAAGCACAATAAATTGAATAAAAAGAAGTCAATCAGATAGAGCTCATTTACATATCTCAGTCATCAACACAGCAACAAAACCATTCAGTTTAATTTACAAGTGATAAAGAAAGATTGTGTGGTCATGTAAAAACTAGGGGTGGCTCGATACCACTCTTCATGTCTGATTCTGTCGTTTCCACTCTCTTAAACAAGCTGTTTGTCTGGATGCATTTTGCTTAACCTAGTAAAACCCAAGGATGATTGTTTTTGAACATTTAACCACACTTTTAAAATACAGATTTTATGTGGAAAATGGAGTCCTTAAGGTTGAATCCTTATGGTTTAAATCCACTTATTCACTTCGTATTGTATAAAAATGTATAATTATAAGTACCTTACAGAAGTGACGAATTTTATGCAGCTCACTTAAACTGATGTGTGTATGAAATCTGAAGGCCAAAATTCACTCAAAGTTTACTCAAAATTCTCTCCATGTGTCTAGTACAATGGACTGATACATACCAATGGTCTGAGGTTAAAAGAAAAAAAAAAACGTAACCTGTCACACTTGCACATAAGCACTGGAGACAAAAGGCACTCTTGGTTCAGAGACAGGTGGTTGTAAGTAGTAGTTTCAGAGGAGGCTCTGGTTTTCTGAGTGTGGGAGTTCATTCTGCCGTGTGAGGAATGGCAACCTGCTAAATGTCAGATGCCCTTCTGTTCCAAAGCAAAGACTTAATTTGCATGCCAAGCTCCTTCGTGCAGGAGAGAGGCTACAGGGAAGGTCACACAAATTCACCTGCACAAAAGGAATGCTGATTACAGGTCATACATGGGACATGCACTTAAACCCTGTTAAGCTGGATTAGTTTTACCAGGCGATGTACTATAGAGATAGTGACAACATCCATCACTGTAATTCTGTTCTCAGATCCTGTTTTATGTCTGACAATAATATCTGCAGAGTGAATTATCTTCTGTAACCTTCTTTCAGTCCAATTTACGGTAATGCAATGTTAAGAACTGGTAACAGACATGGCTTATGTCAACACTGACCTATTTACTATGAAGTGCCATATTCAGGGGGTGTGGTGTTTTGTAATATTGCATAAAAACAGTGGAAAATATCCAGTGAGCACAATCTCAAAATAAACTGCACTAAATTGCTCACCATCTAAGGGAAATATCTGCAGATTAATACAGAAATTAATAACTACAATAAAAAAAGGCCAGCAAAAAGTATAGTAAAATACACAGTGTGCTTTTTAAACTGTTTTTAGCATGGTTAAGTGCTTGAGCCTTTACAGACAAATTAACTTTAAAGTCATTCACATTTGAATGATTATTGACTACTTGTGTTCATCAAGAATGTTAGGCTCATAGGTCTAGGTCTAAATAAATTTGAACATCAAACATGTCTTGATAGGATCTGGGTGTTAGATACCATAGCAGAGGAAAAATGCTGAGTGCCAAGGTGTAGTACTAAGAGAAACAGAGCAGTCCTGTATGTCACTGAGTGGCAGTATGTGCACCTTCTGTCATGTCGGCTCAAGGAAGGAGGACACAGATGCAGGAGTTAAACAGAACTCAAACAGGCTTTAATAAGCAAAATGCACGTAAACAGTCACTTAAGTGCAAAGGATTTGGTAGAAATCTAGAAGGCTCTCTCTTTGAGTCACGTTTAAGGGAACCACTCAGCACTGGAATGGACCTCTGTCCCACTGATACGGTCCCGATACTTGGTTTGCTCCTATCCAGAAGCCTCGAGGAGCACAAGGGTCCGAGGTTTTGCTCCCTGCAGAGCCACTTAGGAGTAGTTCCAGCCTACGGGCGCTTCAGCCTCACTGGTTAATACTAGGAAACACGAAGAGACCACAGTTCTTCCTCAGTCCGCTCAGCCAGTGTGTGAGAGCAACATAGACAATGACCCAAAGGTAAGGGAGAAAGCTTGCCTGACAGATGGTGGATGTATGTCGGTGACTGCGCGCCGACTACTGGATCAGCTGGGGTTTTATAGCAAAGACATGAACACAAGGACCAATCACAAAGACCAAACAATAATCACTGAACTAACAGACAAGACGAGACACCTGGAAACACAAGGGGGAACTAAAGCAGGTAATCACTGGGGAGAACACGAGGGCTGACACGAGGCAGGTGCGTTGCCCAGCAACGCACATACCACACATACCGACACGTAGACAGGGGGACATGGCAGGAAAACCCTGGGCGTGGCAGAGGCGGCACGGATGTGACACCTTCATTAAAAACAAAAATTTTACCATGCGATAGCCTACCTCAGATACATCTGACATGTACATAACTCTGACACGTACTGTCACTGGTAATTTGGAGGACAGATACTCTGGCTGCAAACTCTAAAAGTTACTGCCTTTTCTACTGATCCTCTTCCTCTCCTCCACAAATCAGAAACTGATTTTGTGATGCCATCTTGCCAGCTGTCCAAATGCTGGAGGAGACGAGTTGTTCTGAACACCTGCCGAAGCGACTTCCAGCAGAGTGTATGCTACCCGGGAAGTCTTAAACTGATACTTAGTGTGATGTCACTGAATGCACACCCAGAGAAGACAGGCAACTCTGAGGAATACTTTCAATTATTTTGTTTCTGTTTATAAATAATGTTTTGTGCAATAGAAACTTGGAGATGACCACACAACCATGAGTCGCTACCAAGAGAAATAGGGCTGTTGTTTGGAGCAAGCACTGTACTTGGCTCAGTTAATCAATAGCTCCAACATGATCTACTTAGTTTCAGCCACCATTTGAAGTACACAAAGAAACTCAACACAATGGCGTAGAAACCCCACCATTAACTAGTATTTGTGCATTTCCAATGTACTGCAAACAGGAGGAGAAATAGAGTGTATGACCAGCTGGAAACACGTAGTAGCGGACCAATTACAGTCGTTGTGGTCTGGGTTGCTGCAATGTGTAAGTACATTTGTGGGAAGCTGCACATCAGGCTACAATGCAGAAGCATAAACTGGCCTTATTCCAACTCCAACAGTACAGTGGTACCCCACTTAACAAACGCCTCACAGAACAAACGTTCCGCATAACGAACGCAGCCTCGGACGCGCGTGCGACTCGCTGAACGAACGCATTTCCAGTGGTGGAATGTAACAAAGTATTTGTACTTTGTTACTGTACTTAAGTACATTTTTAC
>JBBPCZ010000115.1:30615665-30631431 GCA_037974445.1 Brycinus macrolepidotus | reverse complement strand
ATTCCCTGCTTTGTTGAATGTTTTACTAGTTTCCCCCCCATTAACAGTGCTGTGTCTTCATTTTTTAGTAATTTTTTCGATTTTGCGGGGCGACCTGGAACGGATTACACGATTTCTCTTATAAGTCTATGGGAAATTGTGTTTCGCACAACGAACTCCCTGCATAACGAACGCGCCGCTGGGACGGATTGCGTTCGTTATGCGGGGTACCACTGTACTTTAGTCAATCAGGTGAACTGTATTTTATGTATGTATTTCCATATACATGCATGAAAATACATACATGAAATACAGTTCATGTTTGTATTCATGTACATACAGTAACACTGGAATTGAATCATTAAGACTATGTGACTTGACTCAATAATGTGGCTGCTTTAAGATGGAAAAAACAATCTTTATTTAGTGCCGATAGTTGCCGATGCTCATAAAATTACAGTGTATCTCGTTTTCAGCAACGAATTTGGCCTTGGGGTTTCACCGAATGGCTAGTATGCTGTGGTTGAGGGGTAATAAAATTTTACCCATATATTTCTATGGACTTGACATGAAAATTAGTGCAAAGCAGAGCAAACACGGGTAAAACTGTTTTATTATGAACATGTTTTATTACAAATGTACTAAGTACTGTGTAATAAACGCACAGTAATGTACAGAATGTAACCAAACTAGTGTTAATGCTTCTAATGTACATAATTTATAAAAAATATGTTTTTCAACCTAATCTCCAGTTGGTGCATCTGTATCAAACAGCTGAGTACCACAGGAAAGCATTCAGACATGTTTGACTGTACTTCAAAAAGAACTTCAAAAATGACACAAAACTCACAATGAAACCATTGGGCTATCAATAGATGTTTAGATATCTTCAGTGGTCCACAAAAGACTCTTGTATTACAAAATCTAAAATAGGCCATGTCAAAATGTCTCACCAACTTTAGTGCTTCAAGTATTCTATGATGATTATTTAAGTATTCTATGATAATATGATAAAAAAAAAGTCTATGATAACTGGACACATGTTTTATAGTGAAGGTTGTTTCAGTGCTATTTGGGTTTATGTGAACTCTGCATTCTGGGTGTACAGTCTTGCTATTCTTTTGTGTCATCAAAGGGACAAACATCAAGGGTGATATCCACACTGTTGTCAGGAATAAGGTGTGGCCTGATGATGTGACGATGCGTTTGGAAATTGCACCTAGCAAGTTGGCCTACCCATTTTTTTACAGGCCTACACCAAAAATGTATTTCTACTTACGAAATGGGACTAGTTTTCTAGGGGGAAGAATTTGTGGTTGTTCCTTACCAGTGCAGTGGTGTGAGCAGTGTCTTCACAGGTGCTAGATTGTGCATGGATATCAGAAAATATTAGGGAAAGGAAAAGCATCTGCAACTGTTCCTTCACTACATTGCTCTTGTCTTTGAATTTCATTAGAACAGCTTTGGTAAAACATCTCTTTGATCGGTCTCATCCTGTATTGTACTGTATCGTTAGAGTGAGAAAATGTTGTAGCTTACAATTTAATTCAGGTATTTCAAAAGTTAATTTGTGGAATTCAGTAACTGCTTATTGGCTGCAGTTGTAAGTGTTTTAAGTTACTGGGTTTTGTTATTTTTTTCCAAATGCAAAATTACTGTCCATGGTAATTAACGATACAATAAAGGTGCAGCAGATATGAAATAGGCTAAAAATAAAAAAATAAAAAACATTTGAGTGCACCTTTAACAAGGATAGCACATACAGCTCTCATGCAGTTCTCATTGCCCATAGAACCTGTTATAGACAGAACTGTTTTGAAGATTAAAAAAGACAGATAGATCAGCTTCTTTTAAAAAGGAAAAAAAATCTTTCTAGCATCAAGTCATCAAAGTGGATCTCTGACCCCAATAAACAAAGCCACGAGTATGAGGTTTAGGTCAGCAAAAACATTTTTGATGATCTACAGAACGAGTCCAAGTCCTAGTCATAACGGTGATCTCTTTCAAAGGTTTCCATGGAGATCGCCTTTTCTCACCTCTCAGAGTTTGAAGAGTGTAATGGGCATGGAAGCAGGGAAAGAAATCACTAAAGCACCAGTTCGAAGCTGTTAAACGAGCCATTTTCCTTTCCCCTCATTTATTAGTATGATAAGGTGATGTGGACTTGGGTGGCTGAAGGGATTTGCGTGGCTAAGGTATCAAGACCCTTGATTAAGGTATCAGAGATCAAAAGAGAGATGGTGGTGTATTTTTTGAAACTGCACTCACTTTTGACAGGAACAAAAAACTAGTATTTAAATCTCTAAATCACAAAAACTGCAACGCAAGGGAACAACTCTCTGATGTTACTTTAAGACATAACAGTCTTTAACAGCCTAGGCAGCCAGAGGTACCTGCACTGTTGGGAGGCTTATTATTCAGTTGCCTTAAACTCTGAAACAAAATGCCTACTTTTGCTCAGGTGAACTGTTTCCAGTTCTTCTTCTGTTGATCTATGGTCCGCATTATATTATTACAATTTCAGCTTAATCTCTGAAGTATTTTTAATCTAAAAATTAATACTGATGACCAATAACATTATTTTTATTTTAAAAATTGCATTTTGTATGCTTGTAGAAGTCTGCTATTAGCAATTATTTAGAGATTTATTTGCGTACCATTTTTTTCTGATACAGTGTGGAAAGTGCGGCAAAAACGTGGCCTAATGGCATTTTGCTTTAATATTATCAATTATCAGTTGATCTATGACTAACTAGGCTAACTTAGTGATGTTAAATGCTAAACCTATTGCTAAACCTTCAGCACTTAGGCAACCACGGACATTTCACGTAAAGGGTATATTACCTTGTTTTGTATGCTACATTTTGGTGAACAAACATCTGGGCCATTTATGTAGAACCTGGTTGTCCATACCCCCAGCTGACCATAATCGTTGCATGAGTATCAGCAAAGCTGACAATGGCTCGGGGCTCAGGGCTACAACCAGGTTTACATTCAAGCCAGGAGTTTCTTAAGATCTTCATCTATGCCTTTTACGTTTAACAGGTCCAGGCTGTGGTAGCGATGGATGATCTCATCAGTGGTTACCACCACCACTCTGACTCCATGTGTGTCCTCACCCAGTTGGCAGCCAATAGCTGAGGTCACCACCATGTCCAGACCATCATGGCACCCCCCTGCGTTGCGGTGGTAGTGGCCAGAGAACACGGCTCTCACACCTGAAAGAGTTGGGCAGTAAATTAGGCTTGGGCAATTTCATGAAATTAATCACTGTAGTAGTGTTGACCAAGGACATCATTTGTATGTTCAGACAGTGATCATTAAACTTGCACATTCAAGTTTAATGCAGTGACGGAAGCCAGCCATGAGTCAGACTCAGAAACAAACAATTCTTGGATAATTTACAAAAAGCACCAAATCCAAAACGAGAGTTTGTCGTGGAAGGCTTTTTAGAGGTGGTAGAAGAGGAAAATAAAACATTTGATGCTAAAGTGGCCATAAAACAATAAAAGTCTAATAAATTGCAAATGTGTCAGCATGCCAGACAATTTAATGCAAAAAGTATTTAAATGTAGCTAACAGTAGGAAAAATAATCAGAGGATTGTAATTTCTCTTTCAAATAGTAAATAGCTATGCTAAAATGACTACACAGATATTACTAGTGACAACGCATGTTTCTACTGGTTGGACTATCATTAAAGGTATTATTCATTACCCTAAACATACGAATTAGGGATAAGCACTATTCAAATAATCTTTGAATGTTGCTTGGATCTGAGGATTTTGCGGGTGAGCGATCGTGCTGGGGGTGGAATTTTAATGATATTTTACAATTTATTATTATATCATATTTTATTAGAATTTTTTAATGACTATTAGAATATTTAAAAATTATAATCCAAGCCATAGATTTATAGGAATATGAACCGGCAATTGCTGTTTGAATAGCACCCCTCTGGTTTTAAAACTGTCTTCTGTAGTGCCAGTGGAGAAAAAGGAATTTTTAGGTCAGTACAACAGTGCATCTCCTGCTGCTGAGACACTTTAGATATATACTGTTCACCCATAACATTAAAACCACCTGCATAATATTGTGTAGGTTCTCTTTTGCAACAGTTTTGGTGGCCAAAAATTTGTCGCCGCCTGATTTTTTTTTTTTAAATAAAGAGGCATCAGTGCATTTTGTGTGAAAACAAGAGAGAAACAGGAAGAGGGTATGCATCGGTTACAGGGCTTGTCACTGTTGGCATCTGATGGTAGACAGCTATCTAATTCAAGACTTGAACTTGAACTTCTATGCCCCTGACCAGAACCAGTAGTGTCTCACATCTTATATTCCAAAATAATTAGAAAATTGTCCTATTTCTGAGTTGGGTCAGGGTCCAATGTTTCAAGATCCAAACAGTGCCTCTGGTAACATTCACGTGAATGAGAGGACCCAGTGTTTCCCAGCAGAACATTGCTCAGAGTATCCCATTCCCTCTGCTGACTTCTTCCCCAGGTAGGGGACGCACAAGACCATTCGCAGCAAGCTGTGATGAACTGTGTGTTCTTACACCTTTCTATCAAAGCCAGCCCCCATGACCCTGTCGCCAGTTCACCAGTTGTCCTTCCTTGGACCACGTTTGGTATGCACTAACCACTGCATACTGGGAACACCCTACAAAACCTGCCATTTTGTAGAAGCTTTGAACCAGTTGTACAGTCAGCACAATTTGGCCCTTGTCAAAGTCACTCAAATCCTTACGCTCTGTGCATTAACAAACACTAATACTGTGCCTACCATATATCTCGAAAATATGATAGATTGTTATATGGTAGAACTAATTAAAACATGAAGAAATAAGTTATTCCAAATGACTTTGACAATGAATCACAGTCTGTTGGATGACGAACTCTCTGCTGCTGGCCATTAAGGCAGTGGAAAATTACGAAGAGTTCACAGAAACCTGGTCATGCTGGTCAAGTCTAGTTTTGCTGTTGATCTACATAATCATGCTGAAGGTTTTCATCTTGCCTCTCCCCTGCAGCAGCAGACGCACTTCTGCTGGTGAGGAATGCAAAACAGTGGACTGAATGCACAATCACCACAGTTGGCCAAGCAAGCCTGCACAGAATGGAAGGCACAAATGAGTTCTTCTCTATTTTGAGAGAATAGAGTCTAGCAGTGGCATTTATAGTGAACCCATTCAAGACTTTGCTTATAAAAATGAAAATATATTCCACCAATAGAGCCCACATACTGTGGTGATGGATGTATTAAGGTATACAGTCTGTATGGTCCATCCTTTGGCAGGGATAACAGCAATAAGATTTCAGAAGCCCAATCTTGTCAGAGAAGCCTTGAAATGACTTGCTGAAATAAGTTTTCTCCACAGTGATGGTACAACACAAAAAGACAAAGGTAATGAAAACGATTTAGAACTGTGCTTAAAATATCAATGTAACCACGCATTAACAGTGCAATACAGGGATACCTTTAGTGACATTTACATTATTTAATCACACTGGAGGACTTCCTGTTTTCTAATCATGCTCTAGCAACAATAAAGCTGTTGCTTTGACTTATCCTTACGGAGCAAAAAAGAAATACAACAAAAATCTTATCATATCCCCGATGTAATGAGCTAAAATAGCTGCCAAAAAAGCATACGGCATTTTTTGAAGACTGCTCATAGTTGCATTACTTATCATATCAGCACATTCTAAGGCCCTCCAGCATAGTTGGACAGGCATCTAAAGCACACAATGCCTCTAAATGCTGCTGGAGAAAGCCCAAACTTGAGAATGCAGATAATCATGGAGTGTTACACAACTACAGACACATTCACCCTTAAACATTACATAACAGTGTTGTGATAACACCAAAATAGCTCCAAAAATGATACCAGGGGAAGTTTTTTCAAATCACAAGGATGAAACATAATTATATTCAATATTTTTTTCCAAAGGCAAGCGGTTTGATTATGCACATTTCAAACACGCCTTCTGAATCATAACCTCTCATCCACCCCTTACAACTGGCAGAAACAGAAACATGACATAAGCAGATAAAAAAGAGCATCCAATTATCTAGAGAAGTCAGATGTGAAACAGCAGATAGTGGGGAAAAATAATCAAAGCACGTCTTAAACAAGCCTTTTACTCAAAGGACTGGCACTGTACCACAGCAGTGGATAGAATAATTATACATGCAGTAATGTGCTAATGATTGCACACTTTGAAAAAGAGGCACAAATAAACTGTAACATCATAACTGCAGAATAAAATCTCACCATCTGTCAGCATTCTCCTGCAAAAAAGGCTGTATGTTGGGAAACCTTCATTGTTTGTTTGTTTGTTTATTTGTTTTGCAGCATCCAAACCCACACAACAAATAATATGTGAGAAATATTACACATCCCAAAGCATTCCATTCATTCATTCCAAATTTTTACAGAATGCAGCAAAAACATTCTTAGCTTTCAATGTAAGGTAAACAGATTTTCACAGTAAAAGGCAGCTACTGTGCTCAAATGATGTAGAAAAAAGAAAAATGGATATACTTATTTTTTTGGAAAGTGACAATATAATAGTGTGGACATGGATGTTTTCAGCTTGCCAATCCATATCCGGAAACTGAGCTGCTTAAATATCCCACTTTAAATGTATCATGGGTGTGATGTCGCTATCATGAAGACATTTAGATATGACCACCCATTTAGTCTGATCAATTAGACTAATGGACATCATTCAACTGTCCATTAATGATGAAGTGACAGGGTGTTGTCACTGCAGACAGTTTGTAGCAGAGTTTGTGGCGTGAAATTTGTGAGGAAAACGATTAAATGTGTTTTTTTCTGTTGGAAAGCAAATGTGTTATTGCAGCTTTTTTAAAATGATCCAGACATCCAAGAATAGTGGCTGAAGCTTTCCTGGGAAAGAACTGAGATGTCAGCTTGGCATGAAAAGTCTGTTTGCAGTGGCGGTTCTAGCTTGCTGGTGCCCTGGGCGAAGCCCATCCTTTGGCGCACACCCTCCGAATCCCCTCCCCCAACAAACAAACAAACAAAAACACCTTACTGCACTAACTGTAGTTTTCATTCTGACATTTGGAATAGCACAAAGAAATAAACGTAAATGTACACTGTAACAACATATATACTACATAAATATAATATGTACTTTATAAGTATATACACACAAATACGTAATAACAAATAATATAGAGAGCTAAATAGAAACAAACTGTAGTATATAAGCACAACTAAACAGGAGAGCTGAATTATTACAGTAGTATGATATTGGTTTATTATTCTTAATGATTTTGCACATAAATATGTAACAATATGTCTGTGAAACTGTATATTCACAGTATTATGAATGAAATGTGGTTTATTTGGTAGCATTTCATAGAATGACTGATTTTTACTAATTGCATTAGTACTGTACAAAGTTAGAGGGGCACTATAAGATAGACTCCCCAGCTCCAACTACTGCGGGCTTCCAGTGGGGAGATCAACCTACCACTACTACCCACCCTATCCCTACCCAGGGGAAAACCTACCCGGTAGTCAGCCTAGCTCACAAACCAGAACCAGGGCATCCACTCCAAAAAAAGTTCACTGACCTAAGAGGTGTTATGATACAAAATCAATAGCATAAATGTCAGCGTTACTATTTCTTTTTTTCTGCGATGCCACCTTGGACAGCTATCCATGTCACTCATACAGTAAATCTGACACTGCAACAATTTGTAATGGATCAGACATCTTTAAAACATTCTTCTCCATTCACAATAAGGCACTGGAAAACTGGGAATGCAGAGCATTTTTTTTTTAGTTTCATACTGAAACTATGAGAGTAATGTAGCTCACACTGAAATGGAAGTTCACACCCCACCATGCCTGAATCCTCATACTTTTGCCCTGATCATATCAAGTAATGTCAAACAGTGATTGGCACCAGTTCTGTGGTAAATGGTGAGCACACATCAGGAAATAATCTATGTGCAGTACATTTGTCACTTTATGTCTACTCTGGAAATGTAAAAGAAAAAAAAAAGAAAAAAACATCTTCATCATCAGGTAAGGACAGGACCTTCCTGGCTCAAAACATGACCATTTAAAAGTGCTACGTTGGCTTTTTTTTTGAAAACTGAAATGAAGGTTGTTGCATAGAAAACTAATATTAGACACCAGTTGTCTTTTTTAACCATTCTGGAAAATTGATACATTTTTCATTTAACTCTGAATGAAGAAATACAACAATGGGGCAAAATTATGTTATTTATACATATATGATTTCTGACACTGTGTGACACCGCTATCAATAAACATGGACAAAGGATGTTGCGTAGCTGGAAGCTACTTAGCCTTGTATCTCCAGCGCACAACAAAAGAAGCAACTTCAGTTGCTGCAGACTGACTGCATTTAAGGTAAGGGGAAATTGTGTTTCTTTCACATCATTGCTCTAATTTGACATGCTCATATTTCGAAAGCTCTAAGAGCAGAAGCAGCTCCAAAAAACAGGTTGAATAAAAATAATAATAAAACTTAAGAAAAACATTAGTGTGATTGCTGATGCAACTATACTAATAAATACAACAAAAGATAACAAGAATTATAGTTTCAAAAATAATAATACATTGGGTAGAGGAATACAGTTAGAAGAACACAGGTTCGTTCCTGATTTCTCTGTGAACTCAAGACATTGTACAGATTTGATTAGTTCCATCAGCAGGACCTGATTTACCTTAAATAAAAAATGATTAGGTAAACATTTATTGATATACAGTGGTGCTTGAAGGTTTGTGAACCCTTTACATTTTCTATGGAGCGGTTTCATGAACCTTTGCTTTCACTATATGCTGTGACTCCCTTATGTAGCAATAACTCCAGTTATCAGTCCTGCACATCAGCTGTATATTTTCAGGACTTATGTGAAAATCTGACGATGTTTTAGATCATATATATAGAAATATAGAAAATTCTAAAGGGTTCATAAGGCTTCAAGCACCATTGTAAAATAATGTATTGTTTATTTGTAATATTATTTACATATCATGTATAGAACAAATAAATGTATAATGCCTGGACAAAAAAGCCTCAGGAGTCCTTTTCGCACTACACTATTTCCAGTGCATATACTTTTCCAGCTTGCAGGTGCCTTTCCATAATATCACAATACTACGATCGAGGGACCACTGTGCATTTTAGCTGAGTGAGGCTAAAGTCAGCCAACGGCAACAGAAAATACATCGTCACACCAAATAAAACTGAGCTCTAATAAATAAAGAAGTGCGACGTGGGTCTGATTTCAGTTCTCTTGGGACGTACTTAATGTGGTGCCGATGCCTCTATTCACAGCCAGACAGCTTACGGGGCTCACTGCCAGATTTGGATGATATGTAAATCCTTGCTCTTTGCGTCTTCTATCCAAACAATTCAGAGAGAATTCATTTCTTAGTTTGCGTGGGCCGGGTGTGTGCACGCATGTGTGTGCGATTGTCTCTGCCTTCTTATTAGGCCACAGGGAGAAATTAATCACCAAACTGTGCCTTTGGGTAATTTGCATGACAGAAGGAAAGACAAAATGATGTGTGATGAGTTCACAGTGCTTCTGCTGGTCATATATCATACTCATTTATCACCATGCCATCTCTTTATAGAGCCCTCCATGATGAACAGCCAGTATGGTGTGTGAAGTAAGCAATTATGATACCACCCAAATGTATATGGATGAAGAGCAGCGCATGGGGTGGCTCCTAATTGCTCTCATGCTGAGGCTTGCACGCGATTGCATAAAGATAGGATGCCTTTTTCCCCCCTCTTTCTGTGGAACTAATATCACAGATGGTCCTGCAGCTCACTTGCGATCCACTGTTAAGGTTCTGACAGGGCATAAAAAATGCAAATGAATCAAATGACTAATTTCGGCAAACAGAATCAATATGGTTATCAACAGTGGCATTAATAACATCACAGTCTGCTACCGGTTTGTCACATTTCTGTTTACTTCCACCAAAACAAGTATATCTAAAAGGCAAACATCCCAGCAGAGTTTCTGACATCTCATCTAATCATTGGCAGTTCCACCTGCAAACTGGGTTTTCCCTCTCTCATGATGCTACCAAGCTGGGAAGATCTTCCAAGACACCTGAAGTGCCAGCACATCTTTTCAGATTGCTACTAACTAGGGCATTAACAGAAAAGTCGACGCGTCGACAAGTTGACGTCAGAGGCACAAGTCGACAAGTTGTGTGTTTTTTTCCTCTCTCTGTGTGTGCGCTTGTGTACGCAATGCAGTCTCTGCCTATGATTGGCTTACGCTGACATGCATTCCTTGACTTAACCAATTATTATAGTCACTTCATAAAAAGGGGCGGTAACGTTGGCACGTGGAGGGGAATCTAAACATAAGACCACAACAAGATGAGAGACACGGTAGCAGAGGCAGTAGGTAACAGATACACATCACGTGTATGGTGATACTTCACTCTAGACCTCACAAACAGCACAGTGACCTGCACAGTCTGCAAGTCGGTGTTAAAGTACAATAAAAGTACTAGCGTCATGCACGGCATCCGCTAGCTAACATGGGTGATGCTAGCACTGCAGGGAGTCATCCAGTCCAGAGGACGCTGAGTGGCTGCCGCGGCTTAAGCTGTTCTCACTTTCTGTTGTGCACTTAAATTTACCAGAAAACTCAAGGCATTAGTCTTTGTTTTGTTTAGTTTAATTGTCATGTTGACTGTTAATGTTACAGAGAACTTTAATAAAAGTTGCTCATTGTTGGACACCTGGGTTCCTCAGCTGCGTCTGTGTGATGACGTCATCAAATGACTTGTCGACTCAACTTTGACTTTATTGACAGATAAGTCGACCTGAAAAAATCTGAAGTCGTTAATGCCCTACTACGTCAGCCAAAAGCCCCCCTTTAAACATTTACACTGTGGATTTTAAATTATCCAGTTATCAGTGTAGCCTATTGACTTTCTCTTGAATAAATCACAAGAACCCCTATTTTCGGTGCCCCCAGCGAGTGGCAGCCTGTTACGGCAGTTCTGCTCATTTCTGAGCTTCTTTCTTTATTTTCCTATTTTTATTCTCTTTAGTAGTTTATTTAATTACTCATAACTAAAATCCAACATCATGCACAACAGTTTTGTGTTCGTTTTGGCCATTTCTGTTTTGTATTTTTTACTTTTTTGTCCGCTTTTGGAGACCCAGCGCGTGGCTCTATTGTTCACACTCGGGATCAGCTGTTAGCGCTGTGCCCCACAGCGGTGCTGCCGGCAGCCAGACTCGACATCGCCAGCAAGCTGAGGAGGAAGAGACGGGGGTGTCACGCCAGGAGGGAGCGTCATCGCCCGAGAACGAGACGATACACACCATCTCTCCCTTCCTTCATCATGGGGAATGTAAGATCTCTCCCCAATAAGATGGACGAGCTAGCGGCGCTAACCCGGTACCAGTGTAGCATCATGATGCTAACGGAGACCTGGCTAACACCGCTAACTCCAGACACGAACGTGGAGCTGCCTGGATTCCAGCTGCTGTGGGCGGACAGGACGAGGGAGAACGGTAAGAGGAAAGGAGGGGGACTGGCAGTGTTTGTGAACGACAGATGGTGTAACCCTGGACAAATCACTGTGAAAGATCAACTCTGTAGTGGAGACATCGAACTGTTACCCGTTAGCATGCGACCATACCCAGGGAATTCTTGCAAGTTATCGCAATAACGGCGTATGTCCCTCCTTCAGCTAACGCGGATAGAGCCTGTGACTCTCTCCACTCTGTAGTCAGCAGACTGCAGACACAGCATCCACAAGCCTTGTTTCTCATCTTGGGTGATTTCAACCATGCCCCCCTGGACTCCACACTGCCCACTTTCACCCAGTATGTGACATGCCACACCAGAGACAATAAAACACTGGACTTAATGTATGCCAACACTACGTTTACGTTTAGGTTCATCACCTCTCCCTCCCCTTGGAAGATCGAATCACAACCTGGTGCACCTTGTTCTTGTGTATGAGCCTCTAGTACGCAGGGAGCCAGGAGTGCAGAGATGG
The DNA here is from genome assembly GCA_037974445.1 of Brycinus macrolepidotus. NCBI lineage: Eukaryota > Metazoa > Chordata > Actinopteri > Characiformes > Alestidae > Brycinus > Brycinus macrolepidotus. The sequence goes on along the minus strand of JBBPCZ010000115.1, from coordinate 30,619,395 downwards.
TAAGATGAGACAGAGGAGGCTCTAAAGGACTGTTTTGATAACACCGTATCCACCAGGACTGTGCGGTGCTTTCCAAACAACAAACCCTGGATTACTCCAGAAATCAAGGCTGTCCTCAAGCAGAAGTGGAGGGCCTTCAGGAAATAAGGAGTAGCTGAAAAAGGTGCAGAGAGAGCTGAAAAGACTAATCAGGGATGGGAAAGACAACTACAGGCAGAGGATGGAAAACCAGCTTCAGCAGAACAAGGTCAGCGGAGTCTGGAGAGGCCTTAGAACCATCTCAGGCCACAAAAAACAGAACTCTCTGCCGGTGGGGGATGTGAGGTAGGCAAAAGAACTGAACCACTTTTTCAACAGGTTTGATTCATCTGCCCCTGCCTCTCCACCCATACTGCCCTCCCTGATGCAATCTCCAACATCTCCTACTGACACTCCCACCTCTGTTCCACTTCAAACACTTCACACCTCCTGTACACCTCTTCTATGCTCACATTCACATCCACATTCTATGCTCACTGCTCCCCCCCCAACCACGACTTCCAGCACACGATCACCCTGCACCAGCCGGTCTATTTCAGTCATCCAGGTTAGGAGGGAACTAAGGAGGATCAGTGCTAGGAATGCAGCCGGTCCAGATGGCATCAGTTCAAGGGTTGTCAAGTCCTGCGCGGATCAACCGTGTAGGGTAACGGTGCACATCTTCAACCTGAGCCTGAAGCTGGGGAGAGTACCACAGCTTTGGAAAACATCTTGTTTGGTACCAGTGCCGAAGACCCCACATCCCAAGGACCTCAACAGTTACAGGCCGATGGCTTTGACATTCCACCTAATGAAGACCCTGGAGCGGTTGGTCCTTGCTCAGCTTCGGACCCCAGTGAGCTCATCACTGGACCCACTTCAGTTTCCTACCAGCCTGGCATTGGGGTAGATGATACTGTCATCCACCTCCCACATCATTCCCTCTCTCACCTGGAGAATGCTGGGAGCACTGTGAGAATCATGTTCTTTGATTTCTCCAGTGCCTTCAATATCATCCTACCCACAATCCTGAGGGACAAGCTGGAGTACACAGGAGTGGACCATCACCACGCCACATGGATCCTGGACTACCTCACTAACTGACCACAGTATGTGAGAACCCAGGGCTGTGTGTCGGACAGGGTCATCTGCAGTACAGAGGTCCCGCAGGGAATGGTTCTGGTGCCGTTTCTCTTCACCATCTACAACTCCACCAACTGCTTCCTGCAGAAGTTCTCTGATGACTCTACAGTAGTCGGCCTCATCACTGATGGGGACGACAGGGAGTATAGAGAACTGACCCGGGACTTTGTGGACTGCTGCCAGCAGAACTACCTCCAGATCAACACTGGAAAAACCAAAGAGCTGGTGGTAGACTTCTGGAGACAAACATCCTCCACCGCAGCCACTGAACAGCTACAAGTACCTTGGTGTTCATCTAAATACCTTGGTGTTCATCTGAATATTAAACTGGACTGGACTCACAAGACAAATGCTCTCTACAAAAAAGGCAGAGCAGGCTGTACCTGCTGCAGAGGCTCAGGTCTTTTGGAGTGCAGGGGCCGGTCCTGAAGAACTTTTATGATTCTGTAGTGGCATCAGCCATCTTTTACGGTGTGGTCTGCTGGGGACAGAAGAAACTGAACAGGCTCATCTGGAGGGCCAGCTCTGTTCTAGGATGCCCTCTGGACCCAGTGGAGGTTGTGAGTGACAGGAGAATGGTGGCTAAGCTGTCATCCCTGTTGGATAACATCTCCCACCCCATGCAGGAGACTTTGACAGCACTGAGCAGCTCCTTCAGTGACAGGCTGCTGCACCCACGGTGTGGGAAGGAGAGACTCCACAGGTCTTTCCTTCTAGCTGCTGTCAGACTTTACAACAAACATCTTGCAGTTCACCACACACACACACAAACACACATCCAAACACCATGGACTGATAAGTGGAAGTTTCTCTTGTGTGCAATATTTCTGGTGCAACATGTGCAATTTTTTGTGGTTTTCTGGTGCAACATGTTTTTGAGACGAAAGATTACTGTGAGCAATGTGCAATCTGTCTTGGTGCATTATTATTGCTGTCCATGCCTGCTGCTACCAAACAACTGAGGACACTCCAATGCGTTCCTGTATATATATATATATATATATATATATATATATCTATATATATCCGCTATGTACATATACTCATTTATATAGGTTTATATATACACATTTATATTTACATACAAACACAGATGTCTATATTTATATTTTTGTGTTATTTGTACAGTGTACTTTTTATATTATACTGTTATATAGCTTTTATTCTATTGTTTTTGCTGCTCTTACCTTTGTACTGTCCACTTTCTGCCGTAGCAATGCAAATTTCCCACTTATGGGACTAATAAAGGTTTATCTTATCTTATCTAGTGAGCAAGCCAAGGGTGAGGAAAAACACCCTAAAGCTGGAGGGAGAAACCTAAAGAGCAACAAAGACTCAAAAGGGGGACCTATCCTCCTGTGGTTAACCCAGAGAGTGAGAAATAGAGTCTCTATGGAGATAACTAACAACAGAAGGCCTTTGTGTACAAACTTAAAATCACTGTTGAACAGATAGGCCATTTACGGCTATCAGAGTAGGTAGAGTTAGGAGTCAGTGGAGGTACTTTTTGTTGGAGTCTGAGTGAGGAGTAGTTTGAAAGTCTCTAGTGCACAGCAACAGGAACAACAATCTCCGCTGGAGCTATTGAACAGCAGGTGCCCCTAGATGGGAGGGGGGAGGAAAAAAAAAAAAAACTTCGGGCACTTTTAACTGTTTTTCCTTATTTGTGTATTAACCTCTGACTTTTTTCTTTTTGACAGGGTTTGTTAAGGTGTGTAACTTAGCTAGCAGTAACTTGGTTAAAAGCAGATGTTGATTTAAGTATACCTTTACAGGTATGAAGAACAGATGTGGACTACTTAAACACTGATGTACGTCTCTCTGGATAAGAGCGTATGCTAAATGCCATGAACGTAAACATAAACGTAAACGGAAGAGCACGTGGGGAGTCGAAAGCAGCCAAACCAGTCGAGAACACTTGTGCAAGGGATCCCAGTGATTTAAGTGCTAATAGCCCCCCTTGTGAAGAATGTTTAGATTTAACACAGCTTTATAAAGGCCTGTGGATTCTCTGTTTATCGCTTATTCTGTAAGGTAATCACTAAACTTTTTTTTTAATCATGTAATCATGATATTGCTAAACTTTTTTTTTAATCATGTAATCATGATATTGCTACATGCAGCTTATTTTTTGTTTGATGAGCTTATTTTATCATATATCTTTCTTGTACTTTTATATAAAGCAATCCAAGTCACTGCTTAAAACCCTCTTAAGACCCTGCTTAAGACCCATTTGGCTTATTGTTTTATTTATAGTCTTGAGCAGCATCCCCCAACCTTTTTTGCGCCACGGACCAGTTTCATGTAAAACAATATTTTCACGGACTGGTATAGATGCAACTAAAAACAAAGTGCATTTGTTTTTTTCTCATTTTTGCTAGCTTGAGGCCATCCATCCATCCATCCATCTATCCATTCCCTACCGCTGTTCCAAATCGGGTCGCCGGGGCAGCAACCTAAGCAGGGAAACCCAGACTTCCCTCTCACCCGCCACTTCGTCCAGCTCTTCTGGGGGAATCCCGAGGCGTTCCCAGGCCAGCCGAGAGATATAATCTCTCCAGCGCGTCCT
>JBBPCZ010000115.1:30598908-30613698 GCA_037974445.1 Brycinus macrolepidotus | reverse complement strand
CTTATCGCATGTGATATCGCCATCGCAACACTCAACAACATTATCGCATATCGCATGTTTTCCTAATATCGTGCAGCCCTAATACTAACCACAGAATACTGCAAACACCCCACAAGACCTGTCATTTTGAAGATGTCCTGATCTATTCGACTAGCCATCACAATCTGGCTCTTGTCAAAGGTGCTCAGATCACTATGCTGACCCATTTTTCCTGCTTCCAACATTGACGGTTCACTTGCTGCTTTATTTATCCCACCTCTTGACAGATGCCACTGTAACAAGATAAATCAATGCTTTTTACTTCATCTGTCAGTGGTTTTATTGTTACGGCTGATCAATTTATATTTGCCTATTCAGCCTGTAGAAGTTTAGCCCTGTCCCTACACAGTGAAGATTTAAGGAGTGTTTCAGCCAGAACTGCTTACCAGGCAGCACAATTCAAGTCATCCAATACAAACAGCCATCATTTTCTTATACAGTATTAATCTTAAAGGCACACTAACAAAAATATTAATTAAAAAATAGTCCAATTAAAAGGAAATGGTCAATAAAAAACACTGTTTTGAATAAAACCATACAGATGTCATAAGTGGATATAAACAAACTAAAATTTGTCAGAATGACCATATTACTTGAACTATATTGGATTAAAAAACACTTGTTTTCAAGCTGTCAGCTCTGCACACTAGACTAGGTTTGTGAGACACCATGACTAACAATTTTATCATTTTTAACTGCAATTAGAAAACAAATAAGTTTCAAACTCCTCCAGATTGTTAGCTGAAAATTAATGAGAGCGTTGGCCAGCCACAACTTGGATCAAATGATTTCAACCTTAATCACAGCTAGCATTTAAAATGTCATTTTTTGTGTTATGCATTATACTGTATACACCCCTCAAACCCACTGATTCGACAGAATACACAATTTAATATAGTTTACTCAAGTATGTCATGCAAACATTTGTGCTCAACAAAGTATTCATTCAAGATTCATCATCAGAAGGGCGTTTTACTGGTCTTTAAAATCAGAGAATCTCACCTTGGAGACTACCATGGCTCCACTGTAGGATGAGTTTAGGCATGCTTACAACAGATAAAGTGATGGAGTTACATTTTCACTTTGGCAGGAGCATCCCTTTATCCACTGTCCTAACTCTTATAACTACAAAACTTACATATTACTTTCATAGTCATTCTTCAATAATTTTAGTAGTTACAGAATAAATCTTAAGATCAACGAGATTGCATTTCCGCGAGAAAAATGTGAAATGTGATTGTATGGTTGCTATAAAACCAGTGTTTGGAGACACCCAAACATTGGTTTTATGGCCAAAAAAAAAGTGTGTGCTCAAAAAAAAAAAAAAAAAAAAAAAAATTCTAAAACCAGCACCCCTTCTGACTCTCTTCAGCACACCGTGTTTTACCACTGAACCACACGCTAACTTGCTGTCTATTACCAGGCCATTTACGGTTAAGGACAGCTGAAAATAGGTGGAGTGAAAGACTCTCACCCGAAATGGGTGGGAAAGCGTGCATAGATGCATTCACAGACTAATTATTTTTAATTAAACCACAACAAATAGTGACAAACGTCTTTTTTTATAACTGACTTGAGCTTTAGTGTTTTGAAGTCTGTTTATAAGTCTGCTGTGTGATGCTCTGCAAGACTGATTTTTTTGCTCTGTGAAGTCACAGACGCACCCCTGCCCCCTTTCTCCCCAAACGTTACAGAGGTGACTCAACCACAAATATCAAATTTTCAAATGATCAATACTCAGCCTCTGATCAACCGATCAAAAATCTACATACACACGTACTACACCGGATATCAACCGACGTTCTGGTGTTGGAACCAGTTTTTTAAACTAATATTACAAAAACTGTAGGAGGAGAAAAGTGTAGGATCGAAATCCTTGAATCTCAGAATTAAACAGAGGATCTGTGTCTTCCACGGAGTCGCCTGGTCTGGACCATCTCACCTGTCTTCACAGAGAAGGGGGTCTGGATTATTTCACCTCTGTCTCCAAAGAGATGGACACCCTGATAGCCACACCAATTTACACCACTCAGGGACCATAAAACTTGAAGATAACATCAGACTGACCTCAGCCTGAACTCCTCACTCAGAAGACACTCTGAATTCCACAGCAGAAGGGAGAAAAATGCATTTCGGTGCGTTTAAAATTCTTATATTATACGCACATAAGTGTATCAAGTAGATAGCCATCTTATATGTAACCCCAAAGTTAATTCTTCACATTTAGCCATTTAACACTTATAAAACCAGGATTTTTATGTGTGTTTATTCGTATCTGTAAAACTCTTAGAGATAGAATATTCATGTTTGATCTCATTTTAATCCCGGATACAAGCTGGTAATGGTTGCAATCTCCATTTCACTTAAGAACGTGTACTTGGTAGTATAAAGAGTATAAAATGTTGATACCTTTTGCCCAGGTAAATCACCGCCCTGCGAGTCCAAGCCACATGGCCCAGGGACAAAGAATTACTGGATTTTCAAACAAAACTTAAAGTTTAGAAGCATTTGTGAAGTCAGAATTGGTTTGATCACTCACAAGAATCATAACGATCATGATGTGCACTCATTTGAAAGTATTTTGAAATAATTATGGCCAAATTAGACATGTATCTGTAAATTAAGCCATAGTTTGATAAGGCTTGATTTAGTATCTGTCATGTTTGATATCATTGTAAAGCTCTGATCACCACCAACACAAAGCTATAAGTTCCAATACACAATTATGGACTGTGCAAAAGTTATGGAATTTTATTCTGCCAACAATAAGTTTCATACTTTGTGGGGAGACATAAAAAAACACTCCTCCCTTTGTCTCTGCGCGCCAAAAGACTTTCTGCTAATTGGCCAGCTGCAAAACGGTGGGGGCGAAATCTTTGCCCTCTCAGGCCATATAAACTCTGAGTCTCAAACGAACAATGTTGAGCTTTTGCGACCGGGGCGAATTCAATCACCCTGCTTCTGCACCTCCGCTGAAAACTACAAGATCTTCCTCCGCTGAAAACCACGAGATCATCTCCGCTGAAAACTACAAGATTCCAGACCAACAGCTGAAACTTTGCTCCATCTCCGCTGAGACTTCAACTCCCGCCGAACTAGCGAACAAGTAAAAGCTTTTCTGCTCATTTGATAATCATTTGTGCAAGGTGGATCACATGCTTATTAACTTGTCATTCTTCTGAACTGGGTTGTGTTCTTGTTTTCATCACGCTCACTGTTCGGGGACAGTAAAACTATCTCAGTTAATCCTCGGCTCCACCCCATAATACCCATATCACTCATTACTTGTTCATCATTTCTCACGTTTATTTCGTTTTGTGTTTATGTGTGCTTTATGTTTGTCTTACGTAGTTAATAAATGTTGTCTTATTGTGATCAGTGATCAGTGTTCAAATTGGTGTCACTTCATGGCTGATATGCACCTATGCTCGTAAGGTAATTAAAACTGACCCAAATAATTCCCCTATCTAAAGCGAAACTCTTTTTAACCACGCAATTAAGAAGAGCTTTAAAAGTTAATTACTGTATTCCTACTGAACTACCTCGGTGGACGAGTAGTTCGCCTGGATCACTTAATAAACCTGATTTGATATAAGTCCCCTAATTAACCAATAAACTAATTAATCAATTAATAAATATAGTGGTGAATCAGCCCTAAGCTAATTCCTACAAAAGGCACCAAATTCCAGCTATAAAAACAATAATAATAAAAATAAAACTTAGGAAGAACAACAGTAATCACACTAATAACTAAGCCTAGAGGTTCAAGGGGTTCAATTAAATCTAGCATATTTCTCAGTCAGTGAGCTGGATGAGAACATGCTGCTTCTTTGCTGGATTATATGACAACATGCCTTAGAGCCCTGAAGTAAAGGCCTTACTTCATACATGTATCCCGAGTTTTATAATAAACAACCGCAGATGTTAAACATGATCTTTAAATTACATTCTGAGAATTTTGTGAAAATATGCCATAAGGGAGCACAGAAGCATTATAATTCTAAGCAATGGGAGATATCAGTAAGAATATATTATCTTAATGATCATAAATGCCACTGCCAAGCAACCCCACAGCTAACAAAGATCTGAGTGATCAGCACTGTCTACCCCCAGGGCCAATGGCTCAAAATAGATTATCTTCCTACCATCTCTTTGCCTTATAGAAATAAAATGAAATATAATTTTTGCTGTTATATTAGATCAGAGGCCTTAGACAGAATGGGGGAAATGGGATTGTTTGCAGTAGTCTTCTATACGCCCTTGTTCCCTGAGTTCAGCGCTTACATTAAAAAATAAAATGATGGGCTTATTTTGTCAAACAGATGCTTCCTTTTATTCCTCATTTTTTGTGTATTCTCTGACAACCATTACAATTGCCATGAAATAGAAATACTAAAAATGTCTAAAAAAAAGTCTAATGTATGGCCTGGTCATTCTGATTCCCGTAAATTTTTTTTTTTTTTAAATAAAGCTTTTAACAAAACAATAGCCATCTCAAATGTTAGTTAAAATACACCCCAGTGGCTGTCCTCAATCACACCACCAAAGTGTAGAAGCATGTGAAGCCTGCCAAAGCATTTTTCCAGTTCCTTCAAACAGCTCTGAGAAGAACTCAAAGCCTGGTAAAAAGAGGACCCCTGCTAGCCATCCCACTCAGTGAGAGCACAGCCAAATGTACTCTAAAAGAACACATGGACAGGGTACAGAAACACATACTCAAACACTTAAACTCTGAGTAGCAGAGCTCACTTCTGCTAATTTCCCAGAGGCAGCAGCTTACGTGGATGAGCTAAGCAATCAGGCGATAATAAGGCAGATCCTGCATAAGCTATCATTAAGTAGGTGATGACTGAATCTGTTTTAAAAAATGTGGATTTTGCTTGTTTCCAGCAAACTGAACTCTATAGCCATAATAACGCTGTTCATTATCATGTCACTCCGCCATGCTTCCCCAACTGTGGTGTAATATACTGATTTGTTGCAGAAGAGGCATGTCATTAAAATCCTGTCACCATTTTTGTTTTTCCACATTTCAAGTTTCATCAAACAATATATAAAAAAAATTGCAGATGTAAAATATTACAAATAACCATTAATATTAAAGTCTTTACAAAAATACTGGACCATATTCTGCGCTGGGCCAGATTTTATTTTAAAAGCCTGACATTTAGAATTAATTACTTTATAGTTATACAGGTTTTATGTAAGAAAATATTCCATGGTAAATACTACTTGAAAAACGCTGTTTGCATCAGTATTCAACTTCTATTCTGTGGAAGCTTCAAGGTTACACGGGTAAAACATTTTGCCCTAAGGAGGGCACAACTGGCTTGCAAAAGGCTGCTACCTGCGACTGATCAAAAACATTCCTCTTCACTAGCTAAAGACCCCATTGTGCAAGTATCACCGTTCAGACTGTAAATCTGACAGCTGTGAAAATGAAGACCCAAGAGTCAAAAGAAATTACTGAAAGTTATCAACAGTAGCTGAGACTGGAGCGGACAAGTTAGTTATAGCAAGCTCTGCATACTCCTTTCCTGAATGAGTGCCTAGAAAGACGCTCCCAAATCAAAACAAGCCTAAGAGTGTCCCAGCTAAAATGTGGAATGACATTTTGTGGTCAGATAGGACAAAAATAAAACTTCTAAATAAAAAATGCTATGTTTGGCGCAAACCTGACACTTCCCATTCGCAACAGCGAAGTATTGGCCTTCTGTTGCTTTCTCAGACGTGAGTTTTTGTCGTCTATACTCTAATCAGCAGGTGACAGGTCTGTCAGCATCTAACTGTGGTATGTGACACATTTGTCCTGTTAACTGAACTACCATAAGCTTAGCAAGAATGCCAGTCGAACCAGTGAGCTAAGCAGTTATCTGCTAGCTGAGCTAATGCTGTTTAGCAGCAGTATACATTAAGCAAATGTTCTTATTGGCTTTACATTTATTTATTGTTTGATTTAAAGTTCACTTATCTAGTGACCATGTAAACAAACTAAATATTCAGATTATTTTCGATTATTTGATTATTTCTAAAAGAGACAAATGTTTTACATTAACTCCTGGTAATACCACCTTACATATGGTATAACGCAGTGGTAAAAGGTCTTTCTTGATATTCCACAAGCGTCATTCAAACAACCTGAACAATATGACAGGAGGAATGGGAGAATAATCACTCCAATCCAGTTTTAAGCGGGTGCCTTACTTCGACAATTTAAAGCTGTTACTACTGCAAAAGGTGATTCTACAAATACATATCATTTTACTTTTTTTTTATTATTATTAATTTAAATTTTTAACTTTGAAAACTTATTTTAAGAGCACACTGGTTCACAATAAAAATACTGGCTAGGATAAGTTGCTCATATGTCATTCGTAATCCATACAAATATGACTGAATGGTTTTTTAAGGTACTGTATACCAGGACTGCCCAAAGTAGGACTTGTAGGCGAAAAGCACTATATAAACAAAATTGAACTGAATTGAACCTTGCCTTGTGAGGGTATTTGATTTGGCCCACCAAAAAGTTTTCTTCCTTTAAAAGCAAGGCAGTATACCTTATATGTAAACAAGTAAAATTTCCTTATGTATAATGGTGATGTGAACATGAGTTGCCAGCTAGCATTAATGCTGAACAGCACACTTTCTGTAGGGATCTACCACAGCTTCTAGATTTGTTTATGATTTTATCTTTTAGCCATAAACATTAAATTACATTATAACCCATCCCAAGATAAAGAACCTAAGCACTTCTGGCCTATACAGTCAAACATTCTAAAGTGTTAACACATTCTATACATTTTCCTTTCGAAAAAAATTACTTACTGCCCCAGTAACATAATCATGACTGTCAACAAATCATGGAAGTACATCTGAGCATAGTTTTCATGGATGGAAAGGGTATAAAAAGCTCAATCTGCCTAAAGAACAGCCATACCAAAAGCAATCACTCATTAGACAACTGGGTAATTGTGCCATGTACGTTAAAGCAGCTTTTAAATAAAACGCCATCCAACCCAGAAAGTCAGGAAGCCAAGATCTGTAATAAATAATTAACACCCCACTTGCGTCCTATACTGTTCACAATTAACATGTGAAAATGTTTATGATGCATGGAGGTACAGGGACATATAGAAGAAAAATGTATTAATGGGCAATTCTGTGTTATGCTTTTAATGTGTTAAGTCACAGTTATCAAAATGCATGGTGTTATTTGATATCATTTGATATAATTTCATTTGTACCTCGTTTAAAAAATAAATTCTGTTGAAAGATCAGATTATAATGTTTTGTAGAAACGCTCTTTATATTTTCTGCCAAGAATTTCTCATTATTTGACATCAGATTAAAAGAAAAAAGTGCAGCCTCAAACCCATCAACTACATTTAAACAGGACAGCAAAATGACAGTATTAACTATAAGACTTCCAGAATTAATTCTAGAATGAGTCACAATGAGTTTGCCAAAACTGTTGTCAGATTATTAGTAGGCAGGCACTGAAATTTCAGCCAACTAAACGCTTTAACTAAAGATGGTAAAATATGGCACTTTCTGTTGCACTTGTATATGTGTGTCAATGGCACAAATGTATTTTATCTAAACCATTTTAAATTTTTTCAGTTTTCTTTGCTTTTAGTTTTTGGCCGATCTGATATACCAGGTTTTAAAGTACGCATCATGAAACTGCACTCTAGGGCACTCTGAACGAAAAGAAATAAATCCCAGGTAAAGCATATCTTCAGTGTTAATTTCTTTTTATACTTCTAACTGACCATCAACATGGTTAAAGCTCATCGCTTTGCAGACCACGTCTGTGCTTTCAATGAACAAGACAGGTGATGAAATTACAGATAGGATCACGGTTCCATCTGAAGCAGTTGCTCTGAGAAAAATGGATAGCTGGATTGTGATGTGTCAATTTGAAAGTGCATTGATTCAACTAAACTTATTTTTTGAATAATAAATTATAATGGATTATGAAAATATTAAAAAAACAATATATTCTTATTATTGGCCAAACCAATTTTTTTGGTTATTATGCAAAAACAAATGTAAAAATCCATACTTTATAATGTATACATTCCACCACTGTAGAAATTGCACCTGCACACATTTATGTTGTTAGTATGTTCTTTAAAAGAACTCAGAATCAGATCAAAGTATATAAACAGAACTGAATGGAATGCTGGTAAAATTTGAGATTTCTTAAAAATTCCTAACTTAACTGAATTTTTATACCCCTGACAATTACTAACTGGTCCTTATTTGCCCTCAGATCCATACCTGCTTTGCGGAATCTATGGATCAGACTCTCTCTCTTGGCTTTCTGCAGGCTGAAGTAGTTGTCTTCCTCATGTGGAGTGCGCAGGTAGAGGGGGATGTGTTGGAGGATGATGACATGGCGTGCCGAGCTCTGGGCTGCATTCTGCAGCTGCTGTTCCAGCCAGGCTTCATGAGCCTGCTTCAGCTGAGGGCAGCCAGAGGCATCGAAGAAGAGCTGAGAGTTCAGCACCAGGAAGAGCACCCCACCCACCCAGAAACTAAAGTAATCATCACCCCAGCAACGGCAGTATTGCTCCACCGTGTCTGGTGTAGGGACGTTCCCCAGGTCATGGTTGCCGCTGACAAAAATAAGGGGTATGTCTGGATCAGTATCCTGCAGAGCCTCCTTCAGGTCCTTCTCCTGCTCTTCTCTGAAAGGGGAACCTGAAGAACACACAGAAGAGTGTTGAATTATTTAATTTTTATTTATTCAGTTATTTATTCATTTTGCTAGAAAATAAAGTGGCTAAAGAGAATAAAGTACATTTTTACAGTCTGAGCTAACCCTTTAAAGTTATTACTTTCATTTTACCCTAATACTTAATTTACATTTCAGTATACTTTTATTTGTAATATGTATTTACATACATATTTACATAATTAATGAATTACATTTACATTCATTGTTCATATTTGCCCCAACTTTTTTACTTGTTTTGATACCAAAACTAAAATGTAAAGAATGGTTTTCATTTAATCAAATTCAAGTAATTCCAGCCTTTGTTCATGTCTCTGTTCATATTATGTATGACTCATGATATCACATTAAGCCTCACCCAAGCAAAATTTTACAGGCTTTAATATTCGCTGGTGTTTCTGAATGAACACTCAAATACCTGTACTCACAATTAAAAAAAAATAATAACAAAGTATTTTCATTACTGCAGTTCAAAATATGTCCAATTAGCAGCAACAAGATATTAATAATCAGTTGCTTACGCACCACGTTACTATAGAAGCAACAATTGTATCCTCTCATTCAAATGCAGCTTTTGTGAGCCATGTAGGTAGGAAGACTGTGACAAATAGGAATTCTGATCTTATTTATCAACTTGTCCAGTGCCAGACTTCACCACAGCCTTCGTAAGACTTCTTGTGGCTCTTATCATACATTTTTCTTGTCAAACAATAATTTAAAGCACTTCGACATCTTCTAAGACTCCCTAAAACATCTGATTTTGAGTACATCACCATGCATCAAAGGGAGGGGAGAACATTGTACTTTACAATAATATCATGTTATGTTTCATACTGCTGTGCCAATTGCAGACCAAGAATTTTGACAACCTCACTCACTCACAAACACCGTTCTTCTCTTCTTGCTTCTGTCAGAATGATAACTTTAGCTGGAATAATGAAATTTGTACTCCACGGGCTGTCAGAAGACATTCATCAAACACTCCTCTGGTCCGTATCTTCCACCCCTCCCACCCCTCAAGTGCTCAACACTGGAAATGGATCATCCACTGTTCCCTCGGCTGGGATTTCCTCTCATTCCCACTATCTCTCTACTCGACAGGTAAGTGCTTGGCAGGACCTAAAAGAGCCTACTGCTAGCCGTTGTGCCTCGAGCTAACCTCAGCATGAACTCGCCACGAGTAGCCTAGTCTTCGATGTCACCTGCTTCACTCCAAACAGCTACTGTTGTTCCTTCCACCCTCTCGTTGAGGATACTCTAAGAACAGAATTTCCCTTCTCTCTCTACTTGTGCGCCCAGCAGAATTATGCAGCTAGTCAGTTATTAGCCGCTAGGTATAGAAAGCACTTTGAGTCCCACGGGCACGGACACGACCCAAGTAGCTTACACCGACCCAAGCATATTTACTACCAGATAATTTTTCACCCGTCCCTTGAGACTGTCCATCATGCTCCGGCCTGGACAAAAAAGTCAAGTGCCTTTTTTGGACTGATTACCCTGACCGACACTTTCTCGTTGCCTGAGTACAAGAATTTTGTGGATGAGTTTTCAGCAGCTTGTCTAAAGAGCTCATCCAGGGCCTGCTGTTCGAACACTTCCACCAGTGCGGAGCACTATGGCCTGGCCCCTATTCCAGGTGTAGAGGCCTGCATTGCCTCTTAGGTTGTCTCCCCAGATGAAGCACTGCGCATTGATTCATGCCGCCTCAGTGCAAAGCACAGATGCACTGAAAAAAATCATAGTCAGACCTCATAACCTCATCTTATTCAGATGGTTGCCTGGGCAGGCAGACTTTCTAATCGCCTCTCACTTCCTTATGGCTTTGCAAACAGCACAGTCTAGTTTGGATAGGACCTCAGAGGAACTGCTGCATTCCAGACATTAGGCTACATTACACAGGATCTTGGGTGGGCAGCTGGTAGCCTTGTTTATGGACACCACCAAGTCTGGCTGGCTCAAACTCTGCTATTGGACTCCTTCAGAGCGACACTTCAGGCTCTGCCACTCATGCTGGGCCATGTCTTCGGACCAGCAGTAGAAGAGATGCTGGACCGACACTCTTCAAATGCAGAGCCCCACAAGAAAGATGGAGCACAGAGGCAATCCCACTTTCAGCTTCAAGGATTTTGCACCCCAGTTCGCAAAATCCTTGATCCTTCCGTTCTATGGGACCTACTCAGATGCCCTACATGCACCCCAAAAGGCTGCAACCCTCAAGGTGCACCCCCCTATAGAACTGAAGCAGTCAGCCAGGCACCTGACCTACTAGAAAAACAGTGCCACAGAGCCGGCCCCCTCTTCGTGCTTGCCCAAAGGTCACAGTTGTTCAGGACCCAGTTCAGGCTTTAATGATCTCCCAGGAGGTCAATTCCCTCCAGGCAAGAGGAGCAGTGAAAACTGTGCACCCTCATGTTATTTCAGATGGTTTTTATTCAATATACTTCACAGTTCTGAAGTAGGATGGAGGCCTGCATCCACTTTTAAACCTCCGCTGTTCTCAGCAGCATCTCCAGAGGCGACTGGTTCACCACCATGGACCTGAAGGATGTGTATTTACTGATTCCTACAGTACAGGAGCACAGACGGTTCCTGTGGTTTGTCTTCCAGGGCACAGTTTATCACTCACTGCGTGCAGGCAGCACTCTCTCCCCCCGATGGCTCAGAGACAAAGATCTTGCCAGAGCTGGATGACTGGATGGTCTGTACCCCTTCAAAAGAGCAGGCCAACAGAGACACATGAATATTGTTGAAACATGCCCAAGTGCTGGGTCTAATGATCAAGCGGGAGCCAACTGTCTCCCTCTAAGACAACACAATTCATACGCATGAGCTTAGACACCAGGTCAATGGTGGCTTCACTCCCCTCAGAACAAGCACAACCCATCCAGCGTCTTATTCAGAGGCTACGGCTTTTTGACACTGCTGTGTCTCCAGGGGATGCCAGTGGTGGCAGTGCAGTTGGTAGCACTGGGGAAGCTTCACAACTGTGCCTTTCAAATGTGGCTGTTGGGACTCCAGTTCGACCCAACGTGCCATAGATATGTTCCTGTTTGTATCTCCACAGAGTGTCTGTCAGCCCTTTAATCATGGAGCACAAGGGCACTTCTTTATTCTGGGATGGCCATGCACCAGATTCCTTCACAACTCTGCCTCCAACACAGGATGGGGGGTAGTATGGCACTCACATCTGAAGCCTTCAGACTTATGAAGGTGCCAGTCGCCCGATGCCTGCATCAGCCAAAGCTCACTCTGTTAGGGGTATAGCTACATCCTGGGCTGCTCTGAAAGGGGTTTCCATTGCAAACATATATGTAGCAGCCACACTGCCTACCCCCTATACATTTTCCAGGTTTTACAATGTCAGTGTAGCCCCATTTACTGGCCTGGCACCAGCCACAGTGTTCACAGTACCGGCTGGAGCCAGGCAATTCTCCTGAGTTTGTGGCCATATGTCATCCAATTGAAAGTACCATCCTGGTGGTAAGGAAATACAAAACATTAACATTGACTTTAATTATTTATGTTACCCTCTTAAGAAAATCTCCATTATGCAAAATTCCTTTATTTTGATTATTGATGTTTGTTTTTCAACACCATTTGCAAGTGCCACACTGTATCAGTGTTCTTCTAACCATTGTTTGTGTTGAGTGAAGCTGCCCTTCTCTGGTTCACAGAGGAACATTTGTAATTTTAGTGACAGCTTCCGCCATGTGACTGTAGCTGCCTGTTCTTGTTATGAACAAAATCAAAGTCTACTGCAGACAAAAGACAGCCTGCAAAGAACCCGTTGTCATAAACACCTCAAATTACTCTATATTTACCGTAGGTCATTCCAGCCATCAAAATGAACAGAAACTATAAATGTGCCATGGATTCAAAGGAAAAAATATTTTTACCCATAAGGTAAGAGAGACGAGACAAATAAACAGAACCCAACCACATTTCTCTAGAGTAAAGACAGCAGAGCGCAGTGTTTTAAAGCTTGGTAATAACAGCCTTTGTTAGCTTCTAATGTCGCAAGTGAGGCATCTTGCTAATTGCCTGAGGGAGATCTGAAGCTTGATGAGACAAGAAGAGGAAATTAGGGGTGCTGTCGCTGGTTAGCAGAGCTGCTGCAAAGGGTGATCAGCCCTAACAGGCTAGAAATCACTGACTAATACTGTTGTGAGACAACAGGTAGGCCATTAGAAACCATAATACCACCCAACTAGTCGTTTTTCCTGCTTGTAATCTGCAACTTGTGAAACACTACAGATGAGGCTGGTGTGCCTAACAGTATGCTCATCTACAGATTTCATTCGATTCACTGAAGACATGACATGGTTTATTTGCTACACGACTGACAATACACTTGCTAAACTTTTCAAACAGAATATAAGTTTCTTAACATGAACAGACATTTATAATACTTTGGATATTTTTAAAGGTTTGAGATTTCATAGTTATTATTTTATTATTTTGCCATTAATATACAGGTGAGTCCTGGGTATAAGCAATTTTCATCTATGGAAAAAATATATGCCATTAACAAAGAAAAAAGTTCAAAGTTTCTTTCATGCAGCACTAATTTGCCCCTTTACCAATTAAATGCAGAGGAGTGTCAGTTTTCTTGTAGCATGCATGTAGTAATATTCACACTTGGGTCATTTAAAGTAAACTGACATGGTCTGACCAGTCAAACTGTTTCAAGAAAATTTTCAAGCAAAAACATTTATGCAAAATTTAAAACCTGTAATCCAACTAATTCCTTTTTTTGCCATAAATTTGTAATGAATGACCCATTAGGCTCTAAACTATACGTTAAATATAAAGCTGAATTGTCTATAGAATGACCGGACTTTCATTTTAAATTAACTGGTCTCATTTTCATAAATTCCCACAGCACATCAATTTATTGAGAGATTTACATTTGGAAATTATTTGAAATTTAGGCCATGTCCACACGTACACGGGTATTTCTGAAAACGGAGATTTTTCTGTTTTCGTTTTTTTTTTAAATCGCGTCCACACAAGCACGTTTTCAAAAATATCTCCGTCCACACGCAATCACAAAAAACGCTGACAAAAGCATACCAAGGCAGCAGGTGGAGCATTGGTGACCAATCAGAAGCCTTGGAGGGGGACGTCATTACCAGAGACAGTGTCCGTGTTGCCTTGTCGAAAAATGCTACCTTTAAGTTTATACAGTTTATAACACTGATAATGATGAGAAATAGGCAAATAATATGCATAATCAGAGAAAAATATATTTTATTTAAATGAGAAGAGCCTAGATAGATAGATGTTTAGAGGTGCATAGAGCCAGTTTATACAGTCAGGTTCTAATGTTACCGTGAAGCAGGACACAGGTTACTTGAAATCGTACCATGCTTCCAGCTTGTGGTGATTCTGGACAGTGCTCATGTTTCCTAGCTTCAGATAGCAGGAAATTCCTTACGTAATGACGGCTAAGACACAGACCCCAGAGTAGCCACATACACTCATATAAGAGCTTTTAAGATATTGATCACCATAAACCAGTGACCCGAACGCAAGACAGCACACATAAATCAGTGTCCACCGCAAGATACCACAGATAAACCAGCTTCCCTAAGGCTAGGTAGTGTTAATTTTTAACGCGTTATTTTTTGTGATTAATTGGTCAAATTAAAGCGTTAATTCGACACCCCTAGTATTATCATGCCAAAACTTCTAACAAGGTTGAGAGCAGTAGTACTTTGTATACGCCGGGCATTGTAGATGAGAACCTAATTTAAACACGGCGCATACTGTGACGTCAGATGAGTGGCGCACAGTAAGACGCGAAACAGTCCATTGTCCACACGTAAACGCAGAAACGGAGTTTTCAAAAATCGCCACTTTGGCCGGAGTTTTCAAAAACCTCTGTATGTAAACTACTACCATAGTTTACATATAGCACTTCATTGTAACTAAGGTACTACTATGGTTTTAAAAAGGACCCAGCAAATGTGCCCTTGCGGGGCCCATCCGGGTTTTTGTCTGGAAGTGTG
>JBBPCZ010000115.1:30556436-30583042 GCA_037974445.1 Brycinus macrolepidotus | reverse complement strand
AATGCGTTATTTTTTTTAACGCGTAATTTTTTTTCAAATTAATTAATCGCAATTAACGCGTTAAATTCCCACCCCTAATGTGTACCTGTACATCACCTTTAGAATGTAAATTAAAAAAATAGGAAGTAAAGTGGCCCCTTATAGTCACATATGAACACACCACAGCACAGTATGAACTTCTTTCTCTGCATTTGACCCATTCACCAAGTGAAGTAGTGGGCTGCCACCAACGAGGGGCGCCCGGGGAGCAGTGTGTGGGGACGGTACCTTGATTGAGGGTACCTCAGTGATGCCACTAGCAGTGTTGGGTTTCGAACCCACAACCTTCTGATTGCAGGGGCAACACCCTAACCACTAGGCCACCAGCTGCCCCAAGGAACTTACTTGATTCAAATATGTACATGAATAAAATATATTATGTCAACAATTTGCTGAAGGTAAGTAAACGGAAAGACAAAATTGTGTTGGCATAGAAATCTTTTGGAACATACAGTATGGGTCTGTTTCATGGACAGGGATTAAGCATAGGCCATGGCCACATTTTCCTTTCAATCATGATTCAGAATGCTGTGTAGTTCATAACTAGGTGTAATCCTTGTCCAGGAAGCCGACCCTATACAGTTCCCTCCAGAAATATTGGCACCCTTATTCAATATGAGTGAAAAGTCTTTACTCAGCTAAAAAAGAAAGTATATAAATTCCATATGAAAGTATATAACCCCCCCCCCCCCTTTTTTTCTTTTTTTGTTATCGGTACAGCACTGAATTCTCTCTTGAAGTATTTTATAAGACAGGTAGAGATTTTCAGTCATTACACAATGCAATAATCCCTCCAGATCTTGCAGAGTCCTGGGGTTTCTCTTATGCACTTACCTCTTGATCTCAACGCACAGGTCTTCAGTTGGATTTAGGTCAGGAGACTGGAATGGTCATGGCAAAAGCTTTATTTTGTGTTCATTTAACAATTTTTGAGTTGATTCCAATGGATCGTTAAAGAAGCAACTATGACCAAGTTTTAGCTTCTTGGCAGAGGTAGCCAGATTTTGATTTAAATTTCCTGGTCCATAATGCCATGTACACACGTCCTCCAAAATGTTTAATGCTTGGTATTAGATGTTTTTCTCTGTAACTAACTTTATTTCTAAGCCAAACTCACCACGAGCGTTTGAAGTCAACAGTTTCTTTTTTTTTTCCTTGACCACACCACCTGTACCAGTTAAAGTTCCAGTGGCATCTAGCAAACTCCAAGTGCTTTTGCTTGTGGAGAAAAGACAGAAAAAGTCAACATACGTTTGCCTTATTGCAGATGCTGTACCAAATGTATACATATTTAATTTTATTTTGGGGGGGTTAGGGTTAGGGTTAGGGTTAGGGTTAGGGTTAAGGTTAGGGTTAGGGTTAAGGTTAAGGTTAGAGGGGTAAAAAAAGGGGGGGGGGGGTAAAAAAATACCCCATTTACCGGCACCGCCTCTTCTTAACCCATATACCAAAGGCTGACCTGAGATAGACACCGCCAAGCACAAACAAGGCAGGCCCAAAACAACCTGGTGGTAAACTGTGAAGATGAACATGTAGCCATAGTCATAAGAGCATTAGTGAGCTCAGGTACAGATGTTTGATGATTAGTTCTGGATCATAAATTCCACTCCGACACATTCTCCAGAGCATCCCATTCTATTAGCAGTGCGTTTCTTAGAAGATTACACATATGTGCAATTAAACACCTGTGTAAGCAATGAGTGTGCCTTAAAGTATCTGCACTCACTAATAAGAAGTGTCTGAACATATAGTAAATATATAAACATAGTCAGCATGTCATACAGCGTATAACACATCCCTAGTGTTGCTTTAGCATTGTGTTAATAATTGATGGTGAAAATTATTTTGTTCCTATCTGATGTTTATTGGAGCACATGTTCATTCGGCATTCTGAGTGATTGTGATATAGGAGGAATCAATGTGAAAATGAACAAAAATCAAGCCCACCTGCCCCAATGCTGTCGCTTTCATCTCGTCAAACTTATGATTTTCTGATTCAGGTCTTCTACGTACACTAGGGGAATTCAGTATAGTAGTTGGCTGCCATAACTGAAATACTTACCTTGCCTAGACAGAGTTTAAGACACGGGTCATTGCCTTTATTTTGACCCTCACTATTAAATTACAGCACAAGAGTACACTGTATATAGGTTTATATAGGATTATATAGGATTAGTTCATATATTTGAATGTTGTCTTTTTTTATTTTATCTAGCCACATTATTAAATTACAGCACAAGAGCATATTGTCAATAGCAGTGGTCCTCAGACCAGTCCTTAGGGCCCCCAGACAGTTCACGTTTCAGCTCCAACCTAACTCACAGTGCATACAGATGGAGCAAATATGTGGACCATCTGTGGGCACTGAGGAACATATATGCTATGAAACCAGTGTTTAGAGACACCCAAACAGTGGTTTTATGGGCAAAAAAAAATTCTGCTTACAGTGGGGTATCAGACAAGCACCTTTTATGGGAAAAGCGCATATAGTCACACTCTTAAGGTGACTCACCCCTGCGCTCTCCCTCTCCATATATTACAGAGGCAACTCAACCACAAAAATAAACTGTTTAAAAGATCAATACTGTCCCCCCAATCAACCGATCAAAAATCTGAATACTCACACACTACACCAGATATTAATGGACATTTTGGGGTTGGAACCATGCTAATTCAAAAACTGTAGGAGGAGAAGAGGTGCAAAATTCCAGCCTTAAAAAGAATAATAATAATAATAATAATAATAATAATAATAATAATAATAATAAAGAAGAACAATAATAAAAGTGCAGCAGTGCCTTGAATATCTCTTGCTGTGTTGTGAGTTGGACAAAACATTCTTAGCCTAGCATGGGCAACAGCCCACTTGCCATGCTTCTGTTTCCTCTTGCATCACCTGTGATGCCACCTCCTTCTAATAACTGCATCAGAATTGGGTCTTGGTCAAATATTTTACCCAATGATTCAATATGGTTATTACCCCATACCAGTGGTATCCAGTCTTAAACTCAAACAGCTTGTGTAGCTGGAGGTTTTCATTCCAAACTAGCAGGAGCTCACTTAATTCTGCTTGGTTAATCACATGGTCTTAGAGTTCAAATCTATCAGGTGAGCTCTTGCACTGTGGGAACAAAAACCTGGCACCACACTGTCCCTTTGCTGATAAGATTGGACACCCCTGCACTACGCATGTCCACCAGAACTAGTGTGGATTTCACTCACAACTTTACATAGAGCGCTGACCTACTGGCCCAAACAGACTAGTGGCAGAACCACTCAAAATCTTTATTTCAGCTTCATTTCCCAAACAGTGAAAGCAGGATTTAACCACAGTATTTAAGTATACTTTGGAGGTTTACAGTTACTGACCGGAGCCCTGCTTGTTGCACAGTACTTCTATCACATTCTACTAACATTGGCACAACACACCAAGGGTGTTTTCACATAAACTCAGTTAAAGTGTACCTGATAGGGAACCAGCTGCAAATGACCACTTGTTCACACCACATTTCCTTTAGAACTGACAACCTACGTGGATAAACTGAAATTATGAATAGTAAGATTTAAGTTAATCATATAACACATATAATCTGTTTGGCTATGCCACGTTCAAAGCTGTCAAAAAATACTCCAGTAGCACAGAAGCATTTAAAAGCATTTTTCATTATGTTTTACTTGAACATCACATTCATTTTACTGTACATTTCTGTGTATTTTAGTTTCAGCAGCATTTTGTGCTGAGGTCAAATGACATGACCGGAGGAATATGAAGTTTTGCACTCAATTGTAGATGTTTTGTTACTGTTTTATCAAAGCAATAAGCCCCTTGATTTGCAAAACACAAAATTAACCACAAATATAGTCTGAGTTCATTTCAGTCCTGGGACTGTTTACTTACACATGCATAGAAAGTCTTCACTCAGAGTTCTGAAAACGCTGAAGCACTGAAAAGTATTCAAACACCCTAACATGCTATATCACGATAATGTCACTGCTGTGTTGGAAATGGTCAAATATCTGATCATCTGTGGACCTAGAGTCCCAACAACAGATGATCAACAATCAGTAAAATGTAAGCCTATTTGGCCAATGAGTGAAGGTATGTGTATCAAATAACTATATGTGGTACAGTGTCCCTGCAAAATCAGTAGTGAAAATTTTCTAGAACCTGTGAGGAGGCAGTAGGAGGTCCACTCGTGCTGTGAACTGGCCTCTTCCACTGAGAGCTTTTTCATCATAAGTGCCAATATGCCCTTCCCTCTATTAGAGAAAAGCCTGCCTGAGACTTGGGCCATATCTTGAATGCTAGTCACATAAGACAGCAAAGTAGCCTGAGGTCTCTCCTTCTATTACGCTCTGATAAACAAAAGTGTATTGCATGCATGCAGACCACCTATGGTTGCCAATTATCAAAAAAAAATTATTTCTTCACCTTTCGTGTTTAACTGAGAAAAATTGCTTAGTAATGCTAACAGAGCTCATGGTTTTCCTGTTCTATTGTCTGATAGAAACACATTATTTCTAGACACACGAATAAGCATCGCACTTCCATCGATTACAAACACTGTTCGCTTGGCATGTGGGTGGTTGGACAGCATGCGAGCAGCTTCATGCATCGCAAATGGAACACAAACAGATGTGTTGCCATGACGAGAAAGATAACGTGAGGATAAAATGGCATAAAAGGAATTTGCAGCGGAATACTTGGGAGGAAATCATCCTTGTAGAAATGAGTCGGCTGCAAAAACACAAAAGCAAAACAAACGGCGAGATAACCCTCACAATTGAACAGAACCAAGCATGGGATCACTCCCACTGAACTGCTTCTTTTGTCAATTTTTCCAAGCAAGTGAGCTGAGGAATCTGTTGTGAACAAAATAAACAGCAGTCACATTTAACAGCAACCACTTGGTCCGTAACAAGCTGGACATGTTGCTATTGTCAGTGTAGGCTTGTCACTCTAGATATGGACTCCCCAACATGTTTAGAAAGGACACAACCTCAGCTTCATCCTCATCGAAATATACCTAATATCTATCTAATATCTATTAACCACTTTTGTCTCACATCACATTTATAAGATACAGGAGAGTCACTTTCATGCTAGGGGGTTCTGGGGACAGTGAACAGTTTTTTATGCTTAAATGATGGCAACAATTTAATAATAGAACTAGATCTATTTATATAGCAAATTAGGCACTTGCTTCCATAAATACATTAGAGATTTGATATTTTCTTGCTTTTTCTTATCTAATTCCCTGTGAAACTTATGAAACAAATAATATCTTAATTCAGACTGTATGCTGTGAAGAGCATCCCATTTTCTAGATATTGATTTTATCCACTAATAACCATCACTCTTATTGACTGTCTCAGTAGAGGGTAGATGGTTTGGCTTTGTTCCATGTTGGAGAGCTCCACGTCTGCGGTAGATCACAGACTATATGTTTGACCTTTTAGCCTTTTTTGCTCTAAAAGACCGGATAGAGTCATGAGCATGTGCCAGCCAAGCATCGCAGAAAGAGTCTGCTATATCTGTGAATTTGAGATAAGTGATCTGGCTTACACTCTGCTATATGTCAGAGACTTCCATGTGTGGAATGCTGGACTGAAATGGGTTTGGAAGTTGACACCAGCGTGATTTTAAGTTACTCAAAATTTGTGTTTGATTGAGCATTTCAGCTAAAAAAAAATTAAGTGCGACTGAAGTGTACACACACCTACTGAGGCTGCTATGGCCTATCTGCATTGTTGTCACTCCTACCTGCTGCAGCCCAGTTGAAGTGTTACAGCCTGCCTCACTCTTCCTGCATCCTTTATCATGAGGTCAAGAGGAAAATAACACTCTTTGGTGAAAGTAATTCAAAGTAATATGTGAGCTATTAAAATTTTGTTGCAAAATGTGCTAAACTAATTCATGAGTCTAGGCAATTAAATAGACAATAGAATGAACTAAAGTTTGTATACTTACATCTGTCCTTCTTCATGAATACAGATGAACTACCTTTCATTTATATCTTTTGTTTTATTACACTGACTTTCTGAGCGGTTTATTCTAGAGTTGAAGATCTGGGGGAGGGAGGGGGTGTAAGACAACACAGTTGGCTTCAGTCTCACAGGATGGGTAGGACAGCACTACCTCTCCCCAATCACTCTGTGAGATGCTAGTGAGCCCGGATGTCTGTAAGCTGATGGAATAGAATGTGTTGAGCTGTCCCATGATAGTAGATTAACAGCAGCTCAAAAAAAAGCATTGGCAATTTGGATTGGCTCGGCAGAAGCACATGATAGCCCTCACAAAAATTATATTGACACTGCATTCAAACTTTATTTGAATAAACAAGCAACAAGTAGTGTGTCCCCCCCCCCCCATGCTATGTTACAGCAATTTTTAAAGTAAAGTTTTGTCTTTTATAGTAATGCCAAAGCTTTTTGCCTCAGACCATGACCTTGACTTTTCGCAGCAAAGTTGTGGATATTTGTTTATATTTATAAAAGAATAGTAAATACTCCACAAGTGTAAAGAACATGTCCCTGGTACTAAAGTATCCACATGCACAATCTTGCAGACCACTCATCCAAGATTATCTACATTTTAGCACAGATTTGTTTTTGGTTCGGTGGCTTTGATTTTTGTCTTTATCCTTGTCTTATCTCTCTTGCACATCTAACCACCACAGAGCAGTGATTGGTAGCAGAGTATGTAAAAAGCTTCTCTGGGCAGGACAGGAGAGATAGTGTTTGAAGTCAAGGTGGGATAAAGGCATGTCAGGAAAATAGCTCGCCTCACTCTCTCAGCAGATTTGGCCTGATGTCACAGCGGATTTAACACATCTGAGGAAATTCAGGCCACCCATTTGACTTCTAATGCCGCAAAGTTTGCCTCATTTGTGTGATGCCATGAGCAAACCTTTTTTTGGAGTTTTTCGGACTACCCTTATTAGAGTTATTACTCCCATTTTTTTCCATGCTAAATATAATTACATAAGGAGATAATTACATGCTGTCAACACTGAACTTCAGATTTGAGTCCATTTGCAAACATCCTGTATGCACAATATTCTCTGATGACACTGCCATTGTGGGCTGTATCAAGGATGGATGGGAGGGTGAATACATTTACAGCTTAACATGACAAAGACAAAGGAACTGGTAGTGGACTTTAGGAAGCAGGCTCCTCCCACCCCTGTCACCATCAGGGGACTGATATTGAGGTGGCTGAGGACTACAGGTACCTGGGAGTTCACATAGACAGCAAACTGGACTGGTCTAGGAACACAGATGTTGTTTTCAAGAAGGGGCAGAGCCGTCTTTACCTACTGAGGAGGATCAGGTTCTTCAATGTATGTAGGACCATGTTGACCATGTTTTATCACTCCGTGGTAGA
The DNA here is from genome assembly GCA_037974445.1 of Brycinus macrolepidotus. Classification (NCBI taxonomy): domain Eukaryota; kingdom Metazoa; phylum Chordata; class Actinopteri; order Characiformes; family Alestidae; genus Brycinus; species Brycinus macrolepidotus. The sequence goes on along the minus strand of JBBPCZ010000115.1, from coordinate 30,575,616 downwards.
GAGTGTGGTGTTTTTTGCAGCTATGTGCGGGGGCAGTGGGGTCAAGTCAGCTGTTGCAAACGAGCTGAACAAGCTGATCAAAAAGGCTGGTTCTGTTTTGGGTATCAAACTTGAGATACAAACCAGTGGAGGTTTCTGAGAGGAGAATGCTGAAGAAACTTCTCTGCATCACGGACAATCCCTCCCACCGCATGCGTGCCTCCTTAATAGGCCATCGGAGCACATAAAGCAAAAGACTCATCGACTCTAAATGCAGGACTGAATGCCACAGGAAATCCCTTCTACCTGTGGCCATAATACTGTATAATTCCTCCTCGTTCTGTAGGTGATCTGTTTATGATTCAGATTTGTGCAATGTACAAACTCAGCTGTTCTATCTGTGAATTGACTAAATGTTATTGAATTTTAATCTCATTACCTTATCATCTGCTGCTGTTTTATTGCATTTATTTTGCATTAACACTAAGCCACTTTCATGAGCCAGTTTGCACTACTGATCTGCTGGTACAGCACACTAAATTTTTACATACTGTGATATCAGATTTATACTGTTATTTGCTACACTAATGTTCTTGTCATTGTTTTGCACTATTGTTTATTGGATATATTTTAATTTTTTCTATTCATTTAATCTATTATTCTTGTTGCACTGAGCATGTTAAGAATTTCCCTCAGGATAAATAAAGTTCTTTCTTATTATATATTGATTTTACATCAAGTTTAAATTATTGTCCTCTACTTATGCTGCTTTCAATTGTGAAACTTCTGGATATCGCAGATCCAAATTATCACAATATTTTTAAATTTTAGTTGTCTTGCTCCCAGACAATGTTGACTAAGTAACTTTCAAGACACTAAAACCATAGTTTTGTGAGAACTACCAAAAATGTCAGTATAATACTGTTATTTGTGGGTTAAAAATAACCCACAGTTCCTTCAGTCTTCTGTTATTTTCAAAAGAGCGTCTGCCAGAGTTGTGGATGAGATCCGTCTCAAATGCTGACATCAGAATTTGGGCAGTTCGTGTTTACATTGAAGACGGTTCATGTGGTGCTACTTGAGGATATTATCAGTTTTCTAATAAAACACTTGAAAGCACAAGTTTCACACATAAATATTCTGTCCGCTGTTCAGATACAAAGTCAGAAAAATTTCCCAGTTTCTGACACTACTCAAACTCAGCATAATGAAAACAAGTGTGGTATTTATGGAACATTCTGCTTTTTCATCAGAATTTCTCCATTTTTTTTCTCCGGAATTTCTCCAATTTCTCCAGAAGTTTCAGTGAGATACAACTAAGAAATTATTAATATGTCCAGGCTCTTTTTATGCCCACTGATTACTGTGGCGTCTGGTCAATGTGTGCACCAGAAAGACACAACCCCTGGAGAGGATAAAGAAAGCAAACTTAGCACTTTTTGTCTTTACAGGCGTTAATCAGTATTTAATGATGAGGATTGCACTGTGAAGGGAAAAGGTAACATGAAGGAGTTTAATTATTAAGGAAGTAAATCTGCCTTTCTTGCAAACAATTTTGAATATACGCACCATCTATCTCTTTAAAATGCAGGTTAAATTGCTTCTGTGATTAATGAAACCGTGATAAGACATGCTGAATAAAGTGCTCAGAAAAGAGACAGGAGCAGCCACCGATTTATGATGATGACTTCCTCAAACAATCTGTAAAGGCTCGCTGGCTTTGTTTACTGTATGAAACACTCTGCAGTCAACAGTGCTGCTTCAGCTAACTGTATTCAGCGTGTTGACTGGAATGTGTGTGTGTGACTCATTGCGTGGTGCTCAGCGCCGTCGTGTGTCAGCAACCCTGCAGCAAGGCTAAGTGATTAATTAGTCACAACAGGAGCTGCTCGCTGACAGGTACGCCAGGCAGGTTACACCACTTTGATCGTCATTCACCAGTGACAATCCATCTCCACCAAGCAGAGTGAGGCAAGAGGCGAATCAATGAATCCGCCTGCATGTGAACATCACTCTTTTTTCCGCCTTTGTCTCTGTCTGTCACACTATTGTGTGCAGACGTATGGCGCTGCTGTGGTGACACCAGGCCTTTATAGTACAGCACAAGCACAAACCCAGTGGCTTCTCATGGCTTCTAATTCACAGATGTATGATGCAAACATGCTCCAACCCCTTTTGATCAGTGCTCAGGAAAGCTTTTAGACAAGACCTATCAGCCCTTGCTGTTTTGCCCATTTTCTCTCTATCTTTGAATGTGGTAATAAGATGACATGGTAGGTTTGTGGAAAAGAACAAAAGTCTACAGAAACAAACCAGTATTTTGAACTGTCTCAATAAACACTGTGAGTGTGAAAATATATCAAGGGCCAATCCATTATACAGTCATATACAAAAGTCTGCACATCCTCAGACAGATGACATGTTTTGATGATTTGTGAAATAAGTACACAACTTCTACAGAGAACACCCTTAATTCCACTTTTTACTCAACTAAAACAAAATAAATAAGGTGCCATAGCACATGACCCATGTTTCTTTTCCCCCCAGTGTGTTAAATGGGGCAAATGGACAGTAATCAGGTATTAAAATGTGCAAAAGTGTGCTATCTGTAGGATGTTTTGTTTATTTTTATTTAGAAAATCAATAAAACATTTCACCAGGGGCAACCAAACTTTTGGATAGGACTGTTACAGAAATTTGTAGTGGCTTCTTTTAACAGTGGCCAAACATCCCAAAAGAGGAAAGATAACTTAAGTTTGCATTTAGCCTTGTTTTTCTTGCCATCTGTTAGCAAAGATTTGTAAAGTAAAGTGGCCCCTTAAAGTCATGTGTGAACACACCACAGCACACAGTGTGAACAATGTGAAATTCTTTCTCTGCATTTAAACCATTCGCCAAGTGAAGCAGTGGGCAGCCACCAATGAGGGGTGCCCGGGGAGCGGCATGTGGGGATGGTACCTTGCTCAAGGGTACCTCTGTACCCTTTTGATTGCAGGGGCAACGCCCTAACCACTAGGGCACCAGCTGCCCCAACATGTCCTAACATGTAAAAACATGTTGTGAGGCATTGAGCTAAAGTGATTCAACTGTGCCGTTAAAGGAATGTTAGAATATACAATAAGTTACAATATACAATAAGTATGAACTTTTGAAACCTTGACCAAAATATAATAGTCTAGTTACAGAAATAAAACTCATATAAAAGCTTCAAAAAAATGTATTTTACATACAATGTATGAAATCTGGTAATTTATTGAATCATTCAATCTATTCCACAATTGGAATTGATATACTCATGGTTAACCCATAAATTAATCCTTTTTTAGCAACAGCTTCAAGGTTGGAAAAGCAACCCTGACTTTGTTCTTAACTATTGAATTATGCAGTTTTCTGTCCACACGTGTTAAAATTTCTCATGAGGCTGACTAGAGTTCTGTGTAGCTCAACCTGACAATAGTAACTGATGTAGCGTATTTGTAGTTGGAGCTTGGTCAATTGAATCATTGTGAGTTCAGAGACTTAAACCTCTGGTAATGTATACAGACATGCTGGAAGCCTCTAACCTTGTCTTTTTTGTCTTGACCTCAGAGGGCACCCAGATGCACAACATGAGTCAGCCACACCCTTACCCTGCCCTCAGCCAGCTGGCCCATGTGTACGAGCAGCAGCAGCCTGGCAAAGAACTCAACAAATATGCATCTCTAAAGGCTGTGGGTAAGAGCACGCATTTCCTTTAGACAGAAACCTGCCTGTGTTCTTGACTATGCTTCATAACGCCATTTGCTTCCCCTTCTGTAATGTGTGCATGCTTCAGTACACCAGCATTTATATTCACGTCCTCACTACTTTTACGCCACACATTTTACCCTTACATTATTTATTACTTATCTGTCTCATTTTTTTCCTTTCATATTAGCTCCAAAAAAAACAGACAAATATTGTTCTACAGTTTAGGATAGAAATAACTTGAGTGATTACATCATTTCAGACATTCAGATTTGTAATAACAGCCCACAAAGGCAAAATTGAATTCCAGGAATTCATTGCCATTCCTCATTCAACACTGCAATGCACAGTGGTCCTGTTGTCTGGCCCCGTCCTCTGCTGCAACATCTCATTCACCAGCCAGCCTAAACCCAATGGGAAAGAGCATCATTCAAGCACAAAATGCATTCAGTTCGTCCATTGCAGGTGTGTGTTTTCCTCCTGGCGCTCTGCTTGCAAGGCCAGTCTCGTGGCCTAATTTCCCCTCATCATGAGTGACACGCTGAGAGATCATTGAGAAGAGAAATACGGACTCCCTGGAGTCACTGTTATTTCTTTTTTATTTAATTGCCTTCCCCCTGAAAATTCCCAAAGGAACAGAATCAGCAGACTGATAAGCCACAATTCCACCAATCAATAGATATCTTCCCTGTCCCTCGAATATGTCTCTAAGGTCACAGTATTGAATTTCTCCTGGACATGGAGAAGTGGAGCTAACCAATAAGAGAAAAGACACCAGGAAATTCACCTTTGAGATATTTAGATAGCCTATTTCTCTTTTATTGGGACAAATCTCAGGCCAATTATTTCTAGCATCACTGGGCTGTGAGGAAAACAAGTAATCTTTTGTACGGTGCATGCTGCAGCTGGGCACCTGAACCATGCTAGGTTTTACTTCTCCTCTCACAGTTCAATAAAATTTGGTACATTATATTTGCCCAGTATTAAAAGCTCATAACATGCTGCTGAAACATGCTAACATATCGCTGTCACGTGAAAAAACTCTAACCTTTTATGTGTTTGTACCATGTATACAGATAGAATAGTGTACACAAGTTTGTAATCAGTTTTAAATCAAATAAAATGATTGTTTTGATGCTATATCTGAATAACTTCACAGATTTCAACTCATTTGTAGGAAACTGAGAAAATGGAAAAGTCATCCTAACTTTTAACAACCCATGTCCCAGCCTATCACTAAAGCTTCCTGATCACCTTTTCTGACTGCCTAAACTCTGCAACATGAACTGTTTTGCTTCAAAAACCTCTAAGCAGACAGAGTAGTAGAGGCACATTTTCAGTTTCTGGTCCAGCGCTAGCAACTCATTGATGCATTATCTTCCTATCAGATTATGATTGGTGTTCTTAGTCTGAGACCTGGTAGCTACTTCACTTACAGAGGAGGGCAGTTTAGGTCCAGAAAGTAAAAATCCTCTCCAAGAACAGAGAAAACATGACAAAGAAAAAGACCACCAACTGCAGCATTTTTCCAGTGTTAAGGAGCCACATCTATATGTGCTGTACTGTAAATCGACTGCATGGGCCAGCCAGAGTTAAAGATACAGAGCTATGCGGACCAAAGTTGACATTAACTCAATGTGCAGACTACCAGAACAGGAACCTAATAGATATTTGAAGTCCATCTGGGGCCATTTGTCTCCAAATCAAGGATTTGGCCTTATTATGGCCGAGCGTAACGTGTTATTGAACAGTGAAATTGACTGGTGTCAAGGTTGAGTGAGTGTGATGTGCGATCTTCGCCACAAACGATGTCTCATTCACCTCCCACAGGATAGGCGAGGAATAAATAAGATTTATCATCACAACACACACCAAAGTCAGCATGCATGGAAAAGTTTATCTTCAAGGACGCTAAAGCAAGTAACCATCGAGCGCGGACTGAGAATATCACACCAAAATGCCTCCTGCCCCAGGCTTTAGAGTAACAATCCTATCGTGGACATGAATCACCTGGAGAAAGGACACAACGGTGGGCGACGGCCCCAACTTACAAGAGACCTAGATTGATAAGGAAATTAATTTAGTTAAACTGAGCTCTGATCAGTGTGCTGAACATCAGCGTGGACCTGTTTGCACTTAACTGAAAAGTCTTTGTAGGCAATTGAATAAGTTTTGAAAAGACCAAAAAAAGATGTGGTTTGAACTCTCCCCCATCTCTCCAGTGAGGCTAATTAAGGGCTTTTACAAATGAGTGAAACATTGTTCCAGAGTGACGGGCCATGGTGGGAGCGCACAAACGGACGCAGGCGCCTGCCACTGAATAAACTAGTTTAAAGGTCAGAAGAAGACATTTGATTAACAAATGCCAGTGAGAACATTAGAGCCCTTGGGGGTGGTGGCCATATTAGCCCTGAAAGGCTGACCATGCTGTCGTGTTGCGCGAAGAGCACACTCACAGATCAATGAGGATTTCTGCTGTAAGAATGCAGTGGCCAGTAGGTTTTCATTTGTTTTTGGTCACAAGAGGAGGCTAAAAGTTGTTAATTTAGATTTAGGGCTATTAATGAGTGGCTCTCATTACTTAGTTAGTAACAGCAAATCCACAATAAGGCCTGGATGCACTGTGAACCACTCAAGCGTGCAAGTGACATTAAGAGATGGTTTATTAAGACACATAATATGACTAATTTTGCTCAAGCACAACGATAACTTAAAGAATGACCAAGTAAGACAGATTGCTCCATGAGTGAAATTTCATTTCCCATCGCCTCATTAATTTTTGTTCTCTCTGTGTTGCTGTTAGCGGCAAAAGCCAGCGGTGACTTCTACAGCAAGCAGCACCGCCACTTGACGGAACTGGCAGCGAAAGGCACCCTGCCCCTGCACACAATGAGGTTGGAGCATGTGGAGCCTGCCACATCTTACGTTACCGAAATCCCCTGCCCCAAGCAAAATGGACAGAAATCTAAAGCCGCTAAGCCCCACATGCCACATCACATGGCCTACAGTTCCAACACCATAGCCACCCCAGGCATGCTAAAAGGCTGGGATGGCACGGAGACTGTTGGTCGACGCAAAAGCTACGCCCCTAAGAAGCCCTGCACGGTGGGTCAAATGAACGAGCTCCACACTGCACGCAGCCACCACTACTTGCCCACACAGCCCTACTTTGTGACCAACAGTAAGACAGAAGTGACTGTGTGAGGGATCAATCCACCTTCCAGAGGCTAATTAGCCTTTGATGAGAGAAAGCAGAAAGCAGAATCGATCACTAACCTGACAGCAAATCTTCAGTCTGCCCCTAGTGGAGTGGAGGTGCAACTGCAGAGTCGAGCTGGCCATGCTGCAATTGGCCACAGGCACTCAGCAGTCACCTAGAGACCTCACCACGACTGACTGTTATAGCAGGAACAGTCCAGGAACTATTTTCAGCGAAAAATGTTTGCTACAATTTATACCCATTAACAACCGCTGATGTGTTAATGTGATACAGTTTCAGACAACAGAGTCAAAGTAAACAAGCAATAAATATGATCTAATAAACTAAAACAACGACCAATGGCTGTAAAAGGTTGACTCTCAAACCATGCATTGCAGTATTGAGCCCAAGGATCCAAGGGCTAGCGTGGAGTGTGGAGCACAGGCCCAGAACTCTACCTAATATTCTACATGATGTCTGTTTAGCTCGATCTTCCCTCAGATCAGTCCTACACTAACGAGACTAAGGTCTAGTTTACTTTACACAAAAAAGACACTGGTGGCTAATGCCTTATTTTGAAGATGCTGTCAAAACCCTTATGAAAAAGTTCTACAGTAATACTACAGGAATTTCTGTCCAAAAGTTTGAACGCCCCTGATCAATTTCTATGTTTCATTGAAGTGAAAACTAATATACATCCCTAGCAGGTAACCAACTTAAATATTGCATTTTTCTGCAAATTTTGCATAACTGATTTTTAAAATTGAACTGAGTTTAACTGATTTTTAAAATAAAAATGAACATTGTTAAAATAGTGCACTATGTAGGAATTAAAATACACGCTACATCACCCATATAGTGCAATATATATAATATGTCTTACGAAGAGCCATTGGTGATTTAGCCATGTATGTAGAATTCCATAATGGACAAATTATGCGCTATATGGGTGTAGGATCTCAAACTGTAACGTGTCACCCCTACTTATTCTCATTACGAAAATCAACATACAGCTATGGAAAAAATAAGAGACTGCATCATTTTTTTTCTTGTTATTGCTTTTGTAATTTGTGGGAGTGTGTCTGTGTAAAATGTGCATGTCACTATTGTTTTGTACACTACTGACCACAGTTGATTCAAAATTCAAAAAAAAAAAAAAAAGTTTGGAGAAAATGTAAAAATAACATATATAAATAATTTATTATACCTTGGAAATGTTAAACTACACAACACTTTATTTTACAATTGCAACAATTAAAATAGTAATGTTAAGTGCATAGTGTGTGCATGTGTGAGCTCTGTTTCATCCCATCAGCAAACTGAATCAGAAGTGAAGCTGCTGGAATACAGTACATAGAATAGCTGCTATACAAACACTATTGCACTTACAACACATATGGAGGCATGTCTTAGTTTTTACACAGTTCACACTGCAATAGTTCATAAAAGAATATCTACCTGTGCATTTTGCACACATACACTGCCGCAAATTGTACAAACAGTGAACAGAAAAAATGGGAAAAGTGGTCTCTTATATTTTTCCATGGCTGTATCTTTTGACCAGTGGCGCCCAAACTTACGACAGTAAGACTAGTCATCCTACAGGAAATATTCAAACATTATCAAACCATTGTATACAGTATTGTAAATGTTATAGTCTCATATGGTATTACTGCAGTTGTTTGTTATAAGGGAAGACACAATGAAGGGAACACATAGGAGCTGTCATATCATGGACTGGTATTCTAGAACAGTACCTTCCATTTTCACATCCCATTTTCAAAGCTTCACCGGTGAAGATAGGAGAGCTTTTTCATTCAATCTGCTCTTGAAAATCTCTGCCACATGTAACAAGCCTCATGAAACATGCTCCAATTGTCAAGAGCTAGTATTAGCTTTTGAGGAGATCATGTCTACCATATTTGTTACAGAGTATCATGAGGTATTGGGATAAACGTGTCATGAAAAGCACTGTTAGTAAACATGGTCACTCCGCTGCAGATTGTGCCTGTTAGCTCTTGATCTTCAGAAATAAGTGTTTGATCTACCTTTCGGAATATTTAACATTCATTTCTTATGTGTTTTATTGTATCCTCTTGGACGCATAAGAGCATGTTGAACTATTTGTCCAATGTTTCTTCACGACAGTAGATGTATTTGCAGCTCAGTTGCAACCATGGGGTTTTAGCTCTTTTATTTATGTAGTTGAGTAGGACCGGAGGAGTGTTATTTTTTCAGACAGTATATAAATTTATACTATTGCCAGTATATGTATGCAAATGATACAGTACATTGTGCCAAGAAATAGCTTGTTGAAGTTTAATTGTGTTTCATTTGATTATTATCTATTTGTCTTTTTCACTCGGTTGTATGTTCCAGACAACAGTGTTTCTGCTGCTGCATCTCAATATAATGGATGTGGTCATTCTGGAATTAACAGTACCTTTCCCAATCAAGTCATACTATTGGAATAAAAGAAGCATTCTTTCTTCCTTCTCTCCATCATATTTCTTGATTAAATGTCTGTCTAATAGGAAGATAGTAAACAGCATATTAAATGGGTGGACTTGTCCACAGTGAACTTTAGTGGGAATGTAGAGTCAGAAATGTTCACAGTGATGAATGGAACCAGACATCTGAAGAGTTTCATAACATGAATTTGTTATGAATATACTGCCTGGTGGTTTTGTAAAGTCTGAAAGAATTTGTTCACGTTTCAACTATAGAACTACACAGAAATGCTGAATTTCCCTTTAATGTTTAAAGTTAAAGTTAAGAGTGTTTTCCTAATTCAGATTCACTCACTTAGGTTGCAGCGGATCACTAATAAAAATGCAGAAAACAGTACACAGTCTATCATTTCATGATATAAGATTCTCTAGATAGTTTTTCACACATCTTTAGTAATATAAAGGGGCAGAACTGTGTTTCCATTCTTACTAGAAGAAGAAGCGAGCCTCCAGTGCTTCATCTTTGTCTTTGCAGACTGTGCTGAGCTCCCCAGTGAGACGCAGAGAAGAAAAGAGGCTCTGATTGATTTGATTCAGTTCTTGGAGCAAGAGTAAGGCAGTTAATCCAATCCTCAGCTGGCAGCCCTTCACCTCTAAACAGGTGGCTGGAATTAGCCAGCGGTTGAATGCACTCATTTCGACTCAGGCTTTGTTGTACTGCCAAAAAATTTCAGCTGGTTGAAGAGAGACACATTAAGGTGCCATGCACAAGTGACCTAATTAGCAGAATCAAGCTCTCTCAGCCTGCAGTCTGTTCAACACTCAGACACAATCAACCAGCTGACCAGGTGGTACAGTCAGTTACGACTCTGAACATGCAACTGAAGCTCTGTGCTAAACACAGTATCTGTCACTCTATGATGTTCAGCATTCCAGTTCTCCTGTTGATAAAAAATAATTTGAATTTTCAGTTCTAATATCAATCTTTAAACACTGTACCCTTATATATCGATTAGCCATAACATGAAAAACAGCAGGTCATGTGGGGTGTTCCAGTATGCTGTGGTTATTACCTACCAAATATGGTCCAAGAAAGAACAACTGTCATACGTGAACACACCACAGCACACAGTGTGAACAGCACAATTTTTTTTCCTCTGCATTTAACCCATTCACCCAAGTGAAGCAGTGGGCAGCCAGGAATACAATGTCCAGGGAGAAGTGTGTGGGGACAGTACCTTGCTCAAGGGTACCTCAGAGGTGCCAGTAGCAGTCAAACCCACAACCTTCTCCCTAACCACTAGACCACCAGCTGCCTACGATATAAGGGTTTTAGAACACACAGTGTATTGCAGCCTTCGGCCTATGGGGCTGTGTAACCGCAGACCAGTCAGAGTCCCCATGATGACCCCTGTCCATTGTCTAAAGCACCTAAAAATGTGCAAGTGAGCATCAAAACATCATAACACCACAAAGAAAGTGGTCTGATCATTATACATGTGGACAGCCAGGTGTGTGTGCATTGCTTATGTTAGAAAAATATGGCACCAGGATTCACTACAGGAAGAAGGCAAACTTACCTAAACATTGCTGCAGACCCCTTCATGCCAGTGGAATGGCAGTGACCCTAATGGCAGTGGCCTCTTTCAGTAGAATAATGCTCTCTGCCACACTGCAAAAATTGTTCAGGAATGGTTTGAGGAACATGAAAAAAGGTTCAAGGTGTTCACTTGGCCTCCAAATTCCCCAGATATCAATCTGATTAGGTATCTGTAAGATGAGATAAGATAAGACAAGATAAGATAAGATAAGATAAGAGTATGGGGTATGAATATGATATATGGTATAATGTGACACAGAGGCCCATTTCTTTTAGCCACTCTTCAAAAATGGGAAAGACAAGAGAACATGCCATTCAAGTAAGTAAGATGTGTGTTGATCTTCATAAGTCGGGAAATGTCTACAAGAAAATAGCTACTCACCTAAACTTGCCACATATCCACAGTCAGAGCAATAATTTAAAAAGTTCAAAACAACTGGAACTGTGACAGGCTGGACCAGGACAAGTTTATCTTGCCACCACGCACAGTGAGGAGGATGGTAAGGGAGGTAAAAAATTCTCCAAAGCTCACTGTTAGAGAACTGCAGTAAAGAGTGGCAGCAGAATAATGATCCAAAACATATAGCCAAATCAACACAGAAACGGTTCACCAAAAACAAAATCAACATTGTCCCAGGCCCATCTCAGTCCCAGACCTAAACCCATAGACGACCTGTGGGGTGAGCTGAAGAGGACAGTGCATAAGAGAGGACCCAGGACTCTGGACGATCTAGAGAAATGGTGCAAAGAGGAATCGTCAAAGATCCCTCCCTATGTATTCTCCAACCCTGTATAATCTTATATAATCTTACACAGTATAAGATCATATTTGGCTTGTAATTATTTATTTTATTTATTGTTTACTCTGTTACACACATAGTGTAAAGTAAAAGTGTCCATTTGTCACATCCTCAGCAAGGTTTGGAAGTTGTAGTCAAAGCACATTTTCAGTGAGCGGACCATAATGCTTGTGTATTAGTGTAAAATGTAAGAAAAAACAGGAGTGACTATCCTCACAGAGAATGTCAACGAAGTATGTGTTCATAGAATAGTCTGTTCACAGGTTCATAGAAAGTGATAATATAGTAGGGCTGCAGTGCATAAACCCTTTATTACCAAGACAAATGATCATCTCATGATTGTTGTTCAATATATTCTAAAACAGTTTGTGAGTGTATGTATGGCATTAACCAAAATAATGGCACAGGCCAATGTCTGATCACTACTTTAAGGGGATCTGGTGGCTTTATTAGGGGAGGCATTTTGTGGGCATGTTTTGGGTTCACTTATCCTCGGGATTATTACTGTAAATCATTAGTTATTTTCACAGATCACCTTTACAGTGCAGTGAAATATGTCTCTAAAAGAGAGAGTGTTAGCTGGCAAAAAGAAACATTTTGGAGGTTATATTTCAGCCAAAGAGGATCTTACTAAGTACTGAATGGGGTGCCCAAACTTATGCACATTCCACATTTTCCCCCAATCTGCTCAGTTCAGTAAATGAACAATAACTTCCACATACATATGAATTTATCTGAAATGCTCAAACAGTAACATTTTCAAATGGAAATGTTAAATTAAATAAGTGAGTTAAATTAAATAAGTGAGTTTAAGGTGAGAAGTTCTATATAGAGTATTTATATAGAGAGTACTATCATTTTACATTCCAGTGCCTAAATCTAAATTGATCTACCCTTTCCCAAAAATCCTCTCTAATCATCTTAGCCACTGTCTCTATTTTAAATGGCCCAAAAAAGCACAATTACAATAACAGATTAAACTGACCTTTACAATCAAAGGCCAGTGAAATACACCAAGCACGAGAACATACGAATTAGGAATAATTAAGTATGATCAATTTAAACATCAAACATACTCTGATTGATCCAGCAACTAGTCAGACATCCACATCCCCATGTTCCATATTTAATATTACCATTTCTCCAACAGGGAAATACCATTCATTCAATTTAATTGACCTGTTTTAAGTTAAATTAGACTTTTTTGCAGCTTAGTTTCCATATATGCACTGTATGGACTAGGGGCTGAACATTGGGGCATAAAATTGGATGGGTTTTTAAAAAATTGCTTTCCACAACAGTAGAACACTGTCTTGACTCCCAACTTGGTAACATGCTAAAACACTAATGTCCTTTGAACATTTGTATAGAAGACAAAATAGAGTACTGTGAAACACACAGATCAACAATTTCAAACAGAATGTGCCCTCAGACCACTTTTTTTCAGCTACTTCTGGCAAAATGGAACATCTACAAAATATTATTAGACATCAAAATATTAGGTCTTCCCCTTTTCACTTTTAAAAATTCAAACAGGAAGTGCTAATAAATAAATTACCCATTTCATGTATTTTCAACAATTTGACGCATAGGGGCCGGGGGTTAAAAAGAAGAAAGTGAAAAGTGAATCCCTCCCCATCCCTAATTACCCCACAATCCTCTGCACAGATTTAGGGACCATTGTTCACATGTAACACAAATTATCCAGTCTTCTGGTTCTTTCATCCAGTTACAATGATTTCTATCAAGACAGCATGCATTTCATGATCCTCAAAAAATTCAATCTGCTAATGACTTGTCCCATTTTAACAGATGGCCATTGACAAAATGGAACACTCTGTGTTTGAATGTAAAATTGATTTATAGTGATTTTGAATCACAATTACACCCCATTACAAAATGCATTGGAATAAAACAATAAGAATTAATAAGAATAAATAAAAACAATTTTTAACTCAAGATGCTGTCATCTCACAGTAGTTGATGTTAACTGTCTCTGCATGTGATACCATGCCCATTTTGATGACCATACCAAATGTGAATGCAAAGTTGTGTACTATGTGTACTATTGTGCCAAGTATACCATTTTAACGATACTCACTTAACTTTACAAACTTTTCAAAAAGTGACATTTATTTTTCTATGATCTAAGAAAAATATATAAGATATGGACATGGTTTGAGAGAAGTGTTGGTTAACTATTTTTATGGAAAAAAATTGTGTGCTTGACTTCTAGAAAATTATTCCTTTAACATGATGGTTTGACCATTTGATGGTTTGTTAACTGTTGTGGGTGCCCATGTTGTTATTGTTCTCTGTACCCTGTTTTCTTAGGTGACAATAAAGGAACAGGCTTGTCTTCTGTAAGCTCAGCATTTTGTCTGCTGATTCTTTTTTGACTTCATTCTCCTTAGCATGATTATAACTAAAAAAAAAAAGTCTTGTTGTGATAAATGCATATTCTACAGTGAATTCATGCACTTGGATTAAAGCATGGTGAACTGTGCCAGCCAAATACAAACCTTCTGTTCAGTGCTGAGTATTGTCATTCTGGTTGGTGCATTTTTTTTTTTGCTTCAAATGTACTGGCAGCTCATGAGAACACAAACACAGGTGCCCCCATTTGTGAGTGAACAGCATCAGTTTTCCCACACATTAATTACACATTATCCCTCCCGACCACGGAGCTACTCTCCCAAGTGTACACTGAAATATGAACAAAAGACAGCAGAGTTTTCCTTCCTTAATTACAGCAGCACCTTCTCACTTATACTGTTTGAAAGAACCCAGTTAACTGCACAAAACATTCTACTGATGCAATCTTCCGTGCAGCAGAACGCTGCTGCAGGTCTGTTCTCCCTTCCCTACAGGACATTTACTCCAGGAGATGTTGGTCCTGAGCAGTTTGGATATTAAAAGACTCGTCCCACCCCAGTAACAGACTGTTTCAACTTCTGCAATCGGGCAGAAGGTTCTGCACCATCAGGGCAAAAACAGAGAGACTCAAGAGGAGCTTCTATCCTCAGGCCATTCGAGTCCTAAATCAGAACATGCCCCCACTCCCCTCATAGCACTACCATAGCATTACCATAAGGGACTGAAACAGGACCTCATATCATCTCTAACTTGTGGTGCTCCTTGTTTAAGTTATTTACTTTTAGATTTGTGTTTTAGAAAATTTCAGATTTGTTTTTAAAATTTAAAATTGTACTTACATTTATGATTATATGTACTTGTACTCATTTCTTTATTTTTATTTGTGTTTCAGAAAATTCCAGATTTTTAATTTTAAATTTACTTTTTGTTTATGTTTGCACAGTCGAAAAGGAGCGGTTAAGGATACATTTCACTGTGTGTTGTACTTGTATGACTATGCAGGTGACAAATAAAGAAACTTGAATCTTGAATCTGTTATGCCAGACAACGATCTCATATAGGAATTTCTAATGGGTCTACACCAGCTGTGCTGTTTCTTCATGAAACCACACATACAGCTCTATAAAATAATCGTTCCTCAGTGGTTCTTGTAGAGGTGTTGTACAGGTCTATGTACAGATTTTTGCTTCTTGTACATGTCTATGGACAGGTTTTGGGAAAACCTTGAATTGAAATGTTTACAATGTAAAGAATGTTTACATTATGTGCAAGTTCTTTAACGTTCATAAAGGATCTTCAGAAAATTAAGCATGGTTCTCCAGTGGCATCGCTCCAAAAAAACTCACTAGTTCACTAGTGTCAAGCACTCAAGGACTAGACTGCAGGACACAAGCAAGCAGAGAGCAAGAACCAGTCATACACTTTGCCACAGCAAAGTCTTTCTAGGAAAGTCTGTCCACTAGGCAATAGTCATACAAGACAATACTACTTAAATTGGAGTCCATTCAGTCTGAAACTAAAACCCACATAAACATTTCAGAAACATGAGAATAACAGTTTGTTGCATTTCTCAGTTACTGCATATATCTCATCAATGTTGTTCACATACTTTTTTAATTGTTTCACAACTGTAGCTCATTTAAAGAAATTCTGTTGACAGTACAGTCTTGCTTTGTGGAAAGAAAAATCATACTTTACATTTTTTTAACACAATTGGTGTAATTGGAGTAATGTCATGGCCAAATTTATTTGCAGAAGGGCATTTGGATTTGGTATGACGACACAGTATAAATATTTTTGCCACATTTAACTAAAGCTCGTAACACTGACTGCAGAAAAAAAAGAAAACACACCCTCAACTGAGAATTTCTGCTCAAGTTTCCTCAACTCCAAGGTCAGCTTAAGAGGTGACTGTGACTGTAGTTTATGGTCAGTCTATAATGCTGACCATCAAGTTTGCTGCTTTGAGAAGGTATGAGATGAACATTAAAACTACCATCCAGTGTTGCTCTGACTAGCTTATACTCACAATACTCACTTTCATGGAGGTATCAATGTTTTTTCAATGGTATGTAGCGCACAATATCACTCTACATACAGCAACAAGAGTAATGTAATAAATGGTTTAAAAAAAGTTTTCTTCAAGGCCTATTTTGCCTTACAATGCCCTGTCCATGCATCTCTCTACCACTAGATTTAAAAATTGCATTTTAGGCCAAAATCTTCTTAAAACTATTGTAATCTGTGTCTCAGTCATCAGACCGTGTATTCATAACTATTTCATTTACTTAATAACTTTTAGATGTAATAGCTTTTAAACATATTAAACTCTTAAGACATCTGGTTCTATTCACCACCACTGTGAACAGTTCTGACTCAGTAAGATTTTCTTAGTAAGCATTTCCCATCAAAGCACTATGAATGACTTTGTTTACCTATTAACATCTCAATTTTGCAGAAAATGATAAAATTGGTGGAATTTTGCTGACTCACTGTCTGAACCGGGCCGACTGTCCACACTTGTGGCTCACCATCTGGTCCGACCAGGTCCAGATAAAAGGCTCCTACAGAAGAGCTTCTTTAAAGGCAATCAGAGGCTCCTGTCTGCCTGACTGATTACCCACTACCCGTTGAATCCATCCAGCCACATCAGTCCACTGTAGAGGAGTGTTCAGTAGCAGGGCCCCTGTGAGGGATGAGCAGCACTTTGCTTCGTGTTCTTGGTCTCGAATAATGAAAAAGTGATGCTGCCACTGCCTGGAACGACCACCTCATTCTGTATTCTCAGAAAAAGGGCACAGAGTTATTGAGAGAAAGCCAGGAGACTATCGTTATGATTGTTCCAGTCATTAAAGGAATAGCATTCTTCAACATAATGTCTGTCACATCTTTTACATTTCAGTGTGGCGATAAAACGTCTTGTCCCAAAACACACCTGTAAAGAAGGCAGTGGGCAGCTACCGGACTATGTCAGTAAATATTTATAAAAGTAATGTAGTTTTGTATTCTGGAGTCAATTTCAGTGTTTACATATTAAGATGGGAATACATACTGCTTGTTGTGAATGGTTACCAGAAAAAAACAAGGGGAAACAAAAGTAACTGGAACTACTTTTTAGTTGTGTTGCTCCAGGGTTTGAAAGTTAGATAAAACTTCCAACCTTCTCTTGTATCTGTCTCATCCTAAGACCTGTATTGTTGGAATATAAGGCTTGTAGGGTCTAATCCATGTCATGCAAAGATGTAGGAGTGATTTGAATGCAATCATAAATCAGAACACATGCGTAAATTTTATGCTATGTTTTAATCATGGCACCAGTTTAATAACATTATATGTTATATAGCACATTACATGAATAAACAAACTACAATGCAGATTAAAACATATAAACTTGTCAAGCTAAATGCTAATCAGTGCAGTGAACAGTTGCCTGCTTTGCTGAAAGCAGTACGCCTTTTTCAGGGATAGTTAAGGCATCTGAACTAGTTCAAGTTGTTCAAAAAAGTGAAGCTGTCACCACATTTCCTGGTAGCCACTGAGCCACCACATTCTTCCATGCATGTAGTTTTAGTGTGATACTGCTTTAATGAATGACTGCCAATACACCTCATGAAATGAAAACCATTTCTAGCCTCTTTCAGAAGGAGAGATTCTGAGGCCAGGCCCTCTGTCTGGAGACAAAAGTCTGGCTTGAACACCCATAAAAGTACTCATTGCTGTGTTATTTCACACATTATTAGGTCATCGTTGTTGTAAGACCGATGATATCTTCATTTAATGTATTTCTGTTTATCCATTTTTCACTCATTCATTCATTCATTTTAATAATTGTGTTTATGTATCATCGGTATCAACATACATAAAAATATATGCACTTAATAATTGCATATTGTCATTGATTCACCATTCTCATATCGGCGTAGCCCTACACTAAACCTATTACAACTCACGGCCTACTCATCCTGCTATAGGAGCCTCCTAGGCCCACAAAAAGATTTAACAACCCCGATCATTTCAATGGGCTGAAACAAAGAAAGTTGCAAACAAAGATCTGGCTCAGTTCAATAGATTTAGAGGCGTATGTTTAGTTTCCAAGTGATGAACGCAAAGTTTCATTTGATAAGACCTTGGTAGTTGCTCATTCTACCAAGGCTGGTGGCCCAGTGGTTAGGGCATTGGCCCTGCAATCAGAAGGTTGAGGGTTTGAATCCCAACTGCTAGTGTCATCACTGAGGTACCCTTGAGCAAGGTACCATCCCCACACACTGCTCCCTGGGTGCCCCTCATTGGTGGCAGCCCCTGCTTCACTTGGTGAATGGGTTAAATGCAGAGGAAGAAGTTTACATTGTGTGTTTACGTGTGACTATAAGGGTTAATGAATTAAATTCCCATGCATGCAAAGCAACTTACTGTTTCAGATGGCAAATCTTGACTTTTGCATGATGGACAAATTCCATTCACTTGAAAAGAAGAACATTGCACTGAAAATATAAACATCTAGCTAGCATTCACAGAGCCTGGCATACATGTTATATTTTAGCAATTCTGAGATTCTGAGGCCAGGCCCTCTGTCTGGAGACAAAAGTCTGACTTGAACACAATGTGTTTAAAAAAGTGAATAAAGCTCAAAATCCTTATAATAGCTTTTATTTCCATATACGCAAATAAATTGGGAACACATTCTACACATTCTATTTCAAATCAAAACATGAAGAAAAATGTATCAAATTTGTGTTATTCCTTTACAGTAAGTGAAGAAAAGGGAATATTAGGCTATTCAAAAAAATAGCAGTGTCCGCATTATTCTTTACAAACTCAAACATTCACTGTATAAACTGAAAAATGTTTTAATATTTTGCTTTCCTTTGAATCACTGAACTAATATTTAGTTGTATAACCACTGTTTATGAGAACTGCTGCACATCTGTGTTGCATGGAGTCGACCAACTTCTGGCACTTGTGAACAGGTATTCCAGCTCAGGATGATTGGACTACATTCCACAATTCTTCTGCATTTCTTGGTTTTGCCTCAGAAACAGCATTTTTGATG
>JBBPCZ010000115.1:30543813-30556336 GCA_037974445.1 Brycinus macrolepidotus | reverse complement strand
AATAATAATAATAATAATAATAATATAATATTCCACCCCAAAGATTGCACATGTTGCCTCAGAAAATTGCACTCAAAGAAATATTGCTCATAAGAGAAACTACTATGGTGTATTGGATGTGTGTGTTTGTTAGTCTATGTGTGTGTGGTCAACTGCAAAGTCTTTGCAGGGGCGGCTCTAGGCTCGTGGTGGCCCTGGGCAGAGAAAGAATCAGTGGCCCCTTCTTTCCGTTGCGGACACTGCATAGCCGCCTCATGTTCATGACACAAGCGCTTAACTTTTGCTGAAATATGCCACTGCGTTTTGAAAACCAAGTGGTGGCCCATGATATTCTCATTACGGCAGAACGTTATAATACTACATATAGCTTACTACTCCAACTCTAGCGACATTAGTAAATACAGCATACTGATGAACAAGAAACACAATGTTTTTCGGCCACATTTCCGTCAGCTGTGTCGTTATTTTCTCTTTCTGTTTTATATTCAATATATATTGGCGTGACGGCC
Source organism: Brycinus macrolepidotus (assembly GCA_037974445.1). Lineage (NCBI taxonomy): Eukaryota > Metazoa > Chordata > Actinopteri > Characiformes > Alestidae > Brycinus > Brycinus macrolepidotus. Next base: position 30,555,827 of record JBBPCZ010000115.1, on the reverse strand, counting down.
CATGGGATTTGGTGGCCCTGTGCAGGTGCACAGTTTGCACATGCCTAAGGCCGCCCCTGGTCTTTGTTGTAGAGTCTGACAGTGATTGGAAGGAAAGACCTGCGGAATCTCTCCTTCCCACATTGTGGATGCAGCAGCCTGCCACTGAAGGTATCATAAGAATTAGTATCATAAGAATAGTCCAGTTCAGCAGTTTTAACTAAACTGTAATTTAGCAGTTGACTGAACACTGAAAATTTTGTTGCGGCTCTAAACAAACACTGTAGCTGTTTGATCTGAATCATTCACATATTCTAATTGTTCTACACTACAATTTCTGATTAGGTTTACCAACATTCTGCAAAGCTTGTCCAACCTTGCAACAGTAGCTTCAAAAGGAGATGTTTGTGGGTGGAGCATGAATAGGTCATTCATTAGTGGGGCTTTCCAATACTGATATCACAGAGGGCTACATTAATAATTACAGCTCTAACATTACTATAAATGTCAATAACATTTCCAGTAACATACTGTTTTATTAAATTACAGTATGTTATTGTATTTTCCTATGATTCCTGGGAACTGATGTCCATCCAACAGTGTAAAGAAAATGAATTAGAAACATTAAAAAAAAAAAAAAAGTGATAGTGATCATTCGGTCATACACCACAGCACACAGTGTGAACAGCACGAAATTATTCCTCTGCATTTAACCCATTCACCAAGTGAAGCAGCAGGCAGCCAGGAACACAGTGCCCGGGGAACAGTGTGTGGGGACAGTACCTTGCTCAAGGGTACCTCAGAGGTGCCTAGCAGTCTTGGGAATCGAACCCTTGACTTCCTGATCGCAGGGCGAACGCCCTAACCACTAGGCTACCAGCTGTCCCAAACATAAAACATGAAAGGAAAATTTATATAAACATGATATTTAAATGTATCAGATATAATTGAAAAGGGAGGTAGTAATGTTGGAGTAGATCAGTTTGGCTCTGAAAATCTATACATAAAAGGAGAAAGGGAATCAGTAGGTTTGTGATATGGGTAAAGCTATGGAGTAGAGCCACCACAAGCTGTTGTGCTCTCCGGGTAGCAGTGCCTAATATAGGTGCCCTGGTTCCACTGTGGTAGTTCATGGCAGTGAGTAAACTTCACCTGCAGTGTATAATGAAGTACTAGCAACTGAACTGTCCTTCACAGTAATTACTGTTATTTCACTGATATGCTATAACTATATCAATCAGCCAAAACAATAAAACTACTGACAGGTGAAGTGAATAACATTGAATATCTCATTACAATGTCACCTGTTGAGGGGTGGAAACAGGAAAAATGGGCAAGTGTAAGAATCTGAGTGACTTTAATACAGGCGAAATTCTGATGGCTGCATGACTGGGTCAGAGCATCTCCAAAGCGACAGGTCTTGTGGGGTGTTCCCAGTATGGCATGAAACTGGTCCAAGCAAGGGCAAACAGTGAACTGGCAGTAGATGCACAAGGGGAGTGCAGGCTAGCCCAACTATTCTGATCTCACAAAAGACCTACTGTAGCACAAACTGCTGAAAAAGTTCATGTTGGCTATGATAGAAAGGTGTCACAACACAGAGTGCATCACAGCTTGTTGCGTATGGGACAGTGTAGCTGCCAACCAGTCAGAGTGGAGTATGGAGTATGGAGCAAAAGAAGAAAGTGGCCTGTTCTGATGAATCATGTTTTCTTTGGGTGCGTGAGTTTAACTTACCTGGGGAAGAAACACCACCTCTCCTGGAAGTTACGTGGATGTTACTTTGAAGACTGCAGAATTTGTTCAGGAATGGTTTGAGGAACATGATAATGGTGTCGACTTGGCCTCCCAATTCCCCAGATCTCAAACTGATTGAGCATCTGTGGGATGTGCTGGACGAACTAGTTTGATCCATGTAGGCTCCACCTCACAACGTACAGGACTTAAAGGATCGCACAAATACCACAGCACACATTCAGACATTTTGTGAAGCTGTTCTGGCAGCCCAAGTGGGACCTACACAATATTAGGCAGGTAGGTTTAATGTTTTGGCTGTGTATATATTACAGTTTTACTTAGCGGTCTTACCTTAGTTGTACACACTTCCAGTATTAGTGTCAATATGGAGGAGTATACCAAGCACTAAATTGTTACTGTAATTTCAGTGCTGTAGAATTATGTTTAAATTACTCTAAACTATATCACAGTACCAGTCCAATACTCTATATTGTACAGTCTTGCCAGTGCTTTTTGTAAATTTAACAGCATTTCTTACTTTGTGTCTTGACTGATCATAGATGTTACACAAAAAGTGTTCTATACACTGTCAGAAAATAGGGTCCTGTAAATGTCCATTTTAGACCCCAAAGGTACAAACCATGTAAAAATGCCATCAGAAGGACAGCAATGCCTTTAAGGTCCAACTGTCTATGGGTTTACGAAAGGATCATACATTACCTTTTTATAAACTAATGTTTTTAAAATAAATTAATGCATAAATAAATTCCTGTTATCAACATAGTGTGTTCTGAGTCAATGTAGCTTAAAAACTGCAAATGAATATGGTATAATTATGTTTCCTTAACTAAAGGTACTGAAGTCCCAGTACCAGTTTAGCACCATTTAGTGAAACAGTTTTAACACATCAAGGCATTCAAATGAACCACATTTATTTTGGATAAGACTAATAATCCAGGTGAGTCTTGGAAACTGCATCAAAGGTTCATTTATGCGTTTCTAATGTGTTGCAATTTTGCAATTTCAATATGTATCAATAGAACTGCATTGTGATATTCAGTTCATACCATGCAGCTGTGCTGCAGCGCATACACACATAATTCAGCTGCTTTTGAGCATAACTATAGCCTTCCATGTAGATTTAGTAGAGAAAATCCTTTAAAAACAATGACCCGTGATGCATTGTGAATGAACTCATCTGTTTATGCTTGAATGTTTATGCTTCTGCTGCTCCTGTTCAGTCTTGTTTCTATTTTGGATGAAGCGTGTGCTTAGTATAGGATGTGGCAAGCGCCTCCAGATTCACTCAATTCTGATTTTTAATTGATATTTTAATTGGGTCATGATTTTTCCCCTCTCTGTGTCTTTAGTGTTTTTTATGCCAATGTTACAGACACAGTTTCAGAGCAAAAATAGTGTAGAGAGAGAGAGAGAGAGTAAATTGTATTACACATGAAAAAGAATCACTCCTAGCATTTTCCACTAACCACAAACAGGGAAACTTAATGAAGCTCAAAGACCATTAGCTCACCCTATGATTTATTCATTGCCCTCATGGACAATAAATATGGAAATAACTTTGGCTTGCCTTTAAAGTACAGAAAAAGGAAATGCTGAACTTTGTGATGATATTTCTGACATATCACTTACCAGGGCTTTCACATGATTCATATGCTCATCAGTGGTCAATAAATGATTTTCTTAGTTATGGATATGTGTTAGATAGCAGTATTACAAATATTAGGTGTAGTGAGATTTGGTCAATGCAATTCTAAAAGGCTTTACACATTGAAAGCAATTTATTTGTGTGATTTAATTGGCCGTCAGAACACAGGTATAACTGATGATTTTTTATACATTGTATCATTTGCTCATTTTGTTTGTTTGATTTTCTGAACTTTCACAACCAACATTAACTCACCCAACCATTTACTGTGGTCTCTGGCTTTAGCACTGTGACAACCAAGATGATAGATCAGCTGTGTTACAGATAAAAAAAGTATTGTGGAAGGGTCTCATGAATCAGCTGCATGAAAATGACCAAATAATGATGAATACAACTACTTTGCTGCAGATTGCAATCGCCCTATGCCTTGCAATAAGGGGCATTGGTAAAGTAGTTTTAGGAGTGGCTTTAGCAGCTTTGGGAGTCTGCTGCAGCTCTAATCCAACATTAACATAGCTGAGAGAAGATTGTTTGCTTGATCTGTGGTTGTTGTAAATTAATGGATGGCATTTAAGTCAATGCTTCATGTAATTCTAAAAGTTCTTCACAGACATTTTAGACCATTTTTATTTATTTTGGGGGACCATGCCCCCAGCCCCCACTGGTAAGGTTTACTCTGAGGTCATAGGTTTGGTCCTGGTCATTTAAAGGGTAAATGTGACTTGATCAATCAATCAATCAATCAATCAATCAATCAATTAATTAATTAATTAATTAATAATTTATCGTGTTTATACTGGTGGAGATATCAAAAGGTATCTCTATCTAAAAAAAACAGTTAAAAAAAAGCCTTATAGGGGCATTCTGTTGAGCTCCTCTGATGGGTGGTTTGTCTGTATATGGGGCAACCACACATTTGCCATGATGTGATGCAGTTATAGCAGACTGTGCTTAGCCCTGCCCACTAACTGTTCACTTTTGAGGTGCAGGGTATATAAAGCACAGTTAAATACTATGACTAAGCTCGAAACAAAACTGAAAATTAACGTTCCGTGACAAAGAGATAGAGGTGTTCTTTCTCATCATTTACCTTCCCTTTACCCCGTTCATCAATGGTCAAGACCCCCACAGGCCAACCAATGCAGGTATTATTTTGGTGGTGGATTTTTCTCAGCACAGATACTAACATGGTGCTGGCATGTTAGTGTCTGTGTGCGTGCTGCACTGAGTGAATCACACACAAAAGTGCTACTAGAGGTTTTTTTTATTTTGTCCACTTTATATAGCATATTTAACCTGATGGTCCTTGCAGATGTAAAGTTACAGATGATAGCTCATTACATCATTGCACCAGATGCTGCACTACTGTGTTAGTAATCCTCTAGTTCTTCACCAGTGGTCAGTTTCTGGCCACAGGGCACTCTTAACTGGACAATTTTTGGTTAGTAGTCTATTCTCAGTCCAATAGTGAGACTGTGTTGAAAAACCCTGTGTGTGGTCCACTCTGTGCAGCACGCACACTAACATGCCACTACCATGTCATTATCACTGCTGGGTTAAGAATTATTCACCACCCACAAAATTTCTTGTGGTTCTATGGGGGTTTTGATCATTGCTGAATGGGGTAAAGGGAGATTAACAAATGAAGCAGAGAAGCAGATGGACAGCAGTCTGTAATTGTAAACTACAATGTGCATCTATTTGGTCAGTGGAACTGATAAAATGGACAGTGAGTATAGATACAAGACAAGTGTATGTAATGAAGTGGCTCGTCGGCACGTTTTATTTGAGGACATACAAGCTGTCAGTGCTGGACTAATTGTATGTCAACACCATGGACAGTTCTCTTTTAGCTGTAGCGTTGCAGCAGCTGTGTGGACTGGCTTTTGAATGTAATTGTTTCATTTGACTCAATATTAAATTGACACTTTTTTATACACGTGCACACAGCTTCATTTATGGAGGCATCGTGTGACCTAATATGGTTAATTCAGCACACAAAAAAGGGTCTATAAACTGAGCACAACAGCTAAACAGATCAAAGGCAAAAATGCTGTTCTGTGCTTTGACTTACGTAATGTGAAAACACAGATGTTCTTCAGGGTGTGCTGAGTGCTGGAATGTCTCAATAGGCTAATGAATCCGGGCTGTGTTCTCTGGAGACATGCTTGTAAGTGGAGCACTAAACAAATCTCAACCACTTCCACAATCAAAGCAAGTGTTACTTCGGCATAGCTCATCATTACTGACACTGAAATAGGAACAATCAACAAAAATACTCCTGAAATTACTCAACCTCTAATAAAACCTAAAATAAGGTAATCTACAATCTTGCCTGATGGAACATAATCTAGGCCTTTGCTGTAGTGGTTCAATGAAGCATATTATCCTTACGCAAAACATAAAATCTTCAGAGCAAGTCCTTCGCATAGAGCTAGATTGCACAGTTTATTGTCATCATTGCAGTTTTGCACATTAACAAACATCAATACCCCAAAAGTGAACATTAACAGCTTTTGATTTGCACGATTTTTGATTCACATGTAAATCATTTTGATAAAATGGTGTGAGCTAATCTGAAATCAAAATGTACTTTTTTAACCAAGCTTTCTCAGAGACCCTCCCTAGTACCATGTTTAACATGAAAATATGATATGGTACAGAAGGAGAATGCACTTTGATTTTTGTTCAGTAATGTGATTTTGATTCATACTGCAAGTTATATTGCAGTCTCTATATGCAGCAATAGTGTTGTAATGTGGTGTTTCATCCATACTGTGTAGTCCTAACCAGAATAAAGACGAATCCTACTATTTTTTAAAAACTGTACAATTCATAATTCATTAAAATGTAAACAAAGTTATTCATGGTTGTTTGATGTGTAATGCCCTGTTTAAGAGAAATGTACCATGTCAAAATTGTTCATTGTGGTGGCGACAAGAAACAGAGGTCAATGGTGTAAATACAGCAATTTTATTTACTACCCAAAACGACCGGTGAACTGTAATGGGGAGGCGCTTTAAATCTGAGCGCCAACTGAAATAATGGACCCAACTGCAGAGCAGAGAATCAAATCACTGATTCACCGTGTGTGCGATTCAATTCCACGGTGAACAAAACCCGAATTTGGTTCAATCAATCAAATCCCATCCACGGTGAGTGAAACTCGAGCCACAAGAAGTTACAGCGTTTACTCGCTGCTCCACCAAGGCGAGAGGGCGAAAAGACTTGCAGCAGGGCTAGAGCATGCAGTGGCCAGAGCGTTAGACTGACGCGTTTACTCGCTGAGCCACCGAGGCGGCACTGAAGACAGGCGCGTCAGAAGGCCTCAGAGGGCGTACTAATCAGAAAATAAGAGTTGAATTAAGAAACTGAAACTGGCAGGAGGGAAACTGGCCACTCCATTTATGGGAGAAACTAAAAACACCCTCAACCAAAACAGCGCTTTGCCTGGCAAAACGCCACAATCGGTTCCGAGAGAGGAGGGATGTTTTTTTAAAATGTGCCTAGGGAAAAGCTCAAGATGAACGCTAAGGAAAATGCTTGAGAACTCTCGCAATACCGAGGTCACCAGCTCAAGTCTTATGCTTGTGAACACAAAGACCCAGCAATGAGTCGGAGTGCGAAAGCTGGTTATAAAGGGCTTTTTGGTTTTCAAATATTCATATCAGAAAAATCTAAAAATATTAAAAAATAACGCATCATGGCTTATTTTTACCATATCGATTAGGCCTAAGTTACAGGCATTGTAACAGATCGAAAGCTGAATGTCTGACATGTGAGACTATGCAAGGTTTGTACCCGAATGGCCCTGTTTCTGGAAAAAAGCATGACTGAGATAGAGATTGATTGCGTTTACCAGTGCAGTGCCACAGGGACCCTACATGCTCATCTCCAAATCTCTGAGACCCTTGCATTCAGCATAAATTGCCTCCAACTGTTTTCTGGACTCCAGATGTGCTGCCACACCTGTGATACAGCTTCTCCATCCTCTGCGCCGCTCAGGGAGTATTACAGCCTGATGAAATCAGATTAAATTACTCAGCTAGCTGGGGCTGATAGAAATTACATGTTAATGTATGACCCCTGGCCTCCTCTTCAGGGTAAATTACACCTAATAAATGGTTTGTCCTTACAGAGTTTTATTTTTACTTTTACAGGTTTCTGAAAGACTTTCACTCATAAAAATTCCTCTGCAGTTCTTGGCTTGCATGAACAGTTCTTGGAAAAGTCTTTCATGGTGTAGATGTTTCCCCCGATCACTCCAGCCAATCAGGGCTTCAAAGGAAGTTTATTAGCCAGAACAGGTTTTACAGAATGGCTGGAACTAGAATTCACAGCAAGGTAGATCTCCATTATCAGTACCGGTGACCACTGTGGTAGATCTCTTACTAGGAGTGTAACGATACACACAGCCCAGAATTTGATTCCATTAACAAAAATGGGTTCACAATTTATTGTTGTCATAATATTTTGAACAAAATGAAGAAAAATGACTACCGTCATCATGTTGTTGGAAGCAGGAGAAGTGCTGGAGTTTTTGTTGATCAGTGCTGGTCATGTTCAATCAATGCAGTTGCATCGGGTATCATGTCCCTGTTCCTACAATGCACACTGTCACATTTTTGCACAAAATATCACACCGTCACAGTACATTGTTACACCCCTAGCTTTATATGTGGAGGATATAGATCATTAAAGAAGCATCCGCTGAAAGGTTCTTTAAGGAAGCAAAAGGGATCAATCAATGGCATGGCTCCATAGACCCTTTTTGATTAGACAATATCATTTACATTTTCATTTGCTTTTTTAAATGTTTGATGTAGTATGTGAATATTGTTACATTGTACAGTTTTGTTAAAGTTTATTTTCCACTCTGAGCTGATTTATATCAGTCAGAATATTTTAGCCCTGCTTTTAAAGTCAGACATCAGCTTTTGGTGCTCTGCAAAAAAACCCAAAAAACTTCTCACCGACAGATCACTGCCTGTACTCTTGAAGAACGCTGATGTAGTGTTTAGCGATATGATTTCCTAACCACCAGGTTAAACACCCCAATTTTTTCAGTTATGTTCATATAGCTGTATAAGCTCCTTATTATGATTACTGTTATTAAGGCAATGCCTTACATTTTATGACATTCCGCTGAGCTACGCATTTACCTGTAGCATCCTACCGCTGGCCCTGGAACATATTTTTAAAACAAGAAAAGAAAAACATAGGATATGGGCCCCTTACCCATTTATTTTTGAGTATGATATAGTAAACGTACTGTATTGTAAACCTGCTGTAACGTAACGCAGCAGGCAGTGCATACTTCATAACTTTAAGAGTATTTTAACTACTGACAGTGGTTTATCATATTTATTTTTATTGCTGAAGTGTATCTTATATTGCCAAACTGCTTGACAGTATCTGCAACTGCAAACTGCCTTCAAGTCAATATTCAAATCAATATCTTGAGAAACTGTCCCTTTCATTGGTGGTTTAGTGGGGGCATGCATTGTGCATACTTTCTTTTCATTTTATATACGGCCTCTTACACAACAGATGCAGATGTAGCAGTTTGTTTTTGTATACAGTACAGTTTTTGGCAACGTGCCACAAAAACACCTCTAAATGACCTATTAGTGAAACTGGAGCTGTGACAAAAGTGGCAAGAGGCAGTGGTTTGGAAACCAGGTCTGCTTTCACGCAATTGCATCATGCATGTGTTTTGTTGACTTTGCAGAGTTCTTACAGATTTTTAGCTCTCTCTTTTTCAAGGGATCTCTATTTCTATGCCATTTCTGCAGAGTGTAAAATGAAAAGCCCAATAAAAAGGCAACAGTGATGATACACCCTTAAAATTCAGTGATTCTTGGCTGGAACGTACTGATCCTAGGAAAAATCTTTTATTGATATCAGACCTTATGTTATGTGGAAGTTCTTTAAACTTTATCATCAGGAGATCACGAGTTCGATTCCTGGTGCTGCTACATGGCTGGGAGTTCGGTCCTTCCTTTCCCCTCATCACCCAGTGCAGGCAATATCAAATGTTAATGTTCTCCTCCAAACGCATTTTGCTGTCCAATGAGGTTGCATTTGTGGCAGTTTGAAAAGATGTGTGGGAGCTTCACATGAATCTTCAGATGGAGCACATGCTTGCCTTCATCCTCCCAGTGTTGGTGGTACTGTGTAACAGGGGGAGTTCTCGCTAGTGGCTGGAATCGGAGACAACCAAATTGGGCAGCAAATCATGGAAAAAGGTTGTTCACATTCATATCTTACTTCAGAAATGGTTCTTTAAAGAACCATCAACCGAAAGGTTCTTACAATAACCAAAAGTAGTTCTTCCACATCGTGGCTCCAAGGAATCTTCTCTGGTTTTATTTGGTACCTTTATTTTAAGAGTGTACTAGAACTGAATGTTTGACGTAAATTGTTCTTGATGTTCTTGATGTGGCTGTAACCTGCCAGTGTTTGTGTGCTAATTAATTATGCAGATCTAGATGTCCATGATATTTTGTGAGATGCAGAAGGCAGGCAGTGGTGTAAATACATTAGATCCTTTCTGTAATATAAACACTGAGACTGAGTAAGGAATATGCACATCCTTGAATTTGTTTCTTGAGTTACACAAGGCACAACTATGTGACAAACTAACACAGTTAACAGTGTTAAAACCAGTGTAACAGTGTTAAAAACCCATGAGAGTTTCCTTTCAGATTTTCCTGAAAAGCTGAGAACTTCCTGAAACACGCTCTGTATGTTTAACCCTTAGAAGTCGCAGCCAACAAAAGCATGGCGCATTTTGACATGTTTTATCACTAATAGCTCACTGACGCAGGCTGAGAATTTCTGTCAAAAGTGTGAAACTGACTCCTCATTTGTGTCTGTCATGTTTCATTATGATTTATTTAGTTTTTATGAGAAAAAAAAAACTTTACAAAAAGGTTGAGGAGAAAATGGCCTGTTTTTTATCCCTATTCTGACAGCAGTTACTCCTTACAATAAAGGTGCCAGAAAAGGTTCTTCATGTCATGGTGATCACTTAAAGTGACAGTGGTCATTCGTGAACACACCACAGCACACAGTGTGAACAGCACGAAATTCTTCCTCTGCATTTAAACCATTCACCAAGTGAAGCAGCCAGGAACACAGCACCCAGGGAGCAGTGTGTGGGGATAGTACCTTGCTCAAGGGTATCTCAGAGATGCCTAGCGGTCTTGGGAATCAAACCCATGACTTCCTGATCACAGGGCGAATGCCCTAACCACTAGGCTACCAGCTGCCCCAAGGTTCCCCAAGAACCTTTAAAAGAATGGTTATCGAAAGTAGACATGCACTAATAATGGGAATTGTGGGCTGATACTGATATTGGATATTTTTTGTGTGAGTGTCTGCCAGTGCAAAAGCTGATGATAACAAATGCTTTTAAAATGTGAAAATTAGAATCTCCCTGAATGAGAGAGAAATACAGCACTCATATGTGTAGGTTGACAAATGTAGTAAAGTGAATAAAATGCTAACTTTGTAGTATATTATCCTAGCATTGTCGAAAACGTTCTGTTCAACTCAATTCAATTAAATTTTATTTATGTACAGTTGCACTCAAAATTATTCAACCCCCAATGCAAATTAGGTGTATGGGTAAAATTTACACATTTTCAGCTGTTTGCAGTAAACAAGTCAAACAAGAACATAGCCCAACACAATAAATATTACAAGTAGTTTCTCCACATTCAACACAATATGTCACTTTTAATGACTACTGCAGTCTCAAAATTATTCATTTAATGACAAGCATCTTTAGTACTTAGTAGAGCACCCTTTTGCTCTCATGACCTGCTGCAAATGTGATGCATAGCCAGACACCAGCTTCTGCCCAATCTTAGCCCATTCCTCTTGGGCAATAGCCTCCAGCACACTAATGTTCTTGGGTTTTGCGTGCTGCAGCCGCCTTCTTCAAATCCCACCAGTGACGCCCAAGCTTCAGCTTCATCACAGACGGCCTGACATTTTCTCATAGGATTTCCTGATACTTAATTGAATCCATCTTGCCCTCCACACGCTGCAGGTTTCCAGTGCCAGAAGAATCAAAGCAGCCCCAGAGCATCACTGAGCCACCACCATGCTTCACTGTAGGCAGGGTATCCTGTTCAGCATACGCTTCATTCTTCCTCCTCCAGACATACCGCTAATCCATAGGTCCAAAAAGTTCCAGTTTTGTTTCATCACTCCACAAAACAGAATCTCAAAACTTCTGTTGCTTATTTATATGGTTTTGAGCATATTGGAGCCAACTTTTCTTGTGCTTTTGGGTCAGTAGTGGTGCTCATCTTGGAGTTCGGCCATGGAGACCATCAGCATTTAGTATGCGTCTTACCTTGGAAACGAAAGAAGGGCTTTGTGTACAAACTTAATCGCTGTTAGACAGATTTGCCATTTACAGCTGACGGGGTTGGTACAGTTAAGAGTCAATAGAGGTAGTTTTTGTTGGAAGAGTAGCTTGAGAGTCTCTAGTCCACAACAACAGGAACAACAATCTCTGCTGGAGCTTTGAACAGCAGTTTCCCTTGGATGGCGGAGGAGTTGAAAGCAGCCGAACCAGTCGAGGACACCTGGGCAAGGGGGCCTCAGTGATTGCAGA
>JBBPCZ010000115.1:30505873-30533906 GCA_037974445.1 Brycinus macrolepidotus | reverse complement strand
TACATATATATATATATATATACATACATACATATATATATATACATATATATATATATACATATTATATATATATATATATATATACATATATATTATTTATATATGTAGAGAGGGAGAGAGAAGCACACAAACACAAATATACTTTGTGTGTTATACAGAGAGGTAGATTACGTTTATTTTAGGGACGTCAACAATTCTGGGGTCTACTGTACTTCGCTTCTGCACTCAAAGCGCACAGCTTTTATTTTGAAAGTCAGTGGCTTACTGCAGCAGTGTTTGCTTTCTTCGTTTTGACGGTGCGTACTAGGGGCTACACGGTAGTGATGGGCACGGCAGTTCTTTTAGATGTACTGAATCACTAGAATCAGTTCACTAAAAAGATTCATTCACCGAATCACCGAATCATTCGGGGTGGGGGTGGGTGTTGAGCGGTGTCTTTTAAGTGAACGTACGTTTCAGTACGTTCACTTAAAAGATTCGTTCTTTTGAACGTGTCGTTCGCGAACACTACTACACGGACACGCAGTAAGAATTTTACTAAAGCAAAGTGCTGCTTTGAAATTGTCAAGAGTTCTGAGTAATCTCTGGTTCTCAGCTAATTCAGTGTCTAACTCAACGTTTAATGTTTACACTTAAAATTTAAACAAGAGCACCAAGTTAATATTGTATTTGATTTCTAAAGTGTAATCCAATACGACTTCAACCATCAAAACCTCCTGCCTATTTTTGTGTTGGTTCCCCCGTGCTGCCAAAACAGCTTTGAATCCTCGAGGCATGGACTCCAGCAGATCCTTTAAGCTGTGAGGTGTTGACTCCATGGATCGGACTAGTTTGTCCAGCACATCCCACAGATGCTGGATCAAATTGAGATCTGGGGAATTCGGAGGCCAAGGCAACACCTTGAACTCTATCATGTTCCTCAAAGCATTCCTGAACCATTTTTATTAGAGGCCACTTCCATTGAGAAATTACAAAATGTTGCCATTAAGGGGTGTACTTGGACCAGATGAGCTAGAATTCACTCCCCATGTACATCAATGAGTCCCATGTAGCCTGTTCACCAGTCATTCTTTCTTGGACCACTTTTGGTAGGTTCTAACCACTGTATACCCCACAAAACCTGCAATCTCAGTTTGGCCCTTGTCAAAGTCACTCAAATCCTTATACTTGCCCATTTTTTCTGCTTCCAACACATTAACTTCAAGAATTCACTTGCTGCCTAATACATCCCCTGGCAAAAATATGGAATCACTACTCTTAGAGGCTGTTCATTCAGGTATTTTATTTTGTAGCAAAAAAAACAAATCACAGATATGACACAAAACAATTGTATCTAACAGCTGAACATTCTGGCTTTGTAAAACATACTTTAGTTTTTTTTTTATTAATGGAAATTGTAATTAATGGCACATCTTTTTTCAGATCAAGTACAGGAAAAAAATTATGCAATAAATGATGAGGAAAAAATTATGGGATCATAAACAAAAAAAAAATCACAGTATTTTGTTGCACCTCCTCTGGCTTTTATGACAGCTTGAATTCTTTGAGGCATGGACTTCACTAAAGAAAAACAATATTCTTCATCAATCAGGTTGCAACTTTCTAGGTAAGCAGTTGACAGATCAGCTTTGCAGGATGGAGCCTTGTCATGGACCATTTTTTTCAATTTCCACCATAAATTTTCAATTGGATTGAGATCTGGACTGTTTGCTGACCATGTCATTCAGTTGATTTGCCTTTCCTGGAGAAATCATTTAACATCCTTTGCTCGGTGGCCAGAGGCATTATTATCCTGGAAAATGACTTCTTTGTCACCAAACAATTTCAATTGATGGAATGAGAAAAGTGTCCAAAATTTCAATGTACAGCTGTGCATTGGCTGTAGTGGTAATGACTGCCATTTGCCCTGGTCCTCTGCCTGACATGCAGCCCCATATCATCAATGACTGTAGAAATTTGCTGGTTTTCTTCCGGCAGTCATCTTTATATGTTTCGTTGGGACGGCACCAAACAAAAGTTCCAGCATCATCTCCTTAGCCAATGCAGATTCGGGACTCATCACTGGATACCACTTTCATCCAATCATCCACGATCCATGACTGCTTCTCTTTAGCCCATTGTACCCTTGTTTGATGTCCTCCTTGGTCTACCAGTATGTTTGCCTCTTACAACCTTCTCACTTTGTTTGTACTTGCTCCAAATTTTAGACACAGCTGACTGGGAACAACCAACATCTTTTGGCACACTCCGTGTTGAATTACTTTCTTGACGGAGTCTTATAATCCTTTCCATTGTCTCAACTGACAGTTCTCTTGTTGGGGCCATGTTTCTTGACAATCAGCCAGGTGCAACAGCTTGTTAAGGTCTGCAAGCACTCATTTAACTGCAGACTAATTTGCATAATAAGACTGGTGCAGGTATTTGTTGTTGAAATGCAAATTACAAGGTGATTCCATGATTTTTTCCTGTACTTGATCTGAAAAAAGATGTGCCATTAATTACAAGTTCATTTAAGTTTTTTGAGGTATGTTTTACAATGTTCAGCTGTTGAATACAATTGTTTTGTGTCATATATGTGATTTCTTTTTTTGCTACAAAGTAAAACAACTGAATGAACAGCCTCCAAGAGTAGTGATTCCATATTTTTTTGCCTGGGGTTGTATGATTACACCCACTTTACCTGTCAGTGGTTTTAATGCTGTAGCTTATCAGTGTGTATGTAGCTTTAAGCAGTGACATTTGCACTGTGCATTTTCTATGAAATATACCTTGTTCTAATGGTATTTTAATGTCCACAGCATATCAAAACTGAAATGTAATCATGAACATGAGCTCAAATGCAGATTTGCAGCTTTCAGGATATTCACATTTAAATAAACTGAACCATGTTAAAATCTTCATATTTTTAGAGGCTTAAAAGATTGTAAATTGTAATTTTTAACACAAACATTTGGAACCCATAAACATTACCAGATATTGGGTTTCTTCTTTTTGTGAGCCATCAATTTAAGCTTGCTCAAGAGAGAAAAAGAATGTAATTTTTACACTGTTCACCCATTCTGGATGTAATAACTCTTAAAGCCTGGACTGAGTTCATATTCACAATTTAATTTGAATTCCAATACGCTGTGATGGACATAACTTTGTCTACGTCCAAATATTTATGGACCTGACTGACTTTGGATCAAGCATGACAAAGCAATAATCACTGTGTTTTTTACTTCTGTAGACATATACACAAATATTTGATGAACTGCTATGAATACTAGTGCATACTAGTGCCTGCAGTGTCATTAAACAACTGAAAAGCTATACAGGTTCACAGCACTACAAGCAAATGCCACCACTTTTTTGGATCAAGTTATTAGGTCTTACACTGACTCTACGCTCATTACATTTTTTTCTGGTTCCTCTTTGTAAGGGGAACAGTTAGTAAGAAGAAATGTTCCACAGACTGTTAAAAAACAAAAGACACTGAAATGCAGTAAGGTCTGTCATTCATTATATTATATGGCTTGTCATTGCATTTCCATTAAATGATGTCAGCTTCAAATCCTTTTGTACAGGTCACTGTTGGTAAACAGTGCTTTTACCAGGTTTAAACAATCATTAACTAGAAGTTAGCAATAACTACAACATGCAGATGCTTGGGTCTTACAGTGTCAGCAAAGCTTCAAGCTTTGTAATCTATCAAGAAAATGTGAACATTTAATGTAACATCCATCTGTACATGTTAAAATTTCACTGGAGACACAGGCATTTACTATGGAATCAAAATATTCTGATATGGTCATCACTTTACTTTCAGAAAGATACATAATACACCACTATTTAAAAAAAAAAAAAAAAAAAAAAAAAAAAAAAAAAAACTTATGGTGGACACAGAGAGAGAGGCAGAAAGAAAGTCATTTTGATGGAAAAGTCATTCTTTAGAAAGGACGGACACCCACACACCCACACTCCCCCACCCCCACCCACCTGTTCGCACAAGTCCTGCAGTAATTTGACCAACATCCACCTCCTCTTTCACTCCCTCAGTTCACTTTCTCCCTGTCTCTCCTCTCCAGGTCCCCTGTAAACTGCAGCTTAAGGATGGTGCGGGAGCCACATCTTCAAAGCTTTCCAGGAGCAGGAGGCATCATCCCAGGCATTCCACCAGACATCCCAGCATTTGGCCCCAATAAAATCTGTATAGCATACAAATTATTACTGAAAGAGCAGTTACAGAGTACTGACAAGTGGGGCTCAACTGATACATCATTTACCCAATCAAGTCAGAAGATATTAATAGGTTATATTCCAGTTTAAAAGGGGCATTTTGTC
The DNA here is from genome assembly GCA_037974445.1 of Brycinus macrolepidotus. Lineage (NCBI taxonomy): Eukaryota > Metazoa > Chordata > Actinopteri > Characiformes > Alestidae > Brycinus > Brycinus macrolepidotus. Next base: position 30,529,580 of record JBBPCZ010000115.1, on the reverse strand, counting down.
ATGTTATGAAATACAGGACAGCATTACATGCCTCAGCCTAACCACAGCTACATGCACAAAATAGCCTGAAAAAGCATACAGTCTAAAAAACTGGACTGAACAAAGACTTTTATAGGAGCTGCATAAAAACTAATCCATATTTAGTCTTTTACAAACACAATCACAGTTTGACTTTACAGCATAAAATACTAGAAGTGTGAACCTTCACTGGTCTCAAGATTCGATTACAATTATCATGTCAATGACTTGATGCGATCACAATCAATTTTTCTACATTATTTCACTTTGCTATGTTTTCAAACACAAATACAAGCACCTCTAATTTTTATTTAACAAAACCTGAAAATGTTAACAGAAACTGACCAAAAATTGTAAACAGAAATAAATTTAGGCATAGCCTATCAAAATGTGAACAGAAATTGTGACCATTACATTAAATTGTAAACAGAAATAAATAGTATAGGCCTACCCTACATCTTACATGAGTACAATCAGTCTTCAAAAACAAAACATTCTACAGTGGTATGATATACAAAATAAAATCTATAACATCTATAAACTATTCAGCATATGGGTGAAACATCTCATATGCTGGAATTTTCCGACTCAAGCTGCAACCGACCTGTTTGAAGCACTGTCCGTCATGAGCAATACATCTTTATCTGATAGCTGCCATTCTTCCACAACAGGACCCATGTGAGACTCAAACAGCTCTCGTCTGCAGCACATGGGACATAATCTGCCAGTCCTCGCTAATGTAATGTGTTGTCACTGACTCCGGTGTCACCGAAGTCCCGGAATCACGTTACTGCTGCCCGACTACCTTTGCTCACTGACGCTGTTATCTCGCCTTTGGTTTCGAGGAAAAGAGCAGGTATAAACTTTTCTGTGAAGTGGCTGCACGACGGGATCTTTTACCATTGCTCCAGCATCTTTAACAGCTGCTGATACCCGGCGCTGTCCATAATGGAGTATGGGCGTAAATCTCACTATGAAGGCTGCCACAGGCTGGATTACTCTCTCCCCTTTCTTAGAGCAGGGTGTTGTGGACAGAGTCACCTCGGCTCCTGGCTGTGCTGGGTTTGGGATTTCTCTGGTCGGTGGTGTTGCTGTTAGCATCTCAGGGTGGAAACGGCTAACGTGATTTCTTAAGTTGGTAGTGTTCCCAACACATTTAATTTTTTGTGTGACACACTTTACACACTGCATGCGACTTGTCCAGTTCATGCCTCCTAATCTGTTCATAAAATCTAAAATGTGTTCCGATATCGGCTTTTAAAATGTTGACTTTTTTTAAATCTCTCGGCCTCCTTCAACCATTCTCTGCTGGCGCATATGCGGTGAGTGATGCCAGTGAGATGAGAGTTACTCCTACACGGAGCAGCACTGTACTCAGATCGGGCAGCCAGAGTCACTACTGGGATGTTCTTTTTAACTAAAATTTTTATGCCGCAGCCAGAAAATCACCAAACAACGTCATTATGACATCAATTAATCGATTATGTTCCACCATTGCATCGTCCACGTCTGCATCGCGATGCATTGATTATATGATTAAACACCTCTATGAAAAAGCATGTTTACCTGCTTACTGATTTCCAGTTGTTTAAAAATGTGTTCTCCTTCCATTAAAATATCTCATGGTGTCTACTGATGACAAAATGTTTAATATGAAGATGTCTTTTACACAAAAGTGTGGGCCTTTCTGCTAATGTCCCTCATATTGTTTTGGTGTTATAAAGCTGTAGTCTCACTTGTCAACTGAAAAAATCAGTGAATCAGGCTAAGCTTATGGCAACTAAGACCTTAATCCAACCATTAATGCTGTTAACATTATCATATCCTACACCCACTTGTGTGCACAGAACATGTGTAAGTAAAGTAAAGTGTAAAGTGACCATTTTTGTCATATGTGAAGACACAACACACAGTGTGAACAGCACAAAATTCTTCTCTGCATTTAACCCATTCACCCAAGTGACACAGCCGGCAGCCAGGAACACAGCGCCCGGGGACAGTGTGTGGGGACGGTACCTTGCTCAAGGGTACCTCAGAGGTGTCACTAGCAGTCTTGGGATTCGAACCCACGCCTTTCTGATGGCAGGGGCGACACCCTAAACACTAGGCCACCAGCTGCCCCATGGACATCAAATAGGTGTAAAGAGTTTTTTTTTTTGTTTGTTTTTTTAAATGGGGCCATGTACTAGCATTTTCCTGAAGTTACTTATAAAATCTGACGATTTTAATTTTTGGGATTTATTATAGCATGTCGAATCAAATCTAGTCCTCAGTACTGAAAATTGCACTGAATCTTACAATCTGCGTATTAAACCCACTGGCAGACAATTTTGTTAAATAACAGAATGTACTTCAGATTTGTTGTTATTCTCGTGAGAAGTTCAAGGTTTCAAGGTTATTTCTAAGCTGATTTCTAAGTTTCATATTTGTAGTATTTATAAATATCAGTAAAAGCAAAGCACTGTTAAACTTTAACCATGGGGGCCCAATCTTATTCTCAAAGGGGCAGTGTGGCTGCAGTTTTCATTCCAAACCTGAGCACACCTGATTCCACATGTTTCATCAGTTAGTCTCTGTCTTCGAGCAACCGATCATGTGAGCTCCTGCTTTGTTGGAATGAAAACTTACAGTCACACCAGCCCTTTGCAGATAAGACTGGGCACCCATAACTTCTTTACATATACATCTTTTTTAGCTTCTGAACTGAAAAGACAAGTCTACTGTTCTGTAGAACCATTTCTTTTTGTAAGAAAATCTGCAACACAAACAGAGTATCAATGGAAGCTGAAACTTTCTAAATTGGAGCTCCTTAATTCAAACAACTAAATTCAAATTCAACCACATCTGGAATTTGTCTCTGAGAAAATACAGCACAAGTTTGTTACTCATCATTACCTGTCTTTGTTGTTGTAGCTGTTGTTGTTCCAGCTGTAGTCGCTCTGTCTCAAAGACAACTGGAAGTACCAGTATCATAAAAGAAGTGGTGCCCACCCACAGCGCAGAACGGGAAAAACTGAAAGAACAGGAAAGCAAAAACAACCTTTAGATAAATAATTGAACACTAAGTGTAATAACTATGGTTTCTATAGTTTATCCACAGTTACTAGGCCTGTTATGAGACAGGCAAAGGCAAGAGTTTACCTGTAAAGTTTCTTGGCTACAGACAGTGAGCATTGTGCCGATACTTCAGCTGCTGACCGGAGCGTGTCTGGAAACATCTCAGTTAGTCCCCACAGCCTCTCCAGCAAGGTCTCATCCAGCTGAGGAAGAAAGAGGCCATAAAAGAAGAGAAATAACAGAAAAAAATAAAACAGGTCTGTAAAAGACACTACTAGGAATGAGATAAAACAAGGTATGATGCCTAGAACTAGAGGATTATCCAAACTCAGAAGAATTTTCTGCAAACATTTGAGGTAGAGAGTGGAGGGCCAGTTATCTGATATTTTGCATGTACATTTCTGCCGATGTGAAAACATTCATAAAATGTAGAAACAGGGACTAAATCTGCCTAGATTAACATAACAATTAAATCTGGCATAGCACTGTTTTTTGTTACAGATGCAGTAAAGTGATTAAAATGTAGACATTGTAGTAGTGTCCCAGCATTGGTTAAATCAGTCAGATGTAAACATCTGTCCAATGCAGACCTTTTTAAGCAATATTCTGCTTATACCAATATGACTCTACTAGCATAATGCATATTTATGTGGACATTAACCTGCTGTAAGCTTGGAGAACATGGGGTCTTGAGTTTGCAGTCATTTGTTGAGCCCCAGTAATCTAAATCTGAGCAGGTGCACTTACAGGCTTAAACATTTTGCTTATTTACACAGCATAACTGTACATTCATACTAGCAGACAGCAAGTGCTCCGTCACTGTGTTCAATGCCACTCTTGTAAAATAAAATAACTACATTAGTATGCAAACAATTCTAATTTGATTCACATGTGAACTGAGGTTAGTTACGGTTCCCCTCGTACACCTTGCAGCTGCAAGTTGCCTACTTCCACAGGAAAGACTTGTTGCATTGTTCATTCCCAATAACCTCCCAATAAGACCCATCCGGTTTTCTTGTTCTGGTGGCCCAATAAAGTGTGGAAAGGGAAAACCAGCAGACAGTGAACAAGCCCTGTCGGTGACCAGAGTCAGCGACGCAGGTGCAGACACAGAAAGAACTGAATGAAATCAGACACACGATCAGCCCTTAAGGCTGATGACCTCTCGGTCTCCGAGCCCCCGACGCTGTTAAGATATCAGTGTAGAGCTTAAAGTGAACTTACGTCCTCGTCTTCGTCGTCTCCTTCGACGTCGTCTTCATGAGGCCGTGTGTCCACAGGTCCCGCGTCTGGAGACAGCGCCTGCATCCCGGCCAACTCGGTAACTCTCACTTCTTCCGCGGAAAGCAAACGACACGGCACGGCGGGCTCGCTTACACGGTGACTACGGAACGCTGTATTTGTATTTCTAACGCTAATTGTAACTTTTATAAAACGCTGGAGCGTAAAGGCCACGCCGCTCTGCAGCTCTTACCGGAGGTCAACTCGGTCACATGCGCGAGGAGTGAAAGAGCCTCAGACCCCCACAGCTGTTCGAACAGAGAGGGTAGGACAACAGCGGCCCCTGTCGCAGAAGAGGACTTATTACGGAAGGGCACAACTTGTGTGGTGTGCTTCACATAGAGCCAGAAACGAATGATTTTGAAAAGTTATAATGGTGTCGGCGCCCATGACATAAATACACATACATGTCTAGCCCCTGGTTAACCATTACATTTCAGTGAACTACCTCACTTTATACTGTATATATTTCTCATATTACACTCTGGACTTTCAATTAATATTACATCTTTCATCAAATATTACACCTGCACTTTACTATAACTCGGTTTACTGCCAATACAGCCACCCTTATGTCCTGTCACTTAACTAGCTATAATTTTACACTTACTCAGTGTGGTTTCTGTGCTGCTAACTGTCCTGTGCAATAAGAATATGTTTCCAGTCCAACATCATACAGTCCTGTGCAATAATAATATATGTATATATATATGGTGCAATATTATTATTATGGAAAGTTTTTCATCCTATTAACACTATAATCTATGTATGTATGCTGCAATATTATCCATCCTGTAAATTTACATGTATGATGCAATATTTTCCATCCTGCAAGTTTACATACACTTCCCACTTTTATGTCACTCTTCTTTACTGTCTACTTACTGTACTGTCTCAGATTCACATTCCATTCACATTACTGTTACACTGCTGTATTGTCTATTTATTGTATTGTTTCTGTCATTCCTTGCTCTTTGCTCAATGCTGCTAATTGCCTTCTGTGCAGTAGTCATACTTATGATGCAATTCTCATCATTACAGAAGGTTTACGTAGTGTCCGCACTAGTTGTCTATTTATTGTTTGTCTATTGTCTACTGTCAGTCGTAACTTGTACTCTGTTGTATGTTGCTATACGTTGTACCGCTGTCCATGGAGAAACATCATCACGTCACATTATGTATATGTACACAGCTGCTGATTACAATAAAGCAGCCTTGAACTCTGAACCTTGAAATACATAAACTTTAATATGGAGTTGGTCCCCCCCTTGCAGCTATAACAGCTTCCACTCTTCTTGGAAAGCTTTCCACTAGATTTTGGAGTGTTTCTGTGGAAATTTGTGCCCATTCATTCTGCATAGCATTTATGAAGTAAGGCACCGATGTTGGACGAGAAGGCCTGGCTCGCAATCTCCGTTCCAGTTCGTCCCAAAGGTGTTGGATGGGGTTGAGGTCCGGGCTCTGTGCGGTCCAGTCAAGTACTTCCAGACCACACTCATCCAACCATGTCTTTAAGGACCTTGCTTTGCGCACTGGGGCACAGTCATGCTGGAATAGAAAAGGGCCTTCCCCAAACTGTGCTGTCCAAAATGTCTTGGTATGCTGAAGCATTAAGGTTGCCCTTCACTGGAAGTAAGGAGCCATTAATTAAAAGGTGTGTCCCAATACATTTGTCCATATGGTGTATATTTACTAGGGGTGTGACGAGACGCTTAGCTCAGCCCACGAGACGATACACGATATTGGGTTCATGAGAAGGCAAGATTTTAACAAGATTTTTCAGATAACTTTAAAGATGAAACAGATGACTGGAAAAGGCCTTTCATTTGACTGAAAATCAAAAACAATGAAACAATGCAGGTGCATTTTGAAATGATGTAACCGATCACTGCAGTTTTACTTTTAATTATTAATTATTAAGCTTGAATTGTCATATGCAGTAGCAACTGGACAGAACAATATGCACTGTAAGTTTTAACTGTAAGTGTGTAACTCAAATGACCGCGTTCTCTTGTATGATTCTCAGTAGTTTCATCCAACCTTATAACTGTGCATGAACTCCTAACTTGTTGAAGCCATGTGTGACCTTCTAACTGAACTCCTTTTCACAAGTTGAACATAAAAAATAAAAACAATATAATTAACAAAAATAAATAAAACTTTTCTTAGTCTATTTTAAGTGAAAATAAGTGCAAACCATAAATCAAAGTAGTACACTGTCAGTACTCAAAGTGCAAAGTGGCTACCTGTTAGATAATTAACGGTGAAAATATTGCCACACACTTTACATTGCTGGGAGCGTTTTGTTGGAGACGCACCCCAGTCCCCCGCCCCGTTCCAGACCCCCCAACAGTGTATGTCCCACACATCAAAAATGCTTCCGACGACCACTTTTAAAAATAATTCGTTACGTGGAGAGTTGTCTTCTCTTTTATTTTGGGGCCAGGAATTCCCTCTTAACTTCTTCTTTGTGTTTGGTGACTGTGTTTTGTTTGTTCTTCCCCTGTGCTCCTACAGCAAAAAATGTAAAACGGGGAATATTTAGAGTAGGGGAAAGAAACAGCTTCTTGTGCACTGGAGGGCATGGGGCGTGTGGAGGGGACACACAATGACATGCTGCTTCCCTCGTGGCCACACTGCAACATAACAGGAGGTTTAGGAAACGTGTATTACACAGCACACATATTTAGTACTCAGTACAAGCTCGTATGCGTTCACATACACACACCACGCGGAAGTGTCATTCAGTGTTTCGGGCAGCAGACATAAAACTATTCACATATTTAATTAAGACTGTAACTGTGGAAAAGCTTCGAGAGTTGTGTGCGAGCACGTTGTGCGTGATGAGCTGAACTGTTTTTTCAGCGCGAATCGAGGTTACGAATAGGTGTCCCGCGGCGGCGTGACGTCATCACACCTCAGCATGATGCCTCGCCGCAGTCTACGCTCTGCCGCCCGCCCCGCGCGCAGGAGGAGGAGGAGGAGAGTAGGAGTGGCGCGCAGGCGCAGAAGAGCCTCCAGAAGGATGAACAGAAGCATCAGCCAGTACTACAGCCCAAACCTAAACAAAAAGCCGTGATCAACAACAATAGCATTAACTATGTTCCCTATACGTTCACTAAACACACACACTCACACTGTTATATACACGCATATAAACACAAAGACACTTATAAACATTATAAATATACATGCGTACATACATAAACCATATTTTAATATTTATTTAATATGTTGTAATTTTGGTTGTGAGAGGGGAAAAGAGGTAACATGCACTTTGACAGCAGGACAGAAGCTGCGGTGCTCGAGTGTTACTTTGAAACTTGGAGGCATATCTGTGGAGGTTTTGCTTCTGTGACTAAGCCTGATAGGTATGACCCCACAGACAGAACAGCATATATACAGTATGTGCAAAAGTCATTTTTTCAGCGTGTGATAAAGTGTGTCTTTCTTCTAGCAAAGTTAACATTAGAATAAATGCAAACAAACGAGAGAGCAGTAAAAAGTATTAAGATTTGTTTTGTTTGTAAAAAAAAAAAAAAAAAAAAAGTGGTAAGGAGAACACAGGTATGGCTTCAGATTTCTCCTTGGTTCCTCCAGCCGTTGCCTGTGAAATTCCATCAGCAGCTCCTTATTTAACTGAATGATAGACTGATTGAGTTAAACCATGTTTCTGATGGAAACTACAAGTAATAGTGGGCTTCCAGAAGGAATACACTGATACACTGCACATAAAATCACTATTTACTGTTTAATCTTATTTGTATTTATTCTTTTTTGGTTTTATTTTGTATATTTAATAATGTTAATGTGAATAAAGTTTTTAATCGCAGGCACCTAAGACCTTTGCATAGTAGGCCTACTGTAGTGACAAACGATAAAACATTAGAAAAACAAAGTTTTATTATAAAAACAATGAGAAGCATGCAATACTACACTGTGAGTACAAGGCCAGGCGGTAGGTTTTTCTGTATATTCCTCTCATCTCTCTGTCATCTAACCTAAATGTTTTTCATCCCTAGAGACACAGAAAGGGAACTAAGCTGTTTTAAATTAGGAAAGAGAATACAGCCCCTGTTAGCTTGACACTAACATGATATGAAAAAGCACTAGTGGAAATTAGCATCATGTTTTGTGCTAAACAGATAAAAAGCTTGTTTATATCGAGCTGAAATTTGTATACAGACAAATGAAGTCGCTTTCCGCCGCACAAAACAAGGACAAACAGCATCTTTAAAGTCCAGTATAACTGGAAAACCGATTTTAATGAAAAAAATAGCAGTATTACCTAGCAGTAGACCCACGCCCCGCTGAGGCGTGACCCTCGCAGGTGGAAAAGCGCCGCTGTGGTGAATCACAGATGCTGGAACAGCAACACCCCCAAAAGGAAAGCAAAGAAACAAAAGAAAGCGAAAGAAGGGGCACAAAAAGTAAGTGGTCGGTGGCTTCAAGTAGCTGAAGGACTGCAATAACAATTCCAGAGGAGGACAAACAGGAACAAAATGCGTCGCCGCCGAATGTTGCTATGGAAACACTGAATCACCAAAATCAACAGTTCGACCGACAGAACCGACCTCATCGATCTGCGAACCGAAAATAAACACACAGAAAGGAAAACTCATTTAGTACTTTAACGCTTGCCCAAAAAAAGGAATTTGCCTAAGTGTGCTCGTTTGCAGCCAAAAACAGCACGACAAAAAGCAGGTAAGGCTCAATAGACAAACAACAAAGTGACAGCGTGCAAAAAAAAACAAAAAAAATTGAATAAATAAAAAAATTAATTAAAATATTTCTGAAAAATGAACGCATTTAAAAATTCGAAAAATAAAAAAATCGAATACTTTTTTAGGGATAAAATATATGTGCACGAAATTGCGTCTGTACATGTATTCCAGTGCACTGCCCCCCAGCTGCGGCGGGGTTGTTTATAACTGCTCTCATTCCTGAGGCGCTGCGTCACTCCGCTGCGTGTTTATGAATGAGAGGCTCGCGGTGATTCCGGGAAAAGGCGGGTCGCGCTACTCTCTTTTGCATTCAGCTGCAGTCATTTAAGTTCTCCAGTTCTGACTCTGAAGCCCATCGACGAATATCTGTTACTCGGTTACATCGGAGGAGAAAAGGCCAAATAAACAACAGGCGAGCCGTCTTTTTTCTTCGTTTGTTTACCACACCGCCGGACTTCCCACCCAGTTATGCTAACTAGTTGCCTAGCATAGCTAACGTCTTAGTGTCTGACAAACGGTCGTGTGTAGTTCGCTGTGTTTATGTACGATTTGGTATTTTCATGACATTTTACTGACCGATATAATTATATAATCCATTTCTGATTGAGTTTTAGTAGTATTAACTGCTAATGTCTGTGCTGGTTGAGTCTGGCCCGTGCGAATACCATGAGAACAGAACGTGACAGTTTATTTTCCGAGTTGCTGGCGTGATAGCTAAGTAGTAAACAAGGCAAGGTGTTTATACGTATTTGAGGTAACGTTAGCTAGTTCCTATTTTTGTTGTCAGAGAATTATTTTTTAGGAGCTACGTTTAAGTGCTCATGTCAGTGATACCTGTTACAGGGCTATTTAGGGCAACGCTACTTGCCAGTTATTACTTTTTTATTTACAGTAATAAACTATTTGTTTTCACAGTTTCCTTAATCCTTAATTGCTGAGCTGGGTGTTTCGCTTAGTTTGCCAGTAGTTTGTCTGCTGTCTGTATGAGAAAGTAGACTAGGCTGCTTATCTATTGTGACACTTACTAGCCTGTAATGTTAACTACAAGCTTGGGTAATATTTTTTACTTTTTTTCTGGAATTGAGAAATGTTTGCAACGTTAGCAAAATACAGTCGTCAATGGTATGGTAAACGAGAGGTGGATGAATATGTGAATGGAGGCCTTAGGGAGGAGACATGTGCTGAATCACCGTGACTCGAAGTAAAACACGCAGTGCATGATCCACAGACTACCCACACAGGTCTCATTTCTGGAAACTGTTGGTCAACGGAGTGTAGTCCTTATTTTGGACTTTGACCACAGTTCAGCTGCTGTCAGAATACGTGTCCCTCTACATTTTATGTACTTGCTGATTCCCACTGTTTAGTGTGACACAGCAAAATTAAAACTAGTAGTCCATGTGCTCCGTTTACTAACATGTTCAGCCTGTTTAAAGTGTTACACATGCCAAAAATGGGAAACATCCTGCACAAGAGCTGATTAGTAAAGCAATTTTGGTGAGACAAACTTCATTGACAAACATGGGAAGTTTATTGACCAGAAGCCTTAGTACTGTACTATCTGGTCTACATGTACACAAATAGTCAAATATTCATTTATAGTTAGATTTCCTAACAATAGATTAGAACCTATAGTGGATTAAACTATGATTTCCAACAAGGAAGGTCTTTAGTAATTTAGACTGCCTGGCTATAAATTAATAGTCTAACTATTTAAATGTGTGTTTACAGGCTTTACTAATACAGAGCACAGCCATGACATCAGACAGCAGAGCAAGCAAAGCCCTCAAGGTAAAAGCAAGATGCATCATCTCCATTTGTAGACATGTTCATTTACTTGTTACATTGTTATATATTGCAATGCCATATGCCTTGTAATTTATTATCCCTTTAAACTCTATACATATTATTCAGTTATGTATTATTACTCAATTAATACTGTAAATCACTCAAGTAACTACAACAAAACTACCAGTTTTAATGTTTGTTGAGAGACCAAAGAGCTAAAGTTTGATTGATGTGATTAATACTTGGTCTGTGTATTTGTTTACCAAAATGACTTGTTTTTGTTGGTTCAGTTGAATGCCTATTAGTCAAACACTCATAGAACACTCAACTGTTACAACAATAAAAATAATTAACAAACAATATACTGTGCATCTTTAAATGTACACTTTTAAAAATACGTTTTCCAAAAAGGCTCCTTTGGAGCAATGTTACAGAACCACTTTTGGACCCCTGAAGAACCTTTCAGTGGATGTTTTTTTGTTTGTTTGTTTTTGTAATACCTTTTAAGAACTTTTAAAAACCTCATCAAAATTGAGATTTTTCCCAGGAACTGCATGCCAAGAACCAACTAAAGTAACCTCTACTTTTCAGAGTGTACTGTGTTAAAAAAGAAGAAATGCACAAGAGCTGTCATATTACTGTCTTCTCTTCCTAGGTGAAAAGGGAGTGTGGAGAAAATGTTCCCGTGCTGACGGACAGTGAGCTCATGTCTCTGTCGGTGCGTGAGCTCAACCTGCACCTGCGCGGTCTGTCGAGAGAGGAGATCCAGAAACTGAAGCAGAGACGGCGCACACTGAAGAACCGCGGGTATGCTGCTAGCTGCAGGGTGAAGCGTGTGTCACAACGTGAAGCTCTGGAACAGCAGAAAAAGGAGCTGCAGCGTGAGGTGGAGCGGCTGGGTGCCGAGAATGCGGGCATGCGGCGTGAGCTGGAGGGGCTGGGCGCTCGGCTAGCTGCCCTGCAACGCTTCGCTCGTGGCCTGGAAGCAGGAGGAGGAAGCCTTCTGGCCACAGCTCCTCGCCTCAACACTGCCTCTGTCATTACCATAGTGAAGAGCCCACAGCAGGGCCATGCCCACAGAGAGCATGAAGCGTCCTAGGGTTGGCTGCTGTTTGCAACAGGTGTATACAGACACCCCCACACACACCCACCCACACCCACACACACAGGTACACTCAAACATAAAAGGGCCAAAAAGGGTTCTTTAGAACAATGCCTTAAAAGAACCACTAAAGAACATTAGTGGATTTTTAAGAACAATTTTTGTAAATGTGAATAAACCATTCAATGTTAGAAGAACATTCACATAATGTAGATGTTCCATATCAGTGTAAAGGTTTTTCTTGGACTGTATATCCAACTCAAAAACCATAAAGAAACCTTTATCTTTGAGTGTTTAGAGGTACACAAAATAAACCAGACACAAAAACTGGACCACTAAAGCTCAACTGAGTACCTGGCTGACTGGCATTTCAGATAAGAAATGGGCAACTTTTTCAGTTGGCCAGTCATTTTCTCAAACTGTTCCATGTATATATGTCTACAAAGACAGCCCACCATTGTGTTTTATTCACATACTATGTGTTGTTGAATTCCACTGTCTTATAAATGCCCTAGATTGGTCTCTGTCCCATTCTGCCTCTGCCTGGTTTTTGGGATACTAGATTATTCTAATTTCTCCAGGAATTTACCATAACCTCCTGTTTCAGTGGTTGGCCTATTACACTGAATTTAACCAGTATAAACAAGATGTGTGTAGGATATTGTTGGTCAGTTTACATGCTATTTAGCTTGAAGTTCTGATTATACTGTTAATATTTTATGCTTTACTTTTTGGCCTTATATGGCAGATATAGTCAGAACTGTACAAGTCTTTACTGGAATAATGACTGAGCTTGACTTAATATCTCTGACAACCAACGTTTTTTTAAGTTGGCAAATATTGCTGGAATATATTGTTAATTATTATTAGTCATGGAACAGACCAGTAGAATGCCATGTCAATGCAAGCTGATGCATTCCTATATAATTATTTTTAATAAGACAAATAATCTGCAAAATAGAGTTGTTTTATCTATATTTAAGATGAAGACTTTAAAGCTAAAGATAGCTGTGATTGTAAGTCCAAATACTGCTAATGTGTGACTAGCTTAGGAATACTGTCATGTCTGAATTATTGAATTATTGTAATGTTTATGATTTTTATGTAGGGTTCACTATTTTAATGAGGACATTAGCTATATTTAGAGATATGACCCTTTAACTGTAACATGATTCAGTGTGTATGTCTGAAGGTCATTTGTGTTAATACAGTATAGTGGCTTGTCAGTAGTGGTAATTTTGTACTTAAGTAGAATAATTATTGGTATTTAAAATGACAAAAGCATAAAGTATCACATGAGAGTAAGAGGTGAAGGAATGGGGATGAGACAAAAAGATGGTGGCAAAAGAAGATCAGTAAGTGAGGAACAGAAGCAGTTGTATGAAAAAAAAGAAAGGTGGTCCTGGAAGTGGCAGAAGGAATGAGAGACAGACATAAGTTGTGGCTGTAAGTGATGTCATTAACCTATGGTTGACAAGAAAATTGCCAACTACTAGCCAGCAGATGGGGGTAGTATGCTATATAGGGACTGATGTTTCTATATTGAAAGATTTTTATTGATGAATCCCATTAAATCTGTTTAGCTATTTCAATGTTAATATTGAGAAGCACTTGACTTAAGTAAGGTCTTCTCATCATGCTCTCTGTTTCTAAACATGCTGGATGTTTTGTAAAGTAGCAAAACACAAGTATTTATTACCTGTATTTTTCTATGGCAAAGTAAATATATTGTCTTTTATACCATTAATTGAAATAAATGTATATATTGTACATATACCTGTGTATGCTCTTTGAAAGAAATGTAATTTTGTGATTTTACAGAGAAAATCCATATTGTTTGATATCTTCCCTGGAATATCACAAGGAAAAGTAGAAGCTTAATCCTTAAAGGAAGATATACAATGACATTACAAATGCAAAAATATTTACTTGATCTTCAAGCTATTGCTATCTCAATGTCCTTAAAATATTTTGTAGTAATAGTAACATTGTGTCTTTCTTCAAGCCATTCAGAATAATTCTGAGATTTGCTTTCTTCACTGTTTAAGGGAGAAACAACAAAGGAGGCCTGCCACAATTAACCAAATGTGGAGAACAATATTTTGATTCCTTTGGAATACAGCAGTGGGGTGAAATATCCCAAAAACATCACTGCCCTTTGTGTCATTGCGCCCCATTTAGTGCACTAGTGATAAATATTCTCAGAAATGCTGTATTAAAAACACACACCAAAAACTAACATACTAAAAGCAGGTACTGTAAATACTCATTTTTGACCAAACATTTGATTGCAATGCTGTATGGTGTGGTAGACACATCAAAGCCCACAAGATAGACCCAAACTTGTCAGTAAGGCTCTAGCGCTAAAAAAGAAAGAAAATGAAGGAAATTACAGTATTGTGTTTTTCTGGCTCTGAAACATGATAACAGCTGGTATGTTATACTGAGATACGGTGGAACTGTCCTCCTGTGAAACAATGTGGAAGATTTCCTCCCTCTAGTGGCAATAATGAGCTTAGCGTACTTACATGGCACATGTGCCGCCAGAATGTGCAAAAAAGGGGGAAAAAAGTTTATAGCATCGTCTTACAGTGGGTATAGAAAAGAATCACCCCGTCCAAAATATTCACATTTTGTTGCGTTGTAGCCTGAAATGAAAACACAAAATAATCAAGCTGTATTTACTCAATGCAATTTATAACATCCAAGAGAAACAGTTCAGAAAAATAATCACTGAGATAAAGGATCAATCCCCTGTGTCAGTACTTTGTGGAACCATCTTTTGCTTTAAACCCTGCATTGAGTCTGCTGGAATACTTCTCTACCAACTTTGCACATCTACACTATTTAGTGTTGTAACCAGCTGCATTTTATTTTTAGGAGGGGTGATTATCCATCTTAGGGATTTATTTTTTTTCTGAACAGTTGCCATCACGTCTTTCACTTTTATGTTAAAAGTAAATACAGCTGGAAAAAATGTGTCTTCATTTCAGGCTGTAAAGCAACAAAATGTAAACATTCTGAAGGGGTGATTCTTTTCTATACCTACTGTATATCATCTCATATTTGGGTTTTGTTTTTAGAATATTTTGCTATGCCTGTGCAGCATTAATTACATTCTGGACCATTCCACTGCAACTACAAACCAGATTTGATTCTTTTTTTTACCCAACTAACCCCGACAGCGGATTTACTGCATAGGTCTCCTATGCATGAAAGCCTGTGCTAATCTGCACCATGCAAATAGCGCCCCGGATACAACCTTATAATCCAGTCTGATGAGCACTCAACCCAACCAAGCCAAGAGCAGATTTCTCCTGATCAGTAATCTCATCAAGTTCCATCAACTGCTCCTCTGGTCCCGACGCATCAGAAACGACAACACAGTCCAGCTGCCACAGACCAGCACATTCACTCACATTTTCCCTTTACATCTCACTGGGAAAACACTAAACACTGTCAACCTGATACCTGGCTGAGCTTAAACCTGGAAAGCAAATCCACATCCTTTTTCAGTAAATGAGTAGCTCACCCAAATGTACCAACATAGTTGAATGGAAGCTCGTAGGGCTGCAACAATCTGAAATTTTCATTTTTTAAAAAAATATTCATACAATTGTTCTCAAATATTCAAAAATAGAGACAAAAATATGTGCTCACAGTAAGTTCTATCAAAATGGAGGATCCTGACCATTCTGTCAACACTGCTAGGTTGCCGTGCTGTTTGAGTAATGGCAGTACAGGACAGAAGAAAAAACAGCATCTTTTTAATCATCGCCTTGTCAATGAGGCGAATGACCACCGCCAAAATAGGCTTTATACCGGAGCACAAACTATGATCAGTCACGCTAGGTGAACACGTTGCTCCGAACAGCGGCTAGAAAACCACAACTGACTTGTGATACAACTGGAGTTACTGATGAAGTCCTTATCTTCTGGTGCGAAGTACATTTTTACATAAAAAAAAATAAAAATGTCAGATGTTTTTGAAGTGTAATAATAAAAAAATTTGTTATTACCAAATATTTGTTGCAGCCCAAGAAGTTAGTTGCCACCAATTAGAATATTCTCATTTGATTCTACTTGGGATTGTATAAATCTAAACACAACCAGATAAACCAAAACTCAATTCAAACTGAAATGTGTACAAATGCCCATGGCCATTTAAGCACTGTAAATAGTGTCTATTTATTAAAACTCTATTTGAGCTGTATACCCTTTTAATAAACTTGCAAACCAGAGCATACCAAAAGGCTTTCACTAAAGTCTTGGTTGTTTCGTCACATTAACGATAGTGAAACCAAAAGCAGCAATAATTCTAATACTCTTCTAACAGCTTCCAACACATAAATTCTTGGATCTTACTTGTGGTCCTGTAATGATGTGTCCCAAAGATTATCAGCTGTACCTACCATGTCTATATGTACCTATATGCCCTGGCAGCCCAGAACCTGTCTTCCAGACATGAGAGCAACTCTACATGTATTTAAACGGTGAATGAGGCTATGTTAAAACTCATCATCTGAGCTGAGCAGGAGGGTTTTCTCATTGTCCTGGGTGTTGATGGAGCTGTGGCTGCGTGAGATGGGTGGAATGGTGGCACCCTGTTCCAGAGTGGACTGCTAGGTGTACTGCTGATAGGCTGGAGAGAAGCTGTGGATTGTATCCTGTACCATGTCCACAGGGTTCATGGTCTCCTTTAGACTGCTCGAAATGCTTTTCATGGGGGCTGAGCAACCTGGGAGAGAAGGGGAGAAAAAAAAATGAAAGAGAAAAAAAGGCTCATTGCAAATTAGAATTCTACAAGTTTGTATTTGTGTTGTATTTTTCTGTCCATATATTGGAACAGGGCCTTTATGCAGCATTAGAAAAGGCGCAAAAATGAATAAGGGAAGATCCAAAACAGAGAAGGATGAGAGGAACATAGAGTTTGTCAGGAGGGATTATCATGCAAGGCAACAATAAGTACATATGTTGTCGATAAAAGGCATGAAAATAAAGAAGCCATAAATACATATTAATCAAGGCAATGGAACCACAACTGGGAGGAACAGAGAAGGAAAGAAAGGTAAGAGAAAAAGAAGTATTAGAGCTAGAAGCAGAAGACACTGCAATAGACAGAGAAAATACTTAGACAAAAGTTATTTTAGTCTAAAGTTCTCTACAAGCAGGATATGTTTACTTCATTCACAGACTTTCATCATGGAATGTTTTGGACATTCCATGATTCTTGTTTTGACAAGAAGGAACTGAATTTAGTCAGAGCCATATTTCTCACCCTGGTCCTAGAGACCCATCTACCTTGCATTTTTAATGCTTTCCCTGCTCTAACACACTCACTTCAATTCAGGAAAGACTCAATTGAAATCAGCAGATTAGTTCACAAGTGTTAAGAAAAGGTAAAACATTAAAATGTCTAGAACAGTGGGGGGCTCTTGGATCAGGGCTGTGCTATGTAGTTTTAGCCAAACATCAAAACTGACAAAATCATCAAGTTAGATTCACAATTTATTAGTATGATCAAATGTTTATACACAAATCCCTCAGCAATGGTTTGGACAGGTAATGTCTGTTGTCTCCAACTTTTTGCCCTCTCTCTAGAATCACTAGCTCAGAAAATCATCACTCAGTGCTTTCTATCACTTTTTGTAAAACAGAACACTAGATTTCATGTATGTTGATACACTTTTATATTTAAGGGATGCAGGCATTACCACATTTGCTCCTTATCAGATTCAATTCACTGGATATAAAATTAACTGGACATAAAATTAACTGGACCATTTACGTTCTCAAACTCCCCTACCTTCCCATATACCAATAGTTGAAATATTTTCTTCTATGCTCTCCACTGCAATTAAAAGTATTCATGGAATATATTGCCATATTGAGAAGGACCTTGAATGGTGGTCCAACCTTCCAATTACACTACAAGCACGTTTAAGATGTGCTTTTGGTCCTTTGCGTAATGTTCTTTCTCTGCATGGCTCAACCCTAATTCCTTTGTCTATTGGAGTCCAATAGAAGAAAAGTTTTGACTACCACACAGGTTGCAGGACTTAATGTATTCTAACATGCCATTAAACTCAGTTATTTCAGAATTTTTCACTTCTTTCTTGCAATATACCTTTTTCATATCCACAGTGGAAGAACAAATGAGTTCATATTTTAAACGATCTGTATAGTGACAGCAGTTTATATGCTTTTTATGATTCAACAGCTGAATATGGTCTACTTAGTTCATTGTTTTTCTTATAACTCTAGCTAAGATCAGCTATGCGGACATATGGTGTCCCTTGCTCAGCACTACCTTGACATCCTCCTCATACATTATCAGTCTCAGTAAGACCTACAGGAGGAATGGTTTCTAAACTTTACTAAGTTATTTCTGAACCTCATATACCATTGCCAGTAGACTTGCTATGACATAGAGATTTATCTGCTATAAATTATGGAGAAATTTGCTGGAACACACTGTGAAAAATTTTGCAGGGTAAAACCCTAATCATCAACTAATACATTTCAAATTTGTGTGCAGAATGTACCCAACCCCTAAAAGATGCCACTTCATGAAGAGTGGACATAATTCCATCTCCTATGTATGAATTATGTCCACTCAGCATCTTATGCATATGTACTAAGATGGCTACAACATGGCTAAATTCTGGAATCAAATATCCCTTTGGCTTACTCCTAATTAATGATGACTCCTCCCTAGATTTGTCTCTGCAACAGAAATGTATTTTATGGGCCAGTCTCACTGCAGACAAGAAAATGTTAGCCCTGAGATGGCAACCATGAAATTCACTGGCATGTACTTGACTTGGCCTGACA
Organism: Brycinus macrolepidotus; assembly: GCA_037974445.1. Lineage (NCBI taxonomy): Eukaryota > Metazoa > Chordata > Actinopteri > Characiformes > Alestidae > Brycinus > Brycinus macrolepidotus. The sequence goes on along the minus strand of JBBPCZ010000115.1, from coordinate 30,510,776 downwards.
GCAATGGGTCAGCTCTTTTCTTAAAATCATTTTGATGGTGGGGTCTGTGAAGGTAACCGAACAGAAGCTACCAAATGTGAGTGGGTTTGGCCAAAAACTCAAGAGTCAGAGTGAGAATATGAGCAGTGAAATTTAATTAGGCTTGAAACAGGTAATCAAGCAAAAAGTGTCCAGATATAAAATTCACGCATAAAGGGGAAGAAAAAGGGGGAAAAAAGGGGAAAAAAATCCAAAATACCAGCAAAAATTTCAACAAGGTCCCAAATTCACATCTGCTGGGGACAAACCACAGCAACAGACTCACAGTGCTCACACACACATAACTAACAAGACTCTCTCCCTAAGACTAGACAAGCCAAACGTTTAACAGGTGGCCAGCACCATTAAAAAAAACAGAGGGGAACATAAAACAATCAATTAACACATAACCAACCAAATAGCCTCTGAGACAAAAGCATAATGTCCTTAAATATACAAACACCAGATTTACTGAATAACTACAAAATATTACACCCCAGAAACACATGAAAAGACATAATACGGCCATGGCTTGATCAAGGCCATCTCCACTACCCCCATGGCCATAACGGGAATGTACCTTGCCAATTACGCCCGGAACCAACGAAATGTTGCTCCGTTCCTCTGTGGCACCTTTTTACTGCTGGACAGCTTGCCAAACGAGGAGAATACAACAAGAAACGGGAATCATTTTATGCTACAAAAACATTTCTTTGCACTCAAGTTTGCGCACCCACTTAAGTACAATAAATGTCCAAAGCATAACAAAATTGTCTTGTGGGTTTTCTTTCTATAACATGCACCATCACATTTGTATGTGCACCAACCCAGCGCTAACTCCCGTAGCTATGTATGTGTATATATATGTGTGTGTGTCTATGTGTATAATAGTTCACGGGGAGGACAGACTTGCGCCCAAAAGGGCACCAGTCATGTGCGTTCACCCCACGACCGTCACAGGGTTCATAGCTCGGGGCAGCTGGTAGCCTAGTAGTTAGGGCGTTCGCCCTGCGATCAGGAAGCGGTGGGTTCGATTCCCAAGACCGCTAGGCACCCCTGAGCAAGGTACCGTCCCCACACACTGCTCCCCGGGCACCGCTGCCCGCCGCCTCACCCGCTGAATGGGTTAAATGCAGAGGAAGAATTTCGTGCTGTTCACACTGTGTGCTGTGGTGTGTTCACGTATGACCGAATGATCACTATCACTTTATGCAGGCAGCTAGCCTTAAGAAACGTCAGCTTGCATCTTAAAGGGGTAGTGCAGCATGACTGACCATGTGCTTGTTTTTATTTTCATGGGGACAGATCCAAGGGGTGGGGGGGGATGGGGTCGCCATTGGATGGGTTGGGAGGGAATATGGAATATGCACCTATATGTACTTGTTTTATATACATTAATGGTTTTAATGTCATCCTTTAATGACTGTATTTTTTCCAACAGGACATGATGGAATATTAACCATCATGTCAGTTCAATTTTTCAACTGTTTATTTTATAAAGTACACAAGTGCATTTTTGTGGGGACATGCACATATTGTGGGGCTATACTGAGACGACTGTTTTCAGTGCAACTGAAATCAGAAAAAAAGAGGCAATAATTACATTCCTGCACTATGTGAAACTAATCCCCTTCCGAACAGTGCTCAATGCATCAACAAGCGATTAAAAAAAGCTATGTAACAGATTTAAAAAGCCAGTTTTCTTCTTCATATACAGAAGATGATGGCTCAGTCTCACCCTCAGAGTCCAGCCTCTTGTTCATGTAGACTGTGTATGTGAAGGCATGTCGCTGTGCCATGGCAACCAAGAACATCTCAATGCAGATAATGAAGTTCTGATAACCAGCTGCCACAGTGCCCCTTGCCAAGGGAGACCTCCGCAGAGCTGATCTGAGGAATCACACCACACTTCTCCAGGATGGCCAAGAGCATGCCTAAAATGACAGAGTTCAAGTGATTTTTAAAAAATTTAATAAATTAAATTGCAAAGGCTCATAATTTAGTTCTTCTCTCATAATTCCCTAACTAACATATTAGTTTCACACTTACACTTGTTACTAATTAATGTATAGCAGCAGAAAGTGCACAACAGAACACATCTTGAATTTTGCTTTAATTTAAAAATATTTGAACAAATCTAGAAGATTTCCATGAGAAAATGCAAAGCGTGATTGCGTGGTTGCTATAAAACCAGTGTTTGGAGACACCCAAACATTGGGTTTATGGGCAAAAAAGTTTGTGTTTTAAAAGAAATTGCTGCCCACACAGTTTCGAACTCACGATGCTCTGGTGCAGAAACCGTAAATGGCCCATAAATGACTAGGTAAGAGCTGGCATTCTATAAAAAGAATTAAAAAAAGAAAATTTAAGAAGGACAATCACAACAATTATCTATTTTTAATACAAGCAACTTATAATGTGCAATACTGTAATTTATGAGGTTAAGGGTGTCATGAAAATTTCTACTGGCAGTTGTCAAGGTATCCCCAAGCTAATTCTGGCCCATCCTGTTGTTTCCCATGTATTGGCTCTGCTTCCTTGCATTACTTCCACCCTGCCACCTCCAAACATCACCAGTATCTTGTTTTTAGCCTTGCCCTGTAATTGTTTCCTTATTGCTGACACCCATTTCTAGTGTTGTCTTGTTTTCACATAGTTTTTCTTTCTCTAGTTTTTCTTTCAAACACTCTGTATGAAGTTTTTGTATGTATGTTAACCCCCATCTTGTATCTTGATTTCCATATATAAAGTACACAAGTGCATCCACTCTCTGTCTATTATATCGGTCTGCAATGAATGAGAATTCAGAAAGTCAAAAAGATGCTGACTCACCTTGCCAGAAGGAGAGGAAGATGACCGATTTGACCATGAGAAACTTGAGCATGGGGCTGTAGGGGCTAAGCAGGTCTCGAGGAGCGAAGTAGAATAGGAAGAGAGCGTAGAGAGACAGGCTGACGGAGATGTTGTAGATGATGGTCACATAAAGGTAACCGCTGGCTACACTGATATAAAAGAACAAGAGCGGGAATACACAGCCTTTTTCACATACACGGATCTGTCAGTAGGTCCGGACTTTTATTCCTCACTTACTAATAAATTACTAATGACTTATTTTGTGCTGTAGTCCATGTAGTTAATAAATAAGTCTTAGGAAGTGGACATAAATGAAGCTTAAGGGTCCTTAAATAAAGTTTTAAGAAGTTAACAGGAACAGATACCTGAAGTCTCCGTCATGATATTATATGAATGTAAAAAATAAAACAAAACAAAACAGCTGTAACAAAAACTAAACTATTAGTGCAGTTATTCAACATTTGCACCTTAATAAACATCATAATCACATGTAATGCATCTCATTTTACTTAAAATGAAACAATAAGAAAATGACAATGCACTGACATGGAAACATTTACTTGTTACTGTGTAGTTTTGAGGTTACTTCACACTGGTGGTTGCTGTGTACAGGCTCCCTATACAGGCCTTCGCATGATGCCCTTTAGTGTAAAAGAGGTACTGACAATACCCAAGGTCATACTCAGAAATTATGTAATTCATCACTATAACAATTTCATTCTACAGCTGAAGCTCAGAGAGAGCAGATACTCACTCAATGGGTTTTCCTCTGATTTCTGCCATGATGGCACTCTCCCCTCCCAGGTACTCATAGCAGAGGCTCAGGAAGTTATATATCACAAATGCTGAAAAAGAAGCAAAGGTGGAGAAAGAGACAAAGACATATGCATTAGGGCATCTTAAGATAAATAAAGCATTTAAAGCCAGTACTGAGAATAAACTATATTTATCTTTTCCGACATTTATTGATGAAGAATTGAACGATAAAAGAATGATAAAAATACTAATTAATATGGTATGTCTTCAGTCCCATTATAGTTCATACAGCATGTACTTAGTGTTAGAAGCTATGAGGGTCCCCTATGTGCTGTCTCCATATGGTGAACAGCATGTGCCTTCTGACCTCTTGAGAGGGGCCAGAAAAGTCTAGATAGTTCACCAAGGATATTCTTTCAGAAGGCCCCAATGTTAAAACAAAAAAATATCCGTACTTTAATTAACCTCTAATCTACTCAAGATGGGAAAACCCAGTCACCAAGGGGTCACCTGTCAGAGATAAATAATGAAAGTGTTTTTATGTTAGGAAGTCATGAGAATTGTACTTAGTCAGCATAGTGTACCATCCAGGGTCCGTTGTTAATGTAAACATACGACCGAGAAACATATGGAGTCTTTGCAAGCACAGGATGTCAATCATCCACGAGGTGTTCATGTGCACAAGGCATGATATAGAAACAACAAGAGCGTGACCATTCATGACGGAGGAATATTAATTAAGTGATACCTGATCTTGTATCTATTGGAAAACACTTGGGAAGGTGGAGACATTAGAAAAGAGGTGGAGATTTGAATATTCAGTTATTACTCTATTGGCTGAGCGCCAATGAGTGGGTGTAATTTGAAAATGGGGTGTTGTATTCTAAAAGTCTGTTTAACCTGTGTGTAAAGTCTTTTGGGGAGAGCATCTGATCACTGCTCCCAAGGACCATGAAGCAGACTTAGATTTTCGCTCCAATTTTCCAAAACATTATCTGTCAATACTTATTCTGCAGTACTCATGCTGGGCCTGACACGATCATGGATTTACGTTGCCATATCAGTAATTAGTATTAACAGTTTTTTTGAAAGACAATTAAAGGGGACCTGCTGCACATTTGTCTAGCCCGACTGATCACCGTGGGACCCCATGTCACCACCCTCCCGGGCCTGCCATCACTGGGACCCTGTGCCAAATCGTCCTCGACTGGTTTCGGCTTCACTCGTGCCCTACCCCAATTAGGGGCAACTGCTGCTTAAAGCTCCAGCGGAGATT
>JBBPCZ010000115.1:30487125-30497573 GCA_037974445.1 Brycinus macrolepidotus | reverse complement strand
GTTGTTGTTTTTTTACACTGTACTTGAGAGACACCATCTACCGGAATCAAATTCCTTGTATGTGCTTGCACATACTTTACCACGATTCTGATTCTGATTCTGATTCTGATTCTGATCAGAAACGATTCTAAGAAGAAAAAAAAAACTTTGTAGCTTTAGTGCATTTTTTCCTTTCCCTTTTGGTGAAATTAAAGTAAATTGAAGTGGATGTATGGACATTCTATCCCTTTTCACCTAGCATAAATGTTGACAGTATCGGCAAAAATTTATCTGATAAAGTGCCCGTAAATAGCAGCATTTTGGTTGCAGAATTACCAGGATTAAAATTCCCAACAATAGGGGGAAATGTAATTGTGACACTGGGCTCCTTAAGCGAGTCACTATTGTTTAATAATGTCACAGCAACACAGGCTGAAGTAATACTTCTGAACACAAAACAACTACATGGAAAAATAGCAGAACATGATTTAAATTGCGTGACATTTAAGTGAAGCCTAGCCAGTAGCAGCACTGGGATTCAAAGCTGGATACAATAGAGAGACTCAAATTCTAAGGAATTTAAATTAGTTAATATTCCTGTTTCCTTAATTCTAAAGAATAACCCTCTACAGGAAGAAATGTAGGGACAGGTATGCCACTGTGCCCAAGGATCAACATCCCTCTGGTTGGTCATTCTGCCGTGGTGCACACAGACAAACTTCCATCATCACTAACCTGATGTTCATTGTTTCTAATTCAGTGCCAAGCCTATCCAAGAGAAGCAGTAAAGGCTATTTTTGTTGGATGTGTCTTAATGTTGGCTAGTGTTATTCAGTTAAAATAACAAATCTTAGTTTGTGAAACCCCACTCTGATGTCACCCTCTTGTGTTCCATGACATGACACACTAAAGGTCTACCTATAGTTGGTGAGAAATGTCAAGTTCAGCTACAAAACTTCTCCCTTGTATTCTTTTCATTTCCAGAAACTGTATCCTTTAATTTGTATGAGATTAGAATTGGTTCTAAAGGCCTTGCTGTGTCTCAGTAGCTGCTGTGGAGAACGGAGAGGCAGATGCCAGTACTGTGGAGACGTGGGAGGAAAAGGGGGAGCCAGATGGGGTGGAGCCAGGAGGTGGATCCATGGAGGAGGGTGAAGCCCTTGGGGATGAGGCCCAAGATGAAATGATGGAGGAGGATGAAGAGATGCCCACTCCTAAACTGCCCCCTCCTCCCCCAGATGCCCCAAAAAAGGAGCATGTTAATGTGGTGTTCATTGGACATGTGGGTGCGTCAGTGTTTTGCTGCATTCATCACTTCCACTCTACCATTTATTTACACTCCAATATTACCTGATTATAGTGAAAATGAGCCTAGTTTAGATCACTCTTTCCCTATTTTTCCTCAGATGCAGGAAAATCAACAATTGGTGGACAGATTATGTGAGTAATAAATAGCTTTGGAAGTAAATCAGATAAAGAAAATTATTCAAGCTTCAGTGTAATGTGAAATCCAAAAAAAAAGTGCATAAGATACAACATACATGTGATGTTTCTTTCAGGTATTTGACCGGTATGGTGGACAAAAGAACTCTGGAAAAATATGAAAGGGAAGCAAAAGAGAAGAACAGAGAGACATGGTAAGAGTATTTTGTTGTTACGAAGGTTTTATGTGGTATTTTTAGTCTAATGGAGTTCAGTTGAATACTGTTTATTTTTATACCTTTTTTAACATTATTTTGTATTAGATTTTTTCTAAACTATTTCTTAAAGTCAACCTGAAATCAGAATTATCCTTTTTACCTTGTTAGTTCATGTACTCTGTTATATTAAGCGCAATCCAATATGTAATATCATTCAGAAGACAAAACTTTAGTTTCTCTGTAATCTTTGATCAAAGTGTGGTTACTTTTACCCACATTTAAATGCATTCTGATGTTAGGCTACGTCACTTTGCCCCAGATGGAGGGGAACATTTTTAATAGAATTTATCATAGCATGTGTTTCCACCCACAACCTGCAACTGTAATAGAGTAAAAGCCCCAGTCATCACCTCTGTTCCCAGCTGCATGTACATGTATCTCAGCTACGCCAGTTGCTGCCGACAACCCTCTGTCACCCTCTGGCAGAGCACCCCCCAAGTTTTCTGTCTGTCACTCTCATCATTAGATTTATTTTCTCTCTCTCACTTTTGTTTTTTGGATCAGTTGTAAAGCGGTCACTTATCAGCAGGGATACACAATCAGCATTTTATGAAATGAATAAGGTGAATTATGTACATGCACTTAAGCTTTATTTGAAAGCTGCTGCTACACCTGCAGCAAAGTTTTGTAGCATAATTATGAATGACTCACTGTGTGAATCTAATCTTGCCAGTTTGGATAATTTAAGAGCAGATAATACTGTTGATGTTGCAGCAAAAAAGTTAAAAAAAAAAAAAAAAGGTAAAAATGGCTAATTTAGCTGGAAAGAAATTGGAGTCAGCCATAAAAATTCATGATTGCTGTATCCCAACCTATCAGTTTTTTCAGTTGTTAATACTGTTTGTTAACGTTATTGAGGTTGTTCAAGAGTTGACAGTATTTGCACTGCATTATGTTTTACTGCGCTTTGTGGCATGTCAGTTGATGATGAGATGTGCATGTACCCACATGTGCACCAGCCATCCTCTTCCTTGTGCACATATATTGACACTTTTGGGTTTTTTTTTTTGTTTGTTTTGTTTGTTTTTTTACAAAAACAAGCACCTCCAAAACCCAGTGGGTTTTACTGACTGTTCCTCTTTTACTCCATTTTCCTATCTGAACACTGACATCATGATCCAGGCAAATCCTAATAAATAAAATCGTGTCTTGTCCACAGATATTTGGGCTTGAACATCCTGTTTCACTTGTAAATGTATGACATTAAGCACAAAAAGTGCATTCTGATTTCCAATGCAGGTTGACTTTAAATCTACTAAGACACATTTTTGAAATAACATTGGATTGACTTCTCATTACAGGTATCTCTCTTGGGCTTTAGACACAAACCAGGAGGAGAGAGACAAGGGGAAAACTGTAGAAGTGGGAAGAGCCTACTTTGAAACTGAGAAAAAGCATTTTACCATCTTGGATGCCCCAGGCCATAAGAGCTTTGTTCCCAATATGATCGGTGGTGCCTCACAGGCTGACTTGGCAGTGCTGGTTAGTTTTTCTATTACTGTACTGTTTTTTACTGCTCACAGCTTCATACTGTGAGAAAAATATCAAGGTTCTAGTGTGCTAAAATCTTAAAGGGTCCTAATATTAAAATTGTGAGACAAGCTCTGAGTTGATATATTAGACAGCTGAAAAGTACATGATTACAATTTGCCTCTTCAAGAACTGACTGTTCTCTTGCTGCCTAATATGTCCCTCCCCTTGACAGGTGTCAGTAGGAGATAATCAGCGTTACTCACTTCACTTCATCCTTTTCTGTGAAATAGCATCTTTCGTGTGTTTTCTCCACTTTGTTTCTTGTTAAACAGATTTTTAAAAAATTTTGTTTATTGGTTTCTTCTTCTTTTGCTATGTCTTGCCAGGTTATCTCTGCGAGAAAGGGAGAGTTTGAGACAGGTTTTGAAAAAGGAGGTCAGACCCGTGAGCATGCTATGCTGGCCAAAACTGCTGGAGTCAAACACCTTATAGTCCTAATCAACAAAATGGATGATCCTACTGTAAACTGGAGCTTGGATCGGTGAATAGAGAATCACAATACCTTGTTAATGGTGAAATTAAATGGAAAAGGGGTTTACCAATTATTACAGTATTGTGTAAAATGCACACTTAAAACATCACAAACTTGGTGGTTTCTAGAGCTGTATAGCACTGTTAGCTATAAAAATGGACAAGCACAAAACAGAGCTATAGGCAGCTCTAGGAGCCAAGCAGCAGTGCTGTCATATTTGTCCCTTTATGTGGATTTTGGGGAAGTGTGTGGTGATGCAGCAATCTCCGTAATACTAACTGGTATTAGCTACCTGTTAGCTGTATTAGGCTTGTAGCTTCATGCAAATCTGAGGAAGCAAACTTCGAACACACACTTACCTTGACTGATGAAGTACATGTGCTGTAAGGCAAAGTTTGTGTACTTTTTGCTGATTTATTCTTTAAGGCAGTGACTGTTCACTTCTTAGATATTTTGTTAATTTTATGATTGAGCAGTGGTCTTGGTATATTACTAATACAAATTATTCTCCAGATATGAAGAGTGTAAGGAGAAATTAGTGCCATTTCTAAAGAAGGTGGGCTTTAACCCAAAGAAAGACATCCACTTCATGCCCTGCTCTGGGCTGACAGGAGCCAACTTAAAAGAACCTTCTGAGCTGTGTCCCTGGTATACGTAAGTGAAGCTTCTATTACACAAGAACAACTTGCACTGAAGAGCAATAAGCATATATATCCATTGCTGTAGATTTCCATTGGATTCAGACAAAGGTTGAATTTTGAAGGTAACATCTGTGAGTTGTGTCCTGGGAAAATACAGAGATTTTAGTGCTGTATTTAAAAGTGCAGAGTTGGTTCTTGTCACTGACACAACAGTTCAGTTCCCATTGATATCACGTATTCTCCCACTGTGGACATGAATGATGGTTTGGTTCTTCTTTCCTGTAACTTGTTTTTTTAGGGGATTACCATTTATTCCACACCTGGATAGCTTGCCAAACTTCAACAGATCAAGTGATGGTCCCATCAGATTGCCTATTGTAGATAAGTACAGGGTAAGGTTGTGGTACATGTAAGAGTTGTGGATACAGATTTGTAGTCTCATTATTACAATATTAAATGAATCATGTGCTTTTGCATGCAACACGATTGAAGTGGACTTCAGTTGGGGGAAGATACCATAGGAAACAAAGAAAATGGACCCTTAAACCTACTGAAGGAAAGCATCCTGACATGCATGTTCTGCAATATGTTTAGGACTCTTTCAGCTGAAATACATCCTAATGAAAACTGAGATGTCTCTTGGTGTGGTTAGACTGTTCGAGTATGTATGATGGTGTTATGAAATGTAGTAATTAGATTAAGGTAAACGTAAACAGAGTATCACCATCAGACAATCAGAAAATTACAGTGAAATGCTACAAAATATTACAGACAAAGCATAATAACCCTAGAAAGTAAAATGCATTTTTATTGTTTTAAATTTTTTTGTAATTGTTACATTTTGTCCAGGACATGGGCACTGTGGTCCTTGGAAAACTGGAATCAGGGACTATTAGCAAAGCACAACAACTCATCATGATGCCAAATAGGGTAAGATTAGCAATGAGCCACATAAGCACAAGTGTTAGTGATTTTGTGACACTTGAGGGATGTTTGTGAGAATACCCGTAACGTGTAGCCTTTAGTGGCTTAATAAATGTATAAATTGATAAAATGCAGTATCGTGAAAAAACAGTTACATTTCCATACATCACTAATAATCACATTAAACAGCTTTTTTACCAAGCAGTCTAGTTTGAGTATGCTGTCATTCCCATCATCAGTATAGTGATATATAGTCTCAAGCGTTTTAAAGAGGTTTTGATTGTTGTTCAGCCAGTCAGATTTTGGGACTAGAACTGTCTGTATTATAAATGGAGGTTTATACCCTTATTGCAGTTTTGTATTGCATCAGCCAATGATTTGATTGGAATCTCTGGAGTTGTATGGGATCTGTATGAGTGAGATGCTGCATGACATTTTCAAAGCACACAGTGGAGGTGCTGAGCCTGCTGTCTGATGACGTGGAGACAGATGATGCAGGGCCTGGAGAGAACCTGAAACTGCGTCTCAAAGGCATTGAAGAGGAGGAGATTTTGCCTGGCTTTATTCTATGCAATGCTGAAAACCTCTGCCACTCAGGGCGTACATTTGATGCCCAGGTAGAACTACTGACTGTAGTTGCTTGCTGAGTGAGGTGTTTGTGATGTATTACCTCATTCTTTGTCCTCTGCATTTTTGGCAGATTGTCATTATTGAACACAAGTCCATTATATGCCCAGGATACAATGCGGTCCTGCACATCCATACCTGCATAGAGGAAGTGCAGATAACGGTAAGAAATGGAAACATGCCTCCTTGTGGCATTCATGATGTCTGTGCAGTTCATCAGAATTATGCTTGTTATGACTGCACAATTGCATAGAGACACAGAGAATATAAAATATAAAGTCTAAAATAAGTCAGATAAAAATTCTGAAGAAAAATACTCTGTACGAAATACACTATGCTATATACAAGGAACTTCCCATACTGGGAGTCGAACCTGGGCTGCTTTGACTCCCAGCATGGGAAGTTCCTTGTATATAGCATAGTGTATTTCATACGGTATTTTTCTGCAGTTTTTAATCTGACTTTTATTTTAGACTTGATATTTTATACCTGAAACATTTGCCTTTCTTTATTTCTTGTTACAATTAAAGGCCTTAATCTGTCTGGTGGACAAGAAGACGGGAGAGAAGAGCAAGACGCGTCCCCGCTTTGTCAAACAAGACCAAGTATGCATTGCCCGTCTCAGAACGGCAGGAACTATCTGCTTAGAGACGTTTAAAGACTTCCCACAGATGGGTCGGTTTACCTTGAGAGATGAGGGTAAGCTCCCAGTTGATTTAATTTTTCATTTCAGTCTTTTTTTTTTTTAAGGTTATACAGGGCCGGCTTGTCCTAAAGCAGAGGTTCACAAACTGTTTACAGTCCTCTACCACTTTTACCATTAAACCTGCTGCTGTATATCCCCTCTTGCTTCTATACGCACACGTTCACATAGTGCCATGATTCATTTAGATCCTCGTAAAAACTTTAATATATCAAGCATGTTTAGGATGTGATTATAATAATATTGAATGAATAAATAATGTCAGGTATGTCTCTAAGGCCTATATTAGGCAGGTCAGTATAAGGGCATATGTAAACAGTGAAAAACCAAATATTCACAAACGTGCTACAGATCACACACAGCATGGTGACAGCGTCAGCTTAACACATAAATGCGCTGAAGGGGCAGGAGAGCAACTCCTCTTTGTCCAATGCAGAATAATAAACAAAATACAGGGGGTCCTCGGGTTACAACAATCGCGACATACGACGTTTCGAGTTTACGATGCTCACTCCTATAAAAACTTTAAAAAATTGAGACGTGAGTGTGTTAGCATCGTACTTACGGACTACGTGGGCGAACTAGTTTGGTTGCATGCGGCAGAAGAATATGCAGTAACGCGGCGTATGAGGTGAGGGAGTTTTCCTTTTTCTGTGGCTTAGTTGTGTTATGTTCTAGATTATGATTTTACAACTGTGTTAGGATAGGTGTGTTTCAATTTACACCAAAATTCGGGTTATGTCACTGTCATGGGAACGGAACTGTGTCGTAACCTGAGGACCCCCTGTAAATAAATAAAGAGCAAAGTAACAAACTATTACAACGCTTTATAATTGGACAATACTTTATAACAGAATAGAAAAAAAAGTCAGCATTTTTGACATATTCCCAGTATCACTGGGAACTATTGCCTTATATATAGTGTTAGGATTGTAACTAAAATGGAATGTCCAAACAATACAATCTTAAAGGAATTCAATCTTAAAGAAATGCTAGGTCAGTTTGCCTTTATTGTACAGTACTATGCAAGCGTCCTGAGCCACCCCTCATTTCTTCATATTTTGCTTCCAAAGAGACAGACATTTTTGGATTTTTAATGTAGTCTTATGGAATAGATCTCCAGGCTTACTAAAGCACTTTCAGAGTTCTCATTTTCAGTCCAGTCTCTGTACCTGACCAGTTTTGGAGGAATGTTTTTGTTTGGTAAACCACACAGTGACCTACATATGAATAATTCAAGCATAACAAAGCCATCTAACTTAAGGCATGAACCAGTGAACATACAGGTGCAGATGATTACAGATGATCAGGCCGGCGGATAGTATACTTGTGGTGCTGAATGCTGAGTGGTTTATCTTTAGGCCCTTTGCAGCCTTTTTGTAAATTTAATCTACTCAGTATGCCAAAGATAAGATGGTTTGACAGGCATGCAGTAGTGTTTTGAATCAACCAACAAGTTGATTCAAAGCGGTATATAGAGACATGAGGGGTGGCTCAAGACTTTTGCATGGTTCTGTATGTTGTAAATGTAGGATTACGCTATTCAGTTCAGAGTATGTTTCGATGCGTTTGCCAACAATTAAATTTACACAATTTTCCCTTTATTCCAAGACATATTTTGTGTCTGAAATATATTTAAATTTTAGCTCCTTAGTTTTGCACGGCAGTGATGAGGCTAATGTTGCTAGAAATGGTTTATAAACACCAGTATAGCACTGTGCAAGCTGCATGACTAAGGCATCATACACTTGCTTCAAATGAGGTAATCTTGAATAGGCTTGCTGATTTTGTTTCTGGATCTGTATAAAACATATAAACAAGGACTACAGTTCAGTGCACAGCTAAAAATGTCAGTAGCGCCCTGGATTCTGTGCTTTTGTATGATCGTAGATCATCAAATGTTTTGGTTGGTCGACTACATTTGTGTTAAGATGAAAACTGTCTAACTTGAATGTTTGCTTTAATTGAGATTCGTTGAGAACTAAACGTGACAAAGTGTGAATTTTGATAAATAAAATTCACACTTTAAATATTTGTCAAATCATTTGAGTTTGGGATGTTTGATAAATGCACATGAGAACAACAAATTTCATCTCTCCTTGCAGGTAAAACTATTGCTATTGGCAAGGTGCTGAAGTTGGTACCAGAGAAGGACTAATTCAGGCCAGAAAGACTGTTCTGCTGCACTGTGGATTGAGGGGGAGGATGCAGCGGCCTGCCAACTGGATTCCTCCACTCTGTTTCATTCTCTTATTTACAGATAAATCTAGAAGAAATAAGAGAGATACGTTTGAAAAAGGACAATGCAAGAATACGTTTTAGAAAGAACAATATTACAGAAAAAAAGCTCAGTGACAGCTTTCTCATATTGAGAGCTCAGCTATGCCACTCATGTAGCCCCATTTTTAAAGCCAGCCCCTCTCTTCTCCCTGGCCTGTGTTCAATGATAAAATGGATGCAATCTTGTTTAAAAAATATTGGCTTTTCAGTTGCACTCTGATGTGAAAGATTTAACTAGTTTCTTTGTTAGCTGTCCTCAAACTGTCTGAAACTGACTATGTAAAAAAAAACAAAAAAAAAAAAAAACAAAGCAAAAAACATTTTCTTAAAGAATGCAGATCGAGCACTGTTTTTGCAGCTCACTTAGACAATTAACAATTAGGGATCACAGCTGAACCTGCATTGAAGTTCCCTCTGTGTGTGAGATCAGTGACCTACTTTGTCTTCAAATACTGACAGTCAGTTTCAGATTTAGAAAAGGTGAGCACAGGAGACAGCACAGATCCCTTAAAGGTTTCGTTTTAGTGTGTGGTCACATCTGAATCCTCTTTACATATCTAATATCTGTCTGATCTTCTACTGGAACAGACTTTCAGAAAAATTACTTAGGTGAATTGGACCACGTGCATGCATTTCAGTTAATGAATAGGAGCTGGTGTTTTATACAAATCTGGTCAATTTATGTCTAAACATAGCCAAACAGGATCACACTGAAGAGAAAGATCATGTACATCATATCCATAAATTGCTTATCCTAAAGAAATACAGACCAAACACTGAATTACAAAATAACTGTTATGTTACAGTTGTTCACAATATTCAGTTTCAGATCCACAGTTTTACATGCTCCTGCTGGAGAGGTCAACATTAACCTTCCTAAATAAAATCTTAAATTGGTCATCTCATCCATCTTGTTGGATTCTTTCACTCATATAATATCCCTAAACACAATATACACTGTTCTTTAGCTGTAGGCCATGTTATTTCTTTGTGTCCTAGCTTCAGTGTATTTGAAAGTCCACCTGTAGCAATGTCAGACAGGAAAAAAAGACCACTTTAAATCCTGAAAATAGGGTTTAAGCAGCACTCAAAGTCAAATGATTTAACATAAGATTAAATACTTTTAATACAATTATAATAGATTCTATTTTTTTTTTTAATCGGTCGTGACAAAAAGACTTCATTAATTAAGGTAAATGTTGTGATCCAATTTGGAACCTTTCTTTAAATTTATGTTCATGGGATGTAAGAGCACTATAATTTTTGTTATTGTATTGAATAATTTCAAACTACTGGAACGGTTAAACCCTTAATAATAATAATAATAATAATAATAATAATAATAATAACTAGAACTGCAAGCAGTTATTAACGGGGTCCAAGGTACTGTGCGGTCTGCATCCCGGGCGCCCTCGAGCACGAGCAAGTCGGACGAACGCGTCTAGTGCCAAAAGAAGATGCGTAAGATCTACACACGATTGATGTGGAAGAGGTTATTTAGAAATATACACTTGTAAGTTATAGCGCCCCCTATGGAACAAAATGTGCCTTCTCTTGCAGGTGTTTAAAACTCGGTGTGTATATGTAGT
>JBBPCZ010000115.1:30444244-30456771 GCA_037974445.1 Brycinus macrolepidotus | reverse complement strand
TCAACCCCATCCAGCACCTTTGGGATGAACTGGAACGGAGATTGCGAGCCAGGACTTCTCGTCCAACATCAGTGCCTAACCTCATAAATTCTCTACAGAATGAATGGGCACAAATTCCCACAGAAACTGCAAAATCTTATGGAAAGCCTTCCAAGAAGAGTGAAAGCTGTTATAGCTGCAAATGGGGACCAACTCCATATTAAAGTCTGTGTTTGAATGCAAAGTCATTAAAGTCCCTGTTGGTGTAATGGTCAGGTGTCCCAATACTTTTGTCCATATAGTATAACATTATATGTCATTTGAAAATGCCTTTTGCCTGTTATGCTGTGGTTAAATTTCACAAGGAATATACTGACTGAAAGGGTCTAAAATTATTTGCGGTAAAAAATCCTTTTAAAGTTTAAAAACTTTTTTCCTCCTCTGAGTTGAGCATTTTGGAGATCTGAGGCTTCGACACAGACGATATGTACATAAATATATAAATATTGGTGATATCAGTGCTGGGTGATTATTCGCTCCATACCGTTATGTCATCGATTTGTTTTACAGTAGTCTTTACAGTCCTGATATCACAGAAAACTGTTGTATGCTAATGAGCCTCTAACCAATCACAGCTCCAGGTGAGTGTTACTGGGTGTTCCAATGAAACAATTTTTTCATGCAATCCAAAAAAAAGTCTAATTATTTTGGCCAGTCTTTAACCAATACAGACAGTGATTGGCCGAGGTGTTTTTAAAGGACCCATATTGTACATTTTCCTTCTGTTTCATTTTTTTCTGTCACATTTGTATGGGTTTGTGTAGCAAAAATTCGTAATTTCCCTGCCTTATCCCTTCCAGTTAAACAGGTCGTTTCTGTTACTGTGCATTTAAGACTGAAGTATCGAATCGCCTAGTCCGTATTGTAGCTTATTTAAAAGAAAGTGTGCGGCTGAAACATTCCTTATAATTTTAGCATGAATGGGTGAAGGCTCAACTGCTGTAGGCTGAACATGATGTGTAAATGCGTTGCGTTTATGACATTACAAAAACTTTGAAAATTTGAAAATGTTTTTTTGAGACTTAGTTTCCATATTTGGCCTGTATGGATGGACACGTGGAAACTTTAACAATATTTCTAGACTTCAAGCCTTTTTAATTCCAGAAAAGTGATGATATGACCCGTTTAATATAATGAAAAACATCAGAATCACAATTGGTATAATCACAGTACTAATACTTTTGTCCATGTTGTTCAGCCTTAATTGAAGTCATAAATTGTCGTTCAGGTTAGTGACGTATTTAATAGACAAAAGAATTTGTTTAGCTTTTAAGTTCTCTTGTGTGTGCTTTACTTAACATTTCCAGGACAGTCAACTGCAATGTACATTTTGAGATAAATAAATACAAGTTTTTGAGATAAATAAATACAAGTTTTTGATATAAATAAATACAAGATTCCTCTTTCTGAGTGAGCTTTGTGTCTGATTACCATCGACAGTACCATGAAAGGTTCCTGTACCTTTGTGAGGTATCATTATTAAGGGGAACTCCAGGTAAAACTGTAACTATCAATGCATCTTTTGTAAACATACCAACTTTCCCTCTACAGTGGTGGAAAAAATGAAGAGTGCCGGGAGTTTTTATACTCGCCTAGTCCGCGGGCATGGTGACCTCAGGATCATGTGCAGCCTGTCTGTGTACTTTTGGACATACAGTGTATAAAGAAACCTGTTGTCTGTTCACCTGTGCAAACCGACTGACAGCTGCAGGATCAGTGGCGTGCTCTCGAAAGAGAAAGAGTCTGAGCCTTTTTCTGAGTAATTTTCTTTTTTTTTTCCTACCAAATGTAACTCCTTCATTTTCCCTCTGTGTTCTTCTCAGGTCAGATGACTCAGCTGTGCGAGCTGATCAACAAGAGTGGGGAGCTGCTGGCCAAGAACCTCTCCCACCTGGACACCGTCCTGGGGGCACTGGACATCCAAGAGCACTCCCTCGGCGTGCTGGCTGTGCTGTGAGTCACTGTCCCAGGATCAGCCTCAAACAAACTGATTTACACTGTCAGTCACACAGATTACTTAAGACTTAGTAACACTGCAGGTAAAAGTGGCCCAGATCTGATATGTATGTGATGTGTGGCGGTGTGACTTCTGTCTGAATGTTGAGATCGAATTCATGCAACCTTTAAGTCAGTCCAACTCAAAATTCACCGTAATTCTGCACCAGGGGGAACAGACCCCGACGGCTTAGGAGTGGGTGATGTGGCAGTAATATAATATCTGAACAGTTTTTCATGATACACGATATGGCAGAAGTTAGAGTGGATTAAAAATAAGAAATTTAAAAATGTAAAAAAAACTGCGTACACCAGTATTTATTCTGAGTTTTGCATTGAAGCAAGACTAATTAGGCTTTTTTTGTGATGAGAAATACAGTTGAACCACGTTCTTTAAGTGCTGACAGTATCAAACATGTGCTCTGAAAGTTGTACAGTCGTATAGTCATGTAATTTATGACCGTAATGATTTTGGCTTGAACCAGTTAACGATCGTGTTGACACTGTCAATTAAGTTTTTAATATTAAAGCTTTTGAATGTCGCCGCACCGTCTGCGGCTTTAAGGACATGAACAAGGGCTTAGAAATTCACGCCAGAGTTGTTGAAAACACAAATACAAAATCTACTATTGTTGTTAACATCATAGGAATAGGCTTACACTACTGTAACAATAGCCTTTAGCTTATTTCACAAGATAAAGAGCTTTAGACATTTTATTTTATCAAGAAGCTGACTGACTCTTTCTATGTTTGATTGTTCTAGATTCGTCAAGTTCTCCATGCCAAACATCCCTGACTTCGAGACGTTGTTTTCTCAAGTCCAGCTCTTCATCAGCACTAGCAATGGAGAGCACATCCGATACGCAACAGACACCTGTAAGTTAACTGATTCTTCTGAATATTCAGCCATAACTTTCGTATTCTTCCGGGGGTGAGGACTCCTATTAAAATTTTCCAGGTTTTAAAGAGCGGAAAGTTCAAATAACGACTCATAGTGGACAGTACAACTTTAATTAAAAATCATTTTTTTGCCATAAATCGTTAATTTATGGGTAAAGTGAAATCTTAAGAGTTGGGGTGTCGTTGGCATAAAATGGTTTATTGTTGAGAAACTTACAGTCTCAGACTTATTTACAGTGGTGGTGAATGGAGCCAGGTGTCACATCTCTAACACAAATATAGCTATTTTATTTCATCTCCACACCCATCAGTGGATCTACATGTGTCTTCTGAGTGTTTCTATGGAATGTTTATAATGACAAAATGGCAGTTCTGGACAAAATCAGTTTTCTTTTTGCCTCATAATGCCCTGCATGTACCCTTTTACCATGATTGGGTTTAGTTTTAGGCCAAAAGCTTCTAAACACTCTGGTAAAATGATGTCTCAAGCAGCACAGTCCTAACCAAATCTTATAAAGACTTTTTGTGAGGGGAGCTTATAGAGGCAGGTGTCTGGTTCCGTTCACCACCACTGTGAACAATTCTTACTTGGTGAGTTTCTCTAGAACAGAGCGTTTTGCACCAAACGGTTCACGTCTTGAAAAGCACACAGGTTTTTCTCCAAAAAGAGCATGAGCCACTTTATTGTGGATTTTGTTTGATGCTTTAAGATGAAACTGAAATTATGCCACAGCTGAGACTCATCCATGTGCCCTAAAAAGTGTTCCACATAGTAGAGGATGTAACTTTGACCTTTGGTTTTGCATTGTCTGTGTTTCTTAGTTGCTGGCCTCTGCCATCAGTTGACCAATGCCCTAGTGGAGCGGAAACAGGTAAGGGTTATTTCATCCAAGCAATGTGTAGTTAACGAAAGCTGATCTTTCCAGGTCGTATTAGCTAGTCACATCATCAAAAATGTAATTAGTAGGTATTTAAAAGACATTGAGAATAGATAGACTTTTAATAGAAATGGTGTGTTGGTACAAGACAAGTCCTCTAATGCTAAGTTCACACTATACAATTTTAGCCCTGATTTTCTGCTCACCGAAATTGCCAACAAAAGCCATCAGAGATAAACCAGCATTCACTTGGGGCTCGCAAATCGTCTCTCGATCGCTGTGTGTGAGGTGTTCAGAGACGTCGTCCGAGATATTTTTCAGACGCGCAACAGATATCCAGTGGGGCGAACATCTGGACCTGTCAGCAAGCCCAAATCCTGTAGTCTGGAAAGTCTTGTGACTAGCAGTGTATGCAGCGACGAGCTTCAGGCAGTGAGAGCTCAGGACACCGGGGAGGGGAAACCTCGGGCAGGAATTTATACTGTTCATTATAATATTCATACTCTTTCTTTTTTCTTCCTCGTTATGTGACAAATCGTAGTTTGGATGCAGACTGGTCGGAGATTCCTCTTGGTGAAAGATGTGTGTGTGACTCGCTGTCACTGATAATGCAGCTCCCAAAACCACTCCAAGATTCTAGATTGCAGGTGTAGAGTGGTGTAGTGCGAACAGTACAGCCGTCAGACCACTCTGAAAGTCATATAGTGCGTTCGAGGCATATGATTCTGGGGCAAAGAACCAAAGACATGGGCAGTCTAACCTGTCTTATGTGCTTTTTCTCCACAGCCTTTACGAGGGATAAGTATAATTAAACAGGCAATAGAAAAAATGCAGATGAACACAAACCAGCTTACCTCAATTCATGCAGACCTGTGTCAGGTGAGTTAATGACATTTTAGCATTTTACAGTCTGTGACAGAAAACATCCAACTTTAACTTATCATAAAATGCATTAGATGTTTGTTTTTTTTGTTTGTTTGTTTGTTTTTGTTTGTTTGTTTTTTTTCCTCTTCAAATCACAGGATATTGTCACACTAAAAAGCCAGTACCAATACAAATACAGTTTTATTATACTCAAATTGAGCACCATGTAAACGCTATTTTGCAAAAGAGGCTCAATATAACATGCCGAATAGACACATTCAAGTCCAGCTAAATTTAGTATGTTAATAGAAAAAATGTCACCGAACAGGATGAAATTTTGCACAGTTGTAACTTGGATGAACATTTAACCATACCCATTTGATTACCTGTAATTCATATTCATCTATTCACAATCTAATTTGGATGTTCTGTTCACTTTGATAAATATTAATAGTCCCATGTGACCAAAAGATTGTAGTTTTACCAATTTGAAAAATGCCTTCAGATTTGTGCTCAGAGTGTGGACCAAATGACAATTACAATTTTAACGTGGATAATAAAGGGTTAAGGACGATCTTCCTGTGTATAATAAGGGACTGACAGTTCTACCTCTCTGTCTCTCCAGCTGTGCCTGCTGGCAAAGTGTTTCAAACCTGCAGTTCCTTACCTGGAGCTGGACATGATGGACATCTGCAAGGAGAACGGAGCCTACGACGCAAAGCACTTTCTGTGTTACTACTATTACGGCGGCATGATCTACACGGGTCTGAAGAACTTTGAACGGGCACTGTATTTTTTTGAGCAGGTACTGGCTGTTTTTTTAAGCCGCTTACATCGTTTTCAGTATAAAAACAGTGCAGGAGCTCCTTAACGTAGGTTCCTGAATTGTTTTTCACGTGTGATTTTGGTATGAAACCTTTATGTTATGGGTGTTCTTTAAACTTTAAAAATGTTGTTCACACTCCACATTTACGAAAGTTATTTTGAAAGGTCCTTTAGGGAGCTAAATGTGGTTCTCCTCTAAAATAAACTCTAACTCCAAATGACCCTTTTTTTAAAAAAGAATTTCAGTTTTTTGTTTATTGATTAAGTGCTTTAAATCAGGGGTTCACAACCTTTTAACTGTGAAGACCAGTGTGCGTCACTCTTAAGGTTTACCTGGACTGGTTTTGTGCATGACGCACATGATTAGACCCATCATCCAATTACCATGTGTCACTAAACCCACGAGTTTGTACACTCTTCTGTTGTGGCAGAACAAAGTGAAGCTGATCTCCAGTATGCCGTGCTGGTTGCTGCCATAAATACTGAGCAGAGGAGGGTTTGTGTGCATAACTCTGTACTAACTGCATTTTGGAGACGTTTCCTAAATTGGTGGCTTTTGATGATTTGCTGTAAACGTGACTCTGCTGGTGATTCCCTTCTGAACATGTGGCTCCTCTGGCACAGGTCCCACGGCTCCCTGAAATCCTTGAAAATATCAAGGCCTTGAAAGTTTTTGATAGACATATATAGACATGGGTCATTAAAAGTGCTTGAATTCATCTATTTTGTGCAATAACAGAAGTTAGATTAGATTTTTTTTTTTCTTCAGGAAGTTGGGTTTGGAAAGTCCTTATAGTGTTTTTTAATTTGATGTTTAAGAAGGTGTGGGAACCCCACTCTGGGTTGGTTGATCTTTCACCCCAACACAAGCCATACCGAGACATGATGTAGGCTGATATGTTTACAGTTCCATAAAGTGTAAAGGGAAGAATTAGACAGTGTTACAGTAATATGAATTACATAAATGAAACTGGGAGCCACTAACCTCCTTTCACTAGGTTTTAAATGAGATGACTCCGCTTTACATTCTGTGAGTTTTAAAGTGTCTTTGTCATTCCAATATCAGCTTGAAGGGCCCCTGTTAAATTAAATAAGAAGCAAACAAGCTCATATGTCCTTACTGCGGCCTTGAGCTGTAACATCCTGTCCTCCTTCTCCCCTTAGGCAATAACCACTCCAGCTATGGCAGTCAGTCACATCATGCTAGAGGCATACAAGAAGTACATCCTGGTCTCTCTCATTCTCCATGGCAAGGTGCAGCAGCTCCCCAAATACACGTCACAGATCGTGGGCAGGTTCATTAAGGTGAAATAAAATAACTCCTGATTCATTTAATGTGTGTTTTCAGTGTGTTGGTGTTTAATTAGCTCTTTATTAAGATGTGTTTTGTATGTGTTTCTGTAGCCCCTTAGTAATGTTTACCATGAGCTGGCCCAGGTGTACGCCACCAATAACCCTGCAGAGCTGCGCAGCCTCGTCAACAAGCACAGCGAGACGTTTTCACGGGACAACAACACGGGCCTGGTCAAACAGTGTCTGTCCTCACTTTACAAGAAGAACATTCAGAGGCTAACCAAGGTTGTTACAGCAGATCACATCATAGAAATGTGTGTTTAGTTCGAAGATCACTGAATACAAATACAAGTAGATACAGATATAATATTTTTTAAAGGGGAGTTCCACAGATTTGACAAAGTTCTCCCACAGTCCAGAGTGGGATCGGTGTGAAGTGGTTCACTGTCGAGAAACTTGCCTACTCAGATTTCTTTGCAGCAGTTGTGAATGGAACCAGATGTCACATCCAAACATACACAAACAAATCCATTTTAATTACTCTCCAAACCCACCAGTGAAGCTACACATAAAACAGTGGCAAATCTGAACTTAATTAGTTTTCTTTGGGGATACCCTGCTTGCACCCCTCCATCTTGAATGGGTTTAATTTTATTTCACGCTGTACTTTCTGTGGGGGAGCTTTTAATATCAGATGTCTGCTTCCATGATTTGCCACTATGAATAATTCAACTCTGTGAGTTTCTCTAGAATGGAGCATTTTACACCAAACCCACTCTGTTCACAATTTAAACAATCAATTACGCAAGAATTCTAAAAAAAAAACGTTGGAGTTCCCCTTTTTAAATTAGTTTCATGGCTGTTAAAGAAAGGATGATAATTCTGCAGTATTTGAAGCTGAAGTTATCAGTGAGCTACTGACCATTTTTAAAAAACAAAAACATTTGATTTTAAGAACAAATCTGACTCCCATTCTCATTCAGACCTTCCTGACGCTGTCCTTACAAGACATGGCTAGTCGGGTACAGCTCTCCGGCCCTCAGGAAGCTGAGAAATACGTCCTACACATGGTAAGCCAGCCTCATTACCACCATCCACACATTCTCTCTGGGCTGTCCATTTGACACTCATCGATAATTATTTGGCCTGAATCTGAGAGAGACTTGTTTTCACAGACTGGTTGTTTTTGTTGCTAATATTGTAAGTAAATTACTAAAGGCCATATTATGGCTCTGTCTGAAATGTCTGTCTGAAATGTCTGTCTGAAATGTCTGTCTGAAATGTCTGTCTTCCTACCAGATCGAAGATGGAGAGATTTATGCTAGTATCAATCAGAAAGACGGCATGGTCTGTTTCCATGACAACCCGGAGAAATACAACAACCCTGCAATGCTGCACAAAATTGACCAAGAGGTTTGTAATAAAGCTGTCTCTGAACCCTTAGATTGTTTCCTCTGTGGATCAACACCTGATCAGAGATGGAAACTGATTAACTGATACTGGTAATCAGGATCAGCAAAATGTTTGGAGGGACATGTATGAGTAGGTATAGACACAGGACAGAGCTTCTTTTATTATTGAATCTTCTGTTCCTTTATAAGGTAAAGCAGTTAATTTTTTTCCTTAGGTGTCAGTTTTGTCTTTTATACTGGTAGACTGCAATTAAGTGCAGATATTACAACGTACAAGTAGTGCAAAACTTGCTAAGGTGCCTGTTTAACTGAAGGAGTCAGGGACGTTTCAGTTGTGTTTCTGTAAAAAAAAAAAAAAAAAAAAATCCAGTTTATGGTCTACAGACATGAAGACTACGACACAGCACTGTTTGGTTTCTTCTCAGTTATACAACATGATTGGTGTCTGTGCACTGCATTTAGGTTTTAGTGCAGTTAGGTTCTTTTCTAGCTTGTTAAATTGCAGCTCACCCCGATTCCTTTAAAAAAAAAAAAAAAAAATTAATTAACTGTTTCTGATTTTAGGTGCTGCTGATCATTCTTTCTCATCCTTTCCATGTCCCCATCTCTTTCAGATGCTGAAGTGTATAGAACTAGATGAGAAACTAAAGGCCATGGATCAGGAAATCACGGTCAATCCTCAGTTTGTGCAAAAGGTACACAGATTCCTGTCACAAAAAGGAGGTTTTCTATTCTCTTGACAGGGAATTTGGGTTTTATTTCACCACAAATGCTTTCAGTCTTCAAAGACTGTAACACTGCTTTCAGAGAAGTGGGGAAACACAATGGAACACAATGGAAACACATTTGCACAGTAAATTATATGAATAGAATAAAATAGAGTAAAGTCATGACCAGTCATTTTTGTGGCCAATTGTTAAAAAATGTGACAAGGCAGCTGACTTCTATTTGGGGAGAAAAATGTAACGGCAGCTGCAACTGATTATTGTACGTTTCTTGCACCGTGGTATAAAGCAGCCATATTAAAGTATAATATTCATATTTTTTCACAGTGTTAGTTGCTTACATTTAAAGGGCAGGTGTCATGTAAAACTGAGTGTTCCTCACTTTTTTATAATGTGAGTGTGAGATCACATACAATTCCCTCCCATATATGGTCCATATATGGAAACTAAAATGCAAAAATGAACTGAAAAACAATGCATTTATATGTATTTGTGCAACATGTTGTAGTTTATCTCCACCTGTTCAGCCTATAGCAGTTTAGCTTGGCCCGTTTATGTCTAAAATGATGAGTGTTTTAGTCTGGACTGGTTTTTTTTTTGTTTGTTTTTGTTTAATTCAGCAGAATAGAACAGAGCAGAGCTCATTTACATATATGAGTCTTAAAGGCACAGTATCAAAAACGGACCGTTTCATTCTAAGGGATAACGAAAAGTTAGAACATGGTATAGAAATGAATTATGACTGTTTTGTTGGATAACACCACATAAATGTTCTATGTGGAGGACAAGGAAAACAGCATGGGCTCTTTAATTTGGCAGCTTGAACGGCTCCCTGGCCAGAGTCTGTTTCTCCTGCTTACTTTCATTCTGATCCCTTTCTTCCAGAGTATGGGAACGCAAGAAGACGATGTTGGCAGCAAGACGTCATCTTACTCCTGAGGCCACTGCACACAGCACTGCCCTGCCGCTCTAATGTCGAAAACCATCATCAGGAAGAATATCAATCTGTTGAGTATGGACTTTATTGGAAGAAAACCTAAAACGTGGGAAATGATAGTTTGGATCTTTCTTTCACAGCGCACCCATATACACCAACCCTGTTTCGTCAGTGTTTTATTTATCAATGTTGAAGTGGAAAAGCCACTGCTACATTTATGACCGTAACAATAAAATGACTGGACTTTTGTTCAAAAAAAAAAAACAAAACAAAACTTTTGCCTTTTCATTTTAGTGAAGACTAAACCATGTGTTGCTTACGTTGGTGAGTCATGGCAGACTATGCTGTAATGCTGATTATCATTTCTAACCTACCTGTGAAGGGAAACAGTAGGGGGCGAACTGACCACTTTCTTCCTCATCAGTGTCGTCACTCTGGGAAGGGCAGATGCACATGGCTCATGGTGTGTGTGTGTGTGTGTGTGTGTGTGTGTGTGTGTGGGTCCTGAAGTCTAAGCTTGTTTTTTTTTTTTTTTTAGACCTTTTTTTTTTTTTTTTTTTTAGTGATCATATTAATCACGATTTATCATTTAAAAGACTTATGTCTGTTCTTTTTTTTTTTCCCGTAATTTTTTTGTAAACATAATGACTGTAGCCTCACCTCTAAAACGTCTTCTCTTTTTTTTTTTAATGTCACTTTGCATTAGTGGGTGTGGCAAAATATTTTAAACCAATTAGGCATCACCTCTTACCTACCTCCTCGGTCCGAGGCCCTCCCTTACACTGTGATAGACTCACAGATGAGACGTGGTATAGAACATAGACTTTAAAGTGCAGTTCTACATGAATTATAAGCTTAATTCTGTCAGGTGACCATGCAGACACCTAGCTGGTCTAAGTAACCGGCCTTTCCATTCTTCTGAATGACAGTGCGGACTAAATGGGCTCTGAATGTCTTTGTTGGGGTGTGTATGTGCACTGCTAAACACGATTATAAATCACATATCTGGTGTACAGTTAGATACTGTAGCCCATGTGCTGAGTCACAGTGTGAGTTATCTCCTCTGGACCTTCATTAGGGGTCTTTTTATGAAAGTTTTGGGGGCTCGGATCACTCTCGACGTGGCAGCGATGCTGATGTGTGTAAAAACCCTGATACAACGTGCCAGCACCACACGCACTACACTGTCAGAGCCACTATTGTGCTGAGAATGGTCCCCCGTCCACAAATCTGGTCTGGTGGTTCTATGGCTGTGCCTTTCCTTTTCAGTGGTGGGCTACTTTGTTGGGGGGCATGGTAAATGGCAGTACAGGCTGTAACTGTCCACCTGTATAATGGCACTTTATAAGATTCTGATAAAATGGCCAATGCATGTAGTCAAAGGTTGGTATACCTAATACACAGACAACGACCTCCAATGAAATATATAGAGTATTATAAAGTGATAATGTTTGATATAAAAAAAAAAAGTGTATGAAGTAGTCTTTGTGCTTGGACACCAGTACCACTAACCAAGGTCATTTTTGTATAAACATTACACATGTTCATATGATGTTCATATGGTCTTCCAGGGGTCCCACGACCTTACTGAGCCAGCCCACCTTGACTCAATTTTTTAAATATTTGTGCAAAGGCCACTGACTTTGGCATTGCACCATGGGCCCTCATGATGCAACACCCTGCCCACTCTTTCTTTAAGGGTTGTCAGAATAAAAGTCCTTTGTCCATTGTGCTGCATGACTTTTGTGGAAATGGATTTGACCCACACACTTTAAAAGTTGCCCTCTTTTGCAACATAAAAAAAAAAAATAAATACTGTCTCATTTCATTTAAATTTCATATAACTAAATTATGTGTGGTGCATCCCACCCCCTGACATTTTGAGGCTTTGCCAGGCCAGAACAAAACGAAACTAAAATGTATTGATATATAGGAGGTAGAGGAGATTAGTGTGGCCATTCATTTTATTAAATAATTGAAATTGTAGATTAATTGTACAGTTATATTTAGAAAATTATTAAATGTTTATTAAATCATTTAAATAATAAAACAGTGCAAACCATGTGTGCGATATTGCTGAGCTGACTACAGATACAGCCTCCCAGTTTCCACAGAGAATTAAAAGTTCTGTATGAATACTGGATTTAAAGACTTTACATCCAGCTTCCTCTGTATATCTAAAAAAAAATAAATAAATAAAAATATGTGCCCCTGGAGGTCTCCCACAGCACCACAACTGTGATCATGATTCACTCTAATGAGGATCCCTGGGAGCTCAATTCAAAACAGACTCAGAACAGCCTGGTTTTCACTATTTTCAGGCCTTTAAGGCACAGGAATGCTGTGAGTGCTTTGACTCTGCTGATCATTAGGGTTTTATTTCTAAAGGAAGAGGGTTTATCAGGGTTTGACCCTTAAAATGTTTAATAGAGATCTACACTATATGGTCAAAAGTATTGGGACACATGTTTTTCAGGGTTTGGGCCCAGCCCCTTACTTCCAGTGAGGGGCAACTTAATACTTCAGCATACCAAAACATTTTGGACAACGCCACGCTTCCAACTTTGTGGACCCAGTTTGGAGAAGAACCTTTTCTATTCCAGCATGACTGTGTCCCAGTGCACAAAGCAAGGTCCATAAAGACATGGTTGGATGAGTT
>JBBPCZ010000115.1:30401656-30426775 GCA_037974445.1 Brycinus macrolepidotus | reverse complement strand
TGATTTTTTCGATACTCGATAGTATCGAGACGATTCGGTCGGTGCTTAAAAAGTATCGAACTCGATACCCAGCCCTACTCATCTTACAACAGTTTAGCACCGCCTCTTCATCCTATAGCAGTTTAGCCCCACCCATTCAGTCTACAGCAGTTTAGCCCCACCCATTCAGCCTATAGCAGATTAGTCCCACCCATTCAACCTATAGCAGTTTAGCCCCACCCATTCAACCTACAGCAGTTTAGCCCCACCCACTCAACCTACAGCAGTTTAGCCCCACCCATTCAACCTACAGCAGTTTAGCCCCACCCATTCAACCTACAGCAGTTTGGCCCCACCCATTCAGCTTAAAGCAGTTTGGCAGTTTACATATATGTTAAAGGTACAGTAACAGAAACAGTCTGTTTAATTGTAAGGGATAAAGAGAGGCAAAAAATGTTTTTTGTGAGTCCTAAATGAAACTGATGGGTTGGGTGGGGGGGGGGGGGGGGTGATGACATGTAAGATAAATCCAGGGTATGGTTCCTTTAATGCTGATTAACTGTTATTACTGGTGTACGCTGTGTGTTGTTCATCTTAGTAGAGACACCACATTAGTGGTAGTCATGTCAATGTTTGATACAAAGTCTGGGCAGCTGGCGGCCTAGTGGTTTGGGAGTTGCTCCTGTGATCAGAAGGTCGTGGGTTTGAATCCCAGGACTGCCAGTAGCACCACCTAGGCACCCTTGAGCAAGAGACTGTCCCCACACGCTGCTCCCCGGGCACCCCACATTGGTGGCTGCCCACCGCTTCACTTGGTGAATGGGTTAAAGGCAGAGAAAGAATTTCACACCGTGTGTTGTGCTGTGATGTGTTCACGCGTGACTATAAGGTGCCATTTTACTTTATTTTGGGGATTTGTCGAGTCACTGAAGCGTGACGAGATCATTTGCATCTTTAAATTGTGTCCAGCAGTCGCCTCCAGTGCTCTAAAAGGAAGGCCTGTGGTCAGCTGGTCTTCGCCCACAGTGGTCAGTAGTGGCCCGTTCAGTGTGAGCTAAGTAGTTGTGTGTTATGTTTCAAAACTGATCTGGCCGAGGACGATCAGGCTCTCTCAGGTGCGCAGCGCTGGAAATAAATTGTGCAAAGTGACTTTGAGCTGAGCTCATAAAGCAGAGGCTGAAGGGTGAGCCGTCCTGCAGGACATCGCGGAGTAGCACCACAGAGTTTAGAGTGCCACTAGAGAGAAGAAGGGGGAAAGAAAATAGAAACAGGCTGGAAGAGGGAGGTGAGAGAGGGAAGAGAGAAGGAAAACAAAGACTGAACTAGACTCGTGTGGGACAGAGCGAAAGAGAGAGGGTGAAAGAGATGAAATGTCCTTCCTGGCAGTGACATAATCAGAGTTTGGCATAAAACAGAGTGGTTGGTTTTGGTTCTATGAAAGGGCAAAGAAACGGGCCCATGCACACCTGCGGACAGTTATAGATGTGCTTCTAACTCTAAACGTGCTGAGGTGAAGACAGAGAGTGTTAAGAAGTAACATGACAAGGTAACCATTGCTTATTGCTTACTTTAATATCTCATAAAAGTGGCCAGTGAGTGGAAGCACAAGGTGGGTGTTTCTAATAAAGTGGCCAGTGAGTGGAAGCACAAAGTGGGTGTTTCTAATAAAGTGGCCAGTGAATGGAAGCACAAAGTGGGTGTTCCTAATAAAATGGTCAGTGAGTGGAAGCACAAGGTGGGTGTTTTTAATAGAGTGTCTAGTGAGTGGAAGCACAACGTGGGTGTTGCTTATAAAGTGTACAGTGAATGGAAGCACAAGGTGGGTGTTTCTGATAAAATGGCCAGTGAATGGAAGTACAAAGTGGGTGTTTCTAATAAAGTGGCCAGTGAGTGGAAGCACAAGGTGGATGCATGATACGTGCTTCTGGTAATACGTATGTTCATATGCCCCTACAGTACATCATGTCAGCGTTGGCGAGACAATGTTCAGACATTATGGAGCCAGCTGAGGGCTTCCCCATTTTTGCACTGGTTTGTGGGTTTTGATTCTTCTTTTTGTTAGCAAAGTGAACTTTCTGCTCCGGAACAAGAGTGTCACATTACCTCCAAACAAAGCTCTCCATTGTCTTGTGCTGTTTTCTTTGCTTTGGCTTACCTGTGCTGGAGTGCGCAGGGCTGCTTGTGGTTTTCCCTTCCCCGTTTATCCTGCCTGACAGCGTCGCTGAAATAGCAGTAAGGTTGATGTTGATGTGTCTGAATGAAATTTAGAGTAATTATAGGATGTCACAGTCTAAGGATGGGGATTTTCTTGAATTAAATAATGAAAGAGATTAGTGGTCTTATAGCACATTTTTTGTTGTTTCTTTGGGGGTTAGAAGCAAAATATTTTTTTTTCACATGATCTATAATCAGCAGTCCTATAGAGTGACCTCCACAGTGGACTGGGATATTTACACACCACAAGCAGGATTTTATTATGTATATCATGTCATAATGATACATATCTGTTCAAAATAATCAATCAGGGACAGTATTTCAAAGGCCAAATTACATTTTGTGTTTTAAAGCGGGCTGGTTTTGTGGATTCAGCTGCACAAAGCTCATAAATCCTGCTTTCAGCTGCTTTGGTACCTCGTTAGTCGTTGATTTAATTATTCTATGGCAGGCAGTGCCCAGTCCTAGTCCTAGAGATCTACCATTGTTGAGAGTTCAGATCCAAAAATTGGCTATAATATTCAGAGATCCCTGAAGGCCTTGAATAATTGGATTAGGTTTAATATTCAGAAGCCCAATCCAAATCCTGGAGATCTATCATCACGGATAGTTCCAAAAACACTGGTCCTGAAAGTCTTGGTTAATTAGATGAGGTGTGTTAGATCTGTGTTGAAACTTGCAGAGTGGAAGACCTCCAGGGCCAGGATTGGCCACCTCTATTTTAGATGGTGTACATGCTTGTGATGCCATCATAGGATCTGAACCCAAATAGTGTCTCTAATTTTAAAAAGGTTGTGCTTCATTTGTCAGTCTCCTGTCATTCCTGCGTTTATTGTTTGGTCAAGCTGACCCAGATCAGAAGTACCAGGAAGTCTTAATCTCACATAAAAAGGCTGGATGCTCTCCAGTCAGAAGATGGAGGAGCTCCATCATGTGTCGTCTGAGAAGTCCTCCATAAAGTTCCAAAGGCTGTCCACACTTTCCACCAAGCCACCATGTGTCAAGCCTTTATAGCAAATTAAAAGGAGATTGAGGAATAGAAGGGGATGACAAGAGCCTGGCCAGCAGGGTTTTATTGTAATATCCTTCGGCCATAAAACAGTGATGATTTCATTTTGGTGGAAACTTTGTTGCTAAACGAGGGGTTTTATGTGACAAACACATTTGTGTGGCAGGATGGGCCACGGGAATCATAATTGCCCTCTTAATGTAAGCATGATGGTTAATGAGGATTGGCCATCGGCTTTGTTAATGTCTTTGATGATGTTCCATCAGTGAAGGGATGTAGAGGAAGTCTAAACCCAGCGCCTTGGTGTCTACTGAACCCTCTGAGATATCATATCAACCACATCAGTGCAACCACTTGATATTGACAGTTAGCCAACTTATAAAGCCAGCAGAACATTTTTTATTTGGACGTTCTTGTCAGTTTTGGTAATCATGAGGGTTTTTTAAAAAAAATACTTTTTAAGAGTTGTGCAGTTGATGTAGCCCATGAGATCAGGGTGCATGAGTTCCTTCAGTAGTCTATGGCATGGTAAAATGTCCCTTTGGTGGGATTCAGTGAGTTTCTTCAGTCTTACGCAGCAGAATACCAAGATATCTCACAAAGATCCAGTGGATGTTATCACTTCACAAACAGGCTTTTGTTTTCTCACTGAGCATTAGGTCAGTTTAGGAAATCACGTCATACTCACTGTACCGTCACATTTCTGATCACTGACTGACCTCAGAGCAACACGTCATCGTTCTTGCAGTTAAAAGGCACTTGGATTTCATTTGACAGCCTTCTGCCACTCATCTTCACAGACCAATAAATGCACACTCCCCAGTAGGGGGATGGTCCAATATGTGGACGTTGGTGTGGGTGTGGGTGGGTCGGGGGTGTTTTCAGTAACACTTAAAAGTTAATGAGCCCTCATTTATTTCACTGGCAAATATTCACCTGCATCCTGGACTCTTTAAATGCTAGCTTCTGGCTCCTGTTCCAATCCTGTGAACCCTAAGTGGTTTTATTGATTACACTGACGCACATTGTTTTTTGTTTGCTTTTTGCTTCTGAAGAAAATTAGCTGTGTATTGAGTGTTAGAACACACATTCATATTATTTGCTTCAGTGTTAGAGAAATTCGAAACCTATTTAAGTGTGTATTTGGAAACAGTTGATAACTTCCATGGCTCCAGTTCAGAGAGATCATAGTTAGCATCCACAGCTTCAGCTCAGTGACATCCACAGCTTCAGTCCAGTGTTGGACTGGACATCCACATCTCCAGTTCAAACCATAGTAAATATCTACATCATCAGTTCAGACCACAGCTAACATCCACAGCTCCAGTTCTGACTATACCTAGCCTATACAGCTACAGTTCAGATGATAGGCATATCAATTTCATATTGATTGCTTCAGTGTTTGTGTGGGCGGGACATTGTGTATTTGGAAACAGTTACTGACACAGCTTGGTAACATCCATAGCTAACATCATAGCTTTGTTTCAGAACATAGCTAAAATCTACATCTCCAGTTCAGATCATAGCTAACATCTACATCTCCAGTTTGGACCAGAATAAATATCTACATTTTCGGTTCAGACCATAGCTAACATGTATTTACATTTACAGCATTTAGCAAATGCTTTCATCCAAAGCGACTTCCATTCCCTAACTACAGGGGACAGTCTCCCTGGAGCAACTTGGAGTTAAGGGTCTTGCTCAGGAACCCAGTGGTGGTGCTGAAGGTAGGATTCGAACCCATGACCTCTTCGTCCAGAGGCAAGTATCCTACCCACTAGGCCACAACCACCCCGTACATCGCCAGATCCTGTACATCTCCACATGTACATCTCCAGTTTAGTTCAAGATTATAGTTAACATTCTGGTTCTCTCTTGGAAGATGCAAACTTCTGGACTGATACTGCATTTGCATTGTGTCGATGGACACTGTTTAAATAAGGCTGTGCATTTGGGCGTTGTGTGGAAATATAAAAAACATTTAAATAAACAAACTAGCCATAAGTGTTATTTTAGTCAGTTCAGCTGTAAAATGATAAACTGTACGCATTGTTTTCCTCTACACTGGACATTTCTTTTCTCAGGAAAACAGCTGAGCTGTGCATGTTAACAAGGTTGTCCAAATGTATAGCAGCAGAATAAAGTTCAGGACGGATTCACACTGTGAGTGTGAAAGGAAACATGTGAGAGGGGGATTGTGGGGAGCCTAAATGTTGCTGAGGTTTTTATGACTGTACCACCCCAATACACTACTGACTGGGTAACACGATGCCACTATACCCGTTAAAAGATCCAGTGCTGCCACTGGTGGGATGTGTGGAATGTGTGTGAGTGTGTGAGTCAGTTACATCGTTAGTTTTCTGTTTTTCACACTTTGACCCATCTTCTTCTGCTTTCTCTGCCACTAACAACCTCCCCCCACCACCACCACCACCACCACACACACACACACACACACCACACACACTCGAAAGATAAGCATCTTAAGGACGGCATGTGAGCCTGTGTGTTTTGTAACAGGTATGTAGGGTGCCGCACTGGCCAAACAAACCCGATGAGGAAGTCCAGTGTGGAGTATGCAAACATGAGCCAGTAGTTCAGAGAGGAGTCAAAACACCGCAGAGCCATTCCCAGATGCTATCTCAAGCAGGCTGATATTACACGGCCATGTGCTTCCATAATTTTCTCTCCTCGTCTGTCCATTGTATATGTCAGTTGTGAACCATGGCTGTTACAGCTGGGCCTTCAGTTTGAGCCATAAATGTCAAAATGTGGCCAAAAAACGATAATAATGTTAATTTCTGCTAGTGTCCCTATGGGGTTTCCAATATTCAGTTCAATGAGATCATAGCTAACATCTACATCTCTAGTTCAGACCAGAGCTCACTTCTACTTCTCCAGTTCAGACCATAGCTTCCATTCATAGCTCTTCCTAATTTCTGTTAATTTTCCAATATTACGTTAGTAACATTATGGATTTGAAGCAGTGACTGTAGGTGATGGCTCTACAGTTGGATCTAGAACTTCCAGTAAGTGTAGAGTTATGTTTTTTTCCCCTCACAAATGTTAACCCCATTTTAAATCAGAATGGTAGGACATGGTAGGACTACAGGCCTGAGCAATGGGAGAGCTCATTTGACTGTATCTACCTACATAGTGTGGACAAAAAAATCTTATAAGACCGTTTTTCCTTGGGGATTTCAAGTTTTCAAACAAAACACTTTAATGAAATAAGAGTATTACTGAAATACCTACACGCTTACAACAAGCATGTTGATTCTATTAGATAAAAATGAACTAAAAATTACCGACATATATTCCCAGAAACTTTCCCAGACTTTCTCTAAAGGCTTGGGAAGTCTTGAAGACCCAGGGACTGAATAAATACATCTGCTCTGAGAATCTGAGCTCTCTCTTCAGGCATTATTAAAGATCGACTAGCATGAGTCGAAAGCCAGGAATCCTCAGTCGTAAATTTTGTCACAGAGCTTGAAACTTAGCACATAAGTCAGAAATTCAGTCTAAGCAGCGAGCAAGGAGCCTGAAGGGTTTGAAGTGTGTGGCCAGCGCTTCTGTTCATCTGCTCTGAGCCATTCCCATAGCCTCGCAGCAACTGGCAGCGGTAGTTTAGATAAGCGCGGGTTCGTTCGTTTGTTTGATTTCTGTCCGTCTTGGAGCGTGACGAAATGGATCCCACTTGCTTTCATCCACCTCCCAAACTCGGAAATGGGGAGAGACGGCAAGGGCGAGGGAGCAAGAGAAGAGAAGTCATGTCCTACCACATGGAAATAAACACCCTCTGAAAGAAGGATGATAACTCATCTCGTTCACTAATTACTCCCTCATTTGGAGGAAATGAGGGTGGTCTGTCAAGAGAAAGCAGAAACCGTATTCTGGGTATCTTCTCAGACGAGTCCAGAGAAGCCATGACATGTGTCAGTGTGTGGTTGATAGTGATGTGCCAAATCAAATCTGCAAATACTGCAGATGTGTATTTTTGAATGAGTGCACAAATATACACGACACATTTGATGGGTTACTGGACCTCTGGTTCCCCCAGTGCTGCTTTGACTGGTTTGAAGAAGACCCATGCAAAAGTCAAAAAGTGGAAAAAAATGCAGTGAGGAGAACTGCTTGAAGCCTCTTAAAGCTCCCCTGACGTGGTACATAAGCTTGGCTTGCTGTCACCTGTGGAAAAAAGGATAAAGGAAATGCTCTGCAGCGTCAAACGTTAGCATGGAAACCATTTGAGCCAGCCTGGAAAACAGACACGGAAAACTGAAAAGCAAGCAAGGTTTTATCGATCCTATATTACTACAAGACAGGTGCTCGCACAATTCACTCCCGATGTGTCCCAAACTGGCTGCTTGCTCATCCACCAAATATCTTTTCCATTGAAAAGGCAAGTGTGCGAAGCGCTGACTTTAAGAAAGGAACACTTGAGACTTAGATGTAATACTTCCCCGAAATAATGTATTTCTCTTTCCCTGTTCTGGAAGAACAGCTGCATGTGTGGTTTCCATCCCCAGTGCTCTTTTGCGAGTGGTGTGGTTTTGGCTCGGCCGCTCTCTGACAGATCTCCCTTGTGATGACCGCTCTCCTGACAAGCACTGTGGGACAGGCCCAGCCGCCATAACCAAAACGGCAGGCAACACTGAAGCACGGCTCTGCTCGTCTCGTCTGCTTTTCCGCTGTCCTGCCAATGCTCTTCTGCAACTGCCTGAGGGTCAGTCTGTGAAGACTTGCGGACAAGCAGAGGAGAGCCTGTTGGTACCCTTGCAAACTCAATTTCTCATGACGAGCCTCAGTATTTGGAGTAACTCGAGCGGCATACTCAGATGTATTGAGTCATTTTGTCAGTCAAGCCCAGCTAGCTGAGATTTTGTGCACCACAGAAAATTTGAGATGGATGGATCAATGTTAGAGATGGCTGGATCAGTGTTGGATTAAAGTGCCGATGCTTTCAATCCCTGAATATTGAAACCAAGTGTTGTCTGGCAGCAGTAATTTGAATATCGGTTCCTCAAAGAACCTTTCAGTGCATGAACCACCTTTGTAAATGGGATATGCAAGTGTGAAGGACCTTTGTAAAGTTTTAGGACTGCGCATGATTTAAAAGAAGAACCATTTAGATATCCTTGTTTTTTAGAGCGCATGACGCTAAAGCAGCTAATAGTAATATAAATAACTGATGTCAGCATTACTTGGTTTCACTGTAGAAACACATTTCCCTTTTTACACACACACAAGAAGACTTTTAAAAGCATTGGCAGTGCTATTTGGGTTCTAGCCTCGAATTGGTGTCAGATCGGAAAGAGAGTCTGTGGTTTTGCTCATCCTTGCTGCAAATTCCCGTAAGAAACCCTACCCGTTTCCCCCAATAGTGCAGGGACAAGAAACCTAAGGCATGGCCCGGGTAGTTGGTTATCCTTGACTCAAGCCTTGACTTTATTCATCCTCCTTTTGCTCCTCTTCACTGATCTCTCTCTATCTCTCCTTTTCTCTCTTCTTCTAACTTCTACCACTGCTTTCTGGGCTTGTGGCTCACCTCTATTAGGCACAGCTGTCTCTATGTTTTTTGCACATGTTGAAGGTTTTGCACATTCAGTTTCAGTGACACACTCAACTACCGGATAATTTAAGCACTTCGACCACATTCACAGTAAGTACTTCCGTGACATTCCCTTGCTTTCCTGATGCTAAATACTGCAGCCAAGCCCTGATTACAGTGTCGCAGTGCATTTCAGCACAAATATTTTCACACTCTTCATGAATACGAATAACACGAATAATAACTTGCTTGAAATACAAGCTGTAACCATGTATATATGTATGCCAGGGGTAAGCACACCTTTTCTATTGCAACATTTGTGGTACACTGAGGACCAAAAACCAAAATATAACTGAAGGAAGTTTTAAAAATTTATTTTATAACTGTGTTTTGTCACCAGAATACTTCCAAATACAATGTAAAAGCGAAAATAAGAAATGTATTAGTTATATACAGTATAAAAAATGCTATCCTGTTGTACGTAGATCTCAAAATCTATGTTACATCAGTGCTGTCAACTTCAAACTAGTGATGCACACAGGTCAGCTGTTCTGTGTGCCAGTGTTTAAATAAGGAGACTGTTATTCAGTGTAAAGTGGCCATTTTTGTCATGCATGAACACACTACAGCACAGCACACAGTGTGAACAGTGTGAAATTCTTTTTTGCATTTAACCCATTCACTAAGTGAAGCAGGGGAAAGCCAGCGATGCAGCGCCCGGGGGCAGTGGGAGGGGATGGCACCTTGCTCAAGGAAACCTCAGTGGTGCCACTGCCAGTCCTGGGATTTGAACCCACAACCCTCTGAACTCCCTAACCACCAGGCCACCAGCTATTCATTATGCATCATCATGGAAAGGCAGCAAGAAAACATACAGGCTAACAATCATGTTTGTGGTTAAGCAAGTATGTTACATTTTGATTTGATACTGGAAAACATGGGTGTCTTTAGGTTAGTGCGTTGCTAAGGGCGTGACGGAGAAGGCAGTTTTGCATGGTTGTAACTAAGCTAACTAATCTAGCTAGTATTAGCTAGAACCCAAAACAATTAACAGATATTTCTCTGTTCTCAGCCTCGACAAGCTGGCTCATCATCCATTTAGGAGAAAAAACCTTGGTAGCAGCCCTCTACCACTGGACTGGTTAGTTATAGAGTTCGTGTTAGTACATTAAAACTTCTGAAAGAGCAGTTTTTGTTACCGACCACTTTAACCTGCAGTGAGCAAAAGATTCCCCACAGCTAGTTTTAACAATAAGTTTTCATATGTGAACAAAATGTGCATTCTTAACTGAAACTGTCGCAGTTTAGAGTAACACAGTAAATAGTTATTATGGGTCTAGTTATTAGTGCAGGAATATGTTTTGATCTTCTCATTTCTTTGAAAAGTGCTAAAGTGCACGTAATGGATTCTGACAGTGCCTTGAGTCTGGGGAGTGTGTGACAGACAGTGCAGGGGTGTGTCAGCTTTATGAGCGACCGTGCCTGCGCCAGAAAGCTTATGCAACGGCATACGACCCTGGCAACTCATCCCAACAGAGACACTGGAGAGGGAAAGCTGGGTTAGCCACATTTGCGGATCCTCATCCAACAGAGCCATGCCGGACGTGCACGCCAGTGCTGTGATTGACACGCGGTGCCAGCGGATCACAGTGGAGCTGCCGCCGATGTTTAATGTTCACACATGCGCAAGTGCAGTGGCGTCCAAAAACACCAATTAGAGGCACTGTTTTCGAAGTGCGCATGAAGAGAACACTGTCTTCTGTTTTTCTCTCTTCCTCGCTTGACCGTAAAAGAACTGAAACTGGAAAAAAGTTGGTTTGAAGGAGACTACTTAGAGTCATTAGCCAGATGAAGTTTGTGCAAACAAAGTGATGGCGGCTCTGAAGAAAGCTTGCCGTTGCTTTTTCTAAATTACAATAAAACTTTTCCTGACATTTATGGGTAGTAACTGTCAAACCCCACCTCATCTGTTTGTCCCCTGCTTACAGTTGGCATGACTAACCGCGGTTGATTTGTCAGAAAGTCATAGATATTTGTTGTGAATTACAGCTGTGCTAAAAAGCGGCAGAATGACATTTCATGGTCTTCTTCTTTCAGTGACAGTTTCAGTTTCAAATGGTACAACACACTCCATCAACAGGCTGAGGGGCGACTGGAACATTTCTTAGAAAAGTCTGGTAATATGATTCAAATACAGTTAATTCAGTACAGTTCCATGTTGTTTGAGCTAGACATGATTCAGAAAAGCATCAAAATAAGTATGATTAGTGATATTATGTCAAACAGCTCCATTATGTAAAAAATTAGATATTTTATTTACTACAGAATGTTTTATTTGTATGTGTTTATATTAATATGGTAACAATTTTTTTTTTTTTTCAATTAATTTGTGATTTAAAAAGTATACCAAATGCAATCAATTTAATCAAGTTTGAGTGTTAAATAACGATCTATGGGGACTATTTGTCTGGACAATGTTGATGTAACATATATAGTAAGATCACCTGTACATCTTTATATCATATATGTGTTTTTGTGCTATATTTAGCCTCCTGTGAGAGCTTGAGTACCTCCAAACAGCACGCTTTCATACTTCACATCCTACACTACTACTAGTGCACTTCTAAATGGTGGTGTACTGATGTGTAAACTATTTAGCGTTGTTGTATGCAGTTTGAGCTGCACTGTGATACGGAAGTCTAAGTGCCTCAAAAGGAAGTGAAAAAAGTGCATTTGATATGCTTCTGGAAGAAACGGTTTGTATTAATATGTTGGTATTTTTTAACAACAGTAGTGGAGGTGGGATTTTAGCTTATCAGTCTCCAAGTTGTTTATGGTCTTCTAAATGATTATACATAACTTCATGAGCCTGGCAATTTGATAACATTTATTTTTATGGTTCATACATATCTTCAGGTTGAATCTCAACAGACGTCCATCGGATCGCTGTCAAAATTTACAGATGATATTGCTATGGAAACACAAGAAGATGATCAAAAGCACATTGTACAGGGACCAGTTTAACTACATAAAATATCTTGCATTTCGTTGTGGCCTGTGCTCTGCTGTACATTTGTCGTGAATGAGTTTCTGAATGAAGCGCTTAATTGTAGTGTAGAAGGTCAAGAGACCAGCCCTTTCCTATCAGCCCTCAGTTCCTTTAGCAATCAGGTGTGAGAACCAAGCTGTGAGAAACGTTGGGGTTGGCCACTTTCCCGGAGTCTGGTCTACTCTGCATACCCGCTAGACTGGCAGCATTGGAGGAAAGGACTAATATGCAATGTCTGGATCTTTCTATGCAACCATCCACCCACGTATACCATATATCTGTGTCTGACTCCATATTTTCCACTCGCTGTATGCTTATTGGACGGTACAGAATAGACTGCGACTTCCAGTGCTGGACATAGGAAACTTTCCATGATGGTTCTTGTGACAGTCCATTTGTCATGGTAAGTTTTGTAAAATGTCAAAGACTGAGGCAGATTACAGAAGTGGTGATTTGTGCTGTGGTGGTCACACGGTGGTTGTCATTAGCTGGGTGGAGAGCTGTTCCTGTCCATTAAGTAATAAAAAAAAAGAAAGAATCCTGAATGATCCTATTACTGTCTGTATTAAACACATCACAGAGCTCACCACGACTTCCTCTAGCTGCCCGAATGAAACACGTCATACTAGCTCACCACAAATTGTTGTTTGCTTCTATACATGTATGTATTTATGCATGCACAACGCTATTAAAGTAATGATGGACATGTATAGACTGAGCATTTGCATTGGTGAGGCAGCTCTTTCTCACCAACTGCCTTCTCGATGTCTTGAAATACCAGAACTAGTCGCTCCAGACCTAGTTTTCTTGGCAACAAAAACCATAGATCACTTACAAGCAGGTGTGGGTCATGTGCTGCAAACTTTCAGCTAAAAGCCAAAATATATTTCTACACCAGAGCATTGCATGAAAGACAAAGACAAAGGATACCGTAAGAACACTATAGGAACGTAACCACATGCCTGTTTTAAAGGTGATGAGATACCATCAAAACCTGGACCTGGACATTTGCCCTAAGACATGGATGGATAACCTCTACAGGCCCTGAGCTTCTTTCATCCAGACCTGGCCAGCATGGAGAACAATGTGTCTCTGTGCAGTCTGGTTCCTCTGCCGATCAACTGGTTCTTCACATCCCCTGTGCTGACTTGTGGCAGTGGAAAGTGCAGGCCAGGCCCTGGCCAGGCTCTGGGTTTCAGTTCTGCTCCCCAGGTCCCTGGTGGACCGGCCTGCCAGTTCTGAAATAGTGCCATATCCATGAGCACCCCAACCGAGTGCCAAGTGCCGAACTCGTTTGCTTTGACTAGGCATTAGCCGGGTGTGGCAGCCCGTATTCACCCAGTGTTCCGAATGGGAAGTGGCAGAGGGTAACCAATGGGCTGATTTGATTTGCTCTTTTCCCTTGATTTCCCAACCTAAAAGTCTTTCCCTTGTTGCCTGGCCATAATGAGGTTTTGTCTTCAATCAGGGGCCAGTGGCAAAACGTTCCAAAAGACAGGCTTGGAAAAAGGGGTTGGAGGAGATATGGGGGGGAAGTGCCAGGCAGTGATGGTTTCGAAACATCATACCAACCGGGCTCCTGTTGAAAAGGTACACTCTGCTCCTGCCTCTGCCTCTCTGCACAGATTGAGTTGTTTTCTTCAAAAAGGGGAAAATGTGACGGGCTACTGCAACCGGCCCTGCTGTATACGCACTCACTTGTGTAACACAAAATGCACAGCCCTCCCACCCTCTCATGAAATTAGATGTTACATTGAAATATGGAACCCATTTTTGGGGTGGGACAGATCCAGTCCCTGAGCTTTGGTGCTCCAGATACACTGGTGAGGGACACCAATAGTTTCCACCACATTTCGTGAATGTTTATGACTTTGCTGGTTTGAATAGACACACAGTCCTCTCCAAATGTACTCCACTGTGCCCACAAAAGTGAGAGTCTTCAAGAGAACACAGGAGTTTCTCGGTTGTTCACACAGCAGACCTCTGCTCTCTGTTGTGAGGAGCTGGAATAACAGCGTTTCCATCAATACCTTGTTAGCAGTGAAGAGGGGATTATGGGAAGTCTCTCGGTGTCCCTTGGACACAAAAGCATGACATAATCAGCAAATAAAAGAGAGCTTGCAGAGGCCCAACAGTGGCCAAGTCATTGGAAGCTGCAGAAGCCCCTGGGTATACCTCCATGCACAAGACCAGAGAAGGACAGAATGATGAGGAAATTAGTTGCAGATTCAAAATAAATGCCTCTGAAGACCAAAGACTAAAAGGAGGGACAAAATGTATTGGGAGAAGGGACAGACAAGTGGGAGAGTACACGCAATCAGCACCTGTTCTTGTTGTAAAAGTTACAAGCTGTTGCTAAGGCCCTAGAGCCACTACGTATGGAAGGAGGACTCTCTAAGTTTTTTTATATTTGTTGGTTGTTTGGTAAGAGAATCATCTCAGTTGCAGAAAGCACTGCTTTGAGGTCTAAAAAGAATGGAAAGATAGTTAGAGATGTGCCAAATGAAGCGCATATATCACTATGGAGCTGAGAGAGAGGCCTGAAACTCCAGTAAGGAATAAACACAAATAAAGAAAAGAGTCTTTTGACTGTTTTTTGCCCATGCACTAGCAAAGTGAATGCGACTGAATAATAATCATAACCTGTTGTCGTTTCATACTGTGGTGCATTCACAAGTGAAACACTGTATCCGTAATATCGTAATGTCGCAATGCAAAAATGTGACAAATCTTATTTTGAAATTGTTGGCTTTAAAATTTTGCGATTTACCTTTGAGCATTATGTTTTGCAATGTTGGAGGCTAGTCCAGTTTATTTAAAAACAATAAACAAACAAAACAAGAAAAATAAACAGAAATCCAAATAACAAGGGTGTGATATCAACAGGTCAGTGCAAACAAAAGGACTAACAGTAAACCCAAAAGGTTTGCCACGAACATGGGTATATATAATGACCTGACTGTGGAAACACCTGAGCAATGGAAGAGAGAAGAAAAGGACACAGGTGAACATGATAATGATGGGGCGGGGCATAAACCAAAAGAACTACAAAACCACATGGACCGGAACAAAAGACAGACACAGGTGAGACACAAGGGGCAACCATTACATTTTTCAAGAAAGCAAAATGATCTGGCAACAGTTTCTCCATATAAAATAACACATAAAAAAAATCAAATATTCATATAATACTCTTACAACCATCTCAAAATGAGAAGCTTCAGATGTTGACTGTAATTAAATTTTTTTGCGGTGTGTGGGTGTATGTCAGGGGAGGGGTTTCGCGGTGAGGTGTGGGCAGACTCGTAAGAGTCAAAGAGTGGTTAATCGTTTTGCGAGAGCCAGCTTCCTCCTGGAGCAATTACACACCACAAACACAGCGGTCTCAGCTCGCACAGCCCAGTTACATCATCTGAATGAATATGCGCCCGTACATGTCGGTCCTGTCTGCTGCACAGTGACGCAATAGGCCGTATGTGTTCTGTGGACCAGCGTGGCGACTTTCCCCAGGGACTGGAAGGATGGCCTCCCCTTGTTCGGGTGTTGTTGTAGTGTACACTGAGCGCCTGGCAACAACGGTGTGGTGGCAACCAGCAGACCATTACTGGAAAGCTAACTCAATTACTGTCTGTGGCAGAGCTAGTGCTGGGTCCCCTTCTTGTGGCTCCAGCTAAGGTTAACCCCTGTTCGAAGTGGCTCCGTGTGCCACTAGCCTGCAGCTTCCAAACCCACTGAGGTCACGGAAGCAGTCTGACGCACTACAGCGGTGCAGGGCAGTCAACACTGACTTACTTATTGCATACAGAAAAGTCCACAAAATGGTGACAACTTGTCTCCCCCTGAGCAAATGTGACGCCGTGAATGCACAGGCATTTGAGTAGTTTGGCCAATGCTCAATTCAAACGCACGGCCTATTTTTAGACCTTGTGGGAGTCTGCTAAAAGAAACGGACTGGATGGGACACATATTTATAGTAAGGAAAATGCACTCATGGTAATAATTATTTAATATCTTACACTGTGTAGGCTAAAAATGTTATTTTAAAAAATAGTTTTTTTTCTCTTTTTTATTTACAGTAAACTATGACCTGGTAAAAATAACAAGTAAAATATAGAATCTTTCTTCTTCTACTTTCGGCTGCTCCCGATTAGGGGTCACCAGAGAAGATCAACCGTCTCCATTTCCTTCTGTCCTCTACATCTTCCTCTCTCACACCAATAAGTATAATACAGAATGTTAAATAATAAAGTGTAATTACATAATTTTAGAGACTTAGAATTAGATCTGTGAGATTTGGTCATCACTTTTGGAATATACTCATTCTCATTTTATTTTCTTTGTAAGTTTACAGTCAGCTCTGTATATTGAACATTGTTTCAGTTTTCTCCTACAAATTTTGTGACACTCACTGAGTATTAGCATCATATCAGGATCATATTATACAGGTATCTACAACAAACTGGTTTAATAAAACTGATCACTTGGGCCCTATAATCTGACTGGTTGAGCTACATTTAAAGCCTTTGTGAAATACTGAATATACACACACACTTATGACCCCTTCACATATGGCCAACAGGCTAAAAGAAAGCTAACAGGCTAAAAGATCAGCAGGGTAAAAGATAGCCAAAAGACTAAAAGAAGGTTAACAGGCAGGCTAAAAGATAGCAAACTTGCTAAAAATTACTAACATGCTAAAAGATAAATAACATGCAGACTAAAAGATAGTCAACAGACAGACTACAAGATAGGTAACAGGCTAAAAGATGGCTAATGAACTAAAAGGTAGCTAACAGGGTAAAAGATAGTAAAGGTAAAACAAAAGATAAGCAGACTAAACGATAGCTAACAGGCTAAAGGATAAGCAGGTGAAAAGCAAGTTAACAGGCTAAAAGAAGGTGAAATAGGCTAATAGGCTACATGATAAGTGGGCTAAATGGTCACTAGCAGGCTAAAAATAGCTTACAGGCTAAAAGGTAAGAAGACTAATGATAAGCAGACTAAAAGATAGCTAACAGGCTACATGGCTCCTCCATTATAATCACACGCTGTGAATTAAAGTACTTGCTGTGTGTTTCTCTGGAAAACTGCTGTATGAAAGGGATGAAATCCCAGCCTCTGCTCCATTAGTCCCATATAGATTTGTGCACAGTAAGATCAGAGGCACTCATGGAATTTAGCATTGTTACTACCGTGGTAATCTGGGAAACACAAATACTAATAAAGCGACCATGAAACACTGCTATATTATATGTTCTTATTATATGACACAAAA
Organism: Brycinus macrolepidotus; assembly: GCA_037974445.1. Lineage (NCBI taxonomy): Eukaryota > Metazoa > Chordata > Actinopteri > Characiformes > Alestidae > Brycinus > Brycinus macrolepidotus. The sequence continues at coordinate 30,409,698 of JBBPCZ010000115.1, read as the reverse complement.
TCCTCTTTCAGCAGTCCGTGGTTGCTTGGCAACAGCAGCATACTCTAAACTATATTTCTAGGCTGAAGAATTATCACAATTATCACAACTTAAATTTATTTAGTAATTGAGCTAATTGTAACTATAACAGATTAGATGCATTATCTGAGCTGGTATAACATGGTACAGTTGTTGTTGGATATGGTTCTAAGTCATTAAAGCAATAGTAACTGAAACAGTGCCTCTAACAGGCTGAAGCAAATCTAACTTGGACCTCATCATGCTAGAAATGCACAACAGATGTGCTCTCCTTTGTCCAAAGTGCTGTCAGATGGCTCTATCAGTTCCAGCTCTGCAAGTAACTGTCATTTAACACTTAACATGCTTTATTCCTCGTCTCCTGTTGTTTTATTGTAAGGCTAATGCTTTTTCGCTTTGGTTTGATTGGTTCATCATGACCTTCTCTGCTAGCGATCCACACTACTTCTCATCTGGAAAACATAAAGCTCTGAGCTGATCAGGTGGTAAAGTATGAAGAGATCAGAGGGATCATCAGAGGTAGAGTACTGTCTCCATGACGATCACATCCAACCTCCTGGACCAACTGAAATCTCCTTGTCCCGTAGCCTGGTCATTAACAATGTAGCGAGTGAGAGCAGTGAGCATGGACCCCCCGCACCCTCTCTCATTATGTTGTAGGGCTCACACTCGGTAAGGATTTGCCCCTTAAGCACATGCGGCTTGTGCTCTGGAGCAGGATCAGCAGCAGATCACAGAGTAAGTGTTAGGGCTTCGGTCCAACGCTAATGGCTAATAACAGGATAAGAACCAGATGAAGAGCAGGATTCCTCAGTTCTCCTGCCACACACCTGGAGAGGAAGGCTGTGCTCGGAGACGTGGCTAAGGAGCTGCAGCTTGTGGAGTGGTAAGAAGGGAACTTTAGTGCACTCTTTCTGGACCATGAAATTTCACAAGGTGACAGCACACAGGAGAATGATGTCATGCAACCGATCCTGACCTACGTTGTCGAGAATTGGGTTTAGTGCTGAATCTTGTAGGCCTCTTTCCTCATCTCTCATCTCTGTGAGGTTTAGGGGCTGAAGGGAATATGTGCTAGATTCGTTTTCACTATGCATTTCCTTCTTCTCTTTATTCTTCTCAAGAACTGGACATTTTTATTCATGGGTCTCTCAGTAAGTGCAGATAGGATGATGTCTGCTTGCTGATTAGCTCGTAGGTTGCCTCAAAAATTTGTACTGGGGCTGTCAAGAATAGCGCAACTTATTTTAATGCATTTTCCTATTTTGACCTTTTGAACAGTCCAAGGTAGTGCAGGCTGAAGCCCAGCTGCATGTATTGCTATGACTCCATGTCTGTAGCCCTCTTGCCCAGATACAGATTTTAAATGACCACTTCTAGGAATGAATCTCTTGATAAAACTCGTTTCCAGTTATTGCCATGGTGATCACCAAAGTACATTGAATCTGACATATCTAGGGATGGGTATGGTTAGGATTTTACAGATAACAATACTGACAATGATGCTGCTTATCAGTACTGATACTTTCATTGATACTATGCTCCTTAATTTGATACAAAAAGTAAAGATGTCACATGAAAAGGTGTGAAAAGATTCAGCAGTTTTTGGGAGAAATAACAAGCTAAATTGTTTCTAGATTTTCCTGTATATATAAAAAGGGAAGAGCAATTGCTACAAATGTCTGGTGGCCACTCCTATGTCTCCCACTGATCCAGTCCAGCACCAACCATTTGAAAATGACAGCTATGTCAGAATGCATTGACAATGTATCAGTACTGATAGCAGCACTGTTTGTCCAGGAGCTTCCATATTTCGGTATGGACCCATCAGGAACTGGTACCAATTTAGTACCAGCTCTCTATATCCATCCTTATGCAGGACATTGCTTGCGGAAGATCCATGTATACATAAACAAGTAGCAGACTGACAAAAGCAGCAACAAAGCGGAGCTTCGCTTCCCCTTGAGAGCCTCCACTGTACCAAGAATCCATGAGCTCATTCAAAGACTACATTTTTTTGCTTCATAGCATGCTCCTGCTGTGCTGTGTTCCCATTTCTCCTGCGTCCATCACAAACGTGGTTGCTTCCATCACTGTGAATGCCTGGCTCTGCCAGAGAACCGTGTCCATGTTTGTTTCTATTGTGAGCACTTGTTCTCTCCCCATACCTTCCTACTCACAGTATTGCTCAAGACAATGATTTCAAAACAGGCCAATTAGCAGTGGTGAATGTGCTGGCATATGTGGATGTTTCCCATTAAGATCGCTTTTGGCCTCAGCATCAAACCCGACCGCTCTCGTTCTTGGCAGCAGGAGGGCTCTTGCAAATGACTCCTGGGAAACCTAATCTATCTGCTGGATTCAGGGACATTGTACCGACGTATGAGTCCAGATGAGCTGGACCCTTTTTCTGCTGCCACTTCTATGGACTGTGGAAGTGAAGGTCATGGGTTAAGTGTCTTTTCTTTCCAGCCCTGTTGGTTACAGTGATCTGGGAATGTACTCTGGAGTGTGGAAACATAAAAAATGCTCCAAAAGACTAAAGTGAATAATTAATCAGCTCATGCAGATCGGAAATATTTGCAATTAGGGTAAACTTTCACCTTGTTCATATAATAATGAGGTAAGCCATGAGTGGCCACTGCTTTATGGTGATTTTTATCGTGGGTAAGGGTTGTTGGTTAGGCATCGAAATCATTTTTTTAAATAATAAATATAGCTTTCAGTCTCCCATAATTCCATATTGCAGTTGTTTCATGAACGTTTAGATTTTTTGTCATAAATGAAGCAGATATAGCAGTGTTTAGTGCAGAACCCTTCACATTATAAGTAGCTTTTTTATCCAGTTGTCACTCCAGTTGTGTACTGCTTATCCAGTACACTAATTTCTCTTAGTGCCTCTATATAATTTCCTGTGTTGTGCTTGCATCAAGCTAACAATGCATTTTATTGGTACTTGACTAATCTACAGATCTACCAAAAATATGGACATCTGACACTTTCAAAGAACATATTCTTTACTTTGTACATTTCAGTTTTCCTAAATAACTCAGTTCAAAGCCAAGCTTAATAAGTGGAGCGTGCTAGCCCAATAGCTTGCTAGCTTAGTTGGTTAGCCTGAAAAATGTTTAATAAAACTAGGTTCTAACTTTGGGTGTCTTGAATATCGTTTTGGGCTGTTTACTTCATTCACACCCTGATGCTTGGTTCCATCTATCAACACAGTCACACAGCAGGCCACATGAACTACATACCGGCAGATTAATTTATAGGTGTGTGTTTATAGGCTATACTGAATATTTTATAATGGCTTCAAACATGGTTCAGCTAATCATTTTGTAAGATCTGTTTTATAATTATTTTGCACCCGTGATTATATAGTTATGTATGTTTCTTCCAAATTCACCATACAAAAAGCATCCTCAGTAATTATCATACCATGTGGAAAATAGGATTCCCATGGTGCTTCTGGACTGTGTGTGTTCCTTGCACAGAGGATTACAGTAGGATAAGGTGCCATGGACCCATGGGATATACATTTTCATTTTCATTTCCATCTCCGTTTCATCTGAATTCTGAGAATGTCTGAAGCCACCACAAGGGTCCCTCCCCACCTCACCAGAGAGGTCGCCTTACAAGAGTCCTGCTAAAAGCAACAGGCCAAGAATTCCCTCAGTCTCCACTGGTAATCTTCATTCCTTTGCCCCAAGCTTCCATACTCTTTCCAAATGCTTTGAATGAAGTGTGATGCCCTCTAGGCATCCAGGGATCCCCCATCGTCAGAGGGTATTGCTGTTTTCATACGGGGCGAGGCTCCTGGAGGTGATTATTTGTTGTTGGGGGTTTTCGTTTGTTTGCTCTGGGAATATGAATGTTTTACCATGGGAAAGAGTGCCCATGACCGCCTGTAAGCCTATCCTGGAGCTAGGGATTGGGACTGAGGTGGCAGATAAGGTTTCCTTTGGTTAATATCCACTGTACATACCTGATAATCCCAGTAATGAAAACCAAACACTGGAGAAGAATGGCTTTGGCCACGGGGGCAAGGCTCTAAATGTCGTTTGCCTAGGGAGCTTCCAGATTCTCTTCATTTCCACTGGACCTTGCGGTGAAAAAGGGACGGAGGGCGGGCGCAGCCATGTCCAAGCACCCAAGACAGAATGGAGGGAGAAAAGTGGGGACATGTGTGGGTCTACCCCGACGTATGCAAGCACGGGCAATCTGTTGACCAGACTCATATGGAAGTGTTCAGCTGACTGCTGGCATGGGGGCATTCTCGATGGGCTTAGGAGAGGTGGGGTGGGGGCACATATCCTCCATAACATCCCATCCAGACTTGTCAGCATGGCTTGTGATGGTGTCTGAAACCAACCCAATTAGAGGGAATGGGATCCTAGGAGCAAGGGGGAGCACTGTTTCTGCACAGTAGGCCTCTTGCAGTAATCACAGCTACTCATGGGGGAGGGATGTGGAGAGAGACCCACAGTCCAACTGGACCTTTATTAAGGGGAAGGAAGGGGGGAATTTGAGAAGTTAAAAGATGCTCAGGATAAGAGAGAGCTGGAGGAAAAGGATAGAAAGGATCAATACCAGACATGCTGTAAGAAATCATTAGAAGGTCATCTAAAGGTGATAACATAATTAGCAACATAATTTTCTATTGTAAATGCTTGACTTAATTACACAATGAATTACATTTACATTTAATTCGCAGGTTTAGGTCTGACTTTTGTTCAATACAGTTAAACCGCAGAAAATGTTCTTTCTGCTAAACAAGATAGAAACACCATTCAAGTAACATTAAATCACTGTAAAACTTCTCTACTTAAAAACATGAAGACGGTGCGGCTTGAAAGATTCCGAAAGAGACCTATACCACAAACTATTTTTTGGGCAATTAGTTTTGCTCAGGATGTCCCAGTATATAATAAAATAATGTATAAAATGTTATAATCATAGTGCATGTGTTAGTACTTTTTTAGCTGTATAATAAGCAGTAAAAGTATTTTATCATATGAGAAATAATTTGTTTACTCCACACAGACCCGCTCTGTTGAAGTCAGACGTTCTGAGCTGACATGGGCATTCATCCTGAAGTGCATCTGTTGTTGTGACTGGACTTCTGATGTGATGTCATAAAGGCCAATCATAATGGATGTGACAGTAATTGACAGGGTGACACTTCTGAGGTCATTTCCTGTCAGTAACGCAGGCCACCTCTCTGGGGGTGGCCAGTGGGAACTCATGCCTCTGCATGGGGGCCCGTCTGACCTGTCTGAGGGCCTGATGGATCGGCTCCCAAAGTAGACCCTCATCCATCACTCATCCACACACATGCTTGGTGAGTCAACAAAGCTTTTTATGTCTGCAGGTACTGAGATGCCTGTTGTGTAATGTCTTTTGACATATAAAATTGCGCTCATAATGAGTCTGCCTGCTGCTGCTCAAGTTTTTTTTTTTGTTGCTGAATTGCTAAGCCAAAATTTTGCTCATAGCAGTGGATGCTGGATGATATGTGTATAAAAAAGTATTTTCCTTACCAAAAACATCTTGAAACCTGACTTTTATCCATATTAAGATTACTTGTTTTTCACTAATTCAGATGTAAACGGTTGTTTAGGTTTCCTCACAGTGGTGGTGAATGGAACCAGACGTCTCCAACACAGTTATAGCCATTTTATTTACTGTTGACCTCCAGTGAAGCCACGTGTGTCTTCTGAGTGTTTAAATGGAATGTTGATGATGGTAAAATAGTAAATCTGAACTTAATCGGTTTTCTTTGGGGACTATTTTGCCTAATGATGATTGGGTTTAGTTTTATGCCAAAAGCTTCTCCAAACTCTGGTTAAACAATGCCTCAGGCATCAGGTAGTGCATTCATAAGTATTTCATGGAATAACTTCCTGTGAGGGAGCTTTTAGAGGCAGACGTCTGGTTGCATCTGGTAGCACTATGAACAAGAATCCGTGGGGTGTAGGCTTCAATTACATGTTAGCTACATTAGCCTCGTAGCTCCAGTGCTAAAAGTAAAGAAGCAAAACTAGTCTGGACTACAGTTGGGGTAAGGGAGGGGGACTGTGCAAATTAGATTCTTGATGAAGTGTTGCTTCAATGTAAAATAAATATGTAGGACAGAGACAGAGGTTAAAGAATGGGACATATGAGAGGCTGGAATTTAAGCATTTGGTCTGCTGGACCGCTGGAGGGATGGATAGATGGATGGAGTGGATTGATGAGGGAGGGGAACGGAGGGTGACTTTGATTAATGACCACTCACAGCATGTTGTCCTGCTAGTGTGTGGGGCTGGGGATGGGACAGCAGCTCCAACGTCCTCTCTTTGGGCACTACAACACTTTTAGAGGGGCTTCTAACAGACAGAAGGCGTTTCTCCACTGTCATATTTTTTACATGGAGTGACACGTAGCTTCAGGTGACCTTCACTGTCTGTGATTCCGTCACCAGCACGATGAGATTTGGTCATCGAGGATTTTTAAAGTTTAATATACACTCTCAAACAAAGGTTTGACCTCCTAAAGCAGTGGTTTTAATACCCGTCCTCAGGGACCCCCAGATGGTCCACATTTGTGCCTAATCTTTATGTTTTGAGTTGGCTTGGAGCTCTGGACTCTCTGGCTGGCTGACTGAACACCCCCTGGTATTTTATGTATAAATTAATAAACACCCCTTACAGAGGACACACTTAAATATGAACTGTGGGGTTTATAAACTGTAGAGTATATAAACTGTACTTTATATATACTTCACCATATATAACTAATGTTCATAAGCTGTAGCATTTATAACCGTAGTTTTATAAACTGTAGCTTAATCTGTAGAGTATATAAAATGTACTGTATATAACTGTAATGTATATAAACTGTAGCGTATATAACTAACGTTCATTAGCTGTAGCATTCATAACTGTAGTTTATATAATCTGTGTATATAATCTGGAGAGTATATAAGATGTACTGTATATAACTGTAATGCATATAAACTGTAGTGTATATAAGATATATGTTGTGCATGTGGTATAAAACGATCGGAACCGCAGATTATTCCAAGCTGAAAATGATCACCTCACTGCTTTCGAAGACTTAATCTGAGGTAATGCAAAGCAGATGTTTGTGTGTGTGTGTGTGTGTGTGTGTGCGCGCACGTGCATGAGAGAGACAGGAGAGACAGATGTCCAACTGCGGGCCACTGTTTCTAACTGCACGGTGAGACAGAAAACCAAGCTAAACTCTCTTGTGGCAGATTAACACACAGAATAACCAAATAATCAGATTATAACTTACATTTTTGCTTATTTGTCACAAACAACTGTTTTTGATTTTCAAACAAAATTTAATAGGGGAACCCAAGTAAACAAAATAAATAGGATTTCAACAATCATTTCATGGATTGAGGGTCATCCAACACCAACTCAGTTAACCGATTAACCAGATTTAGTTGCTAATTGGGATCAATTAGACCAGACAGGCACACACAGGCCTAATTTAAAAAGATCTTTCCTGCAGTCTGAAGCAGATAAAAAGTTTAATAAAAATCCAGCAGAGAAAACAAGGAGAGTTATTGATATATATCTCTCTGGGAGGGGTTACTCAGATGTTTCTGAGGCTCTGGGACTCCAGCGACCCACAGTGAGAGCCGTTACATCCAAATGGAGAAGTCACAAGGAAACCCAGACGAACATCTAAGGAGGCCTCACTCAGCACTGATAAGAAGAGTGTTTATGGTTTCACCGTTTTCGCCTTGGGCACTAGGATGTAATGGCTGCACCAGTAAATGTGAAACAGAAAGTTTAGAAAGTTCAAATAAGAGGCCGATTTCAGCCTTGCATTTCCTACACAGATACATGCTAGACGGACAGACTAAGAAGTTCCACTGCTGCACCCCCACACAGGGTAATAAATGGAACTGGACAGCCCTCTCCACTCTTCCCTGATGGATGGACATCCCACTGGAAAAGTAAGTGTGAGTGTGGGTGTGGATGTGTGTGTGTGTGTGTGTGTGTGTGTGT
>JBBPCZ010000115.1:30383992-30399756 GCA_037974445.1 Brycinus macrolepidotus | reverse complement strand
TCCACAAAGTTGGAAGCATGGCGTTGTCCAAAATGTCTTGGTATGCTGAAGCATTAAGATTGCCCTTCACTGGAAGTGAGGGGCCTAGCCCAAACCCTGAGAAACAGGTGTGTCCCGATACTTTTGTCTATATAGTGTATTTGTTAGCTACATGAGCCTTGTAGCACCAGTGCTAAAACTACAAAACTGCCCATCGCCATACGTCTCATGGAAAAAAACAAGTCTGGCCTACTGGAGCTTCAGCAGTGCTGACAACCCTTGGAGGTTTGGTGTGTTTACGCGTGACGATAAGGGAATATTCAAATAAGATAAGCTGGCGAATAGAAGGCCAGCATTTCTGAGGAGAGTGTGTATTGATTTAGGCCTGTGCTAAATCATGCTAATTGTGATATGGACAAAAGTATTGGGACGCCTGACCATTACACCAACAGTGACTTCAATGACATTGCATTCAAATACATAGATTTTAATATGAAGTTGGTCCCCCTTTGCAGCTATAACAGCTTCCTCTCTTCTTGGAGGTTTTCCACAAGATTTTAGAGTTCAGCAGTGCTGACAACCCTTGGAGGTCACTCTGCTGAGACCGAAGCACGAGCCATGAAGATCGGATGTTGAGACTGACATCTCGACTGGCCCTCTTAATATAAACCTTTCTGTCCCAGTCAACCAGGATCCAGTTACACAGGAGGTTTGCCTTGTGCACCATGTGTATTTTCCCTGCTTAAAGATGTTATTCCTACACATATGAGCAGCCACACGGGTTTGCCTGTGTTTAAGTGCAATCACACTTTGTGAGCTGATCATAAGAGCTGTGCAGTAACTGGATATGTGATGAGGTGTTTGGTCTGAAGGAGAAGTCGGGTTGGTGGACATGCACCGTCCTTGGGGTTTATTTAGTTTGGGACATGAGATATGAAAGGTATTTTCCATGCATCTGCACTACCTGAACACCCCGTCTAAGTTCACTGGATATTCCACACTCCCTAGTCACCTTTTTAGAAACACCTCTAATGTAGTTCCAGCTCAAAGTCCAGCAACAATACAGTGCTTCGTACAGGAACCTTTTCACGGTCACTATGCAGGGATCTGTCCACCACTCAGTTTCGGTCCTGTGGTCAGAAACTGACCAATGATGAATCGGCATCAGTAGGTGGACTATAGTCTGTCAAGTCAAAGTCAAAGTCAAAGTGAACTTTATTGTCATCTCAGCTATAGATACGTTTACAGTGAGACGAGACGGCGAGGCTCCAGATTTTACAGGGTACAAAAGGACACAGGGTACACATAAATAAACTATAAATCAACTCTAAACTCTAAACTAGTTTGTATGTGCAGTTTGGTACAAGGTAATTTTTTAACATCCAAAAAATTGTGCAAATGTTGCATCAGCAGTCAGGTGGAAAGCAACGATACTGGAATGTAATTGTGTTCTTAATGTGTGCAGAAGATCAGCTAAAGATCAGCAGTGGTTCAAAATAAATAAATGTACCATCAATCTATGGAAAATACAGAAATACCTGTACACCTGTATAGTGGAGCTACGAGAGAGGTGTTTCTAATAAAGTGGTCAGTCAGTAGAAGCACAATAATAATAATAATAATAATAATAATAATAATAATAATAATAATAATTACATTAAATATAACATTGAATTCAATATTTCTGAGCATTCTAATCATTTTGACCATTTTGATCAAGATTTACTAGTAAAAAAGTATTTTGTCTCTAAAATGATATGATGAACTGTGATTAACATTGGCGAGAACATGAAGTAACAAGATAAAAATCAGTTTTGATTTCAGGTTGACTTTTAATGTTGAGCATGAGCTAACAGCTGTAGTCCACACAAGCTTTTGCTCATTATGATCCAGGATAGCCTGAGGAACACATATTGTAATGTATGTTGTGTAGTTATTTACAAATAAAATGCTTCATGTGAGTCATATGATCAGTGTCAGATTCTTTGGGCTTAGTCACCCTAAATTGTTTCGGTTCACCTTTCCAACACAGAGTCTATTCATCTGATGGATTTTCTGAACTGTGTTGTTCAGTCTCGTCACAATCTCAGAATAGAGGTGCCCTTTAACTAGCAGACACTCTGCAGTATCTCCAAACCACTTCCCTTTGAGAACACTGAGACATAAAAAAAAGCCCTTTGAATGAGCTGCTTTGTTTAAACAGAGGAGAACCAGGTTTTACATGTAAAATTCAGTTTTAATGTTCACTGTAGAAAGATATAACACATGACACAAAATAAAAATAAGCATTACAAACTCTGTTCAGTGAAACCAGACTGTACTTTAGCTTTAGAAGAGATGGGCAAATGATAAAACACAGTTTCACAGCAACTGGAACCAGGGGCATCGTTAGGCCTGGGTGTTAACAGCTACAGCTCTGAATGTTTACTGAATAACCTGGGATCTGCAAAAAACGTCAACGTTGAGATGTGGTGATACACAGGCAATATCATGGCATCAAACTCTTAACTCCTCCACCCTTTGAACAATTTCAAACTCCACCTCCAGCCAAAAAACAAAGTCCCCAGGGCACCAAATCGAAATTGAAATCAAAACCGTAGGCCCAAATGCTTCAAGAGCCCAACAACACTACTGTTTGTGACGATACATCTGAAAGCGACTGGCATCAGCCTCGTTACCTTGCTGCAGTCCAGCCACGTATGGTTAAGAAGTACCAGAGACGTACTCATGTGATGAGATCTCGCTGTGTGAGACTAGCATCAGATATGGCCTTATCACATCCCTGTCTTTTCTCTTCTAAACCTTTTATTTCATTCGGTTATCTTTTTTAAATACTTCCCATAACGAACAACAGATTAAACAACAATTAAAGTCTTTGTCATGTCATTGGCGCCCTGTGAAGCTCTGCACTGAAGCACTTCACTCACATTTACTGTACCTGTGTACCAGCGACATGTGATGTCACAATGAAAGTGATTTGATTTGATTCGATTTGATTTTTTCTTTGCTGTGCAAATACATTTTCTAGCCTGGCTGTTTGTTCTGGCTGTTGAAGACCTACCCACGAGAGGTGACATGACCCTATGACCCCTGGTAGAATACACAGTAGAACATGGTATTTAAAAGAGATATATATATAGAGGCTAGAATGGCACTCTGTCTACTCGGAATGTACTCAGAGTGAGACTTATTTTAACGTCCATGTTGATAGTACTAGTGGAACTCGAAAACCTGGCAACCCTAATCCCTCACTCTAGAAACATTTGTATCATACGGCGCCGTCATGAGACATGTGACGGATTCGTGTGGAGGCGGGGGTGCACCTAATGCTTCCTATTCGCCACTGGCTCCACCGATTCGTCTGTGAACTTCCTCTGCTGTGGGCGTCGGTTGCCAGGAGACGAGCAGGCCTCTCTGTGTCCAATCCAGCTTGTGTGACTTGCATTTTTTTCCGGCCTCGCTGTCCGCGAAACGTTTGGCTGGCTGTCGCGTATTGATGTACAGTTTCCTTTGAGCCCGTGCGAGGCTTTCTGAGGGCCGGCCCGTTTTTCAAAAGGGAGGAAATGGGGGTGTGCTCTGAGGTCAAATGGTCCCTTTTGTGGTGCTCCTGGGGGACAATGACGGTGGGACGATGCAATGTGGAGGCGAGGTTGGGGGGAGAGCCGTCCCAGGACGGGACGGTGGGTGGGTAGCGAGATGCGTTTCTGCCAGAGTCAACGTGGAGGAGCAGAATCATGCAGTCCTTCTGCTGTTTATCGTTGTGTTCTCCACAAAGAAAATAAGTCCCCTCCCCACCCCCAGCCAGTTTTTCACTAAATTGGAAAATGCTCGCTCCTGATGTTTTTAATGAGTTCTCCTCAGAACATGTTTTTTTATTTTTCTGCCATGAAAAAAACGAGGCCGCAGAATAATTACGCCTTCCTTGTCATTAGAATATTTTCTCGTTTAGTTAATTGTGATTCCGCGGGTGTTTTTTGGACGGATGCTCTGGGACATGCTTGATTTCAACACACACACACAAACACACACACACACACACACACACACACACACACATACGCGTGCACAAACACATACACACACACACAGAATAACCACTAACTTAATCAAACCTTGCCTATATTGTTTTTTCACTCTTGCGTTCAGGGTCGGACTACATGCCTCATGCCGTTTTCAGTCATTTGCGCATTTTTATGAGCACTTCTTTGGAATTTTTATGGCCATATTGTTACCGAACTGGGAAATTGCCAGATTCGGCCTCTTTTTTTCTCCCGCCTCCCTAAACCTTCTTCTTTGTTGTTATTTTGCATTTGAAAGGACCACCCATTGGCCTCGGAGCGGAGAGAGTCCCCGCTAGCTGCCTGTTTGGAATATTAATGGCTTTCTCTTGGGAAAACTGCCTACGGCATGGAGAACGAGCTGTTCTGATCGCACCCGTCCCACTTCCGCTGAGCTGTTTGCAGGGGACCATGGGGGTACGCCCTCCTGGAGGTCGGTCAGCTGCGGAGAGAAAGAGCGAGAGAGATCTCTGGATTACGTAAGGCTTTGACTTTCGGCCTGAGGTCCCAAGAATGATCATCATTCTTTCAGATTAACAGTGTCAATGTAAGTGTATCGATATGGATCATCCTGGGACAGGCCAGCAAAGTTACGGCCAGCGTCCTTCCGTCTTAACCCGTCCTGCACCGATAAACAGCAGCCAAACAAGAAGGGTGTTTTACTGCTGGGAACATTAGAGCAGTGGGAACACATGGGCAGCACATCCAGCAGTGTGCGAGACGACAATGATGACAATCTCAGGGTGCTTTTTCGTTCCATTCCCTCCGTCTTGAGTCAACGCCCTCCTTAAGGATTTGGACCGTGGCCGTGGCGGGCCTAGGAAAACAACCACCTGAAACATTCCCTCTATCAGGCCGGCAGAAACGGCACCATTCCACTGCTGTGAGAGTGACCATTCCTAATGGCTTTTTCAGATGGCCGAGCTTCTCTCTCTCTCTGACTTTTTCTCACTCTTTGCCCTTCCCCATCTCTTGACAGCTCACATCTCAGTCAACAGAGACAAACAGATGTGTGCTCACTCCCCAGAACTGGCGAGGAGCTTCAGGCATCTATACGTTTCCACAAGGAGCTGAGCATGTGGAGCATCTAGAGAATAATCACAGAAAAGAGTCATTTCATATTCATATTATTCTTACTATTATGATTATTTAAATCCAGTATAAATTACTGAACGTCCCTTTCAAAAATCTACACACACACACATTTTTTTTACATATATAAGATGCCATATTGGAGAGAGTTCAGTGCATATGTAAATATAAACAAATGTTTCTCTTTCTGTGGTGAAACAGATGGCCATATTTGACCTCTCACCTCTCCCTCAGACATCTACTGATGCTCCTGGGCTCAGTCGAACACATGTGTAACACGTGTTACACACAAAGCGTGCTCATAATTCAGACAGTGTATTCTGCAAGAGTAGGATTATATACCTGAATCGTGGAAGCATAAGGTGGACGTTTGTAATGAAGTGGCCAGTCAGTGGAAGCACAATGTAGTAACATAAGAGTAAAAATAGTTTCTCAGCAGCACGTTCCACAAGTTCTGATCAGTGCCATTCTGTTACCCCTCAGTGGGTTGTATGTTCAGTAAAACAACCGTACACCAAATATTTCCCCATTTTGTTCTTTACTATGTGCATATTTTTGTATTTTGGATGTGAAAGCCTCTGTAATCTGGAATGTGGATCTGCTCTCTAACAGAACAAAAACAAGGGAAAGGTTTTTTGCACCCTTCCTATCATTTTCCTCCTTAAATTACGCTAAAATTATGCAAACGCTCTATTTCATGCTGTTTTTTTTTTAAATAACTGCTTTCAGATTAACCGATATAAAAATGAAACAGGTTACGCTTTTGTTTCACACATTTTTTCTTTTATTGCAAATATCATAAAAAAAGATGAGCTACTTTAATGGAAATGTTAAATCTGATGCAAGGAAAAAAAATGGTTGGATGATGTAACATCAGTTCTCAGATACGTGGCATGAAATAAAGAGTAAATTTTAGGTAAGATTAGATGGAAAAATATCTCTAAACAAAAACAAGAAAGAGGAAATGAAACAAAACAGAATGAGCAAAGCCTCAGAGCTTCGGAAAACTTTCGGAAAAGCCAAACGGTTCCAGTTTAAAATCAGCCTCACTTTAGGAAAACAGTACTTCATCGATAGGCATTTGGCTAGAAAGGAAAAACAAAAACAAATAAACATTTAAAATAGAAACATCTACATATGATAAATAAACACGACGATTAACGAGATCATATTAAGCAGCGCCCCTCTGGTTTCACGACTCGGATTATATGTTAACCGGAGGGGCGACTTCCAGGAAACAATTAATTAGTCCTTTAAAGTATTAACGAATACAATGCACATAATTACTTTGAAATAAAATTAATGCTAATAAATAAATTAGAGGTTAAAGACTTGACAGGAGGGGGCTTGGAGGGAGTGGGGGGGCGGGGTGGAGATGCGACTGGTATGACTGTTGATGGGACACAACAACCTGGGGATCAAAGGTCATTTCCTGTCACTGGCAGGCACTGAGTAAATTCTCAGCTGCTGGTGTGCTCAGCCTCGACCCCCCCTTCCCCCACCCCCTCCCGTAACCCCCTAAGACCAGGCACTGGTGGTGCACAAGATACAAAAATGTGTTTCAAAAACAGTCTGGAAGCCTGGCTTTCCCGGGACGCTTTACAGGTAAGATAAATAAAAGCTTGGACACATGTAGACGAAAGCCACGACGCGAAGAAGATGAGAAAAGTGGGGCGAGGCGAAAGTGACGAGAGACAGGACTATTGGAGTGGTTTAGTAAAAAATAGACCTTTTTTCCAAGAGAAATGTCATAAAATCCCTCCAATCAGCCGACGGTAAGAAAACATACACAGTACATACTAAAGTACAATAACTCAAGTCCTCACAGAGGATTCTTTTTCCCAGAAAAATGTTTTTTTCTCATAATCAAGGCTAAAAATATATATCTAGTAATGGCGTTTTTTTTTTCTTTTAAAAGGCACATCGTGAGCCATTCAGTTCTTCTCTAAGTCCAGCTTTCCTTTCGACTTCCTCTGTGGAGAATTCAAGTGTGAGAATGATGGAGTAACGTGTCTGTGTGGGGGGAAGGGGGCATCAGCCTTTCTCAATAGTCTTTGATGCATGTGTGCTCAGGGTCTCGTGAGCTGTGTGTACACGGGCTGCTGGTCCCAGTGCTGGGGGCTGTGGCCGGCTGCAGGGATGGCGGGGACGCCAGCGGAGTCGGTGATGGGGGTGTATATGGGCCTCTGGCTGGGGCTCATGTAGCTGAAGGTGGAGTAGAGCCCGGAGCCTTGGCCCGCTGCGTGGCTGTAATAAGAGCCGGCACCGCCCTGCTGGTCAGCGTAGTCGTACTGCGCCCGGCTGATGGAGGGGAAGGAGGAGGCGGCGTAGTGCTGCAGGTTGAAGGAGCCGTAGGTGACGTGCTGCGGTGACCCTTGCTGCTCGCTGTAGTGGCTGGGACTCAGCTGCTCTGTCTTGATCTGAGTGGTGGTCCTCTGCTGGCCCTGATCCCCACCGTTCCCGGTGCCCAGCTGGGTCAAGGAGTGCTGCTGCTGCTGCTGCCCACCCTGAGGGCTCCCATTTTGGCTCTTGTTCATCCAGCCGTGCCCTCCGACGCCCCCTGCAGCCTGGCCCACTGAGGCGGCACTGCCCAGGCTGTAGCTGCCCACGTAGGGGACACCCGGGTGCCCGTTGGGTGGCAAGTACTGGTCAAACTCGGTCACGTCGAAGCTCTCCATGTGCGAGATCACATCACTGCTCAGCTCGCCGATGTCCACGTCGCGGAAGTCGATGTTGAGCTGCCGCCCTCCGCCTTCCTGCAGCGGCCGGCCCTCCCGCTTCAGGTCCACTTTGCCCGGCTGTGCGTCAATTTTGGGAGTGGTGGGGGGAGTTGGCGGACCTTGGGACTGGCCTGGGTTGTTGAGA
Source organism: Brycinus macrolepidotus (assembly GCA_037974445.1). Lineage (NCBI taxonomy): Eukaryota > Metazoa > Chordata > Actinopteri > Characiformes > Alestidae > Brycinus > Brycinus macrolepidotus. The sequence continues at coordinate 30,391,762 of JBBPCZ010000115.1, read as the reverse complement.
AAGAGAGCAAGGGAGAGAGGGAGGGAGGGACGGAGATAAAGGGGGTGAGAAGAAGAGAGAACGTTTATTACTGCAAAACTGATACAACAGTCGCTATAGTCTTGGTATTCATGAAAATGGCCTGAAATGGCCTTCTAATTCAACAGCAGGCTGCCAAAAGACTGCACTGCAACTCAGAACGTAAATCTGACCATTTTTATTTTATATTTAATATAAGTTAGACTCCTTTAATAGCAATCCAGGCCTCTACACATTAGTGTTCTGACAGGAGCCCAGCTGGCCTGGTCGTGCACCTCTCAGTCCTGTGCCCTCTCCAGGACTCACCTCCTTGCTCGCTGGGGGAGTGCACCTCTCCCATGCTGGACGCTGGGGAGTCGGCCTGCTGCAGCGCCTTGAAGATGGCGTTCGGTGACACGTGCGTGTGATCGCCGCCCTCCTCCACGTCGCCTGAACTGCTCTTCACAGATTTCCTCCTCCGTGGCTGGTACTTGTAGTCCGGGTGATCCTTCTTGTGCTGCACACGCAAGCGCTCCGCCTCCTCCACAAAAGGCCGCTTCTCAACGTCATTCAGCAACCTAAAGTGCACAGCGTGGAGGAGAAACAACAGTCAGGACGGGAAGAGAGCACATATGTGGGACACAACAAAAAATTCAATGGCAGTCTTTAATATCAAGCCTCATAATGTAGTCTAATAACAGAAGAGCGGAAATGTTTAGGGCAGACCGCAGCTTCAGTGTTAATATAAGCCTGGTCATGCAGCATAAAGCTGTAATTACATATTAAGGACACAATGGAAATATATCAGGCACTTCATTTCATTGTTAGCATAAGCCTTTTCATAACAGACTAATGAGCTGTTGCTTATGGACGATGAAAAACTGCTTAACTGACTCGCTTCCAACATACACATCGTTTCTGGAGCAATAAAACACAGGCCGCTGCAGCACGCCACTTTTGTTTTTCAGTTTAGTTACTTTTGCCAAAAAGAAAATGGATGTAGTTTACTGGTGTGGAACTGAAGCTACACTTTTGGATAAAGGCAGTTCAATGCAATCTTTTCTAGCAGAACCAGAACTTCTCTCAAAACTTACCCCGGGAACTTCTACTCTAAACAAACTCCCAGAACTTTTCTCAAAACTTCTACTAACTAAACAAACTCCCAGAACTTGTCTTAAAACCTACCTCCACAACTTCTACTGCAGAATCTAACCACCAGAACTTCTCTCAAAATGTACCAGTACAACTTCTACTCTATAAACTAACCACCAAGAACTTCCCTTTAAACTACCTACAGAACTTCTGCTCTTCAATGTAACTTCCATAACTTCTCTCAAAAATAACCTCAAGAACATCCACACTCTGACCCTCCACAACTTCAGCTCTCTAAACTTCCAAAACTTTTCTTTAAACTGGTCTCCAAAACTTTTTCTCTCTAAACCTCCAGAACTTCTTTTTAAACTAGCCTCCAGAACTTCTACTCTCCATTCTAACCTCCACAACTTCTACTCTCTAAACCTCCAGAATTTCTACTATTCACTCTAACCTCCAGAATTTCTACTCTCCAGTCTAAGCTCCAGAACGTCTACTCCCTAAACCTCCAGAACTCCTTTCTTGATTAACCTCCAGAACTTCTACTTTCCAAACTAAACGAAATCTCTCTCAAAACTGACCTCCCCCCAATCTACCTCCAGGATGTGTCCTCTCTAAGCTTATGAATGACCTCCACTACCCAAACTTAAATGCATGTCCAGAACCCTCCCCAGGTTTTCTCTCACAAATCTAACCTCCAAAACTTCTACTCTCCCGTCTAACCTCCAGAACTTCTACTTTCCAGTCTAACCTCCAGAACTTCTACTTTCCAGTCTAACCTCCAGAACTTGTTCTCTCCCTAATCAAACCTGCAGAACCTCTCTCTCAAAACTGACTCCCCTAACCTACCTCCAGAAAGTTTCCTCTCGAAACTTATGCATGACCTCCACTACCCAAACCTCATGCATGTCCCGAACCCTCCCCAGGTGTCCTCGCCCAGACTCACCTCCAGAGCTTGCCGAGGGTCTTGCTGAGCTCTGCGTTGTGCAGGTGGGGGTACTGGTCTGCCAGCTTCCTGCGCGCGGCCTGCGCCCACACCATAAACGCGTTCATGGGTCTCTTGACGTGCGGCTTGTTCTTGCTGGAGCCGTTCACGCGCACGGGCATGGGCACGAGGGTCCAGTCGTAGCCCTTCAGCACCTGCGTGACGGCCTCGCGGATGCAGACGGGGAACTTGTCGTCCACCTCGTCCTTCTTGAAGTCCGCGAGGCAAGCGTCGGCGGCCGCGCGCTCGGAGTCGGAGCCCGAGGCGGAGGGGCACGGGGAGCCCGCGGAGTCCTCGGACACGCTCGGGCTCGGGGCGTCGGACAGACCCTTCTCTTGCTCGTCCGTCATCTTCAGGTAGGGGTCGAGGAGATTCATGCGAGGCACTGACGGTGAACGGCACCGGGGAGAAAATAAACAAACAAATAAAACAAACAAAACCAAAAGCGCACGCGCTCTTCCCGCAGAAAGTCCCCAGAACGCACGACCCTCACGACTTCACACCGACGCTGTCCCCCGTCGTGGCCTCTCGTCGGTTCTCTCCCGTTAGTCCTCCTTGTTGGTGTTTGTGTGTTTCTGTGTGTGTGTGTTTGTTATAATTCTCCTCCACGCACACCTTATTCCTCGGGTGCAGTCTGGAACCTGTGCTGCGCTTCGCGCGCGCTCACCTTTATCAAGAGGCTCGAGTCACGATTGGGCGGAGCGGCTCGTGACGTCCTCCCCCTCCTCCCTCCTCCCCCCACCCCCTCCTATTCCTTTAATATGCTCATTAAGAGAGAGAAAAAAAGAGTAAATTATGAAAAAATATAAAATAAACAAAAATACTGCTGTATGAAGTGGCATTTTAAGGTAATTAAATGACGTCACACCCCTTCATCTCCTCTCCTTCCCCCTCCTCCTCTTCCTCCTCCTCCTCTGACATGTTCATTACGAGAAAAATATGAGTAAATAATGAAAAAAATATAAAATAAACAAATTACTGCTGTATGAAGTAACATTTTAAGGTAATTAAATGACGTCACACCCCTTCATCTTCTAATCCTCCTCCTTCTTTAACATGTTCATTAATAGCAAAAAAAAAAAGGAGCAAATAATGAAAAAGTATAAAATAAACAAACTGCTGTACTGCTGTATTAAGTAATATTTTCATGTAATTAAAATAAGATAAGATAAGATATACTTTATTTATCCCGAGGGAAATTCTTTTAAGATAAGATATATACGAATACTTCTTGAAACTCTATAGTTCAGCTGAAGTTTTCCTCATAACTGACTTTTTATTTAAATTTTTCATTCTGTCTTAAATAGTGCAGCAGTAATAGTGAGTTAGGTATAGTCTTAATAATATATTATGATTTTCGTCACTTTAGGCTCACTAACTCAGCCTCATAACGCGTCGTAACGTCTCTTTGAGTGAATTTTTATTCAAAGGTGAGACTAAACTTTGCTAACTTGGCTGCAGTGGCAGTGAAGAGGTTTGGAAGGGGAAAGGGGCAGTTTCCAGTCTGGCCCATAGGGGGAGACAGTGGTCCAACAAAACCTCAGGACCAGCAGCACGTTATTTTTGTTTTCTTTTATTTCACACCAGTATTCCGACAAAGCCACGCCCTCCTGGGCTGGAATTGGACGAGGTCGTTTGTAGGAATACGGGTGGGAATAAAAAAATGCAGGACTCTACACGACTTTGACAAAAGTATTGGGACACACCTGTTTTTCAGGGTTTGGGCTAGGCCCCTTACTTTCAGTGAAGGACAATCTTAATGCTTCAGCATACCAAGATATTTTGGACAACGCCCTGACCTCAACCCCATCCAACACCTTTGGGATGAACTGGAACAGAGATTGCGAGCCAGGCCTTTTCGTCCAACATCAGCGCCTGACCTCATAAATGAATGGGCACAAATTCCCACAGAAACTCCAAAATCTTGTGAAAAGCCTCCAAGAACAGTGGTGGACCAACTCCGCATTAAAATCTATGTATTTGAATGCAGTGTCGTTAAAGTCCCTGTTGGTGTAATGGTCAGGCGTCCCAGTACTTTTGTCCATATAGTGTAGGTGTAGTGAAAGCCTCTACTGAACTGAGAAGATGTTGGAACATTGCTGTGAGGATTTGATTGCATTCAGCCCCAACAGCATTGGTGGGGACAGGAACTGATGTTGGAGGATTAGTTCTCAGTTTTCCGAGTATTTTCTGGAGAGTTTTATTTTGACTTCATATTATTTTTTATTTTTCTATTTTTCATGTTTGTGTATCTGTGTGACTGTGCAGTCATAGCATAAGTAATTTCCTTCGGGATCAACAAAGTTCTCTGATTCTGATTCCAGTTCTGAATCACAAACAACACTCCAACTCATGCCAAAATCTTGGACAGAGCTCCATCACTTCATAGAGCAACACAACCCAGTGCTGGGGGGCTTATACCCCTCTAGCTCATGGGTGACCTCAGGGTCATGTGCAGCCCGTTCTAACATCAGTGCTTTTCTGTGGAGATTAAACAAGCTGTGCTGGAGTGTGTGTGTGTGTGTGTGTGTGCTTGCCTACTGTAAATATATACTATATACTGTATATGTTGAGTGAACGGTGTGTAAAAAGAGTAATTTTAGTTCATTTCATGCCTGTTGATTTGTGGGTCTCTCTCTCCTTCTCTCTCGCTCTCTCCTTCTCTCTCTCTCTCTCTCTCTCTCTCTCTCTCTCAGGTCGACAGGGAAAAGCAGACTTCTGGACTTCTGGATGCTGTTACCTTGTTTGCTTGCTCAACGTCAGCCCCTCGTAACGCAGAATCAGTCAGTAATCCTATCTGGCCACCTTAATTAAGGCCCCACGTCCAAATACAGAAAAGCAACTTTGTGCGTCCTGATTCCTCCGCGCCTTGTCACACCGCGTTTATTTACACTGACTGTGCTTATTTAAGTCGCTCACTCGAAGCACAAACAGAACAGACCTTCTTAGACTCTTGTCAGTTGCACGCTGGGTCTTGCAGCGGCGCTGCCTCGCTAATAGGAAGGAGAGGCTTTTGTTTATTTTGAAACTGTATTTAGTGAAATGTCCCTTTTCAGCATGGGCTGTTAACGGCTGATCTCTGAGTGAAAACTTTTTTTTTCTCTCGTCTGTTCACATGAAGAATGACAACAAGGCCTTTAAGACCCTAATCAGCTGTGAGTGCAGCAATCGTGCAAGTGTATGTATTGTACACGACTTGATTGACTTCTCGATTATTATTTGACTTAATCCTAATGTTTCCCTGGATCACAGGAACATTATAAAGGACTTTTAAAATTCTACAGTGGATACAATATTGCCCCCAACATGTCCTTCAGAGTGTTACAAATCTGACAGTGTGGATCATACAAAGCTTATTGAGCACTCTTTAAATGAAATAGAATCCATATCGCCCCCTGTGCTTCCTGTAGTGTATTACAGTTTGTCAGAATGATCCATGTGGATCATACTAACATAACAGAACATTAAAGGGTGCTTTTTAAGTGAAACAATACAAGTCTTAACACTCCCTATGTTTCTTGTACTGTATTACAGTTTGTTAGAATGACAGAGTGGATCACATGAACATCATGGACCATTATAGAGCGCTTTCTAAATAAAACAATATAAACTATATCGCCCCCTATGCTTCCTGTACTTTATTACCATCTGTCAAAATGTCCCTCTGAACTGTACAGTGCATTATAATGCCCTTTTTAAAGTAAATAATGCATTAACAATAAAAATGAATACAAAGGCCTTCAGAATAGTCTAATAAGAGAATCCGTGCATTTGATCAAGTCTGGGGAGGTGTTTTGCCGTTGTTAAAAGTTTGTCATTGCAGCAGCCGATTCGAAATCCTTTAACTTAACTGCTAAATGAAGTATAACATGTTTGGAATACAACACCCGTAAGATGATATAAAGGTTTAATTTGTGATAATTACACAATAGGAATAAGATAATAAGATATCAAGATACCACAGTTGCTGTACATTAAAATGCTCGCCCCCACAAGTCTTTATCATATGTTGCACAGAATCTAACAAATGCCAGGCTTATCAGCTGATGCCAGCTGTTAAATCTGGACTCGGGCGCTTTGTTCCCTGCTGGCATACATTCCCACTCAGGTGGGCTAGCTGAAGCTCCGCTGGGCGATTTCAAATGAGTAACGCCTACGCCACATTCTGTCAAGAAACAACTAAGCTTTAAAGTCAGAGCGAAAGAAGTTTCAGCGCCATATGGTGGTAGCTGCGCTTTTCTCTTCTAGATGCCCTGAGCATGTTCACATGGTCCTTCTTCCGCCCAAATATAGATGCATTTGCTTGTTTCGAAACTATTTTTTCAGTTTTAAAGTTGATTTTTTTGGGTGTAAATCAAGAACCCAGCTTTAGTGTGGGAAGCTGTTCTACACATTTGTTCCAGACCTCCATGACAATAACTTTAAGGAGAAAACACTCAGAACCTACAATGGAGGTTAATGTAAATATATTTTCTCCGGGCAGTTTTGTAGTGTTTCTGTTGTCCTGTTTGTCGTGAAACTTCCACACAAATGAAATGTTTTCATACAATGTCTTAAAAGCAAAAGTAGCCATGTGCAATTTCATGTGAAGTTTTCTTAATGGGTGCTAAATCATTTCATTATGTGCAATTTCTTATTATTATTATATGCAATAGTCTTACCATGTGAATATCACTACTTACATCAGTATTACTTATATACTACCAATCTCTACTACATGCAGTAACACACTCCTAACCACTGTTTGTGTCATAATTTCACTTAGCTGTAAGTTACTTATCTATAATATTAATACCCAGCATTTGTGTATATAGCATAGTGTATTTCATTTTTTATGCAGGTTTTTAAAAATGTATTCGGACTCATTCGACTCTGTGGTTCTATGTGTCTGTGCAGTAGTAACGTAAGCAATTTCCCCAATAAAGTTTTCTGATTTGGATTCTGATATGTGCGCTGTTTATTTTAGGCACATGACCAGCAAGTGCTGGAACATTTCCTCAACCTATCTCTGTGGTTTGGAGAGGCCATGGTTATCGTGAAAGTTCTATTTAACGGTGCCTCTTTCTGGTCCTATGGGCGAGTCTCAGGTCTGGGTCGAAGTGGTGCAAAAAAGAGCTTGGGAAACTTCTCATCTGGACTTGGAGGCATGGTGCGAAGGCTCTGAGTAAACAGTGGAGGTCAATTGCTAACTCATGCTCTCCATTCCGAGTCTCGCCGATGCGTTTGAGGAAACTTCTCACTTTCGGCAGCTGTCCTCAGAAGCAATAAGTAATGTGTGCCTCGGTTTGATGTAGCGAGCACTGGGGATGCATTAGGGCGCGTCGACGTGGAGATTCAGGATGGGTGGCTGTCCTCGTCCAGTGGCTGTTACCTGTGATTTATGACCGCTTGCCCGGTCAGAGGTCTGTTTGCTCAAACGTCACTCCTCTCGAGGTGAAGTCTGTAGAGTTTCCACCACTGGACACTACTCCACTAAGTGACCTCTTGCCTCTCCTCCTTTTCTTATTTATAACCCGGTCATGGTGACATCGCTGTAAACCGCTCACCAGAGCTTGGTGGAGGAACATCTCACTTACCTGTCTTTTTGGAGCCTTATCTCTTTAGCCCCACAAACCCAGCCTTTTAGGCCTCGTTTACACTGTCAGTTAAATGTGACCCAATTCCGATTTTTTGCTCATATGTGACACAGATCGGAT
>JBBPCZ010000115.1:30371020-30383892 GCA_037974445.1 Brycinus macrolepidotus | reverse complement strand
GACAGTTATAACACTTTTTGTATTTCATACTTTATTATTTTCAAAAATGTTCCAAAGTGACTGTTTTCATTTTCATTAACAAAATATGTGGGAAAAAAGAAGGTGGGGTCAGAGGTCTATCCTTCCATATTGGTAATATGCATTGGATGCATCGGAATAAAATGTCTAAATAGATAAAAAAAATAAATATTAAACATGGGTTCAAACTTGGATGAAAGTCAAAGAAGGCACGCTTATGATCGGTAATGTCATTTCCTTCCCACGTCCACAGCACTTGGTCACCAGCCACTAAACATACCCAACCTGTCACTCTAACAGTCCTCCATCATAAAACTGGACTTAGGGTCAAGTCGCATGGTATAATCAGAGACCGGATGGTTTTGGTGGTAAACCTCCTTGGGCCTGGAGGTGTCAGGGGTTAACAGGCGAGGTGAGGGATTTGCAAACCTAAATTTAGGCCCTTTGTTGGTGCTCTGCTGGGTTGTTCCCTCTGGGCTAACATCATAGTTTAGAACCTTCTGGCAATGAACAGAGTTAGCTGAACTCATATTACAGGAAAATTATCTTTTTGGATCCTTTTGGTGTACAATGAAAAAGTTGCAAGAGGTTGCAAAATTTGACCATTTCAAAAGGTAAAATAGGATTGTTTGAAATCTGTAAAGAGATTGAATGATTTAAAGACAAAATGAATTTTGAAGATAGGTCAAACCATATCAGAGAGACAGAGAACACGTTGTAGCTTGTTGTAGTGCCAAGTTATGTCTGATGTGCGAAACTGGCTAAATAGCTTCTCTATGCCATTATGAATGAGCCTACAAAATTTCATTAACAATGGCCATTCATACAGGCATGTATTGCCTGCTGATTGGCCGTTAGGGGCTAATATTTCAAGTGAGATGAAAACAACTGTAGAAAATATGAGCATTGTTATCATTTAAAACACTCAAGAAAGTATGAATATATCAAATCTTCAATGAAGTACATAAGCAGGACCAGTTACAACCAGGCCTAAATCTTGAGTGTGGGATCCAAAAACTACATAGGGTCACATTTACAAATAAATTTTACAACTAAAATTCTGTCCATTTCAAAAATTCAGGGCATCCCCAACATACACAGTGATGCATGCGAACTCTCCATGATAGTGTGCACAACAAACAGAAATGTAGTTTCACTGTGTTTCTCTGCTTATGAAAGGATGTATAAAAAGTCGAAGGTTTAATTTAATGGACCTTGGTGACTGGTTGGTGGGGCAATCCTCCAACAAATAAGTCCTTGACTTTTCAAAATCCCCCAAAATTCAGTGTTTGTAAACAGGGTCATTCAGAGTAGGTTTGGTATGAAATGATTCATTGTAGAGACTCAGATTTCTTTACGGTAGTGGTGAATAGAATCAGACCTTGGATCTCCAACATAAATATAGTTGTTTTATTTACTATCGACCGACCCCCGCCTTCATAAGCATTCCTGGAAAAACTTTCTGTGAGGGAGCTTTTAAAGGCAGATGTCTGGTTCCATTCACCACCACTGTGAACCATTCTGACACGGTAAGTGCCTCTGGAATGGAATGTTTCACACCAAACCCACTCTGAACCACCCTGTTTACATCTTACACACTTAATTATAGGGGATTTAAAGAAATCAGTGGAGCCAGGTTCTTTAAGCTATTCATGGAAGGCTAAAGTAGACAGCTAGTGAAGGATTGCCTTCCTATTTGCTAACTTTGCCTAGCCAGTGTTGTCCTGAATCTATTATCGACTCAGTAACCAATGTTGATGCTCATAAATAACCTGTTATATAGTTTTGGTCACTTAATAACCAACAATATGCTGCGTGCGTGCTAATGATGTTTGGACATGTTCGGCAGCCAAGAAAGAATCGGCCGTATTGAGAATTAGGAGTAATCAGGATGCCTTTACAACAGAGTGCTGTGTGTTTGGTCGTGATGACCACAGAAATGATGTGTATACACATCACATTGCCACCCAAAATATGCCTGGCACTCTTTGGTTTATGCTTTGAGCCCTGCTCGTGGAGCGGTGTGGGGAGTGGTGTGGTCCTGACGCCGTGACAGATTACACCCCTGCATCCCCCTGACAGACGTGAGGCCTGCTGTGTTTGCCTTCCAGCCTCGCGCACAGGAGCATGCGGCGAAGCCTGTGGGGGTTCCAGGAGCTGGGAGGGTCATCTGGTTCTTCTCCAGTGGCAGCCCTGAAGACGTGCAATTTTGTTGGCTGCCCCCACAACGGGGACCACGGTGTGTGCACAGGAAGAGCTTGTGTCTGGGGTGCAGTGGGGAACCGAGCAAAGAGCTCACTCACCTCGTCATCTACCTGGATGGAAGAGCTTGTAATTAGCAGTGATCTCACTTGATGTTTGTGGTTTGAGCACAGAGTTCACAAACAGTGGTTGTGGTCAGTTCATCTCTTGTGCATAGAAACGCTTGTCATGCAGCCTGTGGCTCATGGTCGCTAGGCCACAGCTTTGGAGCAAATCTCAGGATTTCCTCGAGAAGTGATTTACAATCTACGATGAAACCCGAAATACATGTTTCTCTCAGTTCCACGCCCATTCATAAACTCCATCTCTCTGCTTTTGGTGTCATGACTTTGCACAATGAGGTAATAAGGCCTTGACCATTTTCCTTCCTCTTTTTCCTCTTGACTCCTAATGTGTTCTTCTCTTGAGTATCTGCCCAATTTCCATTGTCTCGTATTAGCGCGGAAAGCAAGCTCAGGTTTGCCGGGCCTGGAATGGCGCAAATGCTGGCTGTGATTCCCACTTTGGAAGCAAGTTGTTTTGTGTTAGGCCTCCATGACTTGGAGGAGGGGTTCATTTATTTTGTACATGTGCACACATGCTGCACCTCTGCCCATGTTTATCCAGAGGTAATTGCCACACCGCTAGGTGCTGAGGGCTCTATTTTAACCCCAATCTCTTCTCTGGCAATCTGCTGCTCCGACCCCATTTGACCCTGTACACGGACCAGTATTAGGCCAGCCGAAATGTAACATATGTCACCCCTAGTCTCCCCCCAAGGACCCCTAACAAGTGCCAGGGCCAAAACCTGTCAGACCGTAACCTCCCTCCTCTCCCCATGCCTCACCATGTCTAATATGGAAGATGACCAGCTCCAGATCCACTGGGGTTATTTCCAGAAATCTACTTCTAATTGCTTAAGTCTTAAATGATGTGTAATTGTCCTCTTGTTTTGGGTGGGGGGTTTAGGGAAAAGAGGGGGAGCAGTTATGGTAATGGCGGTAGGTGAGAAGAGAAAGGCGCTAGTCTTTTCCAGCTGTTTAATAGCAGGCCAGAATGAGGCGGCCGCGGCTGCGACATTAGCCAGAACTCGCCCCGGACGAATATTAGGTTGCTGCGAAGTTTATTTTAGTAAATGCCTCAGACAGTGTGGAGATTGTGAGGTTGCAGGGGGTGAGAAGCTTTGCTCTGGAGACGGACACGTCGCTTGAGCAACTTTATGTTTGTGACTATTAGAGTTAGCAGTCAGTAGCATTTAGAGCCATGATGAAGATGGTTAGCATTTGGCTGCTGGTGTGAACCCAGAACATTGGTGTTGATGTGGGCAAATGCTGTTAAAAGTCATGCAGTAAAGAAATAAATCGACAAAAAAAAATCTAATTTATCTCACTTTCCAGTTGCAAGCAAACACAAGAAGGCAATAGTCATACATCATAGCATTTGATCAGATAATTATCTAACATATAAATAATTGCAATTAACAATTTAATGTCTTTTTTTGGTAAAATGCATGTAACTAAGTCAAAAGTGCCTAAAATAGCTGATTAGTGACAGACACAGCTCAAATAAACCAACGTTACTCACTGCCGCCCACTAAAAAAGTACTTAACAAACATCAAATAAACAAATGTTACTCACTCTAACCATATAAAGGCATTATTAGCATCAGATAAACAAAGGTTACTCAATACTGCCCTCTGAAGATGATATTAACAAACATCAAACACACTTTACTAACTGCCACCCTCTAAAGGAGTTATTGGCCTCAGCTGATGAAACCACACTCGGTTTACATACTGTTTGTTGTGAACATATGAATGTGTAAACTCACTGTGGGAAATAATTGTGATAGGGTGACTGTGTTATAATACTAAAAGGTTTACACCCAAATCTTTTCTGTAAATACATCTCCAAAACTTCCTTTTTCTTGGCCTTAAAATCAATTTTTAACCCCCAATTCCAAGCACCAACCACAGACTCACAGGCCATCCCAGCTACACAGAAGGCAGCCCATAATAGTGGACTATAGCTATGAAGTCTTTCAGCTGGTCTGTAAGAGTCTCCCTCAGCACTGTGGTGAAGCTGAAACTTCCACTTGAGCTTCTCATCTTCCCATTCACTTCATTCGTTTGAACGCTTTTGCTGCATTCCTATTCCTTTTTATTTTCATTTTCTGGCACAAGGCAGACAGACAGGGCTTCCAGAAGGACAAAGCTTCCAGAAGGACAGAGCTTCCAGCAGAGCTTCAGGGATGGCTGGTTATCATTCCCCAACCCAAGTAGCGCTCAGCGAACACATGGCATCCTCCGCCTCCTTCGGAGTTTCGAAGATCCTCATTGATTTTCCAGCCTTAAGTCCAGCTAGTGCGGTTTCATGGGCAACAGGTTTCAAGGGCCTCTGCAGGAACTGGATTTATGACAGAAGAACTGGCCTGGGTTTCCCTGTCTGACGGTTCTGGGTCAGTGGATCTCCTGCTTTCTCAAGTGCCGTCCCAGGCTCAAAGTTTGGGTTTATGCTTTGCTGTCTCTCACCAGTGATCTTCTGAGTGTTTGGTATGGTGGTTCTCATCACTGTGATGAGGAAGCCCTAAACTGACCTCTCCATGCTCCGCCCACAAATGCATTCTTTTTTAACTTTTGCTCAGCTTTATCGAACTGAGACTGAAAATTGGAATCCGAACATAAAGCAGACACAGGACCAGGATGACAGGGTAAGTGTGACAGTAGACCATCAATTGGAGAAAGACTCACAAGGGTATATATGCACTAGGTTAAACAGGGAGCAGCTGTTAACAGACAGGTGGAGGTATTCAACAGGAGGGCAGGACTGGGGCGAAGCTTGAGACAAAAACAGAAAGCACATGGAGCAGGGGCGTGAACAGAAAGCATGCAACTGACAGAAAACAAGATCTGACTGGGGCAGACACAAGACAGGATGTGACAGTGGCTAATTGATTGTGGGCTCCAGCCTAGTTTGGATCAGCTACAACAACACCATCTGGTTTAGTAACAATTCATTTTAAATGAGAAACTTTGAGGATGTATTTATGGTAAAAGATTTTGGTGACTATTGACTTCTAGTCTTAACAATGTTAGCACTGTAGCTCCAGTTTGAAACTACAGAAGCAGAATTTGGACTCTTTTCGAACTAAAAGTCACACTGAAAAAAAACAGAGCATGGTGAGTTATTTTCATTAACCCAGACACTAAGGCTCTGATTAAGGTCACCGATGCAAACATATTTTAATGCTAGTGTGTTTGCGTTTGTATGTGAAAGAGAAAGATTAAAAGGGAAATGAGTGATAGCATGTGGCAAACAGAAGACCCCCCCCACACACACACATGCACACGCACACACACACACACACACACACACACACACACAGACACACATACACACTGTCACATATCTCAAAGCCTAATTAGGCCCCAGTAGTCAGCCTTTGATTGTAGGAAGTGCTCAGGGCTGCCGGGGGCACTGACAGGGGCTGAACAAAGACACAGCTTTCAGATCAATCTGGAGCTTGAGAGACCCCAGTGCTCTGTTCTCTGATCCATCATCCACTGTCCCTTTGTCACAGCACTGCTATAATGTACCACCCCCTCACACTCCCCCTCCACCAACCAAACTGAAGTTGATGTTTGCTCTGAAACTGTTAATAGACTTCTCCCTAGTAGACTCCCTAATCCTTATTCAAAATTTTCCAATCCACCTTAAATTGTACAGCACTTACATTCTGGTGTCTTAGGCCAGAACCTTCCATGCCATCTTAAATGGAGAGCAGAAGTTCCCATTCATGTTAAATGGAGTGAAGATTTTTATGTTCCACCTTAAATGGTGCAGCAGTTACACTCTGGTGCCTGTGACTGCATTTAAGGTGAAACGGAAAAGTGGAATGAAACGCTGGCAAAAGGTAAGTCAACATCCTGTTTATGCGGTTAGCACAATGCTAATTGGTGGGGTATACATTTCCAATACTTGTTAGCGACATTAGCCTTGTGTTAAAACTACAGAAGCAACGCTGTGATACCTGACCAGATACTGCACAATGAATTAAAGCTATGGTTTAGAAATCCCCTCCCCCTTTCCCAAATCAAATGATCCTTCAAGACATGCTTGGCATTGCTTCTGTAGCTTTAGCCCAGTGTTAATTGGTGGGGTATACGTTTCCATTACTTGTTAGCGACATTAGCCTTGTGCCAAAACTGCAGTAGCAACACCAAGCATGTCTTGAGGGATCGTTTGTTTTGGGGTGAGAGGAGGGGATTTCTAAACTATCGTTTTTTTATTCATTGTGCAGCATCTGGTTGAATAACACGGCGTAGATGTGTCGGACGCTGTGCAGTAAAGGCCAGGAGGTCAGCGGCGCAGGCCTGTTTCGTGTCATCACCTGCACATCTAAACTCACCTCTGCCCATAACCTCCCCCTGCTCGTTCTCGGAGGTCACGTGAAGCCATGCGTTGACAGAAAAACGCCGTCAGGAGAAGCTTTATTACATTTCGGAGGGGTCGTGGGGGGTCATGACCGATGCAGATTTCATTCTTCTGTGACTTTCAGCACGCTTAATTACTGCGTCTGACTGTGAGCTTCGCATCGCAGGGCCATCGGGGCAAGCTGATTAAAAAGATTTCAGTGATAGAAAGCACAATTGCCCTTAATGAATGTGTGCACCTTTGCTGTTGAGTGGCAAATTAGGGTGCCTCTTTTAACGGCCCTGGAGTTTAGGCTTCAAGGGTGGACTTTAAAAAAAAAAAAAAATAGCATCTCTCCCAAACTAGAGAAAATCTGCCAAAATGAAGAAAACTGGCAAAATTCACAAAGTAGAATTCACTAAAATAATCAAAACAAGCCAAATCTAAGCAAAAATATCCAGATATCTTATCAACTGAAATTATCTAATTTCAAAGCAGCATTTTTCAGTGTCTGTAATTACTGTGTAATTACACACTAACAACCTATGCAATAACAATGTAACTACTGGTACCACTTAATGTAAGGTTTGTTTTTTCTCTGATCTGGTTATTTTTGGGTTTTTTTTGGCTGATTTTGCTTGTATCAGTAAGTCTTACTTAATGGTGCTTTTACTCCAGATTTTGTTGCCTAATATAATCATTTCTGTTCCATTTTCAACAGATTCTCTTTAGTTTTTTATGAAAGGCTTGTTTTGCCTTGTTTAAAACAATTAAATGTCACTGAAACTACATTTCCCAGCTGTCAACACTCTAAACTGCACCATAGCAGTATTTATTAGAAAGTAAAGTATTGTTTATGTATGTATACCTTTGTGTTAGACTGTAATACTGAATAAAATGAACCTTTGTTTAACATACATAAGCCTGTTATGACAAATGACAGATAGTGTAATACACTTCAAGTAATTTAAAGTTCATTTTAAATGCCATAAACAGTTATTCCACCAAAAAATGTAGTTTGGCCATAGTTGCTAAGCAACATATTCCGTTTAATGTGAGCATCATGGCTCAGCCTATCAGACTTTAGAAGTGGATTTTGAACTTTTAGAGCCTGGATATGTTTTAGGTTCAGGTGATAAATCTCTTCAGCATAAGTTTGTAAAAGCTCTGTAGGGGGATGTTGGGGGGTATTAGCTGGAAATAGTTTGTGTTGACAAATAAATTTTACACTGGTAAGTCGGCCGTTTCATCAGTTGGGCTGCACGCGTGTGGTCCGTCTGTAAACGTTTCAGCGGCGGACGGTCAGCGATCCGATTCAGCCCATTGGCCACCCCGCTACATTTCGTCAGCCTTCGCATCTTCGGGAAATAATAAATGTCAAAAAGGAAAACATCTGCTTCCATGTTGTCCGTCAGCGCCGCGATACGCCTCGCTGGAGCACTGTGTGATTTGGAGGGTTCGGCAAGGAGCTGTATCGGAGCTGGAGCTTCTCAAAGGCACTGAAACAACACTGATCAACCACAGATGTCACCCTTCCTCCTCAGTTTAGCTCCACATGTTCTCAAATGCTTATGTTCTACTTTGGCTTTGACCCTTAGAACGTGAGTGGCACAGATCCATGCCGGAAGCGCAACAAATGGTAAATTGTCGTCATACGGCAAAACAACTCTTATATGGAAGTTCCCCCTGTTTGTGTTGATGCTTGTGGTGTTAGACGTCACGCTGAGCTTTGTTTGGTCTTTCTATGCCACGTAGAACCAAAGTTATTGTAATTTATAAATGTGTAATAAGAATAACCGCTACTGGGGTTTTAAAAACAGTGTCACACGCAGATGCCCATACAGAACAAAAATGTCTATGTCTATTCTTTCATTTTAGGTTTTAGTAACAAATGGAAAATACCACAAGATCTTTGAAACCGGGAGCACTTTCAGGACAGTTTCCATCCACAAGTGGGTGGGGGAAACCCGAAGAGGGAGGGGGTCCGGAGAGCAGCCGAGCGGCGGCACGCCGAGTGAAAGAGCAGCAAACGGCGAGCATGTAGGAGAGCAAACACCGGTTTTAGACTGTTTTACACCGTTTATATTTGTTGAAATCAGACTTTACTAACACACTCTGAGTTCTAAGGGTTAACATGAAGAACGCAGACTGGTACAAATCATCAGCTCATTTTGGAAGGAGGTGGAGGGTCCAGCATGGACCAGAGCTGGACAGTCATGCTGAGGCAATGAGTGAGGTATCGCTGATAGGTCCCCAGGGTGTGTGGGTTTAATCCACCCTTTTCGATGCGCACTGCCAGGTTTTCAGCAGAGCTTAGCCTAGCATAAAGCTAGCCAGCGAGGAATGGGGCTTGTTCTCACGACCCGGTGACCCTGCTGTGAGTGAAGAAAAAGACTAAATATTTTCGGCGACATAATAAAGGCATGAGAGGTCATGTATGAAAGTGATTTTATGACAGTTAAAATGTAATTCCGCCCTAACCATGGAATTATTATTTTTTTAACAAAATGGTAATAATGTAAACCGTGAAAAATACACCAATGTTAAATATATACTTAAAAAAGCAACATACCAGTCAAACACTAATGTGTCAGTTGTGTGTTTGTGTGTCAAGTATTTTTCACTGGTCACTTTATTAGAAACACCTAATCTGTGCTTCCACTCACTGGCCACTTTATTAGAAACACCTACCCATTGGTTCTGTTCACTGTCTCAAATTTTGTTTAATTTTTTGTTTAATTTTTTTCTCCTAATCGTTTGAGCCATAATGGCACTGAAGTGATGCTGCCCCTCCTGCTTCATGACCCCAGAGGTGGACATGAAAGGCCTGGGCAGCATCTATTGATGTCCCTAAACAAGCCGTCTCCTCTCCTCCCTCTCTCCTGCCTCCACCATCAGCCTGGTCTTCAGGAGAGAGGGGAGTGGAGATGACTCACAGCTACAAGTGACCCAGACCCGCCCCCCCCCCCCCACCCCATACAGCACCTTTGACCCTTAGGCTGCCCCCAAAGAGGATGTGATCACAGAGCTGACTAAAGTCTTTTAAAGTGCGAGCACATGTTTATTGCATTTCTCACAGGTGACAGAGCCTGGATGACCTCCCTCTTTCTCAATCACACCTGTAAAAAGTGAAAAAAAAATGGTTCCATAAAGTACCTAAAAAGGTTCTTTGACTTGTAACCATAGTGGAACCCTTTCTACATAGAGCCCCTTTAAAACTGTACATATTGTACAGTTTCTCCCTCTTAAAGATTTATTTAAACACCCAAATAGTCTTAAAGAACCTCATTTTTAGGGAGTGAAAATTAAATTGATACTATTATTGTAATAACACATTTATTTATTGTTTCCCAGTCACACTTGTAAAAAATGGACACTTGTTAAAAAAAAAGGGTTCTATAAGGTCCCTAAAAAACATAGTGCAATCCTTTCTACATAGAGCCCTTTTAAAATTGTAGATATTGTACAGTTTCTTTGTCATAAAGATCTATTTAAACACCCAAATAGGCTTGAACCTCATTTTTAAGGATTAAATTGATACCAACATTGTAACAGCCCATTTATTTATCATTAGTGTTGTTGTTCTTCAGTAAACCTGTCCGATGAGATTTTATTGCATGATAATACTCTAATTCTGATTTTCTGATTCTGATTCAGATTCTTATAGTGTGGTTATTAAGCCTTGTCAAGACAGTAACTTGTAATTGCTAGCTTATTAAGAGATAATTACAGCGAATTAAGTGTTTTCCAAAGCACTTGTAGCGCTTGATGTTTAATTCATCTTAATAAAGCAACACTGAGTGACTCGTTAGTGGTTATTAAGTTCATAAGGCTCAGTAAGAGCATTACGGGCATCATAACACCAAAAACCAAAAACATTACCAAAATGTGTTACCAAAAACATTTATTTATTTTTGCGATGAGCTGTCTGTTACTCAGGCATATCAAACACAGATAAGCCCTCTTACTCTTAAACACTGACTCACCCACCCAGGCCAGAATATATTTAACTCAGTGTTTTCCTTTGGGGAGTAAACTAGATTTTTTCAGTTCATTTAAATTTATAAGAATCAACCGAATGGAAATCTTTTTTTTTTCTCTCTCTCCCTCTCTCTCCCCCCCCCCTTCGCTCTGCTTGGTGGGGGCAGTTTTATGGCTACAAAAACAGAATTTGTGGTTTCGACGGTTGAGGTTTGATGCAAAAGGCTGTGGAACCTTTTATGCAACCTGGCGTCCAGGAGCCTTAAGAAAATATTTAGCTTTCCACCCTTTTGAGCCTTTTAGCCTCTGTGAGGGGAAAAGAGTGAACATGAAAAAAAAAAAGTGGAGGAAAAAAAAATCCACAAGGTCAAATGTCCTGAGTGGGCCAGCTGCCAGGTCTATTTCATAATTGCCTTACACACACACACACACACACACACACATACACACGCACACACAGTGAGGCCATTGGCTCCAGAGATGAGGGTGCTTGAAAATCGCCACACTCCAAGTCCATGCGACCATGAGAGGCTACTCCAAGGCCTGACCGCTGCAGATCACCCAAGTAGATTAACTCTGAGCCGGAGAGAAAGGTCTCTGTGTGCTGCCCCACCCCCATCCAAAGATTCCATTTGAGATTAAAAAGTCAGATTGTTTGTTCCAGTGGCTTCTTATGGTCCCGTAGTCCGAGCGTTAAACAGCCTCCCTGAGGATGCCAGTGCTGGGCAGCGTCAGAGATCAGAGCGTGCTTTGTGCACTATGACCAATAATACAGGCCTTCTTTATTCAAGCTTTTGTCTTCATTTTCAGCATTTTACACCTTCCTAGGGATTTTATGGAATATATACAATTCTGTGAAAGAGTCTGAGAAAACTATATTTAAAAGCTGGGCATATTTAACACTAACGTTAGAGTAAATACATCAATAACACTAATACAGTAAGTTATTTTCAAGTTACTTCAGGAGGCAGACAGAACATTACAAAAAGCCAAGAAACAGGGAAAAGAGAGAGAGAAAGCAACAATAAGTAAACATCTTCCACAGAAAACACAGGTAAACATAATTTTTCTGCACAATTGCTGAACTAAACATATGTATAAACACATATATATATATATAATTACATACATTAGGAGCAATAATACAGTAAGTTATGTCATGAATGTTAGTGTGTGGATGTCCAGGAAAAAATTTCAATAAGTGAACTTTAACCTCAAAAAAACAAGCAAACTCATTCTCTTGAATCAAGCAAGTAAAGTTACTTGATAAAATTAAGCTTGCTTTGAGTGGCTCAAGTAATTCTCAAAAATTGTAAAAAGACAAAATGGACCTGGATCTAATCATCTGTCACAGAGAACATGCAGGAATGGATCGCCCCATGCTGCTTTCAGGGAAATGTGGCGACACATAGTGAGCACCCCCTGTCTGTGAATCAACACTGCACCCCACCAATCAACAAATCAAACATCCCCCCCAACCAAACACACACACACATCACAGGTCCAGAACAGTACCCCTAAATGTTTCAGGATTCTGGACAATGCCAGAGCTGTCCTCATGGAAGCCCAGTGTTACTTATAGCTCCATCAAATCGCTCGTTGAGCTTGATCAGCCCTTCATTAGATTAACTGATGGACCTTCACACAACCATGCAGTGGCTGGAGGCATCGAGCAGAAATCTGGTCCCAAACCTCTGTTCTTCTCACCAGCTCCCAAAACACCAACTAAAACTAATCAGGATCCTTTTCACTGCGTTTATTCTAAAATTTAGTTTTTGATGCAGAAAGACCCTCACTGCTCACACTTTTACACTCTTCATGCAGACTTTTCCTCATTATATTAGTTATAAGAAAACAAAGGACTGAGAGATTCAAGAGGAACTTTTATCCTCAGGTTATAAGTCTCACATTCACTCAACAGCCCTCCCCATACCATAATACCTCCTGCACCTTTTTTACTATAAAGCACATGATCATTCACCATTTGCACAATGACAGTTTACACACATTCTATTTATTCTCCACTCTAAATTTTCAGATACCTTTAGTCCATAGTTTGTGTATACTGTTATATTTACATTGTTTACATCTGTGTATTTTTGTCAAACTATTTTATTTTCTATTTACTCTCAGGAGTGATTCTGAGTTGCTGCACTTTACTGCAAGTTGTATGTGTAACTGTATATGAGATAAACATTTAGAATCTTGTTTTATATATA
>JBBPCZ010000115.1:30341542-30352066 GCA_037974445.1 Brycinus macrolepidotus | reverse complement strand
AACTTTTAAAAATGCCAAATAAAAACATGCTAGACGGAGCGGCGTCAGTCTCGCCAGCGTCCCCGTAACCTAGCAACTTCTGGCATCGTTCATGACTAAATTTAGTGCCAGCATTCATCTCAGCCTAGACATGCATTCTGGGGGGTGGGACTGTTGACAAAACACTGAAGGGAGGGGCTGCGTTTGTTTGGCTGTTGAGTATCAAAGCTAATTTCCACCAAAAGTCCATGTTTTACACATTTGCCACCAAAAACATTCCCCAAAGCTCAACACGGTGCACCTCCTTTCTTGCTTTTACCAATAACTCACTTTTTTCTAGTCTTCCCAAGAAGTCAGTGATGGACGGTCTTAGTGGACTTATCTAAACAAACAGCAGAACATGTGGCCTGACGAAGGTGGGATTGTTTTTATAATCCCCACAGTCAATGTGCTGAATCATGGCCCAAGCTCGGCCAGTTCAGTAACCAGGCAACACAAGACAACGAGCTACAAACACCCAAACCCACCCAAACACCCACGACACCTAATCACTGATCTGGGTCAAACACTTCAACATTAGTCTACATTTTGTCAGGGTTAGCCATTAAAAACATGCTTTCTACAAATTACAGCTCTGAGGAGAGTTTTCTGGGCGGTGTGCCTCATAGAGGATTACTGATCTTCAGCCATGTCCACTGTGTGCAGGGGCATCTTCAGACCTGTGTGTCCAGGGTGGTCTACATCCATGAAACATCATGGCTAGCCCCAGATCTCAAAAACAATAATAACTACAAATGAGCCAATGAGATGTGATGACAAACACATACAAAACTGACCTCCAACCTGCACAGAGGAGAAACGTCCGGAGCTGGACACCGAGAAACATCCAGACCTTCTGTTTTGGGTGGACACAGGCTCCGCCAGGCTGTCAGTTCCTTCAGTGCAGTAAAGACACAACAAGAATGAGAAGAGAAGAAAGACATTTTTTTCATCTGTTGACTTCCTGCAGTGCTGAACTTCAGTCACATAGTTTGAATTTGTGATTCCACCTTAAATGGGGCGGCAGTTACACAGCCAGCCAGTCTCAGCTGCATGATTTAAGGTGCAACTGTAAAATTGGGAAGCTAAGTCTAGCCAGACCTAAAGTGAGTAAAACTTTGATAATAAAAGGATAAAAGGAGTGTCATGTCAAATGTTGGAGTGCTGCAACTGTACATAACATGTGGGGTCAGACTTAATAACCGGACCCCCATAGATTTCTTTTATATTGTACTACCATCACGAACCATCACGAAAATCACCAGATTTTCTGTAAGTGTATGCCAACTCAAATTCCAAATATTATTCCAAATTCCAATTCCAAATATTATTATATTATTCTCAGCATGGCACCATGTTGGCACCCATGTTCCTGACACAGATTTTGCCATCGTAGCATCAATTTAGAATGATGTTTCAAACCACTGTCATGTCAATTCTAGGTTTCTCTCCCTTTCTCCCCCTCTCTCTCTCTCTCTCTCACACACACACACACACACACACACACACACACACACACACACACACACACACACGTGTTTGAGTTTGCGTACTTTCCAAAACCAAAAGCTTCCTTTCCAGAGCTCATAAATCCTCAGTCATATTTAAAACACGGCTCCCTCCAGAACATTCCTCTCCTTGATTCAAGGATCTGATTTGACTACTTATCGGTAGCCCTGACCAGAAAATGAATGATCTGAAATTATTTCAGGAAATGCAAGCACTGCACATTGGCATCATCATGATTTAAACTCTAAGAAGGAAGTTTATGAATGAATGTCTGAGCACCAGGCCTGGCCTCAACTGCTTTATCTCATAACACATAAAGAGGTTTCAGTGAAAATGAATTCACACGGCCCGTACAGGGCAAGCTCTCTTTAAAAAAATCATAAACATAGACTTGGTGTGCTCGTAGCTCCACATTGATATGGAATAAGAGGTTTGTGTCTGTAGATGGGCATGTCCCGTCGCGCAAGCGTCCCCGGAGGAGGAGGTGGGCACAAATTACTTTTTGGGCATTAGCTCAATGACCACCAAAGTTTTTTCCACCGAAAATGACCAAATTTGTATGGCAAGTTGACCTCTAGGAGGTGCATGACCCTAGATTATTATGACTTATTTGTGGAGTGACTTTGTCACTTAGTGAACCATGGCAAATTATTATTATTTTTTTCAATTCTACAAATAAATGGTGATCATGCTGTAAAACATGTATCGTATATGAGTCTGAGGATGCCCAAATGAGACAAAATTCTAGCTTAGCATTGCTAAAATGCTGGCAACATTGCTAAAATGAATGACACTGCATAGCCACCAATTAGCTATATGACATCAGGCTCTTCACTGTTCAATATCTTGGGACATATGGATTCAAACTTCCCAATATTTAACACTGCATCACTTCCACATTCTTAGACGGCTCCGCAACTGACACATTTCTCAACAACCGTTAAGCTAGAATTTAGAAATGTGGTGTCTTTACAGTTGGCTACATTTACCAGACTTTTTTAAAATTCATATTTAATTCTGAAAATTAATGGAAATTAGTAAACTATGTAGTAATCAGTCATACCTAAGTTTGATCCACGCACATGTTGTACTGACTTGGACCAGGGATGCCCAAAGCTTTTCAGACAAAATGCTTACATTGCTAAAATGAAAGAAACCGTATAGCCAGTAATTAGCCTTATGACACACCGACTGGTGGCTACTGGTTTCCATACCTTGCTTCTACTTTCCAGTAACTCCACTCAGATAGCTGGAAATATACATCTGACCTGCGTAGGCTCGTGTCAAAGTTCACAAGGAGACGTGTGTTTGTGGAAATGTGGCATGTAATCGGTGTGACACACTCTGTGCTTGTTTAAAGCCTCTCCCTTCGAGCCTCTCTCTCTCACACACACACACACACACACACACAGTAGAGGGTCTTGTGTCCGAGAGGAGGCAGAGTGCCCGTGCTCCATGTAAACGAGACCCCTAATTGCCAGCTAGGTATGCTCATTAGGAGCCAGCAGCCTGGAGAGACCTGAACAGTATCACATTTTAATTGATTTTGTCTCTCCAAATCAAGAGAGGAAAATTGTAAACAAGCGAGTTTGACTCAGTGGATCTAATTGAAGGAACAAAGGACAAAGCTCTATCATCTGATACTGCATAAACTTCTAGTTTGGATATTCAGTTGACTGAAGGCCCTTAGTGCCGAGCCACTGTAGTGTAATCTACAAAGTTACCATCTGAGAATTTCAGCGTTGACTATGGCTAACACCAGTACTTTTTAGGTTTATTTCATTAATTCACCTTCTAAACTACATTTTGATCAGTTGGTTGATTCTATGAATAGCGTTAAAATGCATTAACAAACCTACACTCTTCACTGACGATTTTATTAGAAAACACTTACCTTGCACTTCTACTGACTAGCCGCTATATTAGAAAAACCTTCCCTGCGCTTCCCTTCCCCAGCCACTTTATTAGAAACACCCACCTTATACTTCCACTCAATGGCCACATCATTAGAAACATACTATATGTCCAGTGACTGGCCACTTTAATAGAAACACCTACCCTGGTCTTTCCCTTACTGGCCACTTTATTGGAAACACCCAGCTTATACTTCCACACACTGGCAATATCATTAGAAACATACTGTATGTCCAGCGACTGGCTGCTTTATTAGAAGCACCTACTCTGAGCTTCCCCTCACAGACCACTGTATTAGAAACACACACTTTGTGCTTCCACTTACTGGACATGATTAGATTCACCTTTTGCCTCCAGTAACTGACAATTTTGATTGAAATATTCCACTCTACCCCATTCATTACTGGTGCCCAGATATTATTTGGGTGGTGGATCGCTCCCAGCACAGCAGTGATACTGACATGGTAGTGTGTGTGGTCAGAAACTGACCCCTGATGAAGGTGCAGAGGAGTTACCACACACTGTGCATCACCAGATGTACACCAGCAAGGCGGAGGGGTTTCTGATAAAGTGGCCAGTGAGTGATTGTATGACCTCCAAAACCGAGGCCAAAAAAGCACGTCTGCTGATGCTAACTTAAATTAAAGGAGCTGTCTAGGGGTAACAAGGCTCATTTTGGTTCAGGAGAAAACTCTGGCTCTCAGGTAGCGGCCTCAGTAAAAGCCAGCGGAGGAGAAAGCATGAGGCCTCCTTTCAGGGCCATCGGGGGATATGAAACAGCACATGGACACGACCCCGGCTGCCTTTACTGGGGTGGCATCATGCATGGGTGAGGCCCGCAGAGTGAACAGCCTATTAAAAAGCACTGAATTTATAACTCCCTGACCCACTCTTAAAGATTTCAGAATTTTCGTTCACTCAATGCTTCGGGGTTTTGTTACAGCAGGTCTGTTTTCTGTCTATAAATCTTGCGGCCAATTTTTTACCTCCCCTTCCCCTTTTTTTCCACCCTAGCCATAATTGGATCATGACTACTTAACGTAATGTATATGTGCTTCCTCTGGGCCAGAAAATGTAATTTTATATACCATTAATTAATATTGAAAGCCAGTCTATAGGTACATTGGACGCCGCAACAACTTGTACGAGTAATAAAATTAAATGAACATGACGAAAAATATGTTTACCTTAAAGCAAAGCAAAGCTTCACTGAACTACAGTGTTGAGAGGAACATGATAGGCACATTACAGTAATTGTATGCTAACGTATACACTCACTAATCGTCTAGCTGAAAACCTCAGGGTACGTTAATCCTAGGAAAAACAAAAAATAATTTATCAAAACATTGCTCGGACCATCACAGATGTGCCCTGCTCGATGCAGAATTTGGTGAAGCTCTCAGACATAATTGGATATGGAACATTCATGAAAAACTGTATGTTGGCTTGTCAAAGTTGGTTGCTAGGCTAATGTCAGGTGGTTGCTATTGCATTACTAAGGAGTTGCAGAGGTATTCTAGGCCAGTATTTGGGAATGTGAGGTGGTTGGTAAGTTGTTCCAAGGTTATTGCTAGTTGCTTGCCATGATAGGGTGTTTCTAGAGTGTTGCTAGACCTTTCCTGTGCTTTTCCACATATCTGATATGGTCTTGAAACGCAGATGCTATGGTATTTCTGTTGGTTGCTAGGACATTCCTACGAAGTTGTTAGGTGGTCACTAGGACATTGTTAGGTGGTTGCTAGGTCATAGCAGTAGCACAACATATGGTTGCCTTGGTTTTTCAGTTGCTAAGTGGTTGCTAAGATATCCAAGGTGGTTGCTAGGGTGTTACTAAATGGACTCTGTTATTCCAGGTGGTGGCTAAGTAGGTGCTAGGCCTTTGCTGTGGTATCCCAGGTGGTTGCAAAGGTGTTGATAGGTTGTTGCTGGATCTTAAATGGTTTCTGTGCACGTGTGTGAATATGTAAATCTGCATGTAACATCCGAGAGGCTCAGTGTGTCCATTGTGCCATTATATGCGGCAATTGTCCATTAACCATTTAACTCCCCTGGACAAAAATTATATTTGAATGAATGCTGCCCTCAAAAAGCACAAGCATCATATGTGGATATAGACTATGACCATGCAGAGTTTGGTGGTTCTACCACAAACATTCAAGTTTTTGATAGTAGAACAATAAGCAGAAGAAATGGAAGAACACTAAGGTATTTTTTCAAGTCAGCTTAATAATTCTCTTAATAATTAGAATTATTAGCCAGTTGGGTATGAAGAAAGATTGTTAAAGAAAGGTAAATTGTTCAAAGAACAAAAAAAAATGTTTTGTAGACTTCAGCACTTCTTCTGAAATCAAGTGTATTAGCAGTGGGAGTGTGTCCATTTGCTAGAGTATCCTCCACACTTCTGGGAAGAACATTGCTGTAAGGATTTGGTTGAACCCATAAGAGCAATAGTGAGATCAGGTACTGATGCTGAAACATTGCTGTGAGGATTTGACTGCAACTCATCCCAAAGGTACTGGATAAAGTTCTATCATTCCAGAGAACTCCTCAGCTCACTGGGGGGCTTTAAACCCCTCTAACCCAGGGCATGATGACCTTGAGCTTTCGTGCAGCCTGTTCTATTGGTCAGCGCTTTTCTGTAGAGATACAAGCTCTGTCAGCAATGGGAACCACCTTCAAAGGAGCTGGACTACCTCAGTAGAAACGCCGTTTAGATACTTTTGGATACGGTGTATTCATCCTCAGAAACATCACCTTCTGTCAGTCATTCACAAAGAGGACACTTAAACAGAAAAATAAAGCCCGCCCAGATTACCAGAGTCCCTGGTGTTAATCATCAGACAACGATCCATTCTAGCAGCCCCCCTCCACACACACACACCTTGGGCTCTCGTACCCATCCCCCCCGCCACCACATGCAATCCCTTTTGCTGTCCATCATATGGATGTTGATCTTGTGGTTTCCCAAATTGCGCTTTTGGCTCCACTACGTTACGTCGCCATAGCAACCGGCCGAACCTTATCTGCTGCTGGCGTTTTGGGAGCCGAACAACAAGGTCTTTCAGACGAGTGTTTGACTTTCCGAGAGAAAAAAAAAAAAAGAGGAAAAAGAAAACGCTGTCGGGCCAAGCCAGGGTGGAATAAACACACGGCCTGTGTGCGGAGGCATATTTCATCTAAATTTGTACACCGTTAGGCTCATTATAGCTGGACGCGTTCTTCGAGCGGAAGTGAATGTATGTGTTTCCGTGCGGTTCCTCGTCACTGAGCTTCGACTGCCCAGCAGGGACCGAGGTCCGAATTAACCAGGTTGAAATTCCAGGTTATCCTCAGAGCCTCATCGTTTTCATCTTTCTGTATTGGACAATTTGTCAATGTGGATCCCTCCGTCTTCAAACTACTGAGAGTAAATCATCCGTGCTGATACCCGGAACATTAGCAGCTTAGCGTTTCATCCTCCATCTCAAACATTTTCAAATAAAAGACAGTTGTGTGCAAAAGTCTTGGCACCCCTCCCCAGTCAGATGGCATGTTGCTGATTTTCAGAGTGTACACGAGCCCTTTACAGAGACAAACTTCTGCAAATTATAATACACACTCATTGTATTTGCTGAGTTTAATATACTGAACTATGAATTTGTGGTTTGTGCAAAAGTTATGTTTATTTTTCAATGTGTTAAACTACAGAAACAAACAGTGCACTAAATGCCATGACAGTATGTAAAATCAGTTTTTTGGGGGCTTCTTATGTAGAAGTTTTCATAGGCGTCAGTTTCATTCCCACTAGTTTTTGAAATGATGTGCGTTTCTAGATGGTTGTCTAGAGTGGCATCGGCAGGGAGGAGTTGATAAGATACTGATAGGGCACACCTCCCCCAATTGACAAAAAAATTGCTACTGCCCTCAAAAACCAACAAATACAATTGCATCCCCCCACCCCAGCCAGTGATTTTGTAAATTATAACCCCTTATGCATTGGTGGCTCGGTGGTTAGGGGCTTGCCCCTGCAATTGGAAGGCCGTGGGTTCGAATCCCAGGACTGCCAGTGGCACCACTGAGGTACCCTTGATCAAGGTACCGTCCCCCACACTGCTCCCTGGGTGCTGCATCGTTGGCTGCCCACTGCTTCACTTGGTGAATGGGTTAAATACAGATAACAATTTCACACTGTGGACATTTTACAATGGACTAAACAAGATTTTTGCTTAGGATGCTTGTGTTTTTGTGTGTGCTGTGCGCTTATGAACGGGTTAGGGTTGCCATGTAAGAAACCTCTTTTGGTTCCCTATAGCAGTGGTACTCAAACTGGTCCTCAGGGATCCCCAGACAGTCCATGTTTTTGCTCAATCCCCTGTGCTGCAAATTGGGGTACAACAAAAAAATTGGACCAACTGAATTTGAGTTCTTTAGAGAAGTATTTATGTGAATAAGATGTGTAAGAGTGAAGAACCGTTTTAAAAAGTTTAAAGAACCTTTACATGATGTAAAGGCTCTAGAAACTACACTTAAATCACAAAGAAGTAAAGAATCTAAATATTGCATGAAGGACCTTTATACTGTTTGTAGGGTCTTCACACTTAAACCTCTCATTTAAAAACGTGGTCCTTTAGGGAACTAAAGGTTGCTTATGGCATCTTCTAAGGGTCTTTCCAAGGCATCATGAGGAATTAACCTTTCAATGGATAACCTGATAGAGAGCTATGTTTCTAATGAGATGTGTGAGCATTAAGAACTTTAAGTTACAAAATCTCAGAACAAAGATTTTATGAAAAACCTTTCAAAGAAATCTATGTGGTGGCATTTTTAAGGAGCAAATCTTTTTATGTTTATGAAAAATGAAGCCTCCACATAATGTAAAGGTTCTTCACACTCATGTAAAAACAGGGTTCTTAAAATTCCATAGGACATCTTTTATGGGTTGTTCTATGGCAGAAAGAACCTGTATGGCACATTTTCTTTGAAAAGTGACCCTTTCACAAGAGAACCATTTTGATGAGATGGGAGTAAAGAACATTAAAAATTTTCTTAGGTTCTTGAGATTCACACATCTTTAGGAAGAACAACTGGAATTGGTATACAGCCCCCTCCACACTTATTGCCCCCCCTGATAAAGATGTCTATAACATCACAATAAAAAAAGGAGAAAAATTAAATCTTTAATTTGGGCACATTTATTCAATGGGGGGAAAAAATCCCACATTAAGAAATATACATTTTTTTTTTACATGAAATCATGTGTGCCACAATTATTTACACCCTTACTGTTAATACTTTGTACTATGACTCATTTTCGGTTTTCTGGCAGAGGCCACCACATTTTTATTTAAAATGTCCTGGTATTTCAAAGAGTTCATTATGCCATGAACTCTAACAAGGTTCCCAGGGCCATTGGAAGAGAAACAGGCCCACAGCATCACAGATCCTCCACCATACTTAACTGTGGCCATGAGGGGCTTTTCCACATATTCATCCTTTGTTTCACGCCAGACCCACCCGGAGTGTTTACTGCCAAAAGGCTCAGTCTTAGTCTCATCTGACCAAAGCACACGGCTTCAGTTAAAGTCCCAGTAGCATATAGCAAACTCCACACGTTTACGTTTGTGATTGTAGGACAGAAAAGGTTTTTTCCTGGCAGGCCTCCCAGATAACCTATTGGCATGTAGATAGCGTCTAATGGTTGTTATAGAGACTTGGTGACCCCACGATGCCACTCTTTGCTGCAGTTCTCTAACAGTGAGTTAAGGAGAATTTTTTACCTCCCTTACCATCCTCCTCACTGTGCGTGGTGGCAAGATCAACTCGGGTCCTTGTCCGGCCTTGTTTGTCACAGTTCCAGTTGTTTTAAACTTTTTAATTATTGCTCTGACTGTGGATATGGGCAGGTTTTACCTATTTTCTTGTAGCTATTTCCTGACTTATGAAGATCAACACACAGCTGCCTTACTTGAATGGCAGGTTCTCTTGTCTTTCCCGTTTTGTAGAGTGGCTAAGAAAAACAGGCCTCTGCGTCACGTCATATTTATACCCCAGAAACACAGGAAGTCATGGATTACTAATTAAAAGTTCCTAGACACTCTGATCAACTTAAAAAAGTAAAGTACAAATTACAAAGCTTCCTCAGTTACATTTATTTTATAGGAATTGTTAGGGGTGCCAATAATTGTGGCATTGGTGATTTTGTTAAACATAATTATTTCATAATGATGGATTTAAAATATAATAATAATACATTTACTTGAGTTAAAGGTTAGATTTTTTTTCTATTTTTTTCAGTGTGAGAATAAGCTAGTGCAATAAAAAATGAATTTATTTTAAGGCTTTTTACACATCTTTAGGGGTGCCAATAATTGCGGAGCACGCTGTAGGACCTTTGTATATGGTGAAGGTTCTTCACATTCGTGGCTCTTTAGGGAATCAAAAGTGGTTCTTCTGTTACATCGTTGTGTGTGTGTGTGTGTGTGTGAGTGAGTGTGCGTGTGAGTGTGCGTGTGTGTGTGAGTGTGCGTGTATATGGAGCTGTGCGCTGTACTGTATGTGTGTATGGAGCTGTGTGCTGTGCTGTATGTGTGTATGGAGCTGTATACTATACTGTGTACTGTATGCAGAGCTGTGTGCTGTGCTGTATGTGTTTATAGAGCTGTGCTTTGTATGTGTATGGAGCTGTGTATTGTATGTGTATGGAGCTGTGTATTGTATGTGGAGTTGTGCGCTTACTATGCTGTATGTGTGTATGGAGCTGTGCGCTGTGCTTTTTGTGTGTGTGGAGGTGTGTGTTGTGCTGTATGTGTGTGCGAGTGGAATTGTGTTTTGTGCTGTGCTGTTTGTGTGTACTGTACTTGTGTACTGTATGCAGAGCTGTGTTCTGTGTTGTGTGTGTGTGTGTGTATGTGGAGCTGTGTTCTGTGCTGTGTGTGTGTGTGTATGTGGAGCTGTGTTCTGTGCTGTGTGTGTGTGTATGTGGAGCTGTGTTCTGTGCTGTATGTGTATGTGGAGCTGTGTTGTGTGTGTGTGTGTGTGTGTGTGTGTGTGTGTATGTGGAGTTGTGTTCTGTGCTGTGTGTGTGTGTGTGTGTAGCTCTGTTTT
>JBBPCZ010000115.1:30318468-30340802 GCA_037974445.1 Brycinus macrolepidotus | reverse complement strand
TATGTGGAGCTGTGTTCTGTGCTTTATGTGTGTGTGTATGTGGAGCTGTGTGCTGTGCTGCATGTGTGTGTGTATGTAGAGCTGTGTTCTGTGCTGTATGTGTGTGTGTGTATGGAGTTGTGTTCTGTGCTATACGTGTGTCTGTGCTTTATGTGTATGTGTATGTGGAGCTGTGTTCTGTGCTTTATGTGTGTGTGTATGTGGAGCTGTGTGCTGTGCTGCATGTGTGTGTGTATGTGGAGCTGTGTTCTGTGCTATATGTGAGTGTGTATGAGGAGCTGTGTTCTGTGCTGTATGTGTGTGTGTATGGAGTTGTGTTCTGTGCTGTACGTGTGTGTGTATATGGAGCTGTTTTCTGTGCTGTATGTGTGTGTGTATGTGGAGCTGTGTGCTGCGCTGTATGTGTGTGTGTATGTGGAGCTGTGTTCTGTGCTGTGCTGTATGTGTCTATGTGTATGGAGTTGTGTGCTGTGCTGTATGTGTGTGTGGGGCTCTGGGTTGTGCTGTATTTGGGTGTGTGGCTGCCCCAGGGGATGGACCCTTACTCATTTCCTCAATAAGCGATAGTCTCAATCTAATCATTAGTCCTGTTTGCTCTCTTTTAGGGCCAGAAAGGAGAGATTGGCTGGACATGTGTGATCACTCGTTGTACCACACTGTTCTGACCTCCCTCTGCTTTGCTCTACCTTCCTTCTACTAATAATCCCACAGAATTCAGTGTGTGTAAACAAAGTGGTTCATAGTGGGTTTGGTGTGGTTCCATTCACCACCACTGTGAACTATTCTTTGCCCCCAACCCGACATCCACTTTTCAATATTTATGTACCAAACACAATCATGCATTTCATTTAATATATAAACCGTGCCTTTAAGGTTGATATATTTAAATGATCTCTGTTATGATTGGCTGCCTCAGACCAGGCTGAAACACTCCTTATAACTTCTGTGCAAATGGGTGGGGCTAAACAACTGCAGGCTGAAGAGGCTACATGAAATATCATTTGGTGCTTGTGACTTCACAAATGCAGTGAGCTTAGTGTTCCTGGCTCTTTAATCTCACCATACCAAACCAAAACATAAGGCTGAGCGCACAGTGATGTCCACATTGAAGCAGTTCTGCTGGATCACCATCCTGAGTTGCAGCCATCTGCCCGTGGCGCATACCCTTAGACTGATCTGTGTTTACGCAAATCAGAGATCAAAAGGAACTCGCAGATTGGATTTTGATTGCGTTCTGAGCGGCTCCTGAAGATGTGCGATTCTTCACAGCCAGGCTAAGAGGCAGACGGCGGGGCCAGCGCGGGTCACTCATTTATTACAGAGGCCAAGCGCGAGAGCGAGAAGAAAAATAAAAATAAGGGGACGGTTGGGGAGGGAGGGATAAAAAGGAAGGAGAGAGAGAGCGAAAAGTGGAGAAGTTCAAATGGAGTCAGTTGTTCTTTTCATGGACGGGTTGCCAAAGCCATGATTGGTTCTCTCAATGTGTTATTGCAGACATTTATCCACTTTTCAGGTCCGGCCACAGGGCCCAATTCATCTCCTCTTACTCCCCCTCTCCCTCTCTCTCGTTCACTCTCTCCTCTTCTCTCTCATTCACTCTCTTTCTAAACCCTCCTCCTTCACTCTTTCAAAATTCTCCTGTCATTCCCTCTCGTACCTTCGTTCTCTCCCTGTCCCTTACTTTCACTGTCTGTTGTTCTTTCTCTCTCTCTCTGCTCTACTATCTCTTTCTATACAGTACCCTCACCAGTCAAATGATGTGTGTGTGTGTGTGTGTGTGTGTGTGTGTGTGTGTGTGTGTTACACTGCATGACACTCCAGGCCTGAAATTACCAGTCAGCCAAATGATGGAGAAAATAAACACACCAAAAAAGTGTGTGTGTGTGTGTGTGTGTGTGTGTTGTGGAGAGGAGTGAGAGAGAGAAAGACAGAGAAGGAGACAGGCAGAGATAGACAGAAATAGAGAGAGAAGAGCAAAGAGAACAAAAGAGTGAGAGAATAGAAAGACACTGAGAGACAGAGAAAAACAGAGAGAGGGAGTAAGGGAGAGAGAGAGAGAGAGAGAAACCAAACATTCTTTCATGCACAACATCCACGTCTTATAAATGAAACTGACCACCTGAGTGCTAAGAATGAAGGAATTATGTCCCGATACATCCAATGAATCTGTGCCTTTTAAAATCTTTAAAAACACTTTTTACTCATTTCTCATCTTTGTTACCAAATCAACCCAAAACGGTTCCATTTTTACAATTATTTGTATTTTTTTCTTAGTGTTATTATAGCAATTTATTTTATCATTTAAAAATTTTAAAAAAGAAAACAAAACAACAGTCTGAATATGTTAATTTGCTGTTAGAACCGTGAGTCCCTTCATGAGAACAGCTGTCCAGCCTGGGTGTTGGATAGTCAGGTCTGAGTGCGTGAGGCAGCGTCCTGCTCAGGGCTTCATCACTGAACCTGCTCTGGTGGGTTTGTTTAAACCTGCTCGGGCACTCCGTGAGCCTGGACTCGGCGTATAAAACACACAAATCAGTCCGTATAAAACCCAGATAAACAGAGGGCAGGCATTTGGCCTTCATGCTAGTTTTTCATCAGAGATCGATGGGGGCGCATGACTCTGGGGCCATTTAAATCAACAATAATATTTTTCGAAAAAGAGCTGGAGCAGTAGCGTGGTGGAGGTAGGTAAGGGGTCTGGGGGGGTGGTACGATGACAGGTACGGAGCAGACGGTGATGACAGACATGCCATTTCAGCAGCACTGCACTCAGCAGTGTACACGTGCGTGCACATACATACATATATATATATGTGTGTGTGTCCCACGCGAGGCTAGACACTAAACACACAGTGCTGAATCCATTTGGTACCCGATCCCGTCCCCCACAGGCAAAAGAGTCGGACAAAAGTCTCCAGAAAGAGTTTTGAAAGGCAATCAATACTTCTGATAGCTCCAACAGACTGACCACACAGAGAAGAAGGGCCTGAAGCTCCTGACCTTCACTGGCCAGTTATTTTTCACCCTGCAAAGACTCAATTAAACACAAAGTAGCCTTGTGCAAATGCTGTAGGTACATTTATCTCCAGCTCCGTGTTCATCAAAGTGTCCTTCTGGGTAGGAAGAACGGGTTCTGCTTTAATAAAGACTGGACAGCACATTTGACCCATTTTAGACTGTGGCGTATTTGAGAGGAGGGAGGGGCTCCGAGCCAGCTGAATGTTGTCTGTCCATGCTGGGAGGAAGAGGTGAAACATGATATTGTTAGTTACAGGACTGAAACAACTATTCATCAATGTTTCGTTTACATTTTCAAAGTGGCTTGAGTGAATTCTCCACCTGACCTGTAGGGGGGCAGCAGTTTTCCTACAGGGTGGTCTCTGTGTGAGCAGGTAGTGAAAGAGAAAGGGCAACAATGACTGAAAGCTCAAAGAGAACTGCAGTATTGGAGTATTTTCGGTATTTGTACCGAAAGCAATCATGACAACTGACATAAGGCTTCATTAACCTTTACAGAGGCTTATTCCAAAATGTGTTTGTTGTCAAAAAAGTTGCTTTGGTCAATTCTACAACACACATCTGAGAACTCACAGTTCACACTGCAACCCCACCTACAATACCCCCCTGAGGATGTGCAGTCCAAACTGTAAACCCACCTGCAGCGCCTCCTGAAGACACTTAATGCACTCATTCTGTAAAGAGATTGGAATTATGTGTGAGAATGACACTGAAATAAAAAAACTTTTATCAAAACAGTCTCTCAAATCGCAAGATATTTCATTTTGTTTTAGAAAAAATACAGAAGAACAATAGAGTACAGAAACAATATGCGTTCTTCTTACACAATAAGTGTAATTCTAATTCTGCATTCATGCTATTTTTTTGGTCGCTGCTCTTCATATTTCAAAGCTGATGGGCTGATTTTTAATTAACTGATTGACGTGAATAATGAACTATTGAAATAATATTTTTGCAGCTCTAGCTGGCTAATAGCCCTACCCGTTGGTCCATGGAGATGTCATCAAAAATTTGCATAAGTTTTAAATGTGGGGCAAACGTCCTTACATTTTAATATACTTTGATGAATCGTGCTTAACTTGAGTAGGGACATGATCCTACAAGCTAAACGAGGTCAGTTTTAATTTCAAGCTGACTTTAAACACCTGAAAGGTTTGAGTTCAGACAACAATGGGATTAAATGGGCCTGACTTTTTGTCTTGAAATAAAACTTCTCAGGCTTTAATGTGGTCACGTACTGATAAAGAATGACCCCTCATATGTGCTGAAAAGTTGAACTTTTGGCAGCGAACCGCTGCTGTTAAAGACGCCACTGAGGCCTGAGGCAGGAAAAGCGAAAGGTTTATTATTGCAGTGCTTAGAGTTCAGGATGAACGTAAGAGAAGCCAAGAAAAGTTCTCATCCATGGAGGGGGTGCTGGAGCGATGCTGCCCGCCGGGCAGTGTCCTGCGGAGAAGACATGGAGGAGCTAGCCAGCTTCTTAAGAGCCCTTGCTGTTCCATTAACTGCAAATGGGCAGAACTTATTGAACACTGAAGGCCAATCCGCCACTCGGTCACCACCATATGTGGAGCGGAGGATGAGATGAATTAGAAGAACGTCTTGGCTTAATGATCACAGTATTTCATAAGCAGTATTGAGGCAGGAGCGAACTGTACTTTACTGTAAGCAGATATGTGGCCAAACACACAGATGAACAACTGGGCTGTTTGGAATCAATGTTTAAAACCTGGTGCAAATATAAACCCACCCTAGACCTTCATGACCTCACAGCTTTCAAAGAATTATCTGCTGTAAAAATCAATAGATGTGTCCACACTGATGGACTGAGCTGCAGACGATGCAGAATAAATCAATATTAAGAACGAATCTAGAAAGATCAAATTAAAGTAACATCCAAGTTCTAATAAAATGAATTTCCAGAATAAAGTTCTATTAAAATTAACATTCAGAACAAAGTTCTAACAAAATTAATATCCAGAATGAACTTCTAATAAAATCAATATCTAGAAAAGAAGTTCTAATAAATGTAACACCCAGAGTGAAGTTCCAATAAAATTAATATTAAGAATGCAGCTCTAATAAAATTAACATTTAGAACGAAGTTCTAGTAAAATGAATAGCAGACTGAAGTTCTAATGACATTAACATCCAGAATGAAGTTCTAATAAAATTATTTTCTAGAATGAAGTTCATAAAATATGTAGAAAAAAGATCTAATAAAACATCCAGAGCAAAGTTCTAATAAAATTAAAATCAAGAATGCAGCTCTAATAAAATTAACACGCAGACTGAAGTTCTAATATAATCAATAAGTAGAAAAAAAGGTCCAATAAAATTAACATCTAGAGTGAAGTTCTAATAAAATAAACATCCAGAAAGAAGTTCTAATTAAAGTAATACTTTTATCTTTCAAAAGTGGTGATCAAATGTTGTTTGGAGTTTAAGTGGACAGAAAATGTATAAAAATGTGTTCTAGCAGGAGTCATATATTTTTTTTTCTTTTTCAGCCCGAAAGACATTCATCACTGGCCTCGTTCGGGTGGATGTCTCGCCAGCCTCAGATGAAAGACGGAGCAGTCGGACGTTAAACAGTGGAGGCTCCACTTCCCTCAAATCTACTGTATCATTCTCCAAACATTCACCCTGACCCCCCCACCCCCATCCCCGTCTGCCAATTAGCTCTAATGGAGCCGAAACTCATGAGCAGAGGAAAACATAAATCTAGCGCTGCAGGGATGCAGGAGCTGAAAGCGTCAGCTGAGGAGGGAGGGGACGCCGGGCTGGGCAGGCAGCTTGGTCAGGTTGGATTTTTTCCTAATTCAGTCCTTTGGGACCCCCAGACAGTGGGCATATTTGCTATCCCAGTTTCCAGCAGCAGGCAGAGCTTGCTTAGTTCACTTTCTGAAATATATAAAATGTATTAATCGCCACGGCAATGATGGCTTATAGGTTTTCTATTGCCTTTAGAACCCATTGCCTTTCTGTCATATTGTTTAATTATCATCTTTATATTTGCATTGTAAACCTTGGAATTATGAAAGGTGCTCCATAAATAAAACTATTTTTTATTATCATGACTTTGCAGCACTGATATTAAAGATGGCTGCAATATGCAAATATGTCAACCAAACACAACATTCTTCACCGTCAAAACCTATCAAAACTGGTGGATTTTATCAGTACTTAGTATAGAAACATAGATATAAAGTCAAACTGATGCAAGCTAGTCTTGTCATTTTATACAAAAACTTGATTATTGCAAAAATGAAAAAGTTGAAAAAGTCAGTGTTCAGTTTCCTTTGTAAGTATATGACTATGCTTGTACTCTGCAGTCTGTCAATAAAAACTGGAAAAGCAACACGGGACATAAAATCTAGTTTTTTGCAGCTGTTTCTTTGTTAGATTTTTACTTTCTATTTTTTCAAAGGTCAGGACTGGCAGGGTCATTTCTTCCAACAATCCAGGAAAATGATTGGGTCCCAAAACTAAATATTTTTCTTTAGTTCCAACGTTTTTATAGTTTTTGGTTTTTGTTTTTTTTTCCATTTTTACTGTCAAAAAAGCCTTATGTGGGAAGCCATGTTTGCGCATTAAAAAGTATCATTCCTAGCCTCACCTAACTTTGCAGGATGGAGGATAGACATGTTTTCAGTACGACTACACTATGAAAATTTTAAAGAAAAACAAGACGTGGTAGCATTTCTTTGGTCATTTTCAAAGGACAATTTACATGGAAACAGCGTAACTGATGGTCATTTTGTGTACATCGTGTCAATATCCTTCTACGTTCTCTTCATGAATAAATACACATGTTAAAGGCATTGTTTTACCTTATGAAAAACAAATGTCCACTGTGAAGAAGCAGGGTCTTCCCATATTATCCTTACTTACCTGTTTTACTGTAGCTCGTTAATCCAAGCTGTATTCTTTACTATCAGATTCGATTCTAGTAGGCACTGTGAGTTTGAGTTTAGCAACTCTGATAGATGGAGTGATCACATTTTGTATCCCATATTTGAAAAACATCAAGAGAATAAAAAAAAAAATCACAAATTTTAGCTTTATTGAAAATGGTGTGCAATGTAATAAAATGATATACTAGAAATGTCGTGTGATAAAAACTTTTAACTAGTTCAATAATGCCCATAGTTTTGGCATGGCATGTCGAAAAAACTCATATAGGTGTGATGGTCAGATGTCCTCATTCTTTGGCCATCAAACTTTGCACAATATGTTTTGGGCACAGAATTGAACAAGATCCACACCATGAAAGCATGTTCTGGTTTTAAAGCACATGTAAGGGCATATGCCTGGGAGGGACATTAGTGACACCACTTATTCCTCCTTATAAAACATGCTTTATCAAAACAGTGCACTTATTTTCAATATCCAGGACCTAAGTGGAAACACGATTCCATCTCAAACGCCCTTGATTCCAATGAACATCCTGAAAACATCTTTACCTTTATTTCTTATACAATTTCTGAAACACTAATTCAATATTCATGGAAATACAGACGACGAAACAAATGTAAACCTGAAATGGACGTGTTTCTGGGCAAACAGAAAGACATTGGCAGGTAGTATCCTTAACCACAATCCTTCAAGCATTTTCCATGCACATTTCTATGTTCCTACTAGCTACCTTGTGCACCATTTTGGTCCCATGAAAATGACTGAAATATGCTACTATGTTGTGTTTTATCCATAATATTGTCAGGTCTATTGGTGATAGAGAATTCAGATAATGGCCCAGAGTAAATAAAAGATTGTATTTGCAGACATTGCCATACTGGTGCAAAATTTTAGGTTTGTGATACCATTAATATCACTCTTATTTTTATACAGTGAGGCTGAGATGTATAAAGTAAAGTGTCCATTTGTCATACGTGAACCTCAGTGGCACCCCTGGGATTCAAACCCACAACCTTCCGATTGCAGGGGCAACTCCCTAACCACCAGGCCACCAGCTGCCCCAGATGGACTGGCCTGTCTGGGGTGTATCTCCATCTCTTGCCCTGTGAGTGCAGCACATTTATCACCATTTCAAGTCAGCTTGTCAAAAGTAGAAAAAACAAATGATATCTGATGATGAACACGCACTGCACAGCCCAACTAGCCTAACACCCAGGTGTCTTTATTTCTTGAAAATTGCGATTGGATTTTGATCTGATCTGTAGTGAAAAGTCATACTGACCTCAGCTAACTGCCCGAGTCTGGTCATACTATAAATCGCAATATTATGGCATACTCGCATATCATGTGTTTGAACTGAAAGCACTAAGTACTGAGTAGGTACACTACACCTGAGCACTTTGGCCAATCATACTACCACCCAGCTGCCTGAAGATCTGGTCCTGGCTGGTGCCAGGACTGTCAAAGGTCCCTTATTAAGAGCTGGTGCTGGGCAGGGTGGTGGCAGTACAGTATGGTGCAGCGCCTAGCGGAAAGCCCGTGGATGTAACCTAAGCAGCTAGAGTGGTTAAGGACATTTTATATAACTGTTAAGCAATTTTTGAATGCATAAAGCCTTTTTTATAACATCCGAGCATGGGGTGCGCCTGGGACCTGTGGAGAGGGCAGACGAGGAAGGAGGGGAGAGCAGAAATGACCAGATCCAGCAGCCAAAAACTACATTTTCATTTGGCAAAGGCAGCACAGGCTGTGCCTAATGCACAGCATTGCCTTGGGTTTACAACAGCCTTAGCTCACAACAGCCTCGGCCACACTCCTGTTTGGAAGAAATAGTTAAAAACATGCTAATGTCGCTAAGAGTGAATTAAAATATATAGCATCATTTAATATTCTGCTGAAGACAATGATAATTTGTAGCTACTAGCTTCAGTTTGGTTCGGTTTGCTTAGCATTTTTTTACATCATCACAAAGCAGTTTTACAGAAATAGAGTCCAAGCCTCTATTTAACGATAAAAAAAAAAACCCTCCCTAAGAACATGAAGAACCACTGAGAGGAACCAAAAGTCAAAACCAGAATCTCCTTAATAGCATGAGGAAGAACATCAAAACTCAAAACAGGAAAGTCCCTCATCTCATCACATCTTTTTGGCTAGCGGCTGAAAGCTTGGAGCATTTTATGGAGGGGGCTGAACCAGCGAGGGGCGGCCTTTTTGGGGGTACAGTGCAGGGGTACAAGTGGCCCCTGTTCCCCCTCCATGCATCTCCCATTGAGGGAGGCCCACACTTAACCCATGACAAGAACTCTGGGGCTGATGCCAGGTCAGTTCAGATTCATTACCACCTTTATAACTGGTCGAGCCATGGTGCACCGCAATGTCAAATGAAACACTAGGAAACACAGACCATTAAAAACATGCCACTCTTTAAAAACGTCCACATGTACCACATCCACGAAGAGCAGTAAATCCTACAGCCTTTTAAACTCAGCCTTAACCTGCTCTTGTTTATTACAAACACCTGATTTTCTTATTGGTGCTTCCAATTGGTGTTCTAAAAGCAATACTTTGACTGAAAACCTTATGTTTTGGGTCACATAGTGCTTAGCACCAAAACTAGTGGATGTACAGTGATAGAAGACCTGGAGATATACATTAGCATTAGCGCTACCTAATCCTAAATAGAATTAGCTCAGAAGATGTAACATGG
Organism: Brycinus macrolepidotus; assembly: GCA_037974445.1. Lineage (NCBI taxonomy): Eukaryota > Metazoa > Chordata > Actinopteri > Characiformes > Alestidae > Brycinus > Brycinus macrolepidotus. Next base: position 30,331,159 of record JBBPCZ010000115.1, on the reverse strand, counting down.
TACATGCCCTGAATGCTGCCATCTTTGCTTGGACTTTCCTCCTTAAACCAGTGATATGAGTTGTAATCTGCCCTCGCTGACCACACTAGAGAGACAGAGAATCAGTCCTGATTGGCTGGTGGCTCCCTCTTCAGCGATCATTTAAAAAGCTGAGCTGTCCGGCTCCACACTCGTATGAGGGCATAAAAACAAACCATGATAGAAAGACTTCCCATACATTTGTATACCACACTAAAAGGAACTGAAACTCAAAAGGAGAAACTTGCTGAGAGCACAAGGAACCACTGAAAGAACCAAAACCCAAACTTTCTGAGACCATGTGGAAGAAGCTCTGAGAATAACCAAGACTTAAAAGGATAACTTCTCTAAAAGCATGAGGAAAACCACTGAGAAGAACAAAGACCCAAGAGGAGCACCTTCCTAAAAGCATGAGGAACAACAAATGAGGAAAAATCAAGACTTAAGAGGAGAAACTTCTTAAGTATATGCGGAAGAACCTCTGAGAAGAACTATGTCTTAAAAGGAGAACCTTCATGAGAACATGAAGAAGAACCACTGAGAAAAATACTTTAGAGGAGAACCTCCCAAAAAGCAAGAGGAAGAACCACTGAGAAAAACAAAGACTCAAGAGGAGCACCTCCCTAAGGTCATGAAGAAGAACAAATGAGAAAAAAAACAAGTCTCAAGAGGAGAAACTTCTTAAGAGCATAAGGAAGAATCACTGAAAAGATCCAAGACCCAAGATGAGAACATTCTGAAGAGCACAAGGAAGAACTTCTGAGAAGAACCAAGACTTGAGGAGAACCTCCCTAGGAGTATGAGAAAGAACTAGTGAGGACAACCAAAACTCAAGAGGAAAACCTCCCTTAGAGCATGAAGAATAACAACTGAGAAGAACTAAGACCCAGCAAGAGACCCGGGAAGGACCCTTAAAAAGAACCAATACTCAGAAGTGGAACTTTCTTTAGAGCATGAGGAAGAACCACTTAGAAAAAAAACAAGACTTAAGAGGAGAACCTCCCATGTGAAAAACTGCTGTGAAGAACCCAGACTCAAGAGGACAAACTTTTTAAGAACGTTTAAGAACCTCTGAGAAGCACCAACACTTTAAAGGAGAAACTCCAGCAACTCTTGACAAATGCAGATAATTGACAGGTTAACAAAGCTGGCAGACTGATGGTACCCACTCAGGGATAAATTCAGTGGCCTGAATTGAATTTTATTAAGCTTTAAAATAATCAGTACATTATTTGACCATTAGTATAATCAACAATGACAGCCTTGGATATTTTTGAGGCCAGTAGAATTTAAAACATCCGTTACCGTCAATATCCTACAAATCACTGCAACAAACGTTCATTCGAGAGCCATAAAAGTCTTGGAGCTTAAAGACAATAAAAACTGACCTCTGCACAGTTACCAAGCAACTAACAAACACCAGCGAGGAAACAATGCTGGTCCAGAGCTTCTACCCCCGATGACTCCAGCACAGTTCATTACTAAGCATGGAGCTCGGCTGACTTCCGCTGATGTCTCTGTGGGTCAGTGATGATATTAGTCATTAAATCTGTGAGCCAGAAAGTGCAGTAAACAGCAAGGGCAAACATCTTCTCTTTGTAGCCTTTTCAAAGTGCTCTTTGCCAAGTCCAGCGTCGGCAGACCTGATCTCAAAGAAGCCCTGTTCTTCCTTCTGAACTTTCACTTTTTTTTTTAAACTTTTTTCTAACTTCACTTTAATTTGATACAGTGAAAAGCTCCTTCAGAGCCTCTACGTCAGACATGTGAAGCAGATTAGGATCTAACAAGTGAAGGAGAGGTTTAATATTCAGTACGAGTCGTGAGGAATTGCCACTACAAGGCTGCACACAGCAGGGCCGGTCTCAGTAAATTATCAGTCTCTGGTTTGGCACGGGCCTTCTCAGCGAGCGACTCGACCAGTAGCGGTTCGAAGTGCGGCCTGGAACAAATCAACCTGAGCAACTTAATGAAGGCTGGCCAGAATCTGGCTGTGTGATTCCCTGGGAGGAAGGGTATTGGGGGGGTTTATTACTTCTAACAGGAAATAAAGGAGAGAAGATCCTTGTTATCTCAACGCTTGAGGACACTTTGAGGGATTTGTTGTTGTTAACAATACGCCCGAGTATTTTTTTAAATTTATAAAACAAATCCCAGTTTTAAAAGTACTCAAACTTCACACATAAGAACATACATGTCACCTAAATTCTGTATTAATGCACCAAGATATAAAAATAAAATGTTATGGAGATACTTAAAGGATCATTATATTGCTTAGCAACTATGGCTGTTACCTATATAGTGGAAAAACTCAATTTCTTTGAACTCAAAGTTCTATTATTAATTGACCATTGGTGTATTTTTTTCATATTGTACAAAAAACTGATTTAAAAATGCAGTAAGCCCTGAGAGGTCATGACTTACCATTGTTTTACCACTGCTCAAACTATGTGTTGTGGTAAAAGCTAACATGCTATAAGATAAGCACATGAAATACAACTTTCAGGCTAAAAGACAGTTAACATGTTAAAAGAGAGCTAACAAGCTGAAAGATAAGCCAACAGGATAAAAGACAACTAACAGGTTCATTTGGCTCTTACATTAATATCCTAGAATGAGAATTAAGAAAAAAATGGGAAAAAATATGGAAAAAATATTACTATGGGAGGACCGTGGGAAAGAATTCTAGAATATAGGAAAAGCCTTGATGGGCCTGACATTTTAATACAAAATTACAGTTTATTTGCTGAATTTAACATTTTTGGGAAAACATAAAATGTGGCCTGTGCAAAAGTTATGGCACTTTTTTCCCCCAGTGTTTTCAACGGCTGCAAATAGAAGCACTAAATGCTCATATTTAAATAATTGATGTCATTTGACACGGGATAGCACTTCTTAATCTTGAGGTTTCGTATTTAGGAAAACAGTCACAATGCCACACCACAACTCTGCTTTAAAAGTGAAGCATGTTTTAAATATATTTGTAAATATACACGGTGTGCCGTGATGAATATTTGCAGTGTAATTTGATAGCGTTCCAAAAAGAAGTTTCTTGTGCCGTGCCACATGGTTTGACACAATATTATTGCAGAAAGCCAAGCTTTATTCCTTAAAGCCAGGAGGAGAGGGGGAAAGCCCTCATTTCTATAATGTTTAGTCTGTACATAAGAAATCAGCTCCACTCTATGGAACAAGGTGTGCTACACAGGCCCCCGAAAGCAACCGAGAGAAGCTAACTAAAAATAACTCCGAAGCGTAGAATAATATTTTCACAGCGCACTGTACATGCACATGAGCGTGACTTCTGGACAGAAAGGAAAATACACAGAGATGATTTTTAGAGCTGTTTGCTTTAGACCTCACTCCATTTACCATGAAAATATTGTATTGAGTCGAGCTTAGCATGAATACCAAGGGCAGAAGAACAAGTGAGTGACGAGCAGAGCGATCCCAGAGAGATCCAAGCATGGGTGGACATGCTAACATTGATAGCATGATTGCATTAGCGTCCTGGCGGCTGAGCCCTGCTAACTTTCAGTCTGTGGGTGGAATGTTCCTTTAAAAGTGTGGAGTGATGCAGCTCCTTTGGGATGAGTTGGAGTGCCCAGAACTAATTACCCAACATCAGTACCGGACCTAGCTAATGCACTCGTAGCTGAACGCAATCAAATCCTCACAGTAATGTTCCAAAATCAGTACCTGGCCTTGCTAAAGCTCTCGTGGCTGCAATCAAATTCTCAAATTCTCAATGTTCCAACACCTAGCATTCATTTGTATGGGTGGACATGCCAAACTAGTAGGGCTGCAGAACCCTCCTAGCTTTCATTTGGGGGTGAATATTTCCTCCAAATAGAAGAGGATTGCTATTAAATTAGCCTAGCCCTGTGTATTTTTGAGATTCAGTGAGAAATTCTTTGTTAATTTTTAAGTCCAGACGGATGCTGTCGTTAGGGAGCACGTATGTAGAGGTGTGAGCTTGTGACATTGAACAGGAGGCATGTGGATGCTGTGAGACGTCGAGGCCGGAGGCCTCCCTTGCTCCAATGATCATTTGTGGTTTAGTGAGCGTACGCCTGGCCCACAAAGAGGCTTCAGAGAAGTTCTTCCCTGGCTACAGCGCGCCTGTTCCATCCCAAATATGAGCTGCACTCAAAAGGGGAAATCTTCTGACCATATCCCACCCAATTTATTCTGGCCCACACTGCCGAAAGCAGTTTTTTTTGTATGCATAGCTCTAAAGCTCTTGCTTCCCCGGCAAGGAAAACTATTAAAAAAGGAGGCACAACAAACAAAAGAAGAAACAGCCAGCTATTTATACCCAGCCTCGTAAAAGGTCGATTAGGGAAGTATTTAGAGGACACGTCCTAATATGTTTGCTTTGTTTAATCATGGCTTTGCTCGCCAGTTTGCAGTGGATGGCACATGGTCGCTTAAAAGGTCCCAAGAACCTCCAGATGGCCATTAGAGCAAGCCCTGCTCTTAAAGAAATGGCATCTGTTTGGACCAGAACACTAGATCACAAAGTTTGGTTTGAACCTAGGGACAAAAAGCATGCTGTTTCTGAGATGTTTGGGTACTGGGGAGGGGGCAAAGATGGAAAAACTGCTGCTACCTGAGGTGGGAGATAAGTGGAGTGCTGTAGTAAACCAGCAGGGCTTATTCTGGTGCCTGTTTTTAAGACTTTTTTGGATTATAGCATTGTGCTTAAAAAAATGTGTTCAGCTACTTAAGGTACACTCATTGATGGCACTGCTTGTATATTCTCTGTAAAAAAAAAAAAAAAAAACTGACCAGTAGAACAGGCCTCACTTGAGCCTAAAGTCACCATGAACATGGACTAGAGGAGTATAAAGCCCCCAGCATTGGGCCGTGGAGTTCCCTGGAATAATGGAGCCCCCACCCCAGCGCCATTGGGATAAACTGGAGTGGCAATTGTGATCCAGAACTGATTATTCAGTACCTGACCTCACTAATGCTCTCAGGGGTACAATCAGATCCTCACAGCAACATATTCCCAGAAAGGCAGAGGCTGTCTCTGCAGCATTGCTACCCAGAAGAAACCCTGATGTCTTCAAAGATATGGGCATGTACTCGAGGAATGCAGGCACAAAGAAGCACATATAAGGTGTCCACCAACAGTAAAGGTATTCTAAGACCATGCTCACCCACTAGAAGAACAAAATCTACCTTAGAAGTCTCTGCCAAGGGAGAGAGTGGTGACTAAACAAAAAGCAAAATTCTGACCAAAATTGACAGTAATGTCAGACACAAACAAACCCATTCAGAATGAACCCAGAGATCTCTAAGCAATACATCCTCCTAGGGGTTGAAGACACCTGCCTTCATTTACTACAATAAGCTAACAAAGTGATGAGTGAAAGCCCAGAAGAAATTTGTCTGCCGCCCACACACTCCGACAGCATTCCCAGCCTGGCTTATCAGTAACAATAAACAGAAGCGATCCAACACCTGCAAGTTATGGAGTAAAATCAAACAGACATAATGGAGATTGATGGCAGAAGATACCAATGGCCTCACTTAGCAAGCATGTGTCCAGCTCCCTCGGGTCAAGTGGCAGGATGGCCCTGCCCTCTAAAGGCCAAGAGGAGTGGGAATTCTTGTTATCCTGAATGAGCGAATTGCCTAAACATAAGTAAAGGATGCAGTAAACGTGAGCAAAAGCAGAGCTAGGGAGCGCACTTCACAGATGACCACTGCTCATAAAAAATAAAAGCCGTTCGATAAGACATCCTAGCAAAGCCTTGCATTGGTCTTCTGTCTGGGACAGTATGGGATATTCTGGGAAGATGCTGCTAGCATGTTATGAAACTTCTGTTTTGTTTACATTTGTCAGAAGGTGTTTATCAAGCATTTATGTTTGTATTTGTCATGACTGAGTATTCTGTATTATCCCGCTTTGGGTAACAAGCATATCTTATCCAACACCATATATAGAGTAATGGTGAGATTATGCTAACAAACAATGCACTGGGCAATAGATGGTCCAGGCTGGTTTTCCCACACTTTGTGACCTTAGAATTCCCAACTCCAATGTTGGTTGGCTTAAGCATATGTCATAGAGAGGTATATCAAAACAATGCAGATGTTTTTTCAAGAACAACCACGACACCACTGTCTGCAAGAAATTGGTGATTTAGTCCACCACACTATTAGCATATGCAACTGACAGAAAGGTCAGTGTTTATGTTTATCCACACTGAAAAACGATGTGGTTCTTTCGTTCCATTGCCTCAAATGCTATACTGTCCTAAGAGCACGTACCCCTAATTCTGATCTCAGTCGAGAGAGTCCGAAAGCCCACAGTTGTGGCCTTCAGCGTTCTCTGTCCACATCTACACCCAGTTTCCCCCTGGCTCCTGGAGGATTCCATGTCCTGGGGGGTGTTCTCTCATACATCTGCTCTAGTGGTTTTGACAGGTTTCCATGGTGACGTGTAGAAACAGGGGGAAAAAAAGGAGAAGGAGGTCAGGGAGCCTGTTTGGCCATTGATCTTTCTGGGTTTCACAAAAGAATAGAAAAGAAACCGGCCTTGCAAAAACGTCAAAACAAATTTACTTCTCATCTGTATTGCTATTTTGCTCTGGCTGCACGTATAGATTATGACTTATTTAAGAGCAATAAAAACCCTCGTAAAAATAAAGCCCCAGCCTCAGAGCCGGACAACTGTGTAAGCATCGCTGTAAAAGTCGTAACGGTTTCTTTTGTGCCTTTCTTGTGGACACAGGTGTGTTTCCAGTGACCTCTCCTCTGCCCTGGGCCGTGACCCCTTTGAGCCAAAGTTAGCTATGCACCAACTAGCCACCCTGGTGGCAAATTTCCTTCCCTTCCACCCTGTTGTTTGGCGTAATCCATGATAAGTGTTTGCAGATCCTTCCCTCCCATTTTGGTCAGGTCAACTGGATCTTCTCAAGCCCCCCATTTCACTTCAACGGTAACTTGACAGACCCAGAACTGGGGTCAGCTAGCCTCTCTGAAACTTTGTCGTGGCTGTGTTTATCTAAAGCTCAGTGGAGCACACAGCCCAGAGAACGGGGAAAGCAGGATTTAAAAGGTGGACTTAGCTTGGAAGTTGTTAAACTAACAGTATGGAGGTTTGTGATGGATGGAGAGGAGAACTTCATCGCAGGATGGAGGGGTCACCAATTAAAATTAGTTATACAATAGTATCATAAAGATTCTACTAATAATGTCAATAACCGTGTCTGATTACTTTCTTTTGGTGGAAGTAAAGTGCCATAGTCTACCTGCCGTGTCTGCTAGCAGCACTTTTCTTCTTCTTCATCTTCTTCTGCTTCTTCATCGTCTTCTTCTTCTTCTTTTTCTTCTTCTTCTTCTTAATCTCATTATTCAACTAAATATATTTTAAATGCAACTGAACATTCGGTTGAATGTAATAGATTTGATTAAATCCAACCTTAAACCTAACCTTAACCCTAACCCTAACCATAACTTTAAGCCAAATTCCCAAATCCCACTCCTAACCCAAATGCTATAGATAATCAAATGATAGTTTGTTGACACTTCAAGTATCTGTAGATCATCAATAGCGCCCAGTCAAAGAAAAAAATGAAACCATAAGAAGCAATCCATAACTAATAACCTTCTAGAAAACGTAATTTCTCTACTTAGTACTTTACTTCCATGTTATTCTCTAAAACAATCATTCATTTAATCTTTAAAAATATTTTTTAAAGTGAAATTAAAACTATCTACAAATAGTTGTTTAATTGTGGCCCAAAACAAACTTTGTTTTGTGTACATACATACATATATAGGCTTACATATAAATATATATACATATATATTTTTCAGTACACACATGTCCATATTTAGATTTTTAGATTATTTGTATAGTGTACTTTTTATACTGTACTGTTGTGTGGTATAGTTATTATTCTATTGTTTTTGCTGCTCTTACCTTTGTACTGTCCACTTTCTGTCTGAAGCAATGCGAATTTCCCACTTGTGGGACTAATAAAGGTTTATATTATTTTATCTTATCTTTTAAAGTAAAATTAAAAACGTTTTTGTAACGTTGACAAACTCAGGCGTAAAAGTGTTTCCTCTCTATTTTTAAGGCCGTTTTTATAGTGTCCAGAGTAAAGGGAGGATTCTGCTGTACTCTTCTGTGATTCATGCCTTGAGAGAGATCCGCATGGTTTATGCGCGGTCAGTGACACTGCGATCAGTGCCATGCTGCATGCAGGGCCAGTGTTTGGCTAACCTGGATCCCTGCAGTTATATTACTGGTCCATGTTACACTAGTCCTGCTAAACCAACACACCTAGCTTCCGCTGAGGCCCAACACAGGCCCGGGGTTACTGAGCTGATAATGTGCGTGTCCCTCAGTGTTAGCTTTCCCCCTGTGCGAAAACATTCTCGTGAACTAACATTTGAACTCATAACACTCCCAAAGGGTCTCCGGCAACCGTGACTATGAGATAATTAGTTCCCATCCCAAAGGAAAGAAATCATTCCAGTGCTGCTGCTGGATTGGGGCATCGGCTTCGAAATTGACCTGCTTTTTCTTCAGCACAACAAAGATCTGAGAACCAGACCAATTTTTCTAAATGTACAATGTACAAACTCTTCCTGAAGTACAAAATACATTTATATATAGTAATTCTGGTCATTGCTTCATACTGGAGCTGACGTTTAACCTGCTAAATCATGTGCTTAGCATTCAGTTATCAAACTAAAAATATTATCCAGTATCTAGTATGCTTTGAATTATTCAGTATCTACTATGAATTGCTTAGTATCTACTTTGAATCTTTCAGTGCCTATGAATTATATAGAGCATCTACTATGGATTATTCTGTATGCACTATGTATTATTCAGTAATTGTTTTGAATTTAGTATTCGCCAGGAATTACTCAGTATCCTCTGTTTGTTTTGAATTATCCAGAATCCACTATGAATTATTCTGTATGCACTATGAATTATTCAGTGTCTACAATGAATGTTTCAGTATTCATTATGAATTATTCAGTGGCTGTTATGAATTATTCTGTATCTGCTACAAATGATTCAGTATCTCCTATGAATGATTCGGTAACTATTATTAATTATTCAGTATCTACAATTAATTATTCACTACTAGGTATGAATTATTAGATATCTACTATGAAAATGACTTTTTGTACTTATGAGAATCGGAAAGTGGAGTGCAGGTCCACATACAGACCCATTGAGTCCACATAGAGTTTCTAGACCCAAATGAGAACATGGGTAACAATGTCTGGAAGCTAGAAACTAGCAGTTCTCATGGTGTCATCTGTGTAATGCTAATTAGGAACCCGTTCTTATTTACAGTGGCAACCTGGTTTGTTGTAATAACAGTAACGACAGCAACTCAACAAGCAACAGGTAGAATTAGAAAATATATCAACATTTCACAAAGAAAGTGAAGAAAACTACCAAATGATTCTCTTTCACTTAAAATGTTCATAAATAGGCCCTTAACGGTCTAATGTCTAATGTAAGAAGTAAAAGTCTACTGTTAAGAGGTTAACCAGAAGAAGCAGAGGCACTGATTGATTTCATATGGCTGGTATATGAGGTCCTTCCCTCTTCTAGGACATGCACATTGAAAATAAAAGTACTTTCATTTCTATCTCGTTTAATGCTGATGCCAGATCTGCAGGAGGGGAACCCCCTGTGGTATCTCCTCATTCTCTTTCTCTCTCTCGCTCTCCCTGTCTGAGGATCTTCATAGATAGCACCCACTCAGGCCTCTTTGCGGTTCCGCTCTTGACCACGGCTCAATGAGGCAGGGAGGACTTAGCCCGTCTGACGTGGCGGGGTCACGGTGAGATCGGAGGCCACCTCTGAGCCTTGCCGCTGCAGGAGAAACAGACAGAAGACACAGCTAATTACAGAGCATGTCACGGTGTCACAGAGTGGCGCCATCAGGTGGGCACTTCAAACGAAAGGGCCCCCCGCCTAGGGCCGAGGAGTAATGAGCAATGTCCATTTCATGACCAAATCCCGAAAACAAAAGCCAACGTCAACACGGGAAAACCTTCCTTGGTGGTCTGTAAGTATCTCAGATACCCAGTGAGTTCCGGTGATGTTCCTGCTACAGGTTTCTTGGAGATGCTGCCATGGCTGGAGTGCACCAAGAAACAAGACCAGGTGGGATGCTGGTCTCCAAGTTGGTTTCCCCAGGTTTTAGTCCCGGCTTTAGTTTGTTTCATTATGTTAGTCCTCCTTCCCAAAACCAAATGCTTAGGTAACACACCCTGTGTAGGAGCTCCAAGCTCCATGAGGCTCATGGTTGTGGGAAAGTTGATGTTCAGGACTGAGTGTTTCAGGATTGAGTGTTTAGCACAGTCAAATCTACTATCTACCATCATGTTTTCAGTAATTGTTGTGAATTATTCAGTTTCTACTCTGCATTGTTCAGTATCCACTTTGCTTTATGCTGTGTCTACTCTGAATTATTCAGTATCTAGTATGAATTCTTCAGTATGTAGTATGAATTCTTCAGTATGTAGTATGAATTATTCAGTAGTATGAAATATTCAGAATCTAGTATGAATTATTCAGTATTAATAATGAACTATTCAGTATCTACTATGAATTATTCTGTATCTACTTTTTTCCTCTATCCTAAACCCGCATGCTCAGGTCACACGCCCGTTTATGAGCTCCAAGCTCCACAAAGCTCTCAGTCACAGAAAAGTGAATGGGCAGGAATGTTGCCAAAAGGACACTCATTTTTAAAACATGGTTATATGCTTATATATGTTTATATGTTCAACATCTCTCATCTAATATGAACTGAGTATAGAAAGTACAGTACAGCTTTAGAATGAAAGGTGAAGAGAAAAATCTCACGCCATCAATGGGAAAATAGTGCAGTGTGGAGAAATGATCTACTAAAAATGTTAAGCGTGATGTCAGGAAGCACTGCACATTAAATAAATATGGAATTTAGTGGAATTTAAACTTGATTTTGGGTGCCTGATTGTTTTATCGTGTATTTTTATACATATGCGCTTGTGTGCAAAAGTTTGGTGCATAAATGTGTTAAGGGACATATATTTTGTGTTGTATTTTCTAAAGTGTGTTAAACTTAGTCTAATGAGTTCAGCATTCACCACATGTTTAATCCACCTGTGGGCCAAGAGGTATTTAATAAGAGATTTTACCAAAAACTCTCTGATCATCACATTTAAAGAGATCTAACTCACCCTGGAAATTCTTATCATCAAATCTCCACATTTTCTATCTGTGTGAGATGTTTAAAGAGATATCAGCAGCTAAAGCAGATTAAAAAGACAAACTGAAAGTGAAACACTGAGTGAATAAATAGAAGATTGTGCAGTAAAATGTGCAGAAAAAGCCATATTCAAGTGTGTTCTCGGCAAAGTGTGTAGAAAACCAACAACATGTGTCATTTGACCCTTTGTGTTTGGATTTTTGCATATTTATTTGTACTTTTCTGTATCTTTATTTTTGGGGGAACATCATGTAATCAGGTGTTATCCTGCCAGATTATTGAGATCAAGTCAGTTTTAGATCTGCAGCCCAGGCTGGATTAGGAGGTCTTAGGCATGTGTTCAAATTCTGTCCAAATTTCAGGCCTGATTAAAGCTCTGACAGAGGAGTCAGGAGCCAAGACTTCACTAACGTTCTAAAAACAAGGCATGTAGTTATCTATATTTGTAGTTATTTGTGTTTATTTTAATACTACACAGACAAGAAACACACTCATTGCCCAGATAAACAGTTATAACCATTTTAATAACACACAAAGCTTCTTAGTGCCGTATTGATTTGAGTAATAATTTTGTAATTTTATTATTAGGCCAATGGAAAATAATAATCACATTACCTTCTTTTACAAGCTGGAACCGGAGGAGGTGTTGGGCAGTGGGGACAACAGCCCAAAGATGGTCAGTGCCCTCCATGACCAGCTCTCAGAAACCATGGAAACCCATGAAAACGAATGAAAACGAATGTTTACTGGAACGGGCTGCTGGTGTTTATATGGAAAAGACGTGGTCATCTGATCATGGATCATGGTGTGCAACCTGCTGCTGAACATGTGGACCACACTCCAGACAGCATCACTGTTTCCTACTAAAGCCCACAGCCTGGAGGAGGCATGAAGATAGGGGAAGACAGAAACTCAATAACACAATTACACAAATGAGATTAAAAGGACAAAAAGCTCGCATATTACGCTATTAGTGTATATCAGTCACTGGAGTGTTTATAAGACTTACTAAAAACCAATACAAACCTTTACAAAACTGAACATTCTCCATGATGGAGGCTATTGAGCAGAAACCCTTCCCAATTCCGCTCCCACACACACACAGTATTTTAAGGGAAAAATAATTAAATATATGCAAAACACATACATACATATATCAGTGAAGGGAAAAATGTATGTGTATATATATATATATATAATTTTTTTTTTTTTTTTTTTTTCTCACTAAAGTCCATTTTGGAACATTTTTACACTTTAAAAGACTTATGATGCAAATAAGCTGTAAGCTCCTTATATATGTAAATTTGTTGAGTTTAATGAGGTTTTTGAAGCTAATTGATTAGCTAGCTGGTAAGATCAGCTGTAAACCCTAATATGTTAGACTCAGACAAATTAAAGCATCAGGTACTTAAATCATTTTGAATGTT
>JBBPCZ010000115.1:30286861-30305295 GCA_037974445.1 Brycinus macrolepidotus | reverse complement strand
CAAGCAAAATCCACCCTCCTAACACCCCCCTCTACCCCTCCCCCCCCAAGCCCCCTCGCTCACCCCCCTCCCCCAGTCTACAAATCGAACCCCCCAAGCAACTTCCCCCCAAACCCCAGGGGTTTCCCATCCTGACAACATCGGTGGCTTGATGCCGGCTGAACATTTACAGTATGTCAAAATTTCACCCACAGAAATGGTCCAAAATGACTTTGAATAAAACCTTGTTGCCTTAATACTACATTAAGTGTCATGAATATTTTTCTCTGCGTCAGATTACCTTATGTGTGTTGGGTGAGATTTCTAAACACTGCACGGACAATAACAGTCAGTCCACCATTTTGTCCCTCTGTTTCCTCTCTCTCCCTCCCTCTGCCTCCTTCAAGCTCTCCGCCTACGATGTCTTCAGAACGTTCTGCCAGGAGACGAGTCTCCTTCTTACAGTTTGTTAATGTTGGTGTTGGCTGAAAGTGACTCGCACTTCCCACTTAGATCTTCCTGGAAACATCCTCTGTGCTTCGTTGCAGCCCATGTGTTCAAGGCAAATTGGCTCCTCTGCTGCTCAGTGTACACATATATAATTCCGACCTGCCATGTTACCGTGCCATGTTCTCACTCCTTCCTCTCTCACAGCTCGGTGACCTAGTAGGAAAACAAGAAAGCATCACACAGGTGCCCTCTGGGACCACCATGTGATCCAGGAAGGCAATGACATTTTGAGAATTTTAGACCTTCACTTATCTTGTTTTTCAGTTCTTTACACCAGTGAAAGGTGGTGGCACTCCATATTAAAGTCTATGTATTTGAATGCAATGTCATTAAAGTTCCTGTTGGTGTTGGTGTAATGCTCAGGCGTCAGGAGTTTATGTGCAAATTAAGCCACGCAAATGAATTCACTGTTTTTGTGAAGTCACAAAAAGCAACGCATTTCCATCTACCACCCGTTTAGCCTACAGCAGTTCAGCCACGCTTACTCACACCAAGGTCATAAGGAGTGTTTCTGCTCAGCCTGCCTTCTGAATGAGGCGCAGTACAGGGCAGCCAAACAGAACAGAGCTAATTTACATATTTCAGACTTAAAGGCACAGTAACAGAAACAGACTGCTTAATTCTGAGTAATAATGAGTGATTGGGAGAGGGTTATGTAGAAGTTAATCATGTCTGTTATAGGACACAAGTGAACCCCAGGGGGGTTGTGAGATAAAATGCTTGAAAAATATAGGATATGGGCCCTTTTACATGCCCATTACAGGAACACTGTATATGTTTCCGTATTTCCGCACACACTCAGTTACGCTTGCCTTCTCCTGCCTCACCTAAGCTCCCTTCGGACTCTCTGCTACTCTGTAGTGGGCTGTGAGGAGGCAAGGCTTGAAGAACCCTTCCAGCTATTGGTAATCAGTGTTCTTGGCGCCATAGACACTCTTCCAATTCCAGGTTTTATTTTTTTCCATGTTTTGGTTGGAAGGGGGGTCCAGGCGATACCATTAGAGCAAAATCAGATAGCAGCGGTTTATCGTTCCACAAATTATTTACAATGGCAACAGGAGCCGAGTCCCAACAATCACAACAAACCCTTCCCCCCACCCCCCCACCCGCGCAGGAGCCGTCAGCCCCTTATATCTCTATCAGTGCGACGGCTAACTCCGCCGATGGCCGAAACCACTGAAAATTACGCAGCAGCCACAGAATCTGACTTGAAGGAGCTGGACGTGAGTTCAGCAGAACATGTGCGAGATAGCCATCATCTGCAGAGCTGACCAGCCTCTCCACCATCCTACGTCAGTCCCTAATGCAACCCATTTAGACAAACAAATTGAGGCAAATTTACAAAGTCATTAACCGTTTATGTGCCATTAAAATAATTGCTCTTCTGTAACAGGCAAGAGAACAAGCAAGCTTTTTGAAACTATGGTTTATATTTCTTGCAAGGAAGTTTCATCACCTAATGTTTGCACATACTCCTCATTTTCTCATCTTTCTCAGAATTCTTTATCCTCATCTTCTCATCTTTCTCAGCACTCCTGCTCCTCATGTTCTCATGTTCCTCAGCAGTCCAGCTCTTTATATTCTCATCTTCTTCAGCACCTCTGGTCCCCAATCTATCTCAACACATCTGCTCTCCATCTTCTCATCTTCTTCAGCACTCTTGCTCCTCATCTTCTCATCTTCTTCAGCACCCGTGCTCCAATTCTATTCATTTTCCTCAGCATTTCTGCTCCCCGTCTGCTCATTGTCATCAGAACTTTTGCTCCTTATCTTTTCATCTTCTTCAGCACTCCTGCTCTTCACCATCTTACCTTCTCTAGCACTCTTGCTTTTTATCTTCTCATCTTCTTCATTACTCCTGCTCATCATCATCTCATCTTCTTCAGTATTCTTGCTTCTTATCTTCTCATCTTTTTCAGCACTTCTGCTCTTCATCTTCTCATCTTCCTCAGCACTTCAATATCTCCTGTACTTTCTTAACATTCCATCTCCTCGTCTTCTTCAACACTTCTCTTCCTCATCTCAACACTTTATCAAGTAGCATCAAAAGCTCCACCCACAGAGTTACTTACACTAACAAGACTTAGAATTTTGTCCCACTCTGACTGATCTTATGAATGAATATTAATTTGTTGATGAAACATTTATGTCTCACCTTTTTGTGCAAAATTAGCTAAGACCTTTGCTTTCACATTTCTGGGGCTTCTTATACAATTTCTATGGCATCTTTCATGACAGCTTTTATAAGATTATATTATATTTTAAAGCATTTTTACATTATTTATCCATGTCAAGACTAATAAAACTGAAAGCATAGCTACTTGAAACACTGGAATGCTGCTAAAGAGCTGAGAACTTGATCAGTAACAGTATTATGGTTGCTAAGCAGTAAGAACTGTTAGATGGGGGTTGGGTTGGAGTAACACAATTAGGAATGGGAGATTTAATTCATTTGATTGGCCAATGTGTATATCTTCTAAAATATTATTATTTAAATTGCCAGCAGTTTTTGTACATACTTTTTGTATATTCACACACCTCCCTGTACGAAAAAGGGGGCTTTAGGTCTTCTCAGGGCTAGTTAAGACCCTCCCCTTAATGCCGGGTGGAGCACAGAACCAGTGGAGAGGAAGACCGCCATACACCTCCTCCAGTGAGTCAGTTTCTTAAGTAGCCCTAGCTTGGTGAGACACATGGCACAGCTGGACCTTGAACCTAAACTGCAGCATTAGCTTTCACCTGGCATGCTGCCTGAGCAAAACAGTTAAGAACACGTTGCAGTGCGGTTTATCTTTCTCCTACAGGCCTGTGTTTCCCAATCACTTCCAGCTGTCACTGTCCGGGTTTTCCAACTGCAGTTTATCTACCTTCATCTCAGCTACTCATCGGACCTGGCAACACACCTTCTCCCTTTTATTTCCCCACCAAAATCACACTGCAGTTCCTTTGTGATTTATTAGTGTTCTGGGAAACAAGGAACTGGTAAATCTTATCGCGTTCCTTCATTGTTCTCAACTTTTCCAATTGCCATCAATAAGAGCTTCATCCTTTGGCAGGACCACCAAGAATATGGCGGGATCCATGCATAATAAAACAAATTGTAATCCAATTTCAAACATGCACAGGCATTCGTTTTATGTTTTTTCCCCCGCAAAACATGATATTTCACAGACAAACAGGACATCTAAGGAAAACAACCTTCCATGAATCTTCTCAGGAGCCCTTCTGTCCTGCCATCCGAAGAAAGTTCCATAATAAACTGCCTTTCCTGTATCTTCCACATACCCACTCTGCATGCAAGAGCACGGCTCCCGACAGCAAATTATCCACATGCGTTTGGTTTAAACTCATGAACGTAAAGCCCTGCTCTATAGCATGATGGTAAGTAGCGTTCCAGGAGGGAATTTCACATACCAGCTGCCTCTGCTCTTTTCCAGAGATACTAATTGGCTGTCTCTAGTCTCCTCTTCTTCAAGGAGGCTCCGGGAGAGCTTGGCTGTGCAGTGGCTTACATGGAACCGGGCCAGAGCCTTAGTTGGGTGAAAAGTTGTTCCATCAGCTGTCAGCAATGGACACTGGACACTGTATGGCAGGAAGGGGGAGGAGTTCGTTAGCAGGCTGACGTGTAGTGAACCCCACCCCTCCTCAGACTAAGATGAGGGGTCCAAGGCAAATAGGTTTTTAAAACATATGCAGGCGTTTTTCAACATAATCTCTATCTCTATCACTGGCCACACCCACTCAGCCAAGCCCACTCACACAGGTTTAATACATTTACTGAATAACTAAACCACTCGTCCGGCCTTTGTACTTTCACTGACTAACCCTTTTCACTCACCCAGCCTCCACTAAATAACAATGCCCACTTGCTCACTAAAACAGTGATGTTATGTCTCAAATTAAATTTCCCGTAGCAAAGGTAACGAGAAACCCGTAACCACCAGTTGGTGGTCTGGTGGTTAGGGAGCTTCCTCTGTGATCGGAAGACCATGGGTTCGAATCCCAGGATGGCCAGTGGCACCACTGAGGTACCCTTGAGCAAAGTACCGTCCCCACACACTGCTCCCCAGGCGCTTCGTCGCTGGCTGCCCACTGCTTCACTTGTTGAATGGTTTAAATGCAGAGAAGAATTTCATGCTGTTCACATTTTACACTTAAGAGGCCCCAGTAATATTCAGAAACTGACTTTGAGTTTAAATGTTTACTCAAAGATCAACATCCAGAGTCAAGCATATACAGCTTGAGTGTCTGTTACAAGTCTAAAGAGCTGCTATAAAATATAAATACATACCGCTGTTAGCCTGGGGCTAGCCTTACATTAAAAATGTAAGGGCAGTTGTAGAACTTAGCATTAATATAGGAAAACAAAAGAACAAAAGTGAAATACAAGACTTCTGTACGTACAGTCTCCATGCACTGTGCTCCACCACTGTCATACATGGCATGTTATCCTGAAAAATACATTAAATTTAACCTGTGGATAAAAAAACACAGCGAGCAGAACCAGATCAAAAACCCTGGATGAAAGGTGCGTGGTTTCGCTCCAGGTCCAGCTAGCGGCCAAGGGAAGATAGTGTCAGCTCTTGTGGTCTCTTTATGTTGTCTCAGCTGTTTCTAGGCTTGTTTCTCACCTGCGCCAGAGCTTCCACCTGCATGCTGTGGCGGAGGGGGTGGGGGGAGGATCAGAGCACACTGTGATGACAAGGCACGCGCCCCTGGAGAGAGCTAATTGAAAGGGATCCATGCTGATGTCAGAAAGGACAAGTCTAGCGATGGAGCAGGCCGGACCGCCTGAGATTTAAAGGCGAGTTTTACCTTGCCTCACCTCCCCCCAGCATTCACAGCTGCCAGCACACCTGGAAGCCTCAGGAGGAGCAAGGATGTCAGCCGCTCAGGAGAGTACGCGCTGACAGGGCTAAAAGGTTGCGCAACCCTTATGAAGATCCAGCGGGTGATCTGCTCTGAGACATTCTCCAAAGAGCTTAACAGGGACGTTTTATGATGCTTTGTATTCTATTTCATGTGAGGAGGGGTAAGAGTAAGAGGCTCATTATCACTGTCATATCAAAATCTTTTTACCATTTGATGCTCCACATCACATTTCCCCCATAATTAAGTGGTTAAGGTGTACTTCAGAATGGGTTTGATGTGAAACGCTCCATTCTGGAGAAACTATAGTCAGAACTGTTCAAAGTGGTGGTGAATGGAACCAGACGTCTGCCTCCAAAAGCTCTCTTACAGAAAGTTATTACATGAAATGGTTATGAATGTGCTGCATTGTGCCTGTTTTGAGTTTTGAGAGGCTCTTTCCTAAAACTAAACCCATGCATGGTGGAAGGGTACATGCAGGGCACTGTGAGGCAAAATAGTCCCCAAAGTTAGTTAGTTCAGATTTATTATTTTACCATTATTACAATTTCATATAAGACATGTAGCTTCACTGGGAGTCAATAGGAAATAAAAAGACGTCTGGTTCCATTCACCACCACTGTAAAGAAATCTGAGTCTCTAGAATGAGCCATTTCACACCAAGCCCACTCTCAACACTCTGTTTACAAACACTGAATTATGGGGGCATTATGGGGGATTTTACTTTAAATGTATTCATTTGGTCCAGTGAAGTGCAAATTTCTCAGGACAAATGGACCCAAATGGAATTTCTGGGAAGTCTTGAAGAAAGTTTTTTTTGTTTTGTTTATGTTGTTTCTTTTGTCTTTATTTTTAATATTGTATTTATTGTAACAGCATGTGAAAAAGCACCATGCATGACCTTTGTAAAGTTTTTTTTTTTAAAGTATTCTCATGTTCAATTCTTTATACACAGCGGTGTTGTATGTACCAGAAGGCAAACGTCCACATTACCAGTCCCGTATTTTTACAGAGCGCGCTGGTGAACAGGATTTTCTGCTCTTCGCATTTCTTCCTGGCTCCTGAAGGCTTATGGGATGCTGTGCATCTGAGCCATCTGGGGTTCCTCCAGGCCTGCAGTGCCGAGAGTCCACCCACACAGCCGGTCCCGCCGGGCCTGCAGCCTCGGAGATTACGCTAGCCTCCTCCGCTTATTTTGTCTGACTTTCATAAACAAGTCCCGGGGTCAAATAATCTCCCCATATATCTGTCTGCGACTCACGCCGGCTGTTTTCAGTATTTGGACAAGCATTAATACCCCCCCCACCAAATACGCTGCTCCGACAGGATCTTTTAAAAACTCTGGTGACCGCGCAGGTCAAGCTTTGGCTTCCCTAAAAACAGTTCCGTCATGTTTTGCTGTAGATTTGGGCCACACTGGACGATTACGGTGCTTATTTAAAGTTACTTTATCAGCCGTCGGCCATACACTTACTGATCTCACCGTCCCGGTGGAGGCTGGATGACGTCATCGGCAGAGTCTCGGCCACTTCCACATTCTGGGCAGCCAAAGGAGGGCCTGCTAGTCAAGTGGCAGCGTTTCTTCCACCAACTCCGAAGGTCCTGGAGTAGAAAAGAGTTACGGATTAGAGCCCAAAACATAACTTTTAACTGATTTATTCTTTTCAGCACTACTTTAACCACTTAAATGTCTTTTAGTGTTTAAACTCTTCACGTAATTTGTAATGTCCTCAAATCTTTTAATGTTAAACATGCAAATATGGTGGGTCAGTGTTTTTTATGTTTCCTCACCTGTACCCATAAAATGTCCCCATGAATGAAACAAATTACAACATAACAATAAAAAGTCACAAATAAAAGTTAAAACATGTTTTATAAATTAAAAGAACACACATTTTTGCCCATTTGAGTCATTTATTTGCTGAGCTTCAATGTAAAACACAAAATTCAAACTTTTTTTGCCACACTCTATGTTTCCAGTATGTGTATTATGTAAAAACCATAAGGCTGTATTTCTTCAAAATTGATCTTTTTTTGTGTTGAAGAGGGCTGAAAAAGATGCTAGGTAGACTTGTCAAAATAATGTAGTTTACAACTTTATTTATTTATGGTAATAAATTACATTGATGTGACCACTTTATATATAGCATGGTGATAACTGAACAATTCATTATGATGAGTAAAATGAGGTTAATAAGTTGTGTACGGTCTGGTGTTTTCTCATTGGGTTGGGGGTTGGGGTTAGGGTCACTCTCTGAAGGGACTCATGGATCAGCTTTGGTCAGTACTGAGTTAATTGCTGTCATGTCCTGCGAGATGTTTCTCTTTTAAAATGTGGAGATCCCTTTTTTTGTTTATTTGTTTGTTTATTTGTTATTTTGTGGTGAAGTAAGCAAAGGTTCTCCTTTTTCTTCTCGGTTCTTTCCTCATGCTCTTAGAAAGTCCTCATGCTAAGTCTAGGTTCCTTCAGCAGTTCCTCAAGCTCTTCAGGAGGTCCTCATTTTGAGTCTCGGTTCCTTTCAGTGGTTAAATGATGTTCCTCATGTTAAACTAAGATAGTGACTGATAAATGTTTGGAACAGACTGTAGAAAATAAATACACACCGGATTTAATGTTGCACATCCATGGCTACATGCGAGAAACAAGTGTGTGTGACAGGATGTGAAGGCACTGAGCTCGGCAGCACAGCTGAGAACCAAAACGCATGCAGTGTTTTACATTGAGATCCATCCTGGGAAGCTAAACAGTGTCTCTATGGTGTGCTTGTGCATACATGCTGTGTGTGTGTGTGTGTGTGTGTGTGTGCGTGTGTGTGTGTGTCGTGGCCCTGTGTGTGTGTTGGTGTGTGTGGTTATATAATCAGCCTGGAGGCAGCCTGTCTGTAATTACGGGTTAAACACCTTCACAAGGGCCGAAGGCAGGGAGAGGCGGAGCACATATGGTGTCAATACGTTTTAATTACTCTCTCTAATTCCCTCTTTCCTGTGCTGGACGTGCTAAGACACACTTCCCCTTAGAGATTTATCATCGGCCTGCCGGCCGCCAGTCCAACCTCTACAGTGGAGCCACAGTACCCTCTATTGACCGCACGCATAAAGACCAGTTGGGTGATGCTAACCAGAGAATGCTGCGGTTTACAGAGTAACGCGCTATTTAGTCATCGCATGAAACCCTTTTCACCTAAATGCTCAATCACCATGGCAGCCTACAACCCCGGTTAAAAAACAGACAGAAATAATTTACCTCTGGCATTTCTTGATTGACTGAAACATTAAATTCAGCCATTTTTTGTTGTTGGAGTACAAAATCATACACTTCACTTGATAGACGATATGACTAAAAGTTTATAGACACTTTCTCCTCTGGTTCTTTCTGTGTGTGTCCCTCATTTGCTGCGGGAGCAACCTCTACTCTTATGTCAGGATTTAATTGCATTCAGTCACGAGAGCATCACTGTGGTCAGGTACTGACGCTGGAACTTTGAGGTGAGTATTTGATTGCATTATGGCATGACAGCATAGCAGATAATGTTAGATGGGTCACAAATGCCACTCCAACTCGTCCCAAAAGTAGAGGATGAAGCTCTAGAAACCACAGAAAACCACACAGCCCAATGCTGGGGGACTTTATACCCCTTTAGGCCACGGACACAGTGAACTTAGGCTCATATGCAGCCCATTCTGACAGTCAGTGCTTTTCTCTAGAAATATAAGCTGTGTGTGAAAGCTAGCATCAGCAATGGGGGCAGCTTCAAGGAGCTGGACATTGCGATCCTTCATTATGAATTTCTTGCCCACCATGTTCTCAAATCTAACATGATGTTTATGTTTGACAGAAACAGTACTCCACCTGATTTTCTTGCTTGAAAATACAAAAATTACTGGTGCACCTTAGAGAATGCAGACTTTTTGAGTCTTGGTTCTTCTCAGCAGTTCTTCCTCATGGGCTTAAAAAGGTTCTTCTGTTGAGGATTGATTCCCCTCTGCGGTTCAACTTCATGCTCCTTGGATGTTTCTCCTTATGAGTCTTGGTTCCTTCAGCAGTTCTACCTCATGCTCTTAGGGAGGTTCTTCTTTTGAGTCTCAGTTCCACCAGCAGATCTCTTATCTCTGCCTCGGTAATACTCATTAACCCCTTCATTTCTCTAAAAGCTGCTTTGCCACAAAAGGTATGTTTTAAAATGTTTAAAACTATAACGTTTTATTAAATTGAATATCAAATAACATATCTCTCTCTGCATTTTTGATGCAGTGTGTTACTGATATGTTCATTGTCTTCATTCTCCATAATCTTGTTGGAGAACACCGAGAACGAGGAATATAGTGTAATGCCAAGAAGCAGCGAGATCTGTGTGAGCACCGTGAGCCTTAATATTGCAAACAGATGACTGGAGGTCAAAATGAGACATCCATAAAAGTCCTCAGAGTTCATTCATGTGACCCTCTCTCAACCTATAACTACCTTGGTGTCTCTATTAAAGCTCAATTCACTCCCATTATTCAGTTAGGCCTTGCCATGAGCCTTTACCTTTGCTCTCTTTACCACAAGCTGGTGTGTAAGATAATGACAGAGCCTGTGAGGCGAGTTGGGGAAGGTCTGATCTGGATTTTCTGTGATCTGGTCTCATTTACCTTCAGCTTATAAAAGCTGAGCAGGAGCAGGAGTCATGTACACCAGTTTTTGTTTTTTTTTCAAACGACCCAATGGACTGCATAAAAAGAGGGAGTCGGCAGGCCTCTGTAAATGACTAGAAGCTGAGGTTCCAAGATGGGAACCATAGCCTAAAATATATACTAATCCATTGCTGTGATGATCTGGCTCTGTGGGTTCTCCAGCATAAAGTATACAGATCCAAGAGGGCTAATAATCATGTCTGCTCTTGGCAGCCGAAGTCTTAGGGTTTGTAGACTGAGGTTTTCCAGTGATAGATGTGGATGCGGACATTGCTGAAAACAGATAGTAGGCACCCTTTGAGGTAGCTCATTCTCAAGATCTCTTCTCAACCAGTAATGTCCTTTGGCAGTCGTTTGGGAGTGACTGATGATAGCAATAGAATGTGCATGAACATTTATGTACTGTTAGGTTTGGTGGGAGCAACAGTCGCGTAGCGGTACGTGGCAAAAAGAGAACGTGGAAGCTGAGACTCTGCTGCAAGATCTGGCACAATGTAAAATAAACCTTAATATATTAAGTTACACATAGTAAAAACAGCGAATATCGCTGGCTTACCGCAAGCCGGGCATGCAATAACGTTATGCCTCATTAGGAGTGAGTACCTACAGGTTGCCGTCCTGTGTTCTTCAGTGGGCGGCCCATGGGCTCCCCGTGCCAAAGTAATGAGCCCTGCGGTAGCTGGATTCTACAGTAATTGACATGAAAAATTATTGCCACAGAGAGGAAAACCATAAGCCTAAATACCACTTTACTTCTGTTGTTTTCCATGATGGGATTTCTAGCTCTTTTGTGTCGAATTCACCTATGGATTTCTGTGAATTATTGAAAGGGATTAAGTCCTGAGCTCATTATATTTGTAAGCAGTTAGAAATATGGACATAAGAAATACGAACTAAGGTACAGTGTGGCAGCCAGCCAGGTATCCATAGATACTTTAAGGTGCCCCCAGGTGTGCAAGCATAGACCAACAGAATGGCCTCTGGAGCAGTGGCAACCTGAGGTCAGCAGCGGTATAAAGCTCCACAGGAGTTCTCTGGAGTGGGGGAACTCCATCCAGAACATTAGGAGTGGCGTCTGTGATCCAGAACTGATCATCAGTATCCAACCTCGCTGATGCTTTCATGGCTGCAATCAAATCCTTACAGAATTGTTCCAACATCAGTACCTGAACTCACTTATACTCTCATGGCTGAATGCAATCAAATACTCACAGCAAGGTTCCACCATCAATGTTCCAATGTAGCTACACTCTTTTTAGGGCCATCTGAAAAGTAAGACATTAAATGAGGGAACATTCTGTTTTGGTACCAAGAGGTGGAGTCTATTGAGATGTTTGGCAATGGCAAAGCTCCTGTTTAGCCTGAGTTCTGGTTTGCTAGCTCCACAGGAGATGTTGCCTGAATAAAGGAAACATTTGCCATTTACAGATTGATTGTGTTTGTGCTGCAGTGAAGGACTTTCAGTCTAGTGTCTTCTACTCAGACAGGAACCAGCGGGCTGTTGTTAGCCCGCTGACCGGGCAGACGGTGTCTGTAATATCTTTATTTTCTCTCTGAAGAGTTGAACAAAGAAATAACAATGATGGAATGTCCAGTCGGAGCAGAGCGCCAAGTAAAACTGCAGCAGATGTCTGGGGAGGAATCTCACTTATTCTTGAGAAGGCTCTCGGGAATTTCACCAAGTGAAGGAGTCGTGAGGAGCAAGGAAGGGAGAGGAGGGCTCAGCAGAGAGCCGGACCATGTGGTGAAAGCTTTTGTCTGAATCTGACCGGCCCTCTAGGGTGATGCCATTGGGTTGAGAGCATCTTAAAAGCTGTTGTTCTCTGAGAGTTGTAGGTAGCTTAAGTGAAAGTGCAGGAGCGCAGTTGGACGGCAACAAGACGTGAGCAAACCACAAAGACACTCTGCAGGTCTGGAGAAAAAGGCAAATGACCAGACTAAACAACAGAGTCCCTGGCCAAAACAAAACTCAGAAGTATCACCAAGCATACCTAAAATGTTTTTGTGATGCTATAGCCTCTACGTCACCTTACATCCACCATCGAACATCCTGAATTTGAAAAAGTCTGAGAACACCTGATTTAAAGGAACCAAAAGGGTTTGGTTATGGCATTGCGCAAAGAACCCTTTGGCCCTGTTAATGTGCGTCTTGGGTATTTCAGTCAGACCCAAGTAGAGGTGTGAACGCACCCAAGATGCACTGATTGTTCAGACCACATTTGGAGGTGGTCTAGGTCGCATGTGGCCACATTCTTTAAGCAGAGTGTACACGAATGTTTCCTGGGCCATGCTGAAGGACCAGCCACTCTACTGACATCTACAAATCAAAAGTACTCACCAATTCCCATGCCTACAGACAGACTACACCTGCCAAGTGCATTACTGCTCCCTGCTGGTTAAAAACAACTCGCTGAGTCTTTCCAATTGGAAGTGATGTTATGTGCATATAGAGTCCGGTAAAGATCACAAATGGTTATTCGAAAACAGTGTGGAGACACATCCTAATGCCAGATGTACTCAGACCTGATGTACTCAGTGTAGTCCATTTGTGACTGAAACACCAGAAACACACCTTAAAGCCATGGTTATTTGAAAAATGGTATAGGAGAAACACTTTTGG
The DNA here is from genome assembly GCA_037974445.1 of Brycinus macrolepidotus. NCBI lineage: Eukaryota > Metazoa > Chordata > Actinopteri > Characiformes > Alestidae > Brycinus > Brycinus macrolepidotus. The sequence continues at coordinate 30,292,643 of JBBPCZ010000115.1, read as the reverse complement.
TTCCTCTAAATGTGTTCTCAGACCATTTCAAATACTAGATGCTTCATTGTGGATGTAATGTAACAGAAATCATTAATGTAACATTATTATAAAAACAGAAAATTAATTATTGTCAAGTCTTTTTGGGTTTATGTAGAAGGTTTCTGAGTGCAACCCTTTTAGGCACCTTTAATTTATTGAACTGCAGTGTTTTGTATGACTACAGTCACAAAATGTACATAAATTTGGTGGAAAAGCAGTATTTAGTTACATACTATGAACCACAAGAAGAACTTTATGCTCTTCATGCCCATGCAAAACCCTCACAAAGTTCTGCTGGGAATAGTAGGAGGAGCTTAACCAAACATGCCTTAGCTAACAGGTCCCATACTGTTACTCCAAACATTGGGTCATCCCTAGTGAGGCAGAATAAAAGGTCAGGGGATGAGGCTACAACTTCTAAATAGTGCCTTGGCGTCGCTACACCAATGTTATCCTTCCATTACTTAAAGGCCAGTTCTGCCTGGCTCCAGTCTCTCTCTCGTTTTCTCTCTCCTTCTCTCTCTCTCTCTCCACTGAAAAGCTTTAACTGACCCTTGGGAAACTGGTGCAAGCTCTAGCTCTCCTGCTGATGTCTAGAAATGGTCAATTGCCTTTGCACTATGAAGAAAAATATTTAAGATATAAAATGGATTTTATGGAGCTGTTCTTATTCTCTTAGAAGATCGCTCTCACACACTGCCCACGACAGTCTGATCTACAGCTGTTTTCATCCCTTCTCAATACAGTCGAATACGATACTAAAAAAAAAACAAAACTGGTGTTACATTGTGCTGCAGCACTGACTTAAGGCAGGATCATATCATTTACCCAGTTTCCAAATTACCAGGAAATTAGAGACATGCACCATTCATATCTACATACATCCAAAAAAGACCACTAGAACTAATCATGAGCAATTCAATGATCTTGTAAAGAATAGGGGAGAAAAAATGGTACAGTATGATATTTTGGGTTTAAAATGTGTCAGTAGGGAATAAGAAACATTGTAAAAAAAAAAATCTATCTAGGGAGATAGATAGGGAGCAGCTGCTAAATGTTTTTTTCAATGTCCACTTCACAGGTCTGTTTTGCTAAAAAAAAAAAAAAATGCAAAAACACTTTACATACATTAATACACATTATTATTGTTGTTATCTCTCTTTTTTAAATATATTGTAATACCCAATATGTAACAAATCAAGACTAAGGGCCTATAGCGATCCCCACTCTTAACAGACATACACTGGCATTTTAAATCAAAACATTTCATTTGCATTGTATCATTAACAATTTCCATTTGTTCCTGCCAGTTAATTAATTATTGAGTACATTTTGCAAAATCATTGCAGGAGATTTGCAATAACTGAGGATTTTCCTCAAAGAGGACAAGATCTGACCAACAGTTAGTTCCGTAACATAGCCATGACACACATTCTTGCTAGTCTTGATCTGCTGACCTGTTGTGCCCTGTATTATTCCACCTATATGTCTAATCTATACAATAAAGCCATTCCCTTTGGTGCAATGGAGCTCGAGATTGGAAGAAAAATGCAGGAGAAAACCTTTCCATGCACTGAGGTGACCACTGTCATGCCCAACTAACTTTAATAGTGTGGTTTATTGGGGTGCCAAGTGGGGCACATATGTTGAGGCTTCTGAACAGGTATCCTAGACATCCCTTAAGCTAAATATTGAGCTGGTAAAGATGAATCCAAGTGCAGGGGCGCCACTGGACAAGCATGAAATCATCCACATGGGTAGGACCACACTAAGGTACGTCCCCTTACCCCACATCCCAAACCTTCGCCTGGTGACTCATTACCACCTGTAGCTGAGAACCTTTACAAGCTTCCCTCCCAATGGTTCCCAGTTACCCCAAAGCTTTCCTACCTAGAAAAGGTCTGGAAAGAAAGCAAGGGTAAATAACATCCATCAAGTCCAAATTTACTGTCCTTTTTTGCAGTCGGTTGCAAATATGATTCCTTTTGCTACTCCTTGAAGTGGGGTTATGGTCTTTGTATGTCCTCAGGAACATCGCTTTAACAGTGCCCTCCCCACGTATGAGTCATTTGTCATGGGACAATCTATCACTCTGAGTAATGCTGTGGATGAAGGGAAAGGCTACAGTGAATTTACAGAAGGAGAGGTAAGGAAGCTGTGGGTGTGGGGAGATGGTTAAAATGCCCGGCCTCAGCAGCGATTGGTTCTGAAGTCATGCACCATCAAGTGGCCACCCTTGGGGTTCTGATTTGGCAAGGTGCTCTGGTGGGATGTTTTTGCAGTGTAGCAGTGAAATTACAAAAACAGCTCATCTTGATATAGAGCGGTAGATTATGTCAGATTTATTTTTCTTCAAGATTTAAGCTTTACCTTCTCTATCTCTGTGCTATGTTTATATAGTCCACTCTTTTTTAGAACAGGCAGGAGGAAGTTGGGTAAAGAGGGGGAAAGATGTTTGCAAGGGTTTACAGTTCCTCCGAATCATCTTAAATCCTTGTCTTTGATCTCTTGGTAATGTGAGAATATTTGGAGTCTGTGTTGGAGAGAGTCATTAGCATTACTGCCTATTCTGCTCTGTGGCATTTGCTCAGTGGGACTCCGGGAAGAATCTGTCTTTGGCCGCTGACCATTTTGCTTCACGTTGGAACAACACTGGAAATGCAGATATTGATAATGATCTAATGAACTCTGTGGTCATGACAATGGTCAAGCCACATACTCGCCACTTCATGTATGACCCATGAGACAAGAAAAACATTTAACGATTTTTGTGTGGAAAAAAATAACTATAAAAAGAACAGAGAACAGAGATCAAATGTTGGTTTTAAAAAATCAGTTGCACCAAAAGGTCATTTTGAGCTTAAGTCTATGAAGAAACATGCTTTTTGGCATGAGGCATGATTTTATTTCTACTTGGGCTAACAGGGTACACCCCACCAGCCCAAACCCACCGACCTGGTTAAATGATGTACAGTACATACGTTCAATCACAATGTAAAACTGTTATGAAAGCAGTTGTCAAGCTCTAATCAGTACCTCAAAAAAACAAGGCATTCTCCTAACACATTTCTTTTGGAAGTATTTTCACCTCTTGTAGGACTCTTCTGTCCAATTTTGTCCTGTGCTGTAACAGACTCCATTCTTTGGGAAGGTCACTTACTGTGAGGTGCATTCAGCTACGAGAGCATTGGTGAGGTCAAGTACTGATGTTGCAACATTCCTGTGAACTTTTGATTGCATTCAGCGATGAGAACATTAGTGAGGTCAGGAACTGATGTTGGAACATTGCTGTAAGAATTTGATTGCATTTAGCCACAAGATCATTGGTGAGGATCAGGTACTGATGTTAGATGATCAGTTCTGAATCACAAACTCCACTCCAACACATCCCAAAGGTACTGAGAACTGTCTTTATACCCCCCTAGTCCATAGGCATGGTGCCATTAGACCCACTAGTCACTTGCATAATAAGTGTAATTGATTAATTATAGTCACTTTGAGAAACATGTAGGCCAATTTCTGCCCCCTAGCTTTCATCAGGCTGAACTGCTTTCAGCATACACACACAAAGTCTGGCACTCTCAGTGTTAAGACCCTATTTGAAAGGTGTTGAGAGTGCCATAACATGGCCCACCTGTGGAATATATCGCAGTAAAATGGAGAAGGTAAAATAAAAATCTTTATGTGAACAATTATGTTGAGCTTCCATCTGTAAATCAGAGGAACAAGTGAGGAACATGTGGAAGCAAAAAGACAAAGATAAAGACAAAAGCGTACCACTGCAGGACTGAAGGTGCATTTTGGTTTCACTATCTTTCAAGTGAGAGAAATGACCTTACAATATAAACTGCATTAGTCATCGTGTACGATTTCCCCTTCTGATAGTATAACACTTCGTCTTAGACGAGTCTTTGAGGGTTGATGGATGACTTACTGTCAGCAAGCACTTCATAAGGCTTTCTCTTATTACATAATTGGCTTACAACATCATAAGGAAAAGGATCTGTTTGATATTTCATGCCTTCAGTGGGTCTTTTTGGCTTAGGGCAATCCACGAGTCCACGAAGGAAAGCGCCACTGTCCGTCCTGTGGGTTTTGTGTTGAATTTATCTTGGCCGCCAGATGCATTTCACTCTGATGACATTGCACAGACATTTCCAGCTTTCTGTTTTACCACCATCCATCTCTCAGCCTGTCTCCCTCCTGCTCTCCTCGAGAAGAGAGAGTTATGTCTCCCAACATGTCCTCTCTCAGGGTTGTCTCGAGTGTATGATGGGGCAGTAGAGTGTGCGTGTGTGTGCCTCATGCCTCCTCATTACCATTTTGGCAGCCTCAGGATGTTCCTGCACCCCCATATGCCCCTAGGTCCTATCTACTGATGAGTGATGGGTAATAAAAGGCAATGTCCTGCCCTGGAGCGTGTTAAACATCTCGCTGGCAGCTGGGAGGCGATTCCTCACTGTCTGGTTATCCTTGTACCCAGCACTCCACAGGCAAGCGAGGGGGGGTTCGAGCTTTGGTAAAGCCATCAGGATGTAATATCATTTAAGAGCTAGGCACAGAACACAAATAGCACTGAGGAAAAATGAGATACAGACCTTTTTTGGTGTAGTTTCTTAAATGTAATTGTGGTATAAAGATTTTTGATAGATAAGACGTCTCAATAAGAATCGTCAGTAGTCAGCTGTCGAGAATCAATCTATATCAACACAGAGACCAACCACCAAGGAGGAACCTGTGTTTGTTGGTAGAAGCTACTTTGCAACAGTGATGACAGGTACGCATGGACATGGGCATGAGCAGAATCCCAAATCCTTCAGCGCCTTCCCTCAAAGTATCCAAACTCGACCCTCCGCTTTGCCACTTTGTCCATCATCTCAGGCTCTGCTTGTTAGGAGAGATGATGGCCTGATGTAGGCAACACCTAAAGAAAATGGCATGGAGAAAAAACATAGCCCACTGAGGAATGAGTTATGATAACCCAAAATGCAGGTCCATCCTTTGGTTGGTAACTCCATTTTTAAGAACAAGAAGAACTCTTGCTGCCTGCAAACATTAGTGTCCATTAGTGGTTTTGGCATGACCACCACCAAATGTGGTGTTGAGTGGGGATCTTTGCCTGTAAGATGTTTGGGTTCACCTCCAACACAGCGCATCTGATTTGGGACTGTATACTGGGGGATTGCTTCGAGACTGGAGTTGACAAACACTGCTCTGTCATCCATGTGCAACATCCCATTCATGCATAAGTTAATAAGAATGGTCGCAAAGTAAGTAGCTTGTGTGTCATTGCAAAATATATTTCACTGTTCAACCGAAGAGGACACAAAGAGTGTCATGAAATCCATGACACAGCTGACCCTTAGACCATGCTTGATATTACATGGTTACATTTTTCATGGGTGGGTCTAAGCTAACTACCCACCAACTATTAATCCTAGTTACCTCGCCACTGACCTTTCTGGATGCCGCCTGAACTTTGAACCACACTGTTTCACCAAACTATGTTTTAATTTTTATTATCTGTGGTGTGTTTGGGCCCTTAGTGGCTGCTGATACTGCTGAAATGGCCTTGCCTGGATTTATATAAATCATTATTGTTGAATTGCTCTCTTTTAAAGCAACTTTCAATCAAATCAGTCAAAAAACAACTAAAACAGGACTCATTTACGGTATTTAGCAGGCGCTTTTATCCAAAGCGACTTCCATTCCCTAACTACAGGGGACAGTCTCCCTGGAGCAACTTGGGGTTAAGGGTCTT
>JBBPCZ010000115.1:30272497-30286761 GCA_037974445.1 Brycinus macrolepidotus | reverse complement strand
CTCACTAGGGGCTCGGACCTGGATTCTGTAAAGCTGCTTTGTGACAACTTGGTTGTAAAAAGCGCTATATAAATAAACTTGAATTGAATTGAATTGAATACACCCAAGCTCTGGTGTGTATTTTCTAACCGGTTCTTGACATTAATGACCTGAAATAAAGACCTGGCTGTGTTACATAGCAGTTAATTAACATCTGATTTCAGATGACAGTTGGTATTCATGTCCCTCTCAGGCAGAGCAAATAATCAATTAAAGTCTTTCTACTCATGAACTCAATATACTGTAAGTGGTAATTAATATGGTCATAGAAGCACTGTAAGTCTGCATTCATTGAGATGGTTTTATTGGAATGGTTTACACTGTATGAAGCCAACAAGTCCTGAACTCTATCATTCATTCCAAAAATACACTCAGAAATAATGGCACTGAAGGCAATATTAATATGCCACTTAAGACACATAAAGCAACTATGCTTCACATCTTTAATCAGTGCACTCTTTTGTCTGCAAAAGTACTTAAAATAAAACGTATCAAAATAATGTGGCAAAGCGCTATTTTCAAACATTTTCATGATAGCACAATTCCCCAGTCCGGCCTCACATTGTCATTACAAAATAGTCAGTGCTTTAGGCAGTGAGGGAACTAGTGTTGCTTTCCTTTTATAAGAACAAAACATTTACAAGGTTACTTCTGATCATTATAGACACAGACATGGAGTATAAACATCTATTCGATGTCATACCAGCATGCCGTTTCTCCTGAAAGCACTTTTAAAAACTATATTCATCAGAAAGGACAGCCTAAATGCCTGGATTCAGACGTGTTCAACTTCTTGCTGGTCTGTAACACCTTCATCTGTTTTCATCTAACATTCTCAGCTCCTTCCTTGGCTAAGTGCTCCTGTGATACATGTGCAGGCTCAGTGCATGGCTGTCCGACTACCTTGCGTTCTTCACTGGATTCAAACACCTCCGAGCTGTCAGGGGTAATCACAGAGCCCACGTTGAAGGTGGATTTCTGTGCTGTCATCGGCATGGGAACAAAGCCATGATACAGCACGAGAGGGGGTGAATTCACAATTTCCATAGACTGTACTTGTGGTACAGAGGCTTCAGGTGACCGAACTGGCAGTTGGACATAACTTCCTGTCTCTGGATCGAAAAAGGTTTTCGTCTTGATCTGCACTGGCATGTCCACAACAAAATATTGCCCCGAATCAGGATCCTGCAAGAGTTTCCTTTGGGTCATTGGGAAAGACTGTGTTACGATACTGGCTGTCGTAGAAGCGTAAGCATGTTCGACGCTGTTCTGACGCACAGGTGCTCTCTTTGAAGTGCTGAGTTTCTTTGAGGGTTCACCATTTATTTGGGAGATGCTGCCGAGTTCAGCTTTATCACTCACATATCTGTCCAAGCTGTGAGCCCTTCGGTCCAGTTTATCAGGCAGATATTTAACACTGGCACGACCCAGTCTTTCACAAGGAGCATCTACGCTCCTGACATCAAGACCTTTGCATTCTAATTTCTCTGCAGCTTGCTTTTCACTTAGGCGGTTCTTTGCATCAGCTTGGTTACCGATTAGATCACCATGGTTTTCATGTCGTAGTTTCCTACTAACATCTATCTCCTTACAGTGTTTCTCTTGTCTGGCATGCCTTTCACTTTGGAGAGTCTTTCCCAAGAGTTTGTCGATATGGTTCTCTTCGGCAGTTTGGTCTACGCTGTGCACTCTGTGGTCTGACCTGCTGTCACTGCTGTGGTGTCTCCGTTCAGGTCTGCGATTAGCACTTTTTTCACTGCTCCGGCCTTTGCGCTCGGATTTGGTCTTGGCCTCCGCTTTCTGGATCCTCCTTGTGGTCAGCTTCATGGCACGACGCAGCGCTTTCTCTGTTTTTGGAGGGACAGCTGGAGGCTTGCTCTGAGATTGATTGTCAGTGCCACTGCAGGCAGATCCAGATCTCTCACTTGCTGCCTTAGATCCCTCAGTGTCCTCCTTAGGTGCTGTGTCTTCCACAGCATCTCCCATGCTTGTTCCACAGCTCTCTATTCCCTCGGAAACAGAGCTCACAGCAGAATGCCTCTCATCTTCCTCAGGCACTGAGAGACTATCCAGCTGCCCTTTTCCGTCCCTGCTTGTTGTGAATTGTGAGGCTGGAGGAGATAAGGGATTCATCAGTGATGGATTGGGCTGGGGGCTTTGAACAGGAGTGGAAGGTGGGGTTGGAGAAAGTATGATTGGACTTTGCATGTCTACACAGTCCTTAAAGAGATCCAGCTCACCCCTTTCAGATCCACTTAGGCTCTCCCTGGGAGACCATGGCTGGCTAAATTCAGAGACACTTTTATGCAAGATAGGCCTTACAGTTTTGGTTACAGGGGATGAGCTAAATGTGTTGTCTTTCACTTTGAATAAAGCAGGTTTTCCCATTGTAGGGGAAGACGCATTGGACTGACATGTTGGTGTTAGATTTCTAGCTGATTCTATTAAACAACGCACCCACCCTCCTTTTTCCAAATCTCTTGGAGGGGATACTACCCTGTCAGAAACACATAGTTCACTTGTTTGCTCCAAGTTGTCTTCATGTTTTCTTGTTTGACTTGTCAAATCGCCTTCAGTCTGGGATAGTGGCCCTTCTTTTTGGTGTGAAAAGGAGGATTCCTTTGAGGAACCTGAAAGTAGGTTGCCTTGTTCTTGTTTAACATCTACTAATGGTGAAGGTTCAGAATGTTTCAGAATATCATGAACTGTAATGCTATTCAACACACCATTCTCAGCTTTAAATGATTCTGATGTTTCCAGTGTGCTTGTGGTTTCTTTCTCAGAATCACTGTCAGGTTTTACCTTTTTTACCTTTTCAAGGCCACTTAAAATCTCTCTGACATTAGAGTCTTTACTATGGTCTTTGGATTTGTTTTGACTGTCATCTGGTTCCCCCAAAACCCCAGGAGCACATCCACTCTCCGTTTTATCTGTGCTGTCTTTCTCTGTCATGATATCATATTCAATAGTTTGGACATCATCACATGCTGTCTTCTCCTGATTCCTCACAGGTGGTTTTGAATCTTTGTCAGATACATTGTCTGAATCGATCCCTGTTACAATATGGTTATATTTTGTTGCCACAGTTTCAAATGCAGGAGTACTCACTGGCACAATCTCCATGGGTTTTATTTTGTCCTTTTTAGGGTCAACCTTGGGACCCTCTTCTTGAGTCAAAATTTCCTGGACATTTATGCTTTGCACTCCTTGCTCTCTGTCAAATTTTTCCTTAAGGGTTGACACGTGTCCTCTCATCGGTCCTCTATCCGTTGGTTGATTAGGTTTCATTTTCTCCCTGTTTATTGATTGTTCATTTCCACCTGATTTGTCAGCTCTTCCTTCAACATCTTCCCTTCTTTCTGTCTCATGTCTTGCCTCACTTTGAGAATTTGCTCTCCCTCTTCTAGGAGGAACATTAGGTTTGTTCTTTTTCTTAACAGCCAGCTCGCTATCATCATTAGCAACTCGCAAATTCTCTTTCATAATGCTTATATTTTTAGAAACAGGCACTTTTTCCTTAAGTTCAGTTACCTTATCCACTGACTTGACATTATCAGTCTCACTTTGTCGACGTCTGCCAGACCTGTCTCTCTCCGTATATTTTATCTGTCCAGCTGCACACTGGCTGTACTCGGCAGTACCTTCCTGCTTATAAGGCCCAGCTAAATTTACCTCAGCCACATGACTTTCACCATATTTGGTATCCCTTTCTGACATACTTTGAACGATTTGGCTTCTAGGTTTAAAATCAGAGGTGCCCTTCTGACCTCCCGTCCTCTCTTTTGTAACACTTTCTAATGTGTCCTTCTGACTTGATGCTAACATATTCACCTGCTTATAATTGTCCTGAAAGCCCTTAACCTCATCTCTGTCTGTGGGCAAAAAGATTTGGCTTTGCTTTTTTCTTTGTTCTCGCTCAGCAATCACTTCCTCCAGCGCTACTTTTGCTAGTTCATACTTATCCATTACTATGTTCTCTTTCTTTGAAACTATAGCTGTCTTAATTGGCACTTGTTCCTTTGATGCAAACAGTGCTCTTTTGGCAGATGTGTTTCCTTTCATATGCAGAGGATCCTTTTTGGGTACACTTTGTTCATTGTGAGTGCCAAAAACATTCATATCATCTTTTATGCTGAAAGCATCATTTTTAACACCTTCTCTGATCGATGCTCTGTCCTGTTTCCTATCAGCTATGTCCTTTGCTTTTTGCACACCTACATTCTGTTTACTTTTCCTCCCTTCCCTGACATTTGCATTACCTGACATCCTCGAGAGTACACCATCATCATTATCATCATCTCTTCCTGCAGAAACCACGGTCTCTCCACCATATTCATGTGGCACATTATCTACATTAACACATCTTTGACTTTTGATGTAGTTGTTTTGCCTTGCTGAGAATAAATGCTTAGGTTTCGGTTCCTTCTTAAGCCATTCTTTATCTTTGACAGGGCTTTGCTCTGTCCTCCCTGTTCCTCCCATGTTCTGTTTGTCTTGATTTCTGCTGCCTGACAACATCAGTGCATCTGATCTTGTGTTGTGCATCTTTAGAACTGCAAGGGGATGTTTTTCCTTTGAGATACTCTCAGCCCGTACTTCTCCATCAGTTCTTTTAGTCTTGGTGTGGCCCATGTGGGTACTTTCTCTGTTTGTGCTGTCAGTAGGCTTGTTGAGATGGATTACTGGTGTATGTTTTCTTTGCAGTTCTTTACCATTGTTTTTAGATGCATGATCAATGTTCTGTCCTTTTTCATTGCTTTTGTCTGTTTTAGCATGAGAACCAGGGGCAGCCAGCATTTTCATGGTTTTTGCATCAGAATCTACTGGACCAGCCTTCGGGTACAAATTTAAAGATGGGTATGTGATTTTGTTAACTTTCAAAGGTTTAATAGGAGAGTCTGTATTTCCAGCCTGCAGCAGACTTAGTGCCAAGAAGTCATCTGGCAAACCCCCACTTACTTGTCCACTTGGAGGAGAGTTTTGTTGGCTGTCAGTCTCTGGGAGAGGGCTCAGTGGAGAAACTTGGGGTTTTTGATGTACAGGTGATTTGACTTCAGGAATCTCTGAAACCTCTGGACCATTTTTGGCAGGAGACAGTTTGTTTTGGTCTGGATCTAAACCTTTGAACTTCGGCGGACTGTACATTGCCTTGACTCGTTTTCTATTGTCTTTAAGATTGAATAGCAGACTTGATGCCATGGATTTGTAGCCTTCCCTTTTGATCTCAGGTGATGGACGCATCTCTGTTTCAGGGAGCGATGGCAGATCAAGGGTAGAGGGTGTTAGAACAGTCTGAAGTACCTCTGAGTTTCCCGTTCCCTGTCTGGAAGGTATGACTGGAGTTAGCAGCTGTGAAATGCTAAAAGGAGTTGAACTTGAGGAGGCTTGTTCTTCCATTGTTCTGACCTCCTTTTTATTTGGTAGCACACCTTCTTCTCCAGTTTTTGTCCTTTCATATGCAAATGAGCTCATAATGGACTGACCAATAGGGACTGCACTTTTTGCTCTGCTTCGGTTTTTCCTCCAAGGGGCACCCGAGTCCCCGTCAGACTGACACCTCTGCTCTGAGCTGTTGCATGTCCTCAAAATCTGAAGCTGAGTCTCAGTGTGTGTTTCCGGCTCACTTGACTTGGTGTAGCTTTCTGTATTTAATGGCACAGTGTTCAAAGTCTGGGCTGCTTGTTGCGATTCCTCAGTTTCTGGCTTTTCTTGAAGTGCTGGGAGTGGGCTGTGTTGGCACTCCTTATTTGACTCTGGAACATGCAATCGGTGTGACATGGTTAGTTTTTTGTAAAGTGGGGAATCGTACCATTCAGGTGGCCCATTGCTTTGGAAAATTTCTATGTTCTCCAATCCAAAAGGAAACTTATTTAAGTCCCTCCATGACTGGAATGGGCTGAACTCACTGTGAAGGAAGAAGTTTTTGGAATTTAACTTCTTTAGTTTACTGAATTTGCTGTGTTTGCTTTTGGCTGGTTTCCCTGTAGATGTATCTTTGCCTTTTTCAGAAGATTTAAGATGATTCTTGACCTGAGAAACATGTTCATCTGCGAGATTGTTATGATAATCTGAAGAAAATTCGGACAGTTCTCTTTGGATGCTTAGCAGTGCCGATTTGTCCCACGAGTCCCCATTTGTTATCTTGGTGCTATCTCCATTCTTCTTGGCTGAGAATGCTGCAAAGAGTGATGAGTCTTTGTTGATTTGCCATGATGTGTCAATCACACCATTGAGCGGGTGAGCCCCTTGTTTCTTGACGCCCAAGAAACAGTTCTCTTGAGTCTTCTTGGGTACTTCTTCAGCTAGTGGCTTGTGGCAACTTACTGGTGATGGTGAGAACTCAGAGTCATTGTAAATTGCCTCATCACCAATGCATAGGCTCTTAAAGGCACGGTCCGTGAGGTTCATAACCTCCCGATCTGTCTCATCCATAAAGTTATCCAGGTAGCCGAGATGCTGCGTGCCCGCTTTAAGGCTCACATGTCGTTTCTCTAGACAGTTCATGGTTAATGCGTAGTCCTCCTTCTTCAGGCTGATGTCTCAGGTTGCCATGACCAGAATTTGACCACTATCATGATTTTCCTATAAAAAAAAGACATAAGGAAATATTGAATTTGTTCACTTATGCAGGCTTTCTTTTCAGAGTATCTAACCTTCTTTGAAAGTGTGTGGTTAGCCATCTTGTGGATACGTACAGTGAAGAGAAATATGCCATGCCAAACATGAGCTATTTTTAGAAGAGGGCGGATGTCTTTCTGCCTTTCCCAACACACAAGCCATGTGCACCAGTCATGACTACAAGAATGAAGATAAACAATTTCAGCCCCTTGGCTTAACCAAAACAGCTTCAGTATTTTGCTGAAGTTCAGTCCTGTAGTAAAGAGTGGCTCTATTTTTGACACTAGATGTCAGTATTAGAAAATTTGTTGGTATTTTTTACATTTTCTGTCATGTCCTTCTGTAAAACTGCCCTCAGACCAAATTCTTCCCAAATATATTTAGGTTACAAAGATAAACTTCATACTAACACAGATTAGGAAAGTCATTACAAGTTTTTTTTTTTCTTCTTTTTTTTTCAAATGACTTCAAAATGGTGCCTGAGATTATTTTGACCTACTAAAGTTCAAGTTCATTAACTCATATTTATCCCCCAACTTGGATCATCTGTAGCACCAGACCATCCTGGCATAGAATATAGGAAAAAGTTCATCTGTTTAACAGGTAAGGGCCTGGTTTTAAGCTGGTATTTTGGGTGTTATATAACTTGTCAGAAGTCCAGTGCTGACCACAGGCAAAACCCTAGAGAAATTTATGAACCTAGAAACTAGCAGGTGGCCTGCATAATTTGGACGGCACCACTTTTTTCCAGGGCTCATAATTTCATATCAGCTTGCCATCTGGATAATTTCCCATCATTCACTTAATTACATATAACTAAGAACAACAGTAGGATGGCAAGGGCTAAATACGCAAGAAAAGCCTTTTAAAGCAGTTCAGATAAAAAAGTAAAAAAAAGTAGGTATTAATAATATATATTATTACAATTGCATAATATGTCTTACTTAATAAACTTAATAATATATATATGTATATATATATATATATATGTGTGTGTGTGCGTGTGTGTGTGTATATACATAAAATGTAAAATGAATGTATGTAATATATAATAATATATAATAATAGGAACTCACTCTATTCCCAATCATCCTATTATCAGAATATCGAGCTCTACCAACTATAGTTATAGTCAACGACTAGGCAGTCTCTGACTATATTTCCCACCATTTAGATTGCTGTGTGGTACAATTCTAGGCTTAACCCCATCCTAGAAACAAACCCCTGGAGTCTCGTCGAAGGCCTCAGAAGAAATATTACATGCTGCCAGGTCCTGAATATATTTATTCAGCACTTTAACCAAATTAAAGCTTACCTCTTACATCTTGACTGGATCTCCATATTCCATCTCTGGACAAATCCATTGAGGGTTTATACAGATGAGCTCACAGTTTCTTTCCTTGAAGCCACCTGGTGAACGCACTGTTAACCCTGGTCTAGTCAGTTACAGCAGGTCTCGGAGGTGGCACAATGAAAGTAGAAATCCATATGCGAAGCACAGAAGGACAACAGGCAGCCTGACGAAACAAATGCAGGAGTCAAACAGAGTAGTAGCATGGGTCGGGGCTAGTGAGCGCACATATTGGTGAGGCCAGCTGGTGTCCGGTGGCAGGCAGATGAAATGGAAACGGTCATGTGCTATTTTGGTTTTTGGGCCCATAAGCGCTATTACTGTCCACTTATTACCTGTCAGCCCCCTAAAGAGACCACAGCAGCTATTCGCTTAGAGCCAGAGCCGGCCTCCTGTCTTCCCTCCTGTCTTCCCTTGGGCTGTTTTGGTGAGTGAGTCTGGGCGAGTGACTCATTTGTCTCTTGCAAACAGGCAAGTCAAATATAGCCCCTTGCATCACTCCAACAAGTGTCACAGCTTTAAGTGCAGAATGAGCAAATGGAATCTGATTAGGCCTGGTTATCACTCCCACAGGCCATGCTTGGTGGTATAACACTCTTTGTCTGAAAAGAAAGAGTTCTGCTTCTCCTAACTCGAGTCAGTGGCTTTTTAGAGAAAGAAGCTGTGAGTGCATATCATCTTAATTGCAATAGGATGTTGCATATTTTATATTTTAATGATTCTCTCCAACGGTGCAGCTCAAAGTTTTTAGACCATGCCCTACTTTACAGCTCTACTGTACCATGCCATGTAATTTATGCTGCTCTATTTCAAGCATCATGTATTTCTTACAGTCGCGGCCCGTTCTTCTTTCCCTGACACCTTTCACACCAGCGAAGGGTCTGGCGAATGTATGAAAGTGATCAGTGTAGGCAGGGACTGGCCATACACTACAAATTTTTGTGAGAATCGTGTGACCCTGTTCCACGGTAACGCGATGCACAATAGTGTGAGTACCTCAGAGCTATTCCTCCACTGGGAAAGTCCCCATATAACACATGGGGCAGAACTGGAGAGCTTTTACTGTCTGATTATGCGTACCTCCTAGGCTGGAAGGTCAGAGGGGGTGGGGGGAGCAGGCAGATGGCCCTCTACCCTTAGCAACCGAGCCTGGTTGTTTCCAAAAGGCTCTTGTGTCAAGTCCCCATAGCGTCTTATTCCAAGCAGGCGCGCAAGTCTATAATAGGACATCTGGACCACAGCAAATTCCCCCACCGGAGCTCTGGGTGGTAGCATGGATGTGCGTGGCGCATTTCAGATGATGGACGTCCACACATGGGTCGGCAGTGCAGCAGAAGGGTCATGCCATCATTCACAGCCTCTGGAGGCTGCAGAACTGCCTGTCTGTGACCCAGTGGCCTGGGCAGAGTACCACGGATGCTGGTGGTTGCTGACCTCAGCAGTTCACATTTTCGCTGTGCATCGATTATTCCTTCAGTTAACACTGCAGACGGTTACATCCCAAACTATGCAAGGGCAATTCATGAACAAATACAGTAACTACTTGCAAAGAACTCTTTGGGGCAGCTGGTGGCCTGGTGGCCCCTGCAGTCAGAAGGTCATTGGGTTCCAATCCCAGGACTGCCAGTGGCGCCACTGAGGTACCATTGAGCAGGGAACTGTCCCCACATACTGTTCCCAGCGCGCTGCATCACTGGCTGCCTGCTGCTTCACTCGGGTGCTGTAGTGTGTTCATGTGTGACTATAAGGGAAAAAAGAAAGAAGAACAAGAAAAATGATGCATTATGTGACACAGACATAACCATGCCATAAAAAGGTCATGGCAGATTATTTCCAGTAACAATCTAGTGTCCGTTACCTGTGACCATAATAACAGATACTACGTAACCTTAAATTACCATGTGACAAACTATTAAGGCCTCCATCTTGACCACTACCCACAACGGTGACATGATACTGTTATATTAATTGACATAATCGGCTCATGACAGTTTATAACATCTTCAATGACATTTTTATTGTGCAGCTATGTCTGTGTTATTCAGCAGGCTTCAAGGAGGCAAAAGTATTACCAAATACAGATATGAAGACTACCTACCTAGAGATTTCATGAAACATGCATAAGCATTAAATGATGTATTTATGAAGCAACATTTGAGTATTTATTCAGCATATGATCAAAATCTTCCAGACAAATGTTATCTTGGCAATGATGCTTCATAACAGTGTTATAAATGAAGCAAACATCCTTCACATGGATTTATGGCCCCTTACGTCAATTCCATTTATTTCATAAAACATCTTGCGAATTCTGACACAAGATGTATTATTCAATGCTTATGAATGTCTCATAAAGCCTCTATGTAGGCAGCCTTTAAATAATGTGTTACCAAGCAATGGACCCTAGCATAGTCATTAGGTTACAAAGAAATGTGTTAAACTATGTCAGCTCCAAAACAGGTTCTTGCAAAATAATACTGATACACTAACCCACATCCGAGGTGAAGTGAGGACACAGTTACTGACCCTTTAGCATGTCTGGCATTACGCACATGAACAAATGCCACAAAGGGTCCCTATCATGTTCTGTGTAGCATCCTATAAAAAATAATCTCATAAAACACTTCTAAATATGCCACATGCATGATTTTATGTCTGGTTTGCCAAAAAAAAATGCTCTTCTAAATCCCAGAACATTTCCAGAATTATCCACGACAGCATCAAAGTGCAGACAAGCAGGAATCTCAGCTAAAGCTACTACAGTGTCAAATAAACACAGAAAGGTCTGAGCACTGCGAATCAAGCTGACCTGTTATGTCGTAAATGGCTCTTTAGCTTTGACAGGCCAGACAGATTAATCACAGCCATCTGCAATATAAACAGAAACAAGAGCTCGAACACATGGGCCCCGGTGGGTTCTCTACATGTAAACAAACCATCTTGTGACTCAGGTATTGTGTGCAGTTTTGATGAACCAATATCTGCGGTAGATGTGTGTGCTTGGGGTGAATGGGGATGAGTTGGATTTAGAAAGCAGCTGAACCTCTAGACACAGCAACATGTGGCTCAGGGCTGGCAACAAAGTGCCGAAATTCCTGGAACTCAAGTGCAGCTGGCAAGGGTGCGAGCAATTTGTTTATGTAACGCCAAAAGATACAGGATACCAAAAGACATGAGATCGCTGCTGGACAAACTAAACACATATCCAGATTTTACTTTTAGGTGGGCTGATTTGATAAACATGTGACTCAAGTAATGTGCTCAATCAGTAAGGGGGGGTTATTATAGCCAGAATTTTTGGAGGTGCAATAAATTAGAAAGACATGCTATTATTTATTATCCATGGCTTGATCTAGATACCCTTTCCCTGAGAGTAAGAGCAGGATTCGACATTATTTACCAATACCAGCCCACCACGTGGGTTTGCGGGCTTGAACAGGCCCGCAAAAATCTCAAACATGTGTTAACACCCCTTTATCAGTCCTCTCTCCAGTAGCCTGGGCTATTTTTGACCCTGCAGGGGCGTAACCCCTGGCATCACCAGCACCAACGTATGTCAGGCAGCTGAGATACAAAGCTGGGCCATTGTTCGAAACCTGGCTTTCACAATGAACCGCATTAGCAGCTCAGTTAATCACACCTTATCCTGCTAACTGTTGCTAATGCGAATAACAAGCTGAATTTGAGCTCAAAACAACATTCGAAATGTGTGTTGGATAAAAAGTATCCATTTCCTTTCAGGGATCTGCATAATAATCCATTTCTCTTTTGATCAGTTTTTGAAAATAAGTGACACAAATAATTAAACATCATTTTGAATACTAAAACCTAATAATTAATAACAGTGTCTGAATAATTGAAATATTATGCATTTCAGACAACTCCGAAGTAATTAGTAATCTAATATTATTATAAGATAGATAGACACATGCTGTAAAAGAAAATTTGATTCATGCTTCAGCCATTGCTTATGGGTCCAGTTGTGATTTTCATATGTCTATTGTAGGCGCTTTTGGTGGTGGTCAGGGGTCAACATGGGCTCCTTGACTAGTCTGAAGCTACACACCCTCTTACGCAGCAGGCTGTGATGCCCTGTGTGTTCTGAGCCCTTTCTATCATAGCCAGCATGAACTACATCAGCTGTTCTCCGGGTGAGCCTTGGGTGCCCATGAATGTGCTACAGTCTGGGTTACTGAGTGAGACCAACAAACTTGTACTTGTTCAAAATTCACTAAAGAGAAATCGTATGTTTTCTGGATGTTCATCTGCGTTTGGTATCATAAATAGTATTGAATATCAATGATTTTTAAAGTATAATTTACCGGACACGTGTTGCTAAAGGCAACAACTCAATTACATTCATTTCCCTTCCCCTCTATTTTTCTGAAAAAACAAGACCATGAACGACCCCCAGTAACCCCCCGAACAATGACCACCCAAGAACTGGCGGAGCAAACCAGATGCTCAGAGGTCTAGCATTTAGCCGCATGGGAGGGCAAAGGCCATGTGAGTGGACTGTTCTGATAATAGTAAATGTGAAGGTCTGGTTGGCATGCTCTGATACAGAAATAAACAGAGAAGCCACTGAGGTGAGATTCAGTGCTCCCTTGGGCTGCCACAACCGACCAGGACAGGAAGGAGCAACAAATCTCCCACAGAAACAAGGCTGAGCTCTTTCCAGCCGAGCTACCGGCATTCAAAAACCCAGTGCAAGTGTCTCAACAGCCCTGATTTGGTTTTGGTCTCAGTGGGGGCCAAAAGTGTGAGACCACCAGTGAAAATCCTGTTTTGATCTAATTTTATACAAAGTTTCTGATCCTGGAAGATGTGATCAGACTCTTTATCAGACTATGTGAATGAAGAGCAGAGTGTGTAAAAAAGTGTCATGTGGTTGTTGTGGATTTGGTAACAGATATGCAGGAGTTTAGTGATCTTGTTCTGATGTGAAAACAGGAAAAAAACAGGGAAACAAGCATCAAACAAAAACAGGCAAAAAAAGCTGATGGAGCACTGACTTGTGCAGCAAAGGGTCATACAGGATTCAGATGGGCAAAAGCTCTTACAATAACACAAGCAAGAATCAGACGGGCAAATTTCTTATACTAACACGTACAGGGATCAGACAAACAAAGGCCTTTTCAAGGACCCATACAACATCCAGGCCAGTGAGGCCATCTCAGGACCAGGGGCCGGCCACACACGGACCTGACGAGTCGTATTCACAAAAAACGACCGCACAAGACACCAGGGGTTCACTGACAAGCAAGGAGATCTCGCAGGAGGGACCTGACACACACACCCCTGAGAAAGCCAAACAAACACACAAGGCTCCAAGCGAGGCCCATGCAGGACCTCACAGAGATGCCAGGCTGCACGCTCCTGGCGAGGTGGGGCTGCACACAGCAAACACACAAAGTAACAAAGAGCAGCAGACAAAGCAGGCCCGTACTAGCAGTAGGGGCAGACCACATGGTCCTGAATGGTGCGGCTGACATGAACCTAACACAACCGGCCCCAGTGGGTAGCAGACTTCCTCAGTATAGGGGACATTTACACAAAGGGGTATCATGAGCCAGGAGTAATGGAACCAAAAATCAGAACTAGAAAGAAAACAGACAGGCAAACACACTCACACCAAACACCAAAGGGGAGTGAGACACTAGCCTCACGGTAGAGGTGGCTTAAATAAGGAGGGACAGACAAGGAACAGATGAGTCTAATCGAAGTCATGGAGCAAACCAAAGTGAGGAGTTGGGAAGGGGAGAATTCCATTAATATGGAGCAAGACAAGGCAGAATCTTACACCAAGAGTTTTTAAGTGTCACCCTTTTGCTTTAATAACGGCAGGACTCAAACTCCACAAGTTTGTGCAGAAGCTTCTGATGAGCAGATCAGGTCCACCTGAGACTCATCTGAACACACTTTAGTGAAAGGGGGAGACTCACACACACACTGACAAAGACCTCAACAGATCTGCTTCAGTTTAAAGAGAAGTTGTTCAGAAACTGGAAGATTACTTCCTTATTTTACTGACCACAACTGTTCTCTGTGTCACATTTTCACCACGTCTAAAACTTCCTGTACTTTATTTACAGCTTTACATGAACAAACGTAGATTTTTAAGGTCTCAGACTTTTGGCACCCACTGTAAAAATGTGAAAACTTTGTGCTTTCATTTATATGCATGTACAAATGTCCAGATAGAGAGTCAGTTCCAAATAAAATATTACAAAATTATATATATATATATATATTA
>JBBPCZ010000115.1:30256952-30271515 GCA_037974445.1 Brycinus macrolepidotus | reverse complement strand
GATGTGTGTGTGTGTGTGTGTGTGTGTGTGCCCCTCACACACTGAGGGGCAAAAACCCATGCCAGGGCGTCCCACATGAATTGACTTTTTTCAAAACAAATGCACTGAACTGATGGGTGTTTTCTGAACAGCTCCTGACTGTTTACTCCTAAGACTGCCATGGAGAATCATCTCACACTAAACAGAGAAAAACATTTCTTCAGCCATCTCATGTAGCAGCACGCTAAACAAGAACGCCACAAAGCATATCTCTTCATCTTATCTAGACACCAGTACACAACTGGAGCAGGAAACAGCTCAGAGTCTGAGTGCAGCAGATGTCAAAAAGGTATCAGCACAAAAGGACAAGAGACAAGGCTGAGCCATGTGCCTCACGCCCGACCAGAAAAGACAGACCTTTGCCATTATATTCTTCTTCACAGTAGGTGAGTAATGAGCTCCTGTATTGTCAAAATTAGCATCAGAAGCAAGTCAGCTGTTAGGGCACCTGTTTAGCCTCGTCTGGGCATGTGCAAATTGGGCACCCGAAAGTACCAAAATCCCATGTATCAGGACAAAGCTTACCATTTAGATTCTTGACATTGTTTTGAAAATGTCTGACCTTTTGTTTACATTGTGTGCAAATTTCCTAAACAACAGAAATGGTTTTTAAAAAAAATACATTAATTTTCATCATAAGTTAATATTATTTTTTTTTCTCCTCCTGTAAAGCTACCATTTTGGAGATATGAGGTTTTGTTGTTGTGGCATTACAGAGAAATGTATTTAGTCAAACACAGTGCCGATGTGACATGTGGTAACTCGACATTCTGCTCAACATTCTTACAAATGTGTCATCGAACATCTGTCTGAAATGTTACCGTGTTGATCTTGAAATATCATCCCCTGTCTGAATACAACATCAGAAGTGTTACTTGAAGTGAATTATTTCTTTAGAACTGGAGCTACGATGTTAACGTCACTTACATTGAAAGTCAATGTTCACCCAAATCTTTTACCATAAACTCATCCCCAAAACTCTGGACCAGCTCAAACTGCATCCATCTCTTCATTAAGGTGGAGCCGACTTCTGGATGTGGATTAGGACATGGTTTAGGTTCAGTATGACTTACTGTGAGCTGTAAAAATGAACTAAATTTCAGAACTACAGGCAGTCACCAGGCAACACCAAGGCTGCTGTTCCCAAACAGGAATGATTTCAGATGAGATTTATCTATTTACGACATCACAGAAACTGGTTCTAGATCTAGTTTGTGAAAACAGACCCTGTTGTGCGAAAAGTCTGCCTGTGGCTTTCAATTACATGCTGAAGTTTAGTTCATTTTTACAGTTCACAGTAAGTCAAAATGTGTTTTTGAAGTTTTGGAGATGTTTATGGTTTCTGGTTGACCATTGACTCCTAGTGTTAGCAATGTTAGCCGGTTCTAAACTCTGTTTCTAAACTTGAGAAGCTAAATCTGAGCTCAGACATGTCTCGACTGATTGACCACATCTGGAGAGGGTCAATTCCACAATCCCAGTCCAGTCACAAAGGGGCATTCCAAGCCATGTCACCATAACTTAAGTGTAGACTATAAGTATCTGGACAGTGACGCTGGATCACTACTCCCTCATTAGCGTTATACAGTGCTATATAGGGTTGGATTATTCTAGGCACTAAAGGTTAAAGGTTAAAGACATGAATCAGTATATGAATCTGAACCCTTACCATTAACCTGCACCACTATTCACCCCTCAGATGTACTGCTTAAAACCCACTGAGATATTCTGAGGGCCAAAAAGTGGAATGTTGATGGGTCAAGCTGTTCACCTGACCCTAAACCAATGAAGCCAAGACTGAGGTTGAAAATAGCCCAGCAGAGCATCACCAATAAACATACCCAGCCTTCACTTCACAACTATTTTTAAAATGCTCTTGCCGACTTCACCCTCTTCCATGACTCGGAAGTGCATAGCACAATGTTATGTTACACCAACACATGTGGCCACAGGACAAGGGAAGGAGGGGTCTACAAGGAGCAGATCTACCAGTCTGAATCTTGTCTACATGGGAGCACAGTGTTCCATATACCTGTTTCAGTGGACACTGAGAGAATACCTCAAATCACACAGACTGTGCTGATTGGTTGGACCAAAGTGCATTTTGATTGGACCAATAATTCTGAGGAAAAATCTCATCGACTTCCACTAAATTGTCCATGCACTGTTAATAAACATTCCTTAATTTCTTCAAATAAATTGAGTGTAAAAACAAATTCAACAATACATAACCAAGACAATCAACACAATGAGTAAGGCAGCCACAGTAAAGAAATCCAGTAAGGCAAGACAGTGGTGTGGAGCCAGACGGCTGCAGTGAGCCTGTTAAGGTAACTCAGTTAATGTTGTAGACTGTTAATTATGTGGATCCAGTGTTTAATAATCATGGGAGAGGTAAATGTGTTGATAAAATGTGCTAAAAATGAACTTTCCACCTCATCCCTATGCTTGCCCACGCAGCGATTCATGTTGGGGGGGGATTTTCACACTGACAAAGACATAAAATCGATAAATGACCTAAAAATATATTAATGTTATAAAAGTTGACAGCATGCCCATATATGCAAACTAGGAGGTTGTGTAGGGCAGTACTTTAGTAAGGGCAGCAAAACTCCCCCCACATCCCAAAATATGACTGACCCCCACTAGTGCCCCCCAAGTATCCACTGGATCAGAGCACTCCAATCACTGCGTGATTTGTGATGCGGAATCACAGTCCCACCTTGTTTGAAAGGATGGGACTGTGAGTCCGCATCACAAATCAAGTCTTCTGCAGGCTAGTGAACCTCCCCCCCTCCCCACCCCGTCAACAAAATCTTACACTGTCAACACCCCGGATGTAGAATATGTATAGAAGGCTCTGCCTGTATACTTTAGTACTGAGCAGAAATGAGCCCAAACCACCAAAGCCCAACCAGGAGCACATTTAACCTGTTTTTGGACACAGAGAAAGTCTTAAGGTTGTCAGAAACATATCTTCATTTCATGCTTTCATTAAAAAAAATCTATGTGAAATACTTCAAGAC
Organism: Brycinus macrolepidotus; assembly: GCA_037974445.1. Lineage (NCBI taxonomy): Eukaryota > Metazoa > Chordata > Actinopteri > Characiformes > Alestidae > Brycinus > Brycinus macrolepidotus. The sequence continues at coordinate 30,268,450 of JBBPCZ010000115.1, read as the reverse complement.
TGAAACAAAATTCTTTTGTAATCTGTTCCTCGTTAGATTGCACAAGCTTACAAAAGAGAATTTTTATATTATTATTATTAATTATGAGAAGTTATAAATCATACAAGGTCCCTTTTATTTTTAAATCAAATATGATATTATTGGTGCATTAAGATCAGTTATGGTAAATAAGTGGATTTAGCTGGTATGCACTTGGCCTGTTTTTGCGCACCTTCCAGTAGCTTCACACTGACAGAAGCAGCCTAGTTTCTGACTATGACTATGGAAACTGAAAGCAATTCAAAGGAAAGGTGCTGGGGAATTATGAGAAATGCAGTGTCTAGGGAATTTGTGTGGTCACAATGTTTGTGTCAGGTAGTTTAGCCTAGCAGTCGAGGTTAAAACGGGAAACATCATGGCTTTTAGATTTTCCCTGTGATTAAAGTGAGGCACATTCCTCAGAAAATGTTTCAGTAACTCTATAAAGACTACAAGCAAAATAGATTAAAAATGAAAAAAAAAATGTCATAGAAGATGTCATATACTGTTTTGAGTTGTCATGACAGATTATGTCCAGTAATGTAACATCATCATATCACGAACGCAACTATGTCATAACATAAAATGTGTTGTCCTGACAATAATAAAGTGGCATTTGGCAGACACCCTTATCCAGAGCGACTTACAATCATTAGTTACAGGGACAGTCCCCCTGGAGCAACTGAGGGTTAAGTGTCTTTCTCAAGGACACAATGGTAGAAAGTGGGGGGTTTGAACCTGCAACTTTGTGGTCATCGGGTTCACAGGCAAGAGTTTTACCAACTAGGCTACTACAACTTTTGTCTTCTGTCATATTCCCATTAGCAGTAATTGTCATGAAAGATGCTTGAATGTTTGATATTGAGTACATTTAGAACAACCTGATATGTGACATTAGCTGTCATTCCATCAAACATTATGGCATCTGTCATTGACAATAATTGGCAATGGTAATATGACATTGGGCAAAATCTGTCATGACAATTTAAAACAGCACATGGCATGTCTACAGCAAGCTCAGGTGTTCTTTGGTGGCCCTGCTACATATAACACTGATATAACTAAGCTATAGACATGCCATGTGCTGTTTTAAATTGTCATGACAGATTTTGCCCAATGTCATATTACCATTGCCCGCTGATTGAGTTATTCAAGGTCAGTAACAAAGTCAGTCTCATTGACAGCAGCACGTAAACACTTTCCTGAGTGGTCTGCAGTAGTAAGTAGAGCAGCATATCACTGATTTCATCTCTCTTCCTCTTAGTATGATAACAAGGTCACTTCCTGTTTCTGTTAGTGGAAGTGCGTTACAAGCAACAGCTTAAGTCATGAGCTCCTGAGGTACACAGGCAATGCGTGACAAATTCAGCCTCCATAGGCCTTCTTAAGAGTCCAGGTATAGACTTCCAGTACATACATGCAGTAGAGCTTGCAGAGAGCTCATATATCAGTTTACGTATCATATATTAAACAAGAAACAAAGTGACTCATCCTCTTGACGCTGACCTTTGATGACCTGGCTTGGATCTCCTTGAATACTTTCCAGCAATATGACTTCTAAAGAAACAGTTTGGCAAAAATTCAAGTCCCCCTAGTGCTCCCCTGAGCCCAAAATGTGGTCAATCAACTGAAACGTGTTTGGAGTCCAAATTCTACTTCTTTCGCTCAGAACTGGAGCTATGCTATAGCGCTAGCCTATGCGCTAACACTAGAAGTCAATCATCACCCAAATCTTTTACTACAAATATATCCCCGAAACTTCTATGGACCCACTCAAACTGTTTTCTGTGAGTCATAAACACAGAGGAATCTGATCTGAGATCAGCCCTGGTGTCGTTTTGGGAGATTATTGACTTCTAGAGTTAGCGCTGTTAGCATCATAGCTCCAGTTCTGAACCATAAAAGAAAAATATGGATTCTAACAAATGAAATTAATGAAATGCTTAAAAGTTTGGGGAATACATTATTACAGACATATTGTTGAGGCGTGTAAGAGGGGACGGGGATTCTTCAGATGAACCAGGTAAGTGGAAGTTTTTCACTAATAATAATAGCAGTAATATGTGATATAACATAATAAACAGGGGGTTTCCATTGTTCACAAAGTTGCTTATGTCTCTTTTAATGTGTGCAACCTTTCCCCTGAGCCTCAGAAGTGAAATATGCCGTAATAGGAACAGGCATTGGCCTACTTTTTGCAGCGTGCTTCCTTGCGATAAAGATCTGCATGATTAAAAGACACATGCTTGACAATGAACCATCAGGTAAATTTATTACTCAACATGAAACCACATTTCATCTCTGAATCATTCTCAGACTTAATATCTCAATCCCCTCCCTTTTAGAGGATTCAACGAGAAGACCATCTACACGGTAAAAGTTCATCATACTTCAGCAGTTCTACATTACCTTAAAGGACAAGTTCAGACAAAAGTGTCCACACTGTTCCACTGACCCCAGATGTGGTTGATCTGCTGAGACATGCTCTGAGTTCAAATTCTGCTTCTTTACTCTAGAACTTGAGCTACGATGCTAATGTCACTAACACTAGAAGTTAATAATCACCCAAATCCTTTAGCGTAGTCACATCCTCACTTCTCTGTGCCCGCTCAAACCTTATACAGCTCTTCTTTAAGGTGGAGCAGACTTGCGGGCACAAGCAGTCGTTTCAGACAACACCTGTGCTGGCATTCACAAAACAAGACTGATCTCGGATCCTCTGTATTTATGACTAACAGAAACTGATGCTAGATCAGTGTTCCTGCTTTTGAGGTGGTTTGTGAAAACAGACCCTGTTGTGTAAAACGGCTGCCCACAGTGTTTGGCTAAATGCTGAAGTTTAGTTCATATTTATAGTTCAAAGTTAGTCATACTTTGTCCTAAACCACATCCACAAGTCTGTTCCACCTTAACCAAGAGCTGGATGTGGTTTGAATGGGTCTAGGGAAGTTTGGGGGTTGTGTTTACACTAAAAGATTTGGGTGACTATTGACTTCTACTGTTAGAAATGTTAGCCTTATAGCTCCGGTTCTGAACTAAAGAAGCTAAATTTGGACTTTTGGCTGATCGACCACATCTGGGGTCGGTGGAGCACTGTGAACATCTGATTTTTCACCCAACCATTCCTTCAATACAAATGCAGCAATGTTAAGTAATGTAACAGCTCTTCCATTTACCTTCCGTTTAGATGCACCGATGTGGAAAGCAGGATCTCCTGATGGATGAGTCACATCTTCTAAGAAGGTTGACCAGCAGCTCAGGGCATGTTATCTGTCACTCTTGGTCTGATGTGCCAGTGGTTTGGCCCTACAGTAATATGCCAAAAAAACTGTAAATAAGTACACATCCAAACACTTTCGCAAATTCATATTTTTACTGTTTGTTTGCTGAATTTACAATACTAGGGAAAATAAATAAGCCAGAAGTAATATATTTTCTTTCTAATATGTTGAATATGCCAAAAAATTTCTACACCAAAATTTGCACAAAAATGACATATTTAAGTGTGTTCTCGCTTACAGTAAGTCATACTGTGTCCTAAACCACATCTACAAGTCTGTCCCACCTTAATAAAAAACTGGATGTGGTTTGAGCAGGCCCAGAGAAGTTTTGGGGGTGTGTTTATGGGAAAAGATTTGGGTGACTATTGACTTCTAGTGTTAGCGGCGTTAGCCTCGTAGCTCCAGTTCTAAAGTAAAGAAGCAAAATTTGAAGACAACTGATGAAAAAAATGTTAAATGACAACAATCGACAAATTTTAGTTCTGACAGCAATATAACATTTTACTACTGTTTTTGCGTTAAAAAACAAAGTATAGTCGGAACTATGTAACACTTATCCTCTACAGAGACACAATAATATGACATTTTAGTGCATGTTTTAGTATACGTTTTAGAAGTTTAACGGATTAAAACAAATGTGATGAACTGTAAACAAACTGTTGTTGTGTATTAAAGTGTGCAGAAGTGTTTCTCTGTACAGGGTGCGTAATGAATCCAGGGCACTAAGATTTTTGCATATAGCCCTTTTTTTTTGTTTTTATTTTGTGTGTGTTGGTTTTTTTTCACAGTTAAAGTTAAAAAGTTCATCTCTTGGTGGAAACTGCTTCTGTAATTGTCAAGGCAATAAAACAGCTGGAAATGCCAGGCAGAGTGTGTGTTAATGAGGCAGTGAATTGCAGTCACCTGAAAGGCCTCGGTTAATCTTCAGGAGGTCTGAGAGACCCCCTTATGCACACGTACACACTCACCTGTGTGTAATACTCTCATTACGGGGTTTCTATGTTGTAGATTGTTAAATACTGCTGTACTCAACACCTACTGTAACACTTAGGATATCTTTTACTTTTTTAAATAAAGGAAACAATAACTCTTATCTATAAAGACCTTTAGTACACCACACACAATATGAACAAGAGTCTGTAGGCACCAGCATTTCTTCTGTAATCAGTTATAGCTTCTACTCTTCTAGGCTAGACTCTAGAACTTTGTTGTGAGGATTTGACTGCAGCCCCGAGAGCATTAGTGAGGTCAGGTACTGACGCTGGATGATCAGTTCTGGATCACAAATGCCACTCCAGCTCATTCCAAAGGTACTGGATGGAGCTCCATTGCTCCAGAGAACTCTATAGCCCTATACTGAGGGGCTTAATACCCCTCTAGTCCATGGAAGTGGTGACCTTAGGGTCATGTGTGGCCTGTTCTATTGGTCAGTGCTTTTCTATTGAGACACAAGATGTGTGTGAACACCTGTGTCGGCAGTGGGGGGAAGGTGCGGTGCCAGTATACTCTTTTAGCCTACATGCAGTCCAAAGCTTTGTCCAGTAGAGGGCAGTCCAATCAATGCCCAGACACTGAGTTTCAGGAAAATAAACACCCACGTTTCTCACTTTTGAGTGCTGCAAGGCCGCATAAACAAGTGTGTTTACTTGCCCTGGGACACCGTGCCAGGCCTAGGCTCATGGATTTATGGCATTAAGTCAAGAGGAGATATTCTTGCTGAACAACGACCAAGCCATGGCATGAATAACAATATCATCAAAACTGTTTGATGTATAGAGCAAGAAGTTGTGGCAAACTGCTCTTACTAAGGTATTAAGTTCTTCAGGTTTTCCACACATGAATTAACGGTCCCGTTTCACTGAAAAACGCTCACTTGTTTATACTAAAATTGTTTAAAGCAGCATACAAGTACCGCTTTAACAGTCTGTTTGATAGTTTTGATCTCACAAACACCAAGACACTTACATGTATCCAGCCTACAGTGCCTTAACTCCACCTAGCTTTTTTAATGAGGCACGACCAATCTGAACAGTGCTCATTTACATATACAGCCGTTTTAAACACGCAATAACAAAAAACGCCTGTTTAATTCCAAGGAGTAGATGATGATACTGACTCTTTTTGCAACATAAAATGACATAAAACACCGTACGTGTCCCTAAAATGTAGGGTATGGGCCCTTTAAAGCTCTCTTTCTTTCAATATACTGGCTTACCAGACATGGTTTAGGCTTAGTCTTGGATTTAACTCCAGTACCAGTGTTGGAACTGCTTTTTAGTCTAGGTTTAGCCTTAATTTGGGGTCAGTTTCCCTGACTAGGATTAAGATAAAGTATGTTGAAAGAAAGAGAGGTTTAAAAGGTCCATATCATACATTTTCTACCCAGAGACCTAAACAATGATTTGTTGATGTATTTTCTGTAAGAAAATCTCAAATATACTGTGCTTTGGGGTGGACCCTTGAGGAAATTTGCAGACATGGGTTTTAAACGTCACACTCTAGATTTCAGGAATTCAATTCAGTTCAATTCAGGTTTTTTATATAGCACTTTTCACAGTTTTACAATCCAGGTCAGAGCCCCTAGTAAGCCAAGGGTGACAGACGCAAGGAAAATCTCCCTAAAGCTGGAGGACGAAACCTTGGGAGGAGCCAAGACTCGAAAGGGGAACCCATCCTCCTCTGGTCGACCCAGAGTGAGAGAGAAAAAGAGTCTCTATTGGGAAAACTAACAATCGAAGACCTTTGTGTACAACTTAATCACTGTTGGACAGATTGGTAGACTATGGCTAACAAAGTAGGTACAGTTAGAGTCAGTAGTGGTAGTTTTTGTTGGAGTCTGAGTGAGGAGGAACAGTTAGAGTCAGTAGTAGCAGTTTGTACTGGAGTCAGTGTGAGGAGGAACAGTTAGAGTCAGTAGTGGTAGTTTTTGTTGGAGTCAGTGTGAGGAGGAACAGTTAGAGTCAGTAAAGATAGTTTTTGTTGGAGTCAGTGTGAGGAGGAACAGTTAGAGTCAGTAAAGATAGTTTTTGTTGGAGTCAGAGTGAGGAGGAACAGTTGGAGTCAGTAAAGATAGTTTTTGTTGGAGGCAGTGTGAGGAGGAACAGTTAGAGTCAGTAAAGATAGTTTTTGTTGGAGTCAGTGTGAGGAGTAGTTTGAGAGTCTCTAGTCCACAGAAACTCTCAAACAGAGGAATGTTCAGTTTTATTATTATTAGTGAGTTTCTAACACTCATATATTTATTTTTATGCATGCAATAATGTATATAAGTGATTTAAATTGAATATATATATATACTTCCCCAAAACAGCAAAAAAAACATGATGCTCATAAAGGATCTCTAAATGACCCTGTAATTGAGTAAATGGCACTCTGTGTGGACAGTAAGTGGGAAACGCTGAGGCCTGTGGTTGCATTTTTGCAGCTTTGTCGTGATTCATTTATCACTAAACCCACCAGGAATGAAGGAACAAAATACTGCAGCACAAATATTCCAAAATCTGCTCCGAAATACAGAGCAAGCAGCAGATGGGTTGCTTGACTGGCAAAATATTAAACAATATTTTCACCCAAAAGGCTTTTAGACAGTCAAGAATGTGGACTGCTGGAAGACACAGTTTGTCCAGAGCTTGAGCACAAATGGAGCACCTTAAACCACTCAGGTCCAAGGAACCAAAGGCTCACGGAACAAGATTTCCCTAACAGTGCATCAGTCACAAAACCAAGGAGCTCAGGAGCGTATGTGTATGAAAAGGAGGAGGAGGAGCGAGGGAGTCCGCTTAGAAGAAACAGGGCATGCCCCGTCTCGAGTTTCGCAGCAGGAGAAGAGAGAGAGGGGGTTGAAAAAAAAAAGAAGAGAGGATTCAACAGGCGCCTTTCTGCGCCGACGTTTAACTGAGGGTTTATGGAGCCTGAAGGACAGGAATGAAGATCTCTGCAGTGGTGACAGTTTTCCTGACTCTAGTTCTTATTGGAGGTAAGCTCACCTTGCAGTTTGGGGGGTCCTTTTTAAGGGTGTTTAAATGTGCATCTTAGTTTGTTGTCAAAAATGGGAAAAAAGGGATGAAATTCAGCAGGGAATGACCAATCTGTGACACTACAATGTGGATCAAGCTGACATTTGATGCGTAAATTGGTTCAAAACAGACCTACTGCAATACAAGGACCTCTTTCTCTTGTTTGCCCTTTTTCCCACGAAAAGAAGGAGAAAAAGATCTGAAAGCAGAGCCATGGAGTATGTTGTGGTTTTTGACTCCTCCCTTACTGGAGCCAGGGTGGTACTGGTGCATTATACATGGGCAGACATCACTACATCCAGAAGGGGTGGCAGGCGGCTGGACAGCTCGTGTATTTAGTCTTTACAAATGTACCTTCTGTCTGTGGAAAGTTGTGAAGCAAGAAAAGCCAGATGTTGAAGCTAGAGCTAAATATATTAGTCAACACCGTAACTTTTTAATAAAGCTCAACCGCCTTCATTTGTGGACCTACATTCCCAAATAACGCTCTCCAGATGGGCTGTCAAAAAGAGCTTGTTAAGCTGAGCAGAGCCAGTGGGCTGTGGAAAATGTCACCTCTTAGATATTACACCACACAACAAACCTGCATCTAATTATCCCCAACCAACATCAGATAGAGCAATATATGATCCACATATGCTTTTCCCATCTCCAGATGTGTGCAGAGCCCTCAACGTCACAGTCACTCCATCTCCGTTCACGGTGGCTGCAGAGGGGGAGAATGTCACACTCTCCTGCCAGGTGACCCAGAGACGCAAGTCGGACAGCCTCCCCGTGCTGCGCTGGATGTTCCAGCCAGCCTGGGGAGGTGACGAGTTACTGGTTGCCAAAGTGAACATGAAGCGTGCCAAGTTCTACGGAAACTACACCAAGAGCTTCCCCAAGCCGAAGATGAAATTAACAGTGGTAAAGCAAGGGAGGATCTACGACCTCCTGATCATCAACATCGCCAGTAGCGACCAAGGCCTCTATAGCTGCAGAGTCCAGGAGTTTAAGAAGCATCAAGACCGATGGAAGCCATCCACCAACTCCACAGCAGCAACGGAACTCAAAGGTAAGACCCCTCCAGCCTCCATAGCAGGAAAAGGTTTACAAAAGTGTTCTGCTTTTGAACCGTCCCCTTACTCAATAGAGAAGTTGTGCGGTTTCAACTTCTATTTGTCTCTAAAGCCTGACATTATTGGGCAAAAATGTCTATTTTTGCCATCATTTCTATAAATACCCTTGAGCAATGGTCAGCATTCTTCTTCTTGGAGATCTACATTCCTACGTCTAAAATCTAATACGTAGCCACACCCTCCTCCAGGTGATCCACCTCATGAAGGACATCTGTAGAAGTTCATTAGCTGGAACAGGTGGGGCACAATGTGTTCGTAAGTAGACTATGTAGAAAGGTGGAGGCTTAGAGTAAATTCAGCCATGTTATGGTAGCTAACGGTGCAGGCTGTGATGTTAACTTAGCTAGCTGACAATATGTAGCAATGACTGAAGATCAGAATCAGAATAAGAAAACTTTACTGATCCTAGATGGTGAACTTTCTAGTTTATCAGTCAGATATCTAAAAAAATCTCAATATACACAACAGGAAACTACACCCAGTTGATTGAAGGCATCCAAAACAGACACACTTGTAAGGGAATGCTAATTGTCAGTACTATAGAGTCTGCTAACACACACCCATGGTAGCTAGCATAGTGCTGAGTGATGTGGAGTAGGGCATTCTACCCACCCAGAAAAACTGAAGTCAGTTGTGCTCTCTTGGTCTCCTCTTGGATGTCTGCAGCACCACTAGGGATCGAGCTAGCGATCCCCTTGTTGATAAGGTCAAAGCTGAAACAGTTGCATCACTCTGGAGTCTAACAGTGTGATCCTGCTTTAACAATTTCACAAAAGAACTTACCATGCAGCTGTAAAGTGTTCTGACTTGGTTATTTCTTTACTAAGCGTTCCAGGCTTAGCTGCCCTTACAAAGGAAAATGTGTTTTTGGTCTGCATTACGTCAACATCTACCTTGTGGCACTCAAGAAGTCCCTCAAGGGTTGGAACTCCTCTGTTGGTTATCATCAATGCCAGCGGTGCTGGTCCTGGAGGGTGTTTGGCGATCTCCCTGGTCAAATACACTTAGGTGTCAATTGCAAGGTTTAGTGAGTGCGTTTGAGCAGAGAACTTCCAAACTGTGCTGGAACACCGGCCTTCCAGGACCAGACCTTGGTACCCCTGGTCTACTTACTCCTCTTTGCTTAACTGGACTTTCACTGCTATGCTGAAGATACCCAAATTTAACATGGTACCTAATTTGTCCACTCACAGGATGAAATAATAATATCAAACGAAGCACTGACCAGTCTGGTTCTGAATCAGTCCTCTATTAAACTCATCTCATATAACTTCTTTTTAGGGACACAGCTGTCTCCATTGCCCCTCTAGACCCCACTCTGTAATTCGATGCCCGTGTAAAAAAATCTTACATCCACCTTCACAATAATGCTCAATCTTGAATTTCATCTTTTGATCCCCATACTATTGTAACTCTAATTCAAAGCTTTCATGGGTGTAAAATTCCATTGCTTTCCATTGGGCCACTGGAAAGTGCCATAGAAACAAAACGCATGGTCAGTATTATTCATATTTTTCCACATTAGATTTCTCAATGCAAATAAAAGTCATTACAGCTGTCTCTTGGCAGCCTGAGATCAGTGTAGCTGTTTTTAGGGAGGACAACAAAGGGACCGCTGGCTTCCTCACAGCTAAACACTGTTGACACTGGCTGCAGCGTAGAGTTTCCCTTTGTCCAATTACAGCTCAGACGTACAAACACAAACACACGGAGGCCAAAGAGACAGTGGCACTGTAGCTCTCAGATAATATATCAGCCCGGCTGCTAAAGAGTGAGCATGTAAGGAGGAGGAGAAAGGAAAAAGTGGTGGGAGAGTAATAGATTAGCCATCTGGAAACCAGTGCAGAGACTAGTGCGACATCTGAGGCAAAATCGTCTAGATCCTTAGCTTTCCAGACACCAGAGGAACGGCATCATAAATTGGAAATTGCATTTTATATTCCAGAGAAAATGCCTTGCTTTCAGTATGCTATCAATTCAGACGTGGGAGGACGTCTCGGGCCTTCTTTTTAAACCCCCAAAGGAATTTTAAAAAACCTTATCGCTGCTATTTTCCAGTGGAAACTGACCACATCTCCAATCACCTTCAGCTGAGCACTCTTAACTTCTTCTCTACACAAAAAAAACAGATATCTTATTTCTAAAATAATTATATTTTCAGGATTTGAATGATTTATAAAAAGTAAATATAACATTTGGCTGAAAACCTACATTAAATTGACATGACTACACTATAAACATGTCACAGCAATGGTCATATACTGTAACGAGTCATCATTACTGGTCATGTTCATGACAGATGCTACAACATCTGGTGTTGTGACAGCTAATAGAGCATATTTAGCACAATTTCGCAAATTACATAAGATCACCAAACATTAAGAACACCAAACATTATGATATCTGTCATTTTCATCAATTTTCATCAATTTTCACATAATTTAAGATCGAATGAGTGAATGTGTTTAAAATGAGGCCTCTGATCTTCATCAGTGTGACCATGAGCCTCTGTAATGTTCTTCCTAAAAGTATTCGTAAGACCACTGAGATTGTAGGGAGCCACTGGGATTTTTCGAACACACAGAGGATGTGGTAGGGATTTAAGTATACAGTAGCACAGGGAGAGCAGAGAATACCAACAACATTTGTGGGCAGGATAACAACACCATGGAAAACATGTCAGGAAGTACAGCTAGATCTGTCAAAATGCAAAATGACCTGCATGAGATCTAAATATGAGTTCAGAGAAGATGCTAGGACCTCATAACTGTAAGATCACCAGTGAAAAATCCTGACAGCCAAGAGGCGCCTGTAGTAACTGCATTAGATCACAACCACATTTGTTCCATCTGAGAAGCATTTTTGAGGAAAAAGCAGCGGTGCACGCAGCTGCCCTGTTGACGCCGTGGTTTTAGGGGGCCTCGCTCTGTATCTTCCAGAAATGACTTCCAGGGGCATCTCCTGTCTGCCCCCTTTTTTACAGCCTTCATAAAGTCAAGTCAAGTCAAGTCAAGTTTATTTATATAGCACATTATCATACAGAAGGTCATTCAATGTGCTTTACAGAA
>JBBPCZ010000115.1:30238402-30256852 GCA_037974445.1 Brycinus macrolepidotus | reverse complement strand
GGAACGGATTACACGATTTCCCATAGAAGTCTACGGGAAATTGTGTTTCGCACAACGAACTCCCCGCATAACGAACACGCCGCTGGAACAGATTGCGTTCGTTATGCAAGGTACCACTGTATTTGTCATGTTAATGAGAAATCTTTCCACTGTATACCCAGGGATTACAAGAATTAGGCCAGCAGGTGAAGACTCTTCCTCCGGCCAACTACAACCTTCTGAAATATATATGCAAGTAAGTCCCAAGTGTCCTAAAGCTTCAGAAGAAACCGAAAACTTAACTGATTTCTTTTTAGCCTGAAAAAAATGACCAAAAATCTGTTGTTTCAGATTCCTGGACGAGGTGCAGTCGCACTCTGTCGAAAATAAAATGAGCGTCCAGAACCTGGCCACTGTGTTCGGACCAAACATTCTCCGTCCGAAAATGGAGGACCCGGTGGCTATCATGGAAGGTATGTTTTGGGAAAGTCAGCACTCTTTGGGGGACCAGCTCTCTGCAATTCAGTTCAATTGCGATTTTTGAGGAAGCGATGAAATCTCAAATTTCACAATTTCATTCAGTTCTTCTGATGCAATTCAAAGTTATTTTTAAAACATTACAACTGATACATGCTAAAGGATTACTTATGCAGTAACGGATTTCAAGCAATGTGCCAGACACCTGTCAGACAACCACGACTGCAGCCAAAATGAAAATCGAGATTACTTGATTGACTCGATATGCAAAATCAGTCCAGTAAATGACTTTTCATCTGATGGAGTGGCAGTGGTTCCCATTTTCATTTTCTAGAGTACCGCAGTTACATCCTGCTTTAACACACCTAAAGGGCAAAAGGTCACATTTCTGCACAATAAAAAGAGTAGTAACATGCTATTGTGATTCTGTAATAATATAATTCTATTTATAAATAGGTCTTCTGTTTATATACGTTTTAAAACAGTTTGAAGGGAAAGAAAAAGGAAAAGTGGACATCCCCATCTAAAGCAGTTATGCAGTACAAGCAATGTGGATCAGATGTTTGGTCACTTGCACTTCACTTAAATGAGACTAGAATGAATTCGGGGTTGAATAAAATCATTCAAATGTGCACAACAGAGGCCTAGGTACCTCTGTCCTACAAACTGCAATCTTCTCATCCTCTTTTACAGGAACCTCTCTTGTCCAGCATCTCATGACCGTGCTCATCAGCAAGCACGACCGACTGTATCCTGAGCGAGACTCTGAGGTTCCTGAAGGCTGCGTGGAGATGAAGTCTGAGGACCAGCAGCAACAACAGTCCAACCTGGTGGGATGGATCTCTGAGGAGGACCTCCAAAGCCTCACACATGCAGGGAAAAGCTCCACCGCCAGTGATAACCCCACCAGCAGTAGTGCCTCATCCCTGGATGGCAGCCCAGGAGGCCCTTGCTCAAAATCAGGCACTCAGGGAAAGAGCGAGACGGTGGTCAGCCCCAGCAAGCAAGCCAAGACGCTGCCTTCATGGAAGTACACCTTCAAAAGCTCCTCACCTCGCCCACAGCCTGCCAAAATGGGCGGTTCATCTGTAGACGTTAGCAACGCCTCTGGTGGAAACTGGCTCATGAACGGGCTGTCGTCTCTGAGAGGGCACCGACGGACCTCTACTGGGGAACGTGTCAGGGATTCGGGGTCTTCTCAGAGACTGTCCACTTACGACAATGTCACGTCATCATCGAATATGGGAAGCGTGCCCAGCATAGACAGTGCTCCTTGGTCCACCTCGTCCTGCGAAATTTCCATCCCAGACTCAGGGAGTGACCCCTCAGAGGCAGAGTCCAGAAAGGAGTGCTGGACGGAGCTGGAGGAAAACCCGCAGACTGTTGACGAAGCGAAGTCTGTGGACCAAGAACATGCAGCGGAGGACTACGTCAGCAGCACCTGCTTTGTCGACAACAGCAATGTGGTGCCCCTCATCACCGTCATGGATGAGGACACTGAAGAAAGCCCCTCGTCATTGGCCAGTTTGGTGGCGGCACTGCGAGAAGAACTGATGAGGCAAAAGCAGGCGTATGAGACCAGAATCAAAAAGTAAGTGTTTGTGCTAGGGAAAAGAGTAGTAACAGAAAAATAACATGCTTGAAATTGTTTCAGAAATTACAACAGATAAAGATATGCCTCATTATTTCACTAACTACATTACTTCATTAATGACATTGTTCTAACTGCATTGAAAATGGTAATGGGTGGAAAGTACAAGCTTTGACCGCATTTTTCCGTTCTCCAGGCTGGAGGAGTCGAGCGCAGCCCTCTGCGCCCAGATGGAGAGGTTAGAGCACGAGATGGAACAAGAGAGAAAGAAAAAAAGAATGCTGGAGATCAAACTGCGGAACTCCGAGAGGGCCCGCGAGGATGCGGAGAACCGCAATCGCCTACTGGAAAAAGAAATGGAGGACTTTTTCTCCACCCTTGGGGACCTGGCTCTCGGACCTCGGACAAGCGACATTTGAGCGAGGTCCTCTGTCTGAAAGACGTGCTGGAAAATAGCCACAAATGTCTGATTAACTGTGGGCAGCAGTGTTTACGCATTACCTCAGGTCCCTTCAGAGAGCGTGTGGGGATAATTCCATGTGTGTTTCATGGTCATTTTGTGTAACTTGATTGTCTTGATCAGGAGCTAAAGGATAGCTGTACATAGGGCCTCATTCAACCAGACCAGTTAACACATCACTGTGTACAGATGGACAGACAGTTTTTACAAAGGACAGCAAAACAGGGATAACCCTGAAAAAATCTGCTTTCTTTAAGGGACTATTTTGCATTTTTGCTTGTTTAAAGACACATTTTAGGGAAGAACATTCAATTGATGAATCATTCAGAGTGGGTTTGGTGTAAAATAGTTTGTTGTAGAGACTCATTTCTTTACAGTGGTGTTGATTGGAACCAGATATCTTCAACACAAATATATGTCCCAGGCATCAGGCATCACATTCATAACCGCTTTCTGTGAGGGAGCTTTTAGAGGCAGATGTCTGGTTCCATTCACCACCACTGCAAACAATTCTGTTTCTCTGGAACGGTGCTTTTCACACCAAACCCACTCTGAAGTAGTCTGTTTAAACATAAAATTGGTTATCAGAATTTTTAGACCCTCAAAATCAGTATTGGTTGAGCCCTAATACTGGCCACCATTTCCCCCAGTTTAACAGGGGGGAGAAGATATTCTGGCCAACGTTTCCATTCTGAGCCAAAGCCTACATGGACAGTTTATGGCTTCTTTTTATTTAAGTAGGAAATGTAATGACAGTGCCTTCGTGGAGGTCTTGTGTTGAAAAGTATAACGTGGCTTGCTTGACTAGAATAGCTGAAACAGGTGCAGCATCTTTTCATTTCATGTGGCACATTCTATGAAACTGATGTTCCATTTTATGAAGAGGCTTTACAAATCCTGGGACTTTATTAAACTCAGAATCTATGAGAGCCTTTAGGAGAGCATAAAGAGGTTAATATAATACTATCAGAATGTGTCAGTAAAACGATGTGCTGTTGGTCTTAAAACAGAACTTTCGTTTATTTTATACTGTGTAGTTGGAGGATGCCCAGTGAATGTTCCATGTTTTTTGTGGTAGATTCCCAAATGATGAACTAAGAGTAGCGGCCCCTTTGCTTTCACTGGATAAAGACTTAATGTCTGTATTAAACTGGAAATACTAAAAAAGTGGGAAATGGAAGAAGGCTTGTATTTGCAGTGCATCACACCCCATACTTGTACCAGGACGCTGCTTATGTTTAAAGGAATAGGCCAAAAAATTCAAATGTCCTGTTTCCCACTGACCCCAGATGTGGTCAGCTGAGATGTGTTCAGAGTTCGAATTTTGCCTTTTTAGATCTGAGCTAACGTCGCTAATACTACTCAATCCAATAGTCACCCTAGTCTTTTTTGCAAACACACCCCCAAAAGTTCTCTGAACCCACTATACCGCATCCAGCTCTTCATTAAGGTGGAGCAGACTTGTGGATGTGGTTTAGGACACAGTATGACTTACTGTGAGCTGTAAAAATGCACAGATCTCAGACCAAATTCCTCCATATTTATGACTCACAGAAACTGATTCTAGATCCCTACTCCTGCTCCTGATGCATTTTGTGAAAACAGACCCTGTTGCAGCATTCAGCAACATGCTGATTTAAGATATGGGTGACTATTGACTTTAGTATTAGCAATGTTAGCCTCATAGCTCCAGTTCTAATCTAAAGAAGCAAAATTTTAACTCCAAATGCGTCTCAGCTGATCGACCACATCTGGGGTCAGTGGAGCACTCTGGGTGTTTGAATTATTTGCTGAACAGTTTTTTCAACCTCCACAGAGTCGACCAAAATACGAGGCCTTCAGAGGACCACTTCTGATCATTTATTTATTTAAAGAAATTTTAAATCTATTTAGTGCGTTCAACATCTATGTCGCTGTTGTGTATGAGGGTTTTATAAATAATCTGGGCCTGCTTTGCTGAAGGATTCCTCAAGCAGTCAGTGTGGTGCTATGTAGCTGAAAAGAAGGTATCAATAAATGTAAAACTGGATTATTAAATTAATTAAATGAACCCACAGTCTGTTCCTTTTCTTTCTTGTCAGCTTGCCAAGGGAGCAGAAAGTCTGACTATATTGGTGTGTACCATTTGACTTTATTACTGTGAGGTGTTGTTTCTTCTCACTAGACAAGAGCCTATTACAGTTCATATCCGTTTCAGTATAAAGTATTTTTACACTTGGACACAGCAGGGAGGTCTAGTAGTCCACCTTTTGTCAGTTAACTTGAGCAAATGTTACTTAAGTAGTTAAAAGAGTACATTCAGTCATCAACAGGCAGCTTGTAGTGTGGACCATCACCTGTTCTTCAACAACCTAAAACTGAACTAGAGTGGTTACCTTTAGGAATTCACGTTTAATTCGAGGAAATTGCACAGAATTGCCCAAAGTTCCATGTCCCCTCCCTTATTGGGGCAGCTGGTGGCCTAGTGGTTAGGGCGTTGCCCTTGCGATCAGAAGGTTGTGGGTTCAAATCCCAACACTGCTAGTGTCACCACTGAGGTACCATTGAGCAAGGTACTGTCCCCACACGCTGCTCCCCAGGTGCCCCTCAATGGTAGCAGCCCACTGCTTCACATGCAGAGAAAGAATTTCACACTGTGTGCTGTGCTGTGCTGTGTTTATGTGTGACTATAAGGGGCTACTTTACTTTAATAAGGGGGTCACTTTACTCTCATAGAAGGTTCCCCCCAACCCCCCTCTTCAATTTGAACCACATCACATGCAGATAAAGTAAAGCTGTCCTTATAGTCGCACGTGAACACACCACAGCACAGCGTGAACACTTTAATGCCTGTAACCCATTCACCAAGTGAAGCAGTGGGCAGCCAGCGACGCAGCGCCCAGGTAGCAGTGTGTGGGGACGGTTCTTAGCTCAAGGATACCTCAGTGGTGCCACTGGCAGACATGGGATTCAAACCTGCAACCGTCCGATCACAGGGGCAACTCCCTAAGCTCCAGACCACCAGCTGCCCCAAAAGTCTTCTCACAACGTGGATTCGAACCTGCGCTCTTCTGATTCTCTTCATTCAGTGCCCGGCACTCTACCGCTGAACCACCAGGTTAAAGGTATGAAAATGATGTTTAATTTTTCAGCACCATCTACTTTTTCCTCAAAGTTGTTTGTGCCTCAGGTGCTGCAATAAGATATCCTTTTTGTGGTCTCTTTGTCCTGGAATTTTGACAGAATAATGATGTAAAAAAAATAAATAGAAATTGAAGTACAAGGTTTACACAGGGCCATATTACCCCAATAAGCTTCAGGGCAGGGCCTGCAACCTAGGGCCTCTGGACTCCTTGATGAAGCAGAACGTCCATAAGTGTGACCCCTGCTGCTCCAGTGTTTCTTCTGGGTGTTTGTAGGAAGCGCTTTATTCTTCTGAGAGGGAGCATTGCTGAGCAGATTTGATTGCAGCCATGAGAGTGTTGTTGGATCACAAACTCATTCCAAAGGTACTGGATGGAGCTTCATCATTCCAGAAAATGCTGGGGTGCTTTATACCCCTCTAGATCATAGGCATGGTGACCTTAGGGTCATGTGCAGCCCGTTCTATTGGTCAGTGATTTTCTATGGAGATACAAGCTGTGTGTGAACACCTGCGTCAACAGTGGAGGGCACCTTAAAGCACCTACTCAGGGGTCACCAACCTTTTTGAAACTGAGAGCTACTTCACAAGTACTGAGCCATACGAAGGGCTACCAGTTTGATACACTAGAACAGTTTACCTAAACTTATCTAAACTTCATGTATAATAAACATGTTTTAAATGCTTTATTTAGATATTGTCATTTTCAAATCTATATAGATGCAAATGTGATTAAAGAAGAATAGCAACAGGATAAAATTAAATGCTGCTCACTGGTGAGTTGTGCTATTTTTAGAACAGGTCCGCGGGTTACTCATGTGGTCCTTGGGGGCACCATGTTGGTGACCCCTGGTCTAGACATAGAGTTAGTACACTCAAAAATTCTCTTTGGTGTGAGGTCAACCACTTTTGGTTCTCTGAAGAACCTTTAAATAGTTCTTAAAAGCTCTTCATAAACTGACCTTCTTGAAGTTCAAAAAACCTCCACATAATGTAAAAGCACTACAAATGTTTTTCATTCCAACCAAGAACCACACCAAAAAATTATAAGAATCCTTTTGCTTCCCCAAAGAACTATGTTTAGTTCTACAGAGTTGTGCATGTGAAGAATCTTTTAAAGGATCACATCGTATAAAGGTTTATCAACTAAAATGGTTGTTTCAAAAACCTTTATCACCATTCGCAAATACGACTGTCCAAAGAACTCACTAAAAGTTTCTCCTGAAAAAGGTTTTATTGCATGATGCCTTAGCATCATTACTTTTCAGGAAGGAATGCTCATCTCTAGGCCTGCAGTTGGGCTTCAAGGGCGGAATTCATAGATCTTCAGAAGAATTCCAGAGACAGAGAAGGAGACGACGAAACAGGCATGATTCAAACAGAAGTATTTATTTGCAGTACATGTTTTTTTTGTTTGTTTTAAACATTGGCATCTTGAGATCCCAGTGCATGTATTCTTGTAGTGCACGTCTCGTCACCTGTATGCAGTATGGCACACACAGAGCCGGGAATTCTTATCCGTTTGCAGGGCCAGTATTGCTAGCAAACACTACAAACCACCTTTTTCTTTTTTTTTTTCTTTTTTTTTTTAAAGAAATCTTACCAGTATGATAACTCCATTGGCCATGAGTATCATTCATACACCTCTGACTAGTCCCAGTTCATCCATTTTTTGGTAAGTTAACTTCAGAGAGAGTCAGAGAGAGTTCATCCAAATGCATGAAAAAAGGAAACTGAACTGAATTAAATGGAACTGAAGTGACAGTACCAAACTTACAAGGACACAGAGTTAACATACCGCAGCTATGGAGCTAATACCTACAACCAAGCACAGACAGCAGAGGGTATTGCACATGAACTGTAAAAAAAAAAAACAAAAACAAAGAAAAAGGAAAATAAAAGGGAAAAAAGCTTAAATTTACATTACAGTCCTTTTATTTCTAAGTGAAATATACATACTGTACAAAACTAGACGTCTCCTACTATTGACAATAGTTCACTTTCAAATAAATAAATAATGGAATCTGTATTAACATGTCCGACAAACTAATACATGGGCAGTTGAATATCCGAGAGCTTGTAGAAATTTAGAGTGAGGTAGTTCATCAAAGTCTACTGTAATTACTATTATAATGTTATCATAACACGACGACCGTGACGGATGTGAAAAGTGAATTCGGCTGTCGTTAATACCAATGGGAGGGCAGAGAAAAATAAGAGCACTTAGAACAAAAACAAAGGAAAAAACAGTTTAGGAAACCTGCGCTGTAACGTTAATGACATGCACAGTTTTGTCATCCAGCCACTCTGCACCCGGTTCCTTTCTAACTTGCCCACATTCTCCACCAGTCTACACATACTCGAACTCTCAGTAACGTATCGCTTTACATTCTGCAACATCTCCTTGCCAGCGGAACATCACGTCCCAGCGCCAAGAGCACTTCAGCATTGGTGCGATGCAACACCTCACATTCCTCCACCAATTTTTCATAATTCTCACATAGTAAAGTGCTAAAGTCATTCAGAGCGGGTTTGGTGGTTCTACAGAAATTCCAAATTCCAGAAAGTCCAAATTGTTCACAGTGGTAGTGATTTGAACCAGTCTGCCTTTAAAAGTTCTCTTACAAAAGTTTATTACATGAAATGGTTATGAATGCGCTGCCTGATGCTTGAGACATTGTTTTACCAGAGTTCAGAGAAGCTTTTGGCAAACTTTATAGGCGGATAGGTCTCGGCAAATAAAACTGATTTAGTTCAGATTTGCCACTCTTTTACCATCATCAACATTCCATATAAACATTTGGAAGACACATGTAGGTTCACATTGACAGTAAAAAGCTATATTTGTGTTGGAGACATCTGGTTCCATTCACCACACTGTAAAGAAATCCAAGTCTATAATGAACCATTTCACACCAAACTCACTCTGAGTGTCTACAAACACTGAATTATGGGTGAATTTTGAAAAATCAGTAGAATTTCCTTTAAGTAAAGCTGTACAATCACCGTTCATGAACATCTGAATTACTTTGATGAAAGACCTGGATTAAAAACTGCCCCAAAAATGTTGCTTTAAAACTTGATAAAAAATAAAAGTCACGTTAAAATCATGATGTCAGTGCGACCATTCCAACAGCCTTCGAATTTGATAGTAACACAAAATTACACATGATACGAACTGTCAGTGATCCAGCCTTGGGAAATTGTTTCTTCTCCTTTTGTAAGTCCTTTGCGAATGAATGTTCGACCAGGCACTTTATCCTTTAATAAGCAAAAGAAAAATAGGTCTAAAAAACAAAGATGCCACAGTTGCATACAGTTTTAGCACTGACCTGTTTCGCTTCGTCGTAATGGTGGTGTTGCATTCCAAGTATCAAGCACAGGGGTGGACAGTCAAAGAGCATGCATACAAGTCTACCGACAGACTGCATTACACTGGAGTTAATCTATATGACAGGTACGGAAATGACAATAGAAAGCTGGTTACTGGAAGTACACAAGTGGGTGCTGTACCAAATCGCATGAAGTCATGCTATGTCAATGCTAATGTTTCCGAAATTAAAAACAAAAAAAAGTCTGGAAAAGGGCAGTCCCTTTAAGATCAGCCTGTAAAATACCATCTATATCCATCCACATAATCCATGTTCTCAAACACTTTCAATCAGGGCTGTCACAATTTATTGACTGGTTTTTAAAAATATTATTTTTTATTTAATATTTAAAGATCAAATTTACCTTCTCGATGAATCAGCCATGATTAGTGTAGGGCGGTCTTCATGATGCATGCATACTATTATAGGTCTGTCACAATTATTACATAATTTATTTCATACTACTATTTAGGGCAGTGGTGACTAAAGTTTGTTCATATGATATCTGATAAAGTCTTTAGAGGGCGGTGGTGAGTAATGTTTGTTTATTTGATGTTAACATTTTACAATTGTGACAGGCCTACTCTTACAGTAAACAACATAGTTTGATAGAAACCATTTAGATGCATTTAAAGTCAATTTAAAGGCCTTTTTTCAATAGAATATCATTTAGTTAAGTCCATCCATATTCTTTGGCCGACAATTTCTCAATCACCAAAACAATCGGTACATTACCCGATTACTAATCGATAGCCCTACTGTCAAGTTCATGTACATTTTCTTCCGTTCTGCATTTTCCCATTTCTAAATTCGAATACGTTCCTGCGGCTACAGCAAACTGTCCAGCAACACACAGCTGTATTCCAGTTCTGGGCTGTACAAATTAAAAACAGAACTATAACCTTTAGTCACCTTTCACACTCCTTTACATCTCAGCTTTAAAAACTGCACAGTCAATCACATACAGCAACATCAGTGAAACAAAGTATTGTACTGAGTATAGAAACCCTCACATGAACCAAAGACAAGACAAAATCAGTAGCTTAAGGACTCTACAAGCATCTGAAATTTTCCTTTTAAGATAAAAGAAAAGAGTAAATGCTTTATGACCTGAACTCTCACAAAAGGTGTTGTGTGAGAGAGACAAAAGTGATTTGCTTATTAGACACGTCATTAGGCTGGAACTTCATTCGAAGCACTCGGTATGCCATCAACTGCGAGACAGTGATAGAACGGAAGAGCTCCAAACATTGTGGGCTCATTAAATGATTCCACCAGCGTTCCGCCAAAACCACGCATACCGCGAAAATAAAAACATCTTTAAAAATATATTTACCATACAATCTTTACAACCGTCGCCGTTCCACATCCACATGGCAAAGCCGATGTAGCGGCGGCTTCCGTCTTGACACTAAGTTAAATTACCCGAAAAAGAACGCTGGTTTGGTGTAAAAGCTTCGAAGGTGCCCTCAAAACTCTACCTTCTACTCTGTCTTTTTCCCCCACTGACCTAAAAGAAACTGTCAGTCTGAAATGGAAGTGGGACGACGACGACAACGTTCCGCGCCAGCTTAAACTCTATGCCAGTGGAGACAGGTGGTAGCGGGGACGGGGAGGGGACGGGGACGGGGACGGTCATCTGCAGCAGCCCAGCGGCCCAGCAGCAGAGGTTTCCAGACTGTTGTCCGTGTCCGAGGCCAGGATGGGGTCAGTGGACATGGACGACCTGTCGTTGACTGACGAGGACGACGTTGAGGGGTGTTGGGGGCCACCTGTCACTGCTGCACCTGTGCTATGAGAAACAAGAGCACATCAGAATATCAGACTAAGAGCTGCTGAGGGAACGCTGTGCTCTGAACTGCACCATCAGGAAAAAAAACATGGAAAAGTGATGAGTAAACAACAGATAAACAAAACTGTAAACGGAATAATAATGACCAATTTCAGGGTTAATTTACAAACCAATCCCTTGACTTACTATCGTCACTTTGATGAACTTACATTTATGTGTAATAATACTTTTTTTTTTTTTTTTTAATATTACTTTTTAATTACATTCATTCTTGCGGGGGGGGCAGGGGGTTGAGGATGATTCTTCTTGGGTGTTGGGGGATTCTGTTAAGGTCTACCTTGCCAGCCGCCACACCAAAATTATTATGAAAATGATTTCAAACTTTTGAGGTGCAGTGTATGTGTGACGTGAGGTGCTGTTTGAGGAGGTTTACCTAGCGAGGGTGGCTGTCCACCGATCACACCGTTCTTTGAACGCTCCTCCCAGTCCAGCACCTCCTTGTATATCAGCTCTGATCAGGGAGAAGAACGATGGAAAAGAGAGTGAGCCGGTGTTGATTATGTTTCCAGACTGCCCAACCTAAAACTGACTTAAACGAAACTCATTAGAATGAGGGAGTAACAGCTATTCCTCTGGGACCTGCTGCCCTCTTAGACTCGCTGCTGAAACTGACATTTCTGAGTCAATAATACAGAATAAGAAGACAACACCTTTCCACTCCTCCACGGTATGTTCTCGCTCATCAAGCTGCTTGTCTGTGATCAACGGTGGGGGCTGAAACAGAAAAGGGAGATTATCATTACAACATGTCTGAATAAAACGTGCATTTACTAATAAAATCTACCGCAAGACGTAAATAAATCTAACAACTTCAGAGTCTTTGTTAAGGTCTTAAAAGGCCTAATTAAAAAGACACTGTCATTAAGCCATGTCCTCTGCACTCCTCACAGTGACACTCAAAGAGCCAGATGGGGCCTGAGCATCAGTGCACTGATTAGACGATACATGATGTACTCCATCAGCCCATCCATCGGACAGCCCGTCAAGTAGCACAGCAGAGTGGTCAAAGCCCCTGAAGGCTTCCTCTAGGCTACACATAATGAGCGCGCAGCTCTTTGATCCACACCCTACTTTCCAGCACACAATACCCAATAAAAAAATGCCTACCGCTTCCACCTCAGTGGGGTCGTACCACACGTTGATGTAGGGGTGCTGAAGAGCCTCATCCACCGAGATCCGTTTGGACGCATCTATAACCAGCATTTTGGACAAGAGGTCTCGAGCCTGGCTGGCTGGAAGGAGAAACAGAAGGCAATGGGGAAAACCAAATGAAAGTAAAAATGGTGAGTTTTAGCTCACATATTGGCTGTTTGGCTTGCACTGAATACACCTAAAAAACAAAAACCATACAGGTGTTGTCTTATGTCTACATAATCTAAGACTCACATATCACATTAAAGGAATAGTTCAGCAAAAATTCTAATGTCCACAGTGCTCCACTGATCCCAGGTCAGCCAAGACATGTTTGGACTCCAAATGTTGCTTATTTACTTTAGAACTGGAGCTACAAAGCAAAAGTTACACACATCTTCTGTAAACATGTCCCCAGAACGTCTCTGAACATGCCCTTATCCAGCTCTTCATTAAGGTCTAAGACTTGTGGACGTGATTTAAGACACAGTATGAGTTACTGTGAGCTGTAAAAATGAACTAAACTTCAGCACTTCAGGCAGCCAGGTTGCACCAGTGTTGCTGCTCACAAAGCAGGACTGATCTCGGACCATATTTATGACAGAAATTGATTCTAGGTCAGCACTCCTGCTCGTGAGGTGGTTTGTGAAAACATACGCTGCTGTATAAAAGGAATGCCCAGAGCATTCGCCAACATGCTTAAAAGTTTAGTTCATTTTTAACAGCTCACAGTAAGTAATCCTGTGCCTTAAACCACATCTACAAATTTGGTCCACCTTGATGAAGAGCTGGAAGGGGTTTGAGCGGGTCAAGAGAAGTTTTTGAGATGAAAAGATTTGAGTGACATCTAGTGTCATCAGAATTAGCCTTGTTGCTCTAGTTTGAAACCAAAGCAAAATCTGGACTCCAGACACGTTTCGGCTGGGGTCAGTGGTCCACTGCTGAAGTCGGATTTTTTATTGAACTGTTCCTTCAAACTAACTAGGCAGGTACAACACACGTGTTTAGGGGAAGGTGACATTCCAGCTACTTACCCTTCAGTTTGTTGTGGTCAGAGTCGGCGGGGAAAAGCACGTCAGGAAAAAGTTTCTCGAAGCTGTAGCCAGCATACCGTGGTCTGTTCTCTACATAGGTCCTCACAGACTGGTTGAGCTTCATCATAAACTCCTGAGATGGTGTGCCCAGCTGCTCGATCACCTTATTCCACTGGTCAATATCTGTTTGCTCAGCTTAGGAAGAAAAACTGGCAAAAACTCTGCATGCAAAACACAGGCTGCGCTGCCAACGAGCAAACTTGGCCAGGTTCAGATTTGAAAGCAAGGTCATCGCTAAATAATGCTATCCTCCAGGCTGCATGACTGTTAACCCCTTCCAGAGAAGGCTTGAGAATGGACAGAAATACTGAGTAACATGGCTAAACCTTACCAAAGAATGAAAAGTAATAGTTTTAAGAAGGCCAGACTCTGGAACTGAAGAAAATTTTTCTTACACAGAGACGAGTCCCTTCATTAGGTCCACCTACCTTGTACCTACACTCACTGCCCATTTTATCAGCTCCACTGACTATACAGGTGCACTGTGTGGTTTACAGGTACAGACTGTAGTCCATCTGTTTCTCTGCATCATCTGTTAGACCCCTTTACCCCCGACATGACCAGCAGTATGTGTGGGTGTGGTGCAAAACACACCCAAACACAGTCGACAGAGTCCTGCGTCCAAAAACTGACACAGAAGTAGAGGATGACCAACTGGACAATATCAAACTGTGACGCGTCACATCAGAACCACTTAACATCTGCAAGATGGACCAACAGAGTAAACTGTGCAGCGTCAAACAGAGAGAACAATGAGTGGACAGTGTTTAAACACACCAGCAGCAGCAGACACACACGCGAACACACACACGCATGCACGCGCGCACACACATCTGTGACAGTGCTGTGCTGAGAATAATCCACCACCTAAGAAATACTTGCTCACCAGTGATCCTGTGGGGGTCCAGACCACTGATAAAGGGGGGCTAACAGATGATGCAGAGAAACAGATGGACTACAGTCTGTACCTGTAAACCACACGGTGCACCTGTATGGTCAGTGGAGTGCTGATCTGAGGTAGGTCAACTTGATGTAAAGCTGTTTTGCCCCCGGGCAGTGCAGTACGGTTACAAATCGGCGATCACATATTCTGATCATTTCCACTGCCAAGTGAACCATATTGTACCTGATACATGGACGGTCACGGCAATCAGAAAAAGCTTAATTGTGGGGAAATAGGGTAGTAACTGTAGTCCTGAATTACGCTGAAGCTGCTCCTTCTGCACCAGAGGACCGCGGCCCTTATAGTCAAATAAAACTGTTCAACAGTTCCAACCAACTAATGATGACAGACAGAGAAGGGAAAAACACACACATACGCACACAAAAATACTAACACACACACAATGGAAGAGTGATGGAGGTCCAGGTAAGGATACGATCAGTGCCGGGAAACAGCACACTGCCTCTGACCATTTCGGCCATGATGCAGCCAATAGACCAGACATCAACTGAAAAAATGAAAATGACAACAACCAAATTATGATCACACACAAAAATAAACAAATAAATCAAATAAAAACACAGTGCAAACAAAGCTGCATGCCTAATGGAAACAAACACCAACAGATGAACAGGGTGCAGACGAAGTGATGTGGACGCAACGCAAGAAAAAGAAAAATAATAAGAGCATGCAGGTTTGTGTTCAGTTACGGGTGAACCGAATCATTTTGGGTGAATCAATTCATTCTGGACGAATCAATTCATTCTCCAAACAAAGATCATTCAGGCACTGCTGCGAAACTCTAGGTACCAGAGCAAGAAATTGACACCAAACACCTGCTGTAACTGCCATTTTCCATTTTTACCCAAATGTTTGTGCATATATTTTATTTTTAAAATAAAAGTTTGCCTTTACTTTTACGCAGGCAACAATTATTATTTTTTCCCCCCCAATATGTTCAATTCAGAAAATAAACTGTACTTGTGCTTTAAAAATGTGTTCTCTGTAGAGAGCGTACTTATTTTCAGCAAAACACCCCCGTTTTACTTGTATATGCAGGATTAAATTAAATTTGGCGATACCTCAGCGTTGGCTGATATTGTCGGACAACTGTTATCAGTCAGGCCCTAATTAGGATAGGAGAAAATGCGATGATAATTAATTGCTGAATTTGTTGTAAATATTTGAAGGTCCTGTAAAATTAGCACTCTTTTATCATTAGTACTGTCGCTATCAATTACAGTAGTAATCAAAGAATCTAGTGATCAATCAAGTAATTGTCTACCCACAAATATTTAATTTTACATGAAATCTGGCTTGTAGTTTCCTCCCTTCAGTGATGAACATTAAAGCGATGAGAGCTCCCTCTTGCAGAGACTGTTTAGACTGCTGATCTGCATTTACCTGCTTATTAGTGATGTGCAGGTTGACCCGTAACCCAAGGGTCTAACAGGCTCAGGTCAGAAACTGACAACCCAGCATTTTGATCAAGTTATAAATAACCTACAGAAACACTGAGGGTCGGGTGCTTGATTAACAAACATTTTAATCCTGACCAGCGCAACACTACTCATTTAAATTGCAAGACAATTACTGAGCTGATTTGTCATTTTACATCACTTAGTATGATTTTATCTTTTTTGTACCTTTGTATCTATGTAATTTATTTCAGGTAATGTCTTTCATCTGACTCTGAGTCCATAAATAAGGTTGATTTGATTAGTCATCACTGCCCTAGTAATTATTATGGTTTATATTTGTGTTTATCTACACTTTGTGCAAATGTTTAACTCTGTGCTCTCCGAAGAAAGACATGATGGAATGGGATGGTAATTATGAGATGTTTATCACACTGATGAAGTACTTTTTAAACTGATCTCTGCTTCGTGTCATTCACATTACCACAATTTATGAAAATACCAAAACATTAGTTGGGAAGGCAGAGCAAAACAACTTTACACGGCTTACAAGGATACAATCTCTCCCTGGGAAAAGGATTTTGTGGCGAACCATTTCTGCCATTATGCAGCCCACAGCCCATATATCCACTAAACGTGTGTGGCATAAGAAGAAGAAGAGAACACACTCCATAAGCAAAGAGTCAAGTCAGCATTCCTACACTTGCCAGTCTAATCTGTATCTGCAATAGCCCAAACTAGTCCCTTCTCTGAAAAATGTACACCTTAATTAACATTTGACTGAAGACTTCATGAAAGTGTTTTGTTAAAACTCCTCTTTCCCAGAATGTTTATAAACCCACAATGTCTGCCCAACAGATTCTGGGTCTTCTTTAACTGGGTTGCTGCATTTAATAACGCTTCAGCATCCAATTCCCCGCCGCCCAAACACTACGACCTCTCAGGTCACATTTTTGTTAGGAGGACAATCACGTCCCTCTGCATGTGATTCTGAGCCTTTCCAGCCTTTCCAGCCCTAGAACAGTAAGCGCTAGAGGCAGGCGATTCTAATGAGCGAGGGCCATGCATAAATGATTCAGCCGGCTCTGACGCACAGCTAAGCTCAAACACCGACTCTCCAGAGGGGCCTTTGCTGCTAAAAGCTCTGTCCCACAATGCATCAGCCAGGCATAGCACCTTTCCATCCTGCACTTTACTAGGGAGGTGCGTGGGGGGTGCTTGTGGTGGGAGGGCCGATTCTGGGCATGCTGCAAGGCAGTGATGGTGCTGTGGCGTAGCGTGAGACTGGCGCACTCACCGTTGGCCTGATAACCCATGCCCAGGATGACCTCAGGGGCACGGTAGTAACGTGTCACCACGTAGGGGGTCATGAGGAGGCCGGTGGCAGCCGTTCGGGCCAAGCCGAAGTCGAGGATTTTTAGAGTGCAGTCCGACTTCACCACAATGTTGCTGGGCTTTAGGTCCTGGTGAAAGACAGGAAGACAAGGCCACAAAACATGAAGACTATGGTTAGAACACAGAATCAGAAAACTTTTTTTGATCCCAGAGAAAATTGCTCATGTTGTGACTACAAAGACACACAGAGACAAGAGTCTAAATAAATCCAATAAAAAATCTGCAGAAAAACCTCAATATGAAATACACTATGCTATATACACAAATGCTGGGTATAAATATTTTAGATAAGTAACTTACACTTCAGTGAATTCCTAATAACACAAATGGTGGTTAGGAGTACGTTATTGCACAGTAGTATATAAGGAGTATTGACATAAGCATTGATATTACACGCAGTAAGATTACTGCACATAAGACACTGCACAGAATGATTATGTTTTAGCACCCAAATGAAAAAAAAATAAAAGACCACAGTGGCTTTTAATAACTTACAAGATACAACTAAAGTCATATGTGTGCATCATATATTTTACATAACGTGGCTAAGCTAGATTTTAGAACTTTTATATCAGCTATATTACCATTTTATACCAGCTATATTACGTAAACAGAATAATCGACAAAGAATGCATGTCACAGTATAATAATTCCTGGCAGTTTCGGTATAATCAACAAAGAATGCATGTCACAGTATAATAATTCCTGGCAGTTTCGGTATATGTCGAGGTACTGTGAAGTGACATTTTTCCCCCCAAACAGAAACTATTAGAAAACAGTAAATCTATCTTTGTAGGTTAGTTTATTTTACTACAAATAACCACATTTAACACCTACAGCACATAGATATCAAATACATTTTACTGTGCAAAACAGCAGAAAGAAAACTGAAAAACATTTAAACCTGTCATTACCACTCTCTTTTTAGATCTCTTAGATCTTCTGAAAATCGTTTACAAAAACTATTTTAAAAGTGCTTAAAGTGCAGTTTTTACCCCAAAACCTTTGTTTTCCAACATTATCCTCAATAACTTTATCCTTCATCCAGGATGAAGACAAAACTGTAATTTAAAGGCATGTGCTAAACTCCTCCTAGACTGAGGAGAAGCTGCCTCATCATTAGAGAGGATGGTCCTACAGAAATAAGCAGTTACTGCGGTTGTTATTTCGATCCAGTGTTTGTTTTTATGCTAATACACAGAGCCTTGCGAAAATGCTGAATCCGGGCATGTCTGACCCCTCTGTGTGGCAAAGATACCGCTGGTTGACCGCCTTGCCTCTAACAACTCATTTTCACACCTTTCCTGCAGTCTGATTCTCGCTGTGTCCGTGTACGCTAGCCCACTGTTGCTAAGACATTAGTACTGAGCATTTATGACACATCCAAATGTTGCTGGTCTGTGTTTATTTGTGGCGCAACGGGATCACCAAAGTCCAGTTTAGACAGTGACAAAACAAAGTGATAGCAGATATACACTATATGGACAAAAGGGACACACCTGTTTTCCAGGGTTTGGGCTAGGCCCCTTACTTCCAGAGAGAGGCAATCTTAATGCTTCAGCATACCAAGACATTTTGGACAACGCCATGCTTCCAACTTTGTGGACACAGTTTGGGG
>JBBPCZ010000115.1:30187594-30238302 GCA_037974445.1 Brycinus macrolepidotus | reverse complement strand
TTGGGCTGCAAGAAGTGCTGATAGTACTGTGTCACAAATATAGTAAGCAGCACTCCTATTTTAGGAGTTTTTATAATTGCTGTTTTGGTTCCCGTACCTACTTATCCTCTTTCTATTTCTAGAGGCTGTTCCCCTCCCATCTGTAGTACTGCTGGACACCCCAGAAGTCTTAAAATGAAACTCACAGTTCCCATTGGCCACAGGGCATCAGCAGACAACATTGCATAAGAGACGGGGTATTAAAAGATCAGGTGGGATTAAGAGTATCTTGCACCAGTTAGCACTCAGCAAGGGTGGAGGTTATGTAATTTCGTTTTTGTAAAAGAAGCAAGGGACTCTCAGTTCCTGGCTAAAAGTCTCTTTATTGTAAAATCCTGCACAGTAGCAACATAAAAGGAGCTTTACAAACAAAGGGTGAAAGTAAACAGCAATGTTGCAGTACATTTTGCAGAAGTTTCACCTTTTTTGTCTTTTTATGTGAAAAGTGTGTTGTGACGATAGTAGTCTTTGACCTTTTGTGACCTCTGATTCCTTCATAAACAACTGACTATCCCAGAGTCACCACTTAACGTCTAGAATTATCACCTTACTTTCAATTTCAGAAACCTACACATGGGGTTCAACAGGAAAAGTCATTTTTGTGCGAAATTAATTCAGTAGCTTTGCTTTGAATTACATAACTTTATTTTTATCGGTCACTCTGAGAAGCGCCTGCACTTTTATAGCCACCACTCCGCCTTACACTTAAAATTTTGCCTGTTATTGTCTTCCTGATTCATCAAAGATAATACGATTAAAGGTTTATTGGGAGGAAAAGCCTCTTATGTCAACGTTGTTGTCCAAAACCTGGTGGTAAAAGCAGAGCCTCATCAAGCCAAGGACTACTTCCCTGATTGAAAGGATAAAAAGTAGGACAGCTGCTGCAAGCATGACTAGTATTTTGGTTTCTTTTGCTGTGGTAGCGGTCTTCTGCCGAGTCTTAGTCACCGATGCATCATTCCAACCTGCGCTGGTGCTGGACATGGCTAAAATTCTGCTGGACAACTACTGCTTCCCAGAGAACCTTATCGGCATGCAGGAGGCAATCCAACAAGCTATTAACAGTGGAGAAATCCTGCTTGTGTCAGACCGTAAGACGCTTGCAGCTGTGCTGACCACCGGTGTGCAAGGCGCACTCAATGACCCCAGGCTGACCGTGTCGTACGAGCCTAACTACATTCCCCTCACGCCACCTGCTCTTCCGACGCTCCCCACTGAACAGCTGATACGGCTTATCAGGAATTCGGTCAAACTGGAACTGATGGAAAACAACATCGGCTACCTGAGGATTGACCGCATTATAGGTCAGGAGACGGCTGCCAAATTGGGACGTCTTCTCCACGAGAACATCTGGAACAAGCTCGTCCACACTTCAGCAATGATCTTTGACTTGCGGTTCAGCTTGGCAGGGGAGCTGTCTGGCGTTCCTTATGTCATTTCATATTTCTCTGATCCTGACCCACCTCTCCACATAGAGACGATCTATGAGCGACCTGGTAATGCAACAAAGGAAATATGGACAATGCCAGCTCTTCCCGGAGATAGGTATGGTAAAAGAAAAGACCTGATCGTTTTGATCAGCAAGCGCACTGCGGGGGCAGCAGAAGCGGTGGCGTACATTTTGAAGAACCTCAAAAGGGCTATCATTGTTGGGGAAAGGTCTGCGGGAGGGTCAGTTAAGGTTGAAAAGCTGAAGATTAGCAATACTAGTTTTTATATTACAGTCCCTATTGCTCGATCCACAAGCCCACTTACAGGCCAGAGCTGGGAGGTCAATGGGGTTACACCCTCTGTCCTAGTCAACCCAAAAGAGGCACTGTCAAAGGCCAAGGCCCTTTTGGCTGCCAGAAGAGCCATCCCGAAGGTTGTCAAAAGAGTGTCAGAAATTATCAGGCGCTTTTATTCATTCAGGGACAAGACCTCAGCTTTACTGAACAAGCTAGCAAGCACTGACTTTTTCACAGTCATTTCCGAGGAGGGTTTAGCAGTCAAACTGAACTATGAGTTGCAGTCAGTGTCTGAAGATCCACGTTTGACCGTCAAGGTCATGCAGGAGTTTCCTGTCATTGCTGAAGATGGCCCTGGCTTAGATGCCCAGGATGCAAACTTTGTTGACACATTATTTGAAGTGGAAATACTACCTGGAAATACAGGATACATCCGCTGTGACAGGTTCCCTAATTTGTCAGTCTTTGCTGCCCTGGAGGATCAAATTGCAGAACAGGTCTGGGAGGAAATCAAAGAAACAGAAAGCCTTATAATTGACCTGCGTTATAACACTGGTGGCTCCTCAGAGGCACTGCCTGTTCTCCTCTCATACTTGTATGACAGTTCAACAACGATTCATCTCTACACAATCTATGACAGTGTCCAGAACATTACCACTGATTTCCATACCTTACATAACATCACTGGGGCTTCCTACGGCTCCAAAAGAGGAGTATATGTGCTAACAAGCTATTATACTGCTGCAGCTGGAGAGGAATTTGCATACCTGATGCAGTCCTTGCACTGAGGCACCGTGATTGGAGAGATAACATCTGGGACACTCCTTCACTCAAGGTCTTTTCGAGTTGAGGACGCGGGAATCATCGTCACTGTCCCCATTATAAACTTCATTGACAACAACGGCGAATGCTGGCTAGGTGGTGGCGTAGTCCCTGACGCCATAGTGCCTGCTGAGGATGCTGTCAATCAAGCTCGTGATATCATAGAGTTTCACAGGAACATTCACTCATTGGTGCAGGCAGCAGGAAATCTGTTAGAAACTCATTATGCAATTCCTGAAGTGGCCTCCAAAGTCAATCGAGTGTTAAATTCCAAGCTGCAAGAGGGAATGTATCGCTCAGTTGTCGATTATGAGTCTCTTGCATCGCAGCTGTCCGTGGACCTTCAGGAAACCTCTGGTGACCACAGGCTGCACATTTACTCTTGTGAAATTAAACCTGAGTCAAAACACGAGCCACCTAAAATCCCATTGCCTGAGGAGGTGGGTTACATTATTGATGCTCTCTTTAAAATAGAGGTACTTCCAGTGAACGTTGGCTATCTGAGGTTTGACATGATGGCTGACATTGAGGTTGTGCGGGCAATTGGCCCCCAGCTGATCAAAATGGTGTGGAGCAAGCTGGTGAACACCGACACACTAATCATTGACATGAGGTTCAACACAGGTGGTTATTCTACAGCCATTCCTCTCCTCTGCAGCTACTTTTTCGAGGCAGAACCCCTCAAGCACCTATATACCATTTTTGATCGTTCCACCATGACCACGACAAAAATCATGACCTTTCCTGAGGTTCTGGGACAGAGGTACGGCTCAGAGAAAGACATTTACATTATGACAAGTCACATGACTGGGTCGGCTGCAGAGGCATTCACTCAGACAATGAAGGACCTGAGGAGGGCCACGGTGATTGGGGAGCCTACAATTAGAGGCTCCCTCTCCAGTGGGACATACCAGATTGGCAACACCATTCTTTATGCTTCTATTCCCAATCAGGTGGTCTTGAGTGCGGTGACTGGAAAAATATGGAACATGTCTGGAGTCGAGCCGAATGTATCGGTTGAGGCCAGCGAGGCACTGAACATCACCCAGAGAATAATTGCTGAGAGACGGCAGTAGTGTGGGTCATACTGTTCTTCAGCTTATCACTTATTCCATAAAGAATTTAGGTCACACTTTTATTTTAATGGTCCCCTTTAGCTCATCAACAAATGCTCAAATTGTTAACTAACAGGATTAGGGCTAGGAGTAGGATTATGATCAGTGTTGGATTTTTGGGTTAAGGAAAGAGTGAGTGGCAAAAGAAATATAGTTAAATTTGCAAGCAGTTTAAAAGAAAATTTTATGGATTTTTGCCAAATTCAGCATAATTCAGTAATTTAAATGTATGTAAATGTAAAAACTCCATAGACAGTGTTTTTATTTGAAATTGTAGAAACATTTACAGGCCAAAATATAAAAATAAAAGCTATTTTATTTAGTCTCCGAACCCACCAATGAACATACATATGTGTTTATATGGAATGCTGATAATGGTAAAATAATGGCAAATCTGAACTAAACCAGTTTTCTTTAGAGACTATTTTCGCTTGAATACAATGGCTATCACTATAAAGGGTCGCTAGAATGTTGTTTTATTTTTAGCATTGCCCTTTGCACCTTCATTTACGTGACCACTGAACAGCTGTCTTTGATTGTGTATATGTTTTAATAAAAATTCAGGAGAAAGACAAATAAAATGAACATCCTGCTTTTGTGTTTCAGTGACTTCTGCCCCAAATTTAAAATATACTAAATAAAATATTTAAACCTTATTTTAAAACTGATGTTTTAAATTATAAAGATTGACTGCCTCATTAGACCTAAATGAGACCATGCTGATACATTTTCCAGATTCAGCTTACTTCATTTGCATAAGCACAAAGGTCTACTGTTTACCTGCATTTAAATGTTACATAAAGCCAGGAAAAAAGTTTACATTTTGCCCTTAAAGCCTGAAATAGCTTTATCCCGTATTAAGATTAATGGATATTAAGCTTACTTAACAATAAAATGAAAAATACCATGCTAAAACATACATGGACCTAATAATAAAATAAAGACGTCATCTGAAACGTTGCAGTTTTATCTACATGTTGTCTATATTTCAGACAACGTGCCACATAAAGCACATACATTATTAGCCTGTTATTGTCTTACCAAAGCAGCTGGGCTAATAAGATTAAAGGTTTATTGCAAAAGCCTCTTATATGTGTGTTAACATAAACCTGATTGTGGAAATGGTCTCATTTGACACTGCAGCAGTACCAGAGCTACACAGCCAGCCAGAATGGCTCGAGCTTTAGTGCTTTTGGTGTCACTACTTGTCTTCAGCAATGGGGTCTGTTCTGCTTTTTCGCCGACACTCATTTTGGACATGGCTAAAATTTTCATGGACAACTACTGCTCACCGGAAAAGCTGTCTGGCATGGAAGAGGCGATAGACGCCGCCAGCAGCAACACAGAGATACTTGGCATCCAAGATCCTAACATGCTTGCGAGCGTGCTGACCGACGGAGTCAGGAACACAATCCGTGATCCCAGAGTTAAAGTCACCTACGAGCCAGATTATGTCCCAGTGGCAGCACCACCAGTCCCTGACATCCCACCTGAGCAATTGGCTGCTGTGGTCAAGAGCACTGTAAACATAGAGGTCCTGGAGGACAACATTGCCTACCTGAAGATCCAGCACATCATCGGGGAGGAGATAGCTCAGAAGATCGGACCACTTCTGCTGGAGCATGTCTGGGGTAAAGTTCTCCCCACTTCTGCTATGATCTTGGACCTTCGCTACGCAGTCACTGGGGAGATGTCCGGCATCCCTTACATTGTGTCCTACTACACTGATGCTGAGCCTCTCATCCACATAGATTCTGTGTATGATCGTCCCTCGGACAGCACCACCGAACTCTGGTCCATGCCCACCTTGTTGGGAAAGAGGTATGGGACCTCCAAGCCCTTGATTATCCTGACAAGCAAGAATACTGTTGGTGTTGCAGAAGATGTCGCTTACTCCCTTAAAAACCTCAAAAGAGCTACCATTGTTGGAGAGAACACAGCCGGAGGGTCTGTGAAAATTGACAAGATCAAGGTCGGTGATACTGACTTCTATGTCTCAGTGCCTGTAGCTAAATCCACCAGTCCCATCACTGGCAAAAGCTGGGAAGTCAAGGGAGTGGCACCAAACATTGAAGTCAATGCAGAAGATGCTCTTGACACCGCACTGGCGATCATTAAGCTTCGTACTGAAATTCCCGAAATTGTCAAAGCTGCTGCTTCCCTAGTTGCAGAAAACTATGCTTTTGAAAGTATTGGGGCTGATGTCGCAGAAAGGCTAGAAGCTCTTGCAAACAGCGGTGAATACAGCATGATCTCCTCAAAGGAAGAACTGGAGGGAAAACTCTCAGCTGATCTTGCAAAACTGTCGGATGACAAGTGCCTGAAGATCACAGAGAGCTCGCCCGTGATGCTTCCACCGGTGAGAACTTGGTACTTCACTTTTAAAAGTCAAAGCTCCAAAATGGTCGCTGGCTTTGATAAATGGTTCTAGGAAACACCTTTATTTGGTATAGAACCTTTACATTATGAGGCTCCAAAATGGTCCTTGGCTTTGGTATATGGTTCTAAGAAACAGTTTTTAAAATTGCAGAGAACCTTCACATTAAAAAGGTTTCATTAAAAATGATTCGTGGCTTTGATATACAGTTCTAGGAAATACTCCCAATTGGCATAGAACCTTTGCATTATGAGCCTCCTAAATGGCCCTTTGCTTTGAAACACATTTAATTGGTATTGAAAGTTTAAGGACATTCTTACAAAAATGGTTCTTTATAGAACCATCCATTGATACAGTGAAAATATTAACTGGAGTAGAAATGTGGCTATGAACATTTGTCAAAAATGCCGTCTATTGTTTCTAGGACACTTCCCCAGAGATGCTGATTGAGCTCATCAAAGTTTCGTTTCAAACTGACGTGTTCGAGAACAACATTGGTTACCTCCGATTTGACATGTTTGGGGAGTTCAACCAGATCGCCGTTGTTGCTCAGATCATTGTGGAGCAGGTTTGGAATAAAGTGGTGGACACAGATGCCATGATCATTGACCTTAGGTAAAGCGTTATCGAAACTAATGCTTAGTCATACTTTAAAAGGGGAATTTCACTGATTTTTCTACATTTTTCCTTAACTCGGCGGTTGAGACTTTCAGAGTGGGTTTGGTGTGAAACAGTTAATGTAGACTGTAGGATTTCTTACCAGTGGTGGTGAATGGAACCAGATGTCCCCAACACAAATATAGCCATTTTATTTACTATCCAAATCCCAGTGAAGCTACACATGTCTTCTGAGTGTTTATATGGAATGCTATTTATAGTAAACAAAATAACTAACTATTATGCCTTATGACACCCTGCATGTACCCACAATGAATTGGTTTAGTTTTAGACCAATAGCTTCTCAAAACTCTGGTAAAACAATGTCTCAGGCATCAGACAGTGCATTCATAACCATTAAATATAATAACTTTCTGTGAGGGAGCTTTTAAAGGCAGATGCCTGGTTCCATTCAAAACCACTGCAAAGTTTCTCTAGAACAGAAACCACATTTTATCCACCTCATTATGTAAGAACTTTGGAAAATTGGTGGAAATCCCCTTGACTTTGTTACTAGTTCTGAGGTGAATATGTCCACAGATACGTATTTTTCAATCTGTATTGGTCATATTTCAAAGGATATCTCAAATTGCTTTGAAGGAACAACATTGGAGGGTCCATAAACCCCATAGCCGGGTTCTCCTCATACTTTTTTGATGCAGACAAGGAGGTTGTGTTGGACAAGCTGTATGACAGAACCTCAGACACCACTAAAGAACTCGTCACGCTTGCAGAGCTGACAGGTATAGTTCAAAATGCTTCACAAAGTTGGGATGATGTGGAATTTGTCAGCACAAGCCTAACTGTGGCTGCCTTTTGCCCCCAGGGAGGAGGTTCGGCTCCAAGAAGAGTGTGTTGATCCTGACGAGCAGCACGACAGCCGGTGCGGCGGAGGAATTCGTTTACATCATGAAGAATCTGGGCCGTGCCATGATTGTGGGTGAGCCCACCAGTGGCTCCTGCCAACCCCCAAAGCCTTTCCAAGTTGGTGACAGCAAGATCTTCCTGGCAATTCCTACCACCCACTCAGACACTTCCCGGGGTCCTGCCTGGGAGGGGGCTGGAGTTGCCCCTCATATTCCAGTGCCTGCCGTCGCAGCCCTGGATACAGCCAAGGGGATCCTCAACAAGCACTTTTCAGGCCAGAAATAAGTTCTGAAGCTGGGGATAGTGGCCTATGAACCAGGTTAGGAGAATGTTGTTGTGCTACATGTCTGAGGAGAACTTTAGAGACCTTTCATAGACATTTAAAGCATCCTTTCATCCTTTTATTCCCAGAGTAGAAAAGGAAACTGGTGATTTGAGATCATGTTCATGTCCCATACACTGTTCCAGACCTTATTTATGTCTCTCCTGCAACTAGACGTAATTTTTTTTTGATGCCTCACATTAATTGAAGTAGCCAAAAACAAATGTGAAGGTTGAAAAAGCACAATGTAATGTTTTTGCTGCATATTCAAATGACTTGGGCTTGTTTCAGAAGCAAATGGTAGAAGATAATAAAGGAAATGAGGAAGAAATGATACTTCTGGTGCATTTTGGAGATGCTTGTTGATGTATGTGAGTAGTCATGCCATAACAAATAATGTAAAGATTCAGTGGGTTGGGATTATAACCTACCAATACCATAAAACCCGAGCTCTCTTCTAATCTGTACCTGCACTCATTCCAGATGTTCTTACATAGCAACAAAAGGTCTCTTATGATTGCACTGCAGGTCAACTCATTCTGTGATCCATTTAAGGCGATATTACAGTTTAGCACGCCACAACTGCTAAATAATGACAAGTGTTGGCACACTGATGCTAGAATCCTCACCTGTTTCCTGCCCTGACCAGACGTGACAGTAATACGAAGGTATTTCTCGACCACAAGAAAATGACCAGCTGAAAGTTTTTGAACAGCACCCGTCCAGTAGATGGCAGTACATCACAGTACTGAGCAGCAGTACTGAGGGAACATACCTACACTGCAAGATGTGTTTTTCCAAACAGCATAAACACGTGTGCAGGGCTTAAAGGGGAATTCCACTGTTTTCTCAAATTCTCACATTCAAAGTGGGGTTCAGATCTTTTTATAGTGGTGGTGAATGGAACCAATTTATTGACTTTCGACCCCCAGCGAAACTACACATGTCTTCTGAGAGTTAATATGGAATGGTGATGATGGTAAAGTAGTGGCACATCTGAACTAAATTGGTTTTATTCAGGGTATAGAGTTGCTGCTGTTCACCATCTTACACAAACCCATTGGTTAGGCCACCACTCGTATTCACAGTCAGTGAACCTCCAGAAGGCCTAGAGCCACTGTAAATCAGAACTGACTGGCTTATTTTCTGAAACCTATTTATTTCTGTAAGTCTATTTTTTCCACTCAAAACATAAGAGCTGTTCCGCAGCTTATGGTATATTCAATTCTACTGGATTAAAAATAAACTGGAAATCACAGACAGAAATCATCAGAGCTTCTCTGAAGGGTGAGAAGACCTTGAGGGTTCCTCTATGATATTGTTTCAGTATGTCTACTGCAGAACAAAAATGTTGATAAGAATCATTCAGATTAAAATGGGATGGACCATCCAACAGTCACCAATAATAATATCAAAAATAATTATATAACAATGCAACCTGTGATGCTATTTTTACTGCATAATAATTATCATCCACTTTTGGCTGCTCCCAGTTAGGGGTCACCATAGCAGATCAACCGTCTCCATTTCCTTCTGTCCTCTGTATCTTCCTCTCTCACACCAACTGCCTTTCACTCTTGCTGGTACCTGCCTGTCACAAATTACTCCTGCCACTCTTCTCCACCCATACACTCTCTTCTTCACCTCTCTTACACACTTCCTGTTACTCTGGACTGTTGACCCCAAGTATTTGAACTCCTCCACCTTCATCCAGCTCTACTATCTGCATCCTCACCGTTCCACTGTCCTCAATCTCATTCACTCACAGGTATTCTGTCTTAGTCCTACTGACCTTCATTGGTCTCCTTTCCAGAGCATATCTCCGTCTCTCCAGGGTCTCCTCAACCTGCTCTCTACTCTCACTACAGATCACAATGTCATCTGCAAACATCATAGTCCACAGGGGACTCCTGTCTGATCTCGTCTGTCAACCTGTCCATCACCATGGCAAACAAGAAAGGGCTCACAGCTGATCCTTGGTGTAAACCCACCTCCACCCTGAACGCATCAGTCACTCCTACCGCAGACCTCACTGCTGTCACACAGCCTCGTACATATCCTGTACCACTCTCACATACATCTCTGCCAATCCTGACTTCTTCATACAATACCACAACTCCTCCCTAGGCACCCTGTCATATGCTTTCTCCAGGTCCACAAAGACACAGTGCAACTCCTTCTGACCTTCTCTGTACTTCTCCATCAGCACCATCAGAGCAAACATTGCATCTGTAGTGCTCTTTCCCTGCATGAAGCAATACTGCTGCTCACTGATCACCACATCTTTTCTTAAGCTAGCTTCCACCACTCTTTCCCATAACTTCATTCTGTGGCTGATCAACTTTATCCCTATAGGGTTACTACAGCACTGCACATCACTCTTATTCTTGAAGACTGGTACCAGTACACTCCACTCCTCAGGCATTCTCTCACTCGCCAAGAATCAATTAAACAATCTGCTCAAAACCTCCTCAGCCATCTCTCCTAAACACCTCCAGGTCTCCACAGGTATGTCGTCTGGACCAACAGCCTTTCCATTCTTCATCCTCTTCATAGCTGTCCTTACTGCCTTCTTGCTAATCCTCTGTACTTCCTGATTCACAGGATTCATATCTTCACATCCTCAAACCTTCTCTCTCGTTCATTCTCCTCATTCATTAGTCCCTTAAAGTACTCCTTCTTTCCGCTCAACACACTCTCCCTGCCTGTGAGTACATTTCCATTGCTATCTTTTTCTACCCTAACCTGCTGCACATCTTTCCCAGCTCAGTTCCTCTGCCTAACCAATCAGTACAGCTCCTTTTCTCCTTCCTTTGTGTCCAACCTCTCATAAGACTAGCTACACACCTTAGCTTTAGCCTTTGGCACTTCTCTCTTTACCTTACGGTGCATCTCCTTATACTCCTGTCTACTTTCTTCATCTCTCTGACTATCCCACTTCCTCTTCGCCAACCTCTTCTTCATCATCATTGTCATCACTGGTATAGTTTTAATAGTGAAAATAATAAATAATAATATAAATAATAATTATTTAATAATGCAACCTGTGATGCGGTTTTAACTGCATAATAATAATAATAATAATAATAATAATAATAATAATAATAATAACCACCATCATCATCATGATCATCATTGTCGTCAGTGGTATAGTTTTAATAGTGAAAATAATCAATAATAATGTCAACAGTAATTATTTAATAATGCAACCTGTGATGCAATTTTAACTGCATAATAATAATATTTATAATAATAATAATAACCACCATCATCATCATCATCATAATCATTATCATTGCCATCATTGATATAGTTTTGATATCGAAAATAATCAATAATAATATCAATAATAATTATTTAATAATGCGACCTGTGATGCAATTTTAACTGCATAATAATAATAATAATAATAATAATAACCACCACCACCATCATCATCATCATCATCATTATCATTGTCATCATTGATATAGTTTTAACAGTGAAAATCATCAATAATAATATCAATAATAATTATTTAATAATGCAACCTATGATGCGGTTTTAACTGCATAATAATAATAATAATCATCATCATCATCATCATCATCATCATCATAATTACCACCACCACCATCATCATCATCATCATTGTCGTCATTGGTTTAGCAGTGAAAATCATCAATAACATCAATAGCAATTATTTAATAATGCAACCTGTGCTGCGTTTTCAGCTGCATTATAACAACTTAGTATTGCAGATAAGCAGTGGCAATAAAAAGGAGAAAACTGGGATAAGAGAAAGAATGAAGAAGAGGAGGGGGTCAGTTTGTTTGAGCTGAGAGTTGGTTAGTGATGGTTTACCAGGTATTAATGAACGACATTTGATGTGTTTATTGTTTTGAGCTGTAATTGCTCCCACTGATCCGGGCTGAATCGTGAGTGTGAAGGGGAGCGTGTGTGTGTGTGTGTGTGAAGGGGAGGGCAAGAGGATGGAAGAAAAAGAACTTGTAGAAATATGACACCCAGCCCCTCAGAGCCCAGTCCCGGTCCCAGTTTCTACTCTGCCTCTGCCTCTGCCCCTGCCTCGCCTGAACTGAGGTAGAAACAGTTTTGAGGACTAAGCTGGAGTCTGGCGGTTCCTGGGGGTCTCCGGACGCGCTCGCGGGGCTCAGGCCGTGCCCACCACGGATGCAAAAGTCATCTCGAGCTCCTCCTCCGCCTCTGCTCTGCTCTTTGTGTTCTCGACCTCCTTTTCTTTTCCGCGCGCTGAGGATCATGCGGAGAGGCCCTGGTTTGGACTGAGGAGAGAATTTTTTTTCACTGTTATTATTGTTTTTCATTATTTTTCTTTTTGTGCGAGTAAAGAATAAGGATGGTGGGCTTTGTGAAGACCACCCTGCTCCTTCTCGCTGTGGTGGGAGTTGTGTTTTTCAGAGGGGCTTTAGGAGCAGAGGCGCAGGACGAAGAGGAGGAAGATCAGAGAGCCTGCCAGGGAGCCTTCGATCTCTACTTCGTCCTGGACAAGTGAGTGACCTTCTTTCATCTTCTACACTCTTCTCTCTCTCTTTCTGTCTTTGTTGGGGGGGGGGGGGTTCTCTTTTTGGGCCAATTCATCTCCACTGGAGTCTCCAGAGTGGGATAAAGTGCTCCTCAGGCTGAAGCAGAAGGAGCCCTGCAGGACAGTGCGAGGTCCTCAAGGTCCTGAGCTCCTCTGCAGATGTGCTTTGGGGCTGTGAGCTGCAGGGCTGGGTGATGTGGCTGCACTGTATCACAATACCCCAAAGGCATCTCTTCACTCCACCATGGTCACTTCTGCTGAGCTCTGAAGCTCTACAGACCAACACAGGGCTGAGAAAAGTCTGTAACTCTCTCTAACACAGTTTGTATTTGTTTGTTTGTTTGTTTGTTTGTTTAAAATAGGAGAGGCAAACTCAGACAACAGATGACACAGTCAGGCAACAAAGCAGTGCCAGATCATCTGTATGCATAACCAGTAAGAGTAGTGATATTAGTAATGGGAATAATAATTCCTATTATTATAAATAATCCAATTGTTAGAAGTAATATTATTATTTGTAGTAGAACTACTACCATTACTACTAATTATAATAATAATAATAATAATAGATAGTCCAGTCTATGATGCTATTTCAACTGTATGCATTACTACTAATAATAAGAAGAAAAGGAAGACAAATGCAATCTGTAATTCTGTTCAACTGCACACTAATAATAATAATAATAATAATAATAACAATAAAGTCTGCATAAAAGTTGACCTGTTGCTCTATACTGTCTGACAAGATCCACGATACACAGAGAAAAGCAGACTGAGACACGACATATCACAATAACATTCAACATCAGTGTATCGCCCAGCCCTGCTAACATCCGGCCTCTCAGCGCAGCAGCTGGAGCGTGTGCGGCTCTGCTCTTCACTTTTTGGATCTAATTTTCTGGGGGTTTAATTGGGTCGGGTGGTTCTGATTCAGCTCCGCAGTAAGAGGCGTGAGAACCAGGAGAACAGTCCAGGAGCTGAATCAGAACCACCCGAACAAATAAAACGTCCAGAAAATCAGGACGCTGATTAGGAGCTGAATGATCATGGCTGGACTGGAAGTGCGATCCTTCCCTGGAACTTGATTTTACTCTGTTCTGGTTCTAGATGAGTTCAGAGCCACCATATTCGAGCATGTGTTCCACCTTAACACCGATTTTACTGTATGTTTACATGGTGGTCCGCTCCAGGTGGGACTGATTAGTGTTCAGGGTGAGGAGCTCTTGGTTCTTCTTTAGTCTTTTCTGTAAGCAAGTCTGACTTTTTGTCTACAGCAGATCTCGATTTCCTCTTTGCTCCATCTGTGTGTGTGTGTGTGTGTATTATGACGCAAACAGGGCTGGTATGTGTTGAATAAAGTTTGCTGAATAAGCAGTTTGAGACAATCACAACCTCGTTCCTCTGTGGTCAGTTTCTTTTTTTGCTCTTTTGTTTTTTTTTCCATCCCAGCCGTCCAGCATATAGGCCCAGCCAAACAACTTCCTTTCTCACGATACGTTCCTGTCTGCCCGGGAGGACGTCCTTTTACGGGACATTTGAGCTCATTTTCCCTCGCTTGCTCTTCTTAAAGAGAGCTTCGCAGCCCGGGCCTATCCACAACTATCCATGGCCTACGTTTTGGCAGAGACTTGAAAGCCACATGGGAAATGTCTGCGGTGCCCGAACCCGACATTCATCCTTGGAGGAGAAATAAAAAAAGAAACGGCAGGGTTTTTTTTTTTCTTCTGGCCTCTTTTAAAAAAGTGCCCAGGTTCTGCATTTGGTCAGGCTGAGCCTGCAGGAACCTCAGAGGAACCTCGAGGTGTTGAGAGCCAGAAGGTCCTTCAACACTGGACATTATAAAGGCCAGTTACCAACCATGTAAATGTTTTATTTTTTTTCCAGAGGTGTGTAGGAGACGTAGAGCCTGCTGTTAAAGAAGTGCTGCTTAAACTTGTCATTTAAAGGGCCCATATATATATCCCACATTTTTGTGGATTTTTTTCCTTATGTGGTTTTATGCTCCCAAATCGGTTTGTTACTGTGTGTTTATGGCTGCTACATGTCAGTGAGCTCTGTTTTGATTGACTGCCTTGAATTGAGCTACATTCATAAAGCAGGCTGTAAGTTGAATGGGTGGGGCTTAACTGCGGACATATGATTTATGACATCACAAAAAAACTATTCAAAACAAATTTTCTGGCCACATATGAACTGAGGATTTGAGGTTATGTCTTGGAACTTTCACAGACTTTTATTTCAGACTGTGGGGGAAAGAAAATGTAGTTTGCATGATATGGGCCCTTTAAAAAAAACCCTAAGAGGTGTTTATTGGCTGTGAAATGTTTTTGAGAAGTCGACCAAAGTGTGTCATCTCTGTGTAAAGTGAAGCAGACAGTGAGAAGATTGACGTCTGTTTTGTGTACATAACAGTGGATCTGGGCTGATGCCAGGCAGGGACCTGCAGAGTTTCCTCTGGAGGGCAGCAGAAACGTCCGAGCAATTCTGAGCGTTTTTACAAGGCTTTGGAAAATGTGACATTCAGCAAATGCAACGGGTTCATGCGTCCACCTCTGTCCAAATGTTTCAGTAAA
Organism: Brycinus macrolepidotus; assembly: GCA_037974445.1. Lineage (NCBI taxonomy): Eukaryota > Metazoa > Chordata > Actinopteri > Characiformes > Alestidae > Brycinus > Brycinus macrolepidotus. Next base: position 30,223,263 of record JBBPCZ010000115.1, on the reverse strand, counting down.
AATAAAGAAAAGAGTTTTTGGTCTATTTCTAGGTCACTGTTAACTTTACTTAAGCTTAGGCTGACCATATTGAGGCCTTTGGACAGAAAGGTCAGAGGATCGTAGAGCCCATCCCAGCTCAAGTGCATGACATCCTTAAGGCAAAATACTAAGACATTGCAATGATATCATGTAAAATTGTACTTTTAATGCATAATATTTTTCTTTTCTCTCAGTTTGTGATGCTGTTAATATAATCCGTAATGAGAAAGAATGTAAAACAGAAACATTTCACCGGTGGTCTTATCTCAGGTTTTTAGACCCTTTGTGTATAATTTTGGAAAATTTTAGGGCTAGTTGACACATTTGGTTCATTTTCTAAACGAAAATAAGCAACACATCCTTTACAGAGAATCCACTTAAATGGGAACTTCACCAATATTTAAATGTAGTATTTGTATTTGTAAATAGAGTCACTGAGAGTGGATTTGGTGTGAAACGGTTCATTGTAGAGACACGGGTGTTGTTACAGTGGAGGAATGGAACCAGACTGTTTAATTTGCTGTTTACTCCCAGTGAAGCACGGAGCTCTGAGTAATTTGTGATACGTTTAGTATCCGTTCTTAGAATCAAGATTCTGGTAAAACTCAGTGATTCCTTTTTATCGCTTACAAACACCCCCCCACACACAAACACATAAAGAAGGAACAAAAATGAAAAGCTGTAAAAATAGATTTTTGGTAAAGAGGGAGTGGGTGTGAGGGCAGAAATGTCCCTAATTTAGCAATAACATCACGACTGTCTGAAACTGAAAGCATTTTCAGTTCTGCTTATATTACCCACAATGTCATCGTGATTCAGGGCCAGTCTGCCAGCCCCCGAAACCCAAAAACCAGGACCGAAGTGGTATTCTAACACCAAATTATTCACATTATGGTCATCATTTTCATCATTTCTGTCCAAAAGATGGAGACAGTATCAAACTGTGATAATATTGAATGGAACTGTGGGAGTCTACACTATTAAAAAAAAGGATTCTTCACATGATGCCCTAGAAGAACCATTTTTGGTTCTCAGGAGAACCATTTTTTGTAGTAGAGATCTGTGTGTGAAGAGTCTCACATGATATGAAGTCCACATAATGTAAAGTTTCTTGAAATAATCCTTAAATTGACATTATCTGAAGATTCTTTATACACTCTACGGCCGAAGTATGTGGACACCTGACCATTACACTATGAGCTTGTTGGACATCCCATTCCAAACCTATAGCCATTGGTAAGGAGTTAACCCATCTTTGCACCTAGGACAATAATTTATGCCCCATTTCATCCCAAAGGTGTTGGATGGGGTTGAGGTCAGGGCTCTATGCAGGTCAGTGGAGTTCCTCCACACTAAACTCATCAAACCATGTATTTATGGACCTTACTTTGTGCACTGGGGCACAGTCATGCTGGAATAGAAAGGTCCTTCCCCAAACTGTTGCCCAAAAATTGGAAGCATGTTATTGTGTAAAATGTCTTTGTATGCTGTAGTGTTAACATTAGCCTTCAATGGAACTAAGGGACCTAAACCCTGAAAAACAGCCCCAGCCAATTATTCCTCCACCACCAAACTTAACTGTTGGCACTATGTACTTTGGTTGGTAACGTTCTCTGAAATTGTGTGAAAGTTAGCACAAGATGTTAATCAAGTTATTATTTATATTGTAGTATTTTGTTGAAACACAGTAACAAAAGGGTCTTTTTGTTACAGTTTCTTACATTGGCAGGGCACGTTTGGGTCAATTAATCGATAATGTAAATAGATCTATTTATGAACTTAATATAATTCAAATGGATGGTATTGAAACGGAAAAAATAATTTTAATATATATACACCCACAATTCCAGCTCCATCTCCCTCTCCCAAGATTAAAAGTCACAAGAGTACTCATCCGTTGAAATTGTTTATTTGTGTGTGTGTGTGTGTGTATGGGGAGGGTTTAAACAATACAATGCTTACAATACTTCCCCCATGAATACTAGGAGTCTAGACTCTGAACAGGATGTGTCTTGTTGCTTATGTTCAGAACTCTTATTCTATAGTAAGACTATGGAAGATGCTCCACAGGAGTTTGAAAGTTATGATGCTGAGCCCTAGATTGACTCAAATGTCTGAGGAGACCTTCTCTCGCTCCTCGCTCAAATGTTCTTCCACTTAAACTTGCCAGCGTGTTGCTTCATCCCGTTTAGGACGGCGCGAACAACAGCTGCGAAGTGCACATTCTTCAGATGTGATGAGTGTTTCAGACAACAGGCCCGGATTCAAGCTCAAGGCGTTTGTAGAGATGCTAATGCCTCGTTGAATGTTGTCACGCTGTCGTAGTTCCCAGACAGAAGACAGGCGGTGAGGAAGTTTGCACCTAGGGTTAAACAGTTCTCGGGAATGCAAAGTGTCCATATGTTTGGATTGGGGCAGAAGAAAGGGGGGGATGAAAGGAAGTTGTGGAAAATGGTGCAAGGGGGTGGGGGTGTAGATGCACGGTGGAGGCCTCGGGCTGAAAGTAGGTTAGTGGTTTTTCTCAGTGCAAATCTCAGTGCCTAGTCAGTTAAATTGGAGTGTTGTCATTGGTCCCAGGCTGGGGTGGTTCTCGCCAAAACAGTGAGCTCGGCTGGCATAGGACCCATCTCCCGAAGCTGCTCCTCTCGGGTAAAAAAGTAGGAAATGTATAGGGCCGCACCTTTCAAACAACAAAGAGCAGCGCCTGGTTGTCTTCCAGCTTGGGCTTTCCAAACTTAATGTTTAGTCAAAATTTGATGCAAAACACATCATTCAGGGCAGCTAAGGGACAGTGACTCAGAAGAGGGCCTTCATTTAAACACAGCTCCAAAAGCAGCTCTGTCAGGAACGCGTCATCATCAAGACTCATGCTGTGATCCAGCCATTACAGGGCCCAGAGAGAGGAGGGGCCGGATCAGTGCTCTGCTGACTCTGCACAAAGCCTAAAGCTAAGCGTTCTTACTTCCTTTGTGTGCTGTCCCACAGCCTCTGAAGAAACACAAATGGGAAGCAGGATCGCTGGAAGGTGTTTTCCCACAAGAACGGCTGTGGGCTCTCATACCTTGTCACCATGTGCTCTTAATAGGGACATTACATTTCCTTGAAAGTGGCTGCAAAGATGTGGTCCTGTCCAGTCTGACTCTCAGTACAGCTAAGGGAAAATAAACAGGGAATTTTCCCAAATTCCTGCATAATCCAGTGGTTAAGATAAACACCGTCGTTCAGAGTTGTTTGGCAGCTGTAGAGAAACTCGCCAAATTGTTAACAGTCATGGTGAATAGAACCAGACTGCCTTAATACATTAATGGTTCTGAATGCCCTGCCTAATGCCTGAGACACCGTTTTACCGGAGTTTTGAGAAGCTTATGCTCTAAAACTAAACACATTCATGGTTGAGGGGTACATGCAGGGTGAGGTAAAATAGTCCCCAAAGTTATTTAGTTCAGATTTACCACTATTTTATCATCATCAGCATTCCATATAAACACTCAGAAGACACGCGTAGCTTCACTGGCGATTGACAGTAAATAAAATGGCTATATTTTTGTTGGAGGCATGGCGTCTGGTTCTATTCGCCACCACTGTAAAGAAATCTAAGTCTCTACAATGAATCATTTCACACCAAACCCACCCTGAATGGCTTTAAAAATCAGCAAGTGTGTGAGGAACACTTCTGGACTGTGGTGGCTTCAGAAGTGTGCCCTCTGTAGGCCTTCTATGCTTATTTTGTTATTTTTATTTATTTTATGACATACTTTGAAAAAAAAAAGATTTACAGACTATTAGAAATGTTCTAAAATTGGTAACAGGATCATGGGCACTCATTGATGCGTTATGGGGAGTGAGGGCTAGTCCATCTTTTCCAATCCCACAGAAGGGCTACTGTAGCACAAATTGCTGAAAGTTAATCCTGGTTATGATAGGAGGGTTTCACAACACGCAACACATCACAACTTGTTGTGATTGGGGCTATGTAGCTGCAGACTGGTCAGAGTGCCCATGCTAACCACTGTCCACCACCAAAAGCTCCTACAATTGGCACATGAGCATCAGAATTGGACCATGGAACAGTGGAAGAAGGTGACATGGTCTGATGAATTACATTTTTTTTTTACATCATGTGAACAGTGTGCATTGTTTACCTGGAGAAGAAATAGCACCAGGCTGCACTATGAGAAGAGGGCAGGGCAATAATCTGGACAATGTACTGCTTTGGAAATTTGAGTCCTGCATTCATGTGGATGTTACTCTGACACGTACCACCTACCTAATCATTGTTACAGACAGAGTACACCCCGTCATGGTGACGGTTTTCCGTAATGGCAGTGGCCTCTAAAGTGCCCTGCCACACTGCAAACATTATTCAGGAACAGTTTGAGGGACATGGTCAAGGTGCCTCCAAATTCCCCAAATCTTAATCTAATGAAGCATCTATGGGATATGCTGGACAAACTAGTCTGATCCATGGAGGACCCACCTTGCAACTTACGTCCTGTAAAGGATTTGCAGATACCACAGCACACCTTCAGAGGTCTTGTGGAGTCCCCTTCTTCCTAGTCTGTTTCCTAATGGGCCAGTTTACCAGGGGCTGTCTGTGCTTCTGGAAGACTGATATGGGACAGTCAAGTAACCTGAACATCCTGACGGAGCAAGACCATTTTCAGAGCAGCTGAGCTACACAATTTTCAATCAGCCCTTGTGCACATTTATCCATATGAGAACATGTCAGGCACTTTTTTATGCCACTGGTCATGTTCATCCTGTTGAAAATGGGATCTGCGGATCCTATGCGGTCCACTAAAATGAGATAAAAGCACTGTAAAGCATTTCATCAAGGATCTCCCATGAAAATAGCCACTTCCCCTTCGAACGCTGTTTGTACAGGTGAGGAAAGTGCTAGCTAGGCACCAGTGCTGCGATTGCTGGTACCTCAGAAAAACCCACTTGTCCAAGACAAACACTCTCCGGTGTGATGTTAGGCAATGTTGGGTTGAAAGCTGTGGCCGGTCCTCAGCCTGACCCTCCGCGTTCCTCCCTCTTCTCTGTTTGGCATGTTACGTTATGTGCTTGCGTCGTCTTTGTTGACTCTTTTGGGGGAAATAAAAAACCTCAGTCTATCCTGGTTTTCATCTGGTGAGTCATTGCCTTCATTCAAGATGAAACAAATTCATTAGCAAGCGCTTTTTATGAGTTGGGATAACACAAACATGCTTTCAGCTGACCCCTGAAACACAAACAACCTCCGCCTCAATGTGGATGAAGGAACAATTTATCTAAAATCAGTTTCATTGAATTTTACCCCAAAATGTAGTCAATCAGCTAAGGCATGTTTGTCTGTAGCCCATTAATTAATAGCAACCAGTGGAAGTCTACTGTATCCTATCATTATTAACATGGCGCTAACTACAGGCCTCATTCTAATAAAATCATGTGAAGGTGTTCAGTAATCTTTAGACTTGCTTATGTGGTTTCTGACCCTGTACGACTCACTGTTATCTAAAAACATGCACTAAAATATGTAAAGTATGCATTCATAGCTACACACAATAGCAGACACCTTGAAGCACAAATTTAGTTCATGGTTATGGATAACAGTAGGCCTGAATTTAGCCCATGGTTACATTTTTGCTACTGGTTAGCTACATTAGCCTCTTATCAGACAACACAAAGCAAAAAATGACTTACAGACAAGAAAAAAACATCTTAAATCTAGACATTATAGCAAATATTTGTATTACAGGGTTCTTATACACTGTTAAAAATCGGTATTTTAATTAAGTTAGTTTCTGAGCTGTCTTAACATTTTGAGCTGGCTCACCTTTTACATTGTTTTCATGTGTTATCTGGTAGATTAACTCAAAAATGACTTTTAAATCAACCTTTTTCCCCATCTGCCAACACTTTCACTAGATAAATTGATTTCAAACAAGTGAAAAATCCCTCAAGACTAGAGAAAATCATTTGAAGTCAATCTGCCAGTGGGGTAAACAGCATTTAAAGGGTAGGACTGAAATACGTAAAATAAGCAAAAAATAAGCATACATATCAGGATTGGGGAAATATGGTTTAATGCATTGGAATAAGATGCATTTTTGCTCTGGTATGTGTTCGGAGTCTGTCAGAGAGGAAGGCCATGAGCCGCGGTTGATGCTATGTCTGGCGCTCTGACTAAACCCTCTTACATCAGCGGAGTGCAGGGCCGTTTTAGGCCCTTGCTGTCGTTTTCTGAAGCTGCCCGGTTATTGCTAGTCTCAGCCACAGATGTAGAGTCAATCAAACCACTTCCCATTTTTCGTCTGATGCTAATGAATCACCAGCGGCTCCTGCAGTGTTTGAGGACAGGAAACGACCAGCCTTCGTATGCTTTTTACTGCCCTGCCTTAGGGGTCGCAGTGAAGGGGAAAGCGGCCCTATACAGGAGGTTCCTGTCCCTTTCAACCCTCCTCATTTCTTGTGCCCAAACTGCATAATTTGCTAATTTGACAAATGTATCGTCCTGAATTTTTCTGCCTTATTTGGACAGACTCTTGATCGCTGCTGGAATTTTGCAAGAAGACACATACTGACTTTTTCCCTCTTTTTTTCCCCAGGTCTGGAAGTGTCAAGCACCACTGGCATGAGATCTACTCTTTTGTCGAGAGTTTGGCTGAGAAATTTATCAGGTACCAGGTTTTTTTTGTCTGTACAGCAGACCCACTAAAGGGGTCAAGTAGGGAGGTATTCTATCCTATCTTATCTATTCTATAACTGTTCTAGTTTGCACCGAATCTAAACATCATAGTCCAGGCATTGGTAATCCATGGAGCACTGCCCCCTTTCAGGCAATTTCAGTTTTAATAATGCTCTATGATATTTATATGATCCACATGGTCATTCTGACAGACTGTAATACACTACAGGAAATGTAGAGGGCAGTATGGCGTATATTTTGTTCTTTTAAAAAGTGGTCTAAAACACTCTATAATTCTCAGATGATCCATACAGATACTCTGACAGACTGTAACAGTCTGGTGATATGGCTTATATTGTATTCAAATCATCAGTCATGTTGCATGCAGCCCCAACCATTTCGGGCAATTTCTGTCTGGTTGGAAATTGCCCAGATCACTTTGGTACACTCTCATGGCCACTAATGTGCTTTTATCGTACATAACCTGGCGTAGCTTAAGGAAAAACCTCTGTCTTTTTTCATCTAGTGGTTACTGGTGGTATTGCTAAGTGAGGTGACCAGAAAAAACTAATTGTATATTGCAATGTTACAATGGCTGTTAATTTAGCCTTCATCATCCCTCCAAGAGATCTGGAAGGAACTGCCATTGCTGAATTGTGTTTTTTTTTAATTACATTTAAGAAAGATCGTGTGATTTAACACTCGTTCTGTTGTGTCTAATGGTAATATATGTTGTTTCTCGCAGCCCCCTGTTGCGAATGTCCTTCATCGTGTTTTCATCTAGGGGGAACACCATTATGAGGCTGACTGAAGATAGGTATGGTGGGTACATGGGGTGTGATTTACTAAACTACAACAAAGTCTGCAAAGAAGAATAAGGGGGATTCATTTTTACTGAGCGATAATGACATAAGGAAACCCAGTAGTGTCATAAACACACATATCAGTTTTTCAAACTCCTTATTCATGAGACACACTTCTAATTTTAGTAGACTTTGTGGTAACACTTTACTGAGGGGCAGTATTCACAAGGCTACATGACACCTGCATGAGTATTTTTGACACTTGACATAAACCTACATTAACATATATTAAGGCTTTTTCTGACAAGCGTAGGCTGTCATAAACATGGCTTTCATCAGTTTGACCCATTTCATCAATAAATGTTTATGTAGGTTAATTCTCCATCCATGTATTATCTGAACCGCTTATCCTTAAACAGGGTCATGGAGGGTGCTGGAGTCTATCCCAGCAACACAGGGCAGACATGCAGACATACAGACAAACACACTCATACCTAGGGGCAATTTAGCATCTCCAGTTTGCCTGACATGCAGGCCTTGGGCTGTGGGAAGAAAACTGGAGTACCCGGTGGAAACCCATGCAGACACCGAGAAAACATGCGAACCCAAGACCTTGTTTCTGTGAGGTGACAGTACTGCCTTAGGATAATGTCATTTGTCACATAAAAGCTTATATAGGTGTCATGAAGCCTTATGAATGCTGCCCTGCAGTGAAGTGTTTTTTGACATAATTTTAGTGATGGTTGGTTTAAAAAAGTTTAAGCTTCCAAAACACCTTTGATCAACAGCACTACAATCTGAAACTTAATGTTACCAACACAGCAAAGGCCAATTCCACCAAGTGTGTTTGGCGTTAAATGGTCTTAACCACTTGGTTGTGTAGGAATTCTGAAAAATCGGTGGAATTAGGCTGGAATTTGACAGTTAGTAACAGATGATAATGAATAAGTGTGATGTAAAATATTCACTTTCTTACTTCTGATCTTGGTTTGCTTCCAAGGGACCGCATTACCAAAGGTCTGAATGTCCTAAGAAGGGAGATCCCCGGAGGAGACACGTTTATGCACCTTGGCCTGGAAAAGGTGACTGTGCCAATGCTGTTGTAGATCATATTGTGTGGGTTTTTCAGTGCAGATCTTTGGTGTGAATCATGTTGTCATCTTTCACAGGCAAACGAGCAAATTTATCATGAAAACTTTGGTAAGTCCTTTTGAGAAGAGACATGAGAGAGCTTAGTGTCATTTAAGCAAACTCAGACATTGTGTCGATCAATAACAACCTCATTCACGTTTTACCTTTTAGGCAAAGCGAGTGTCATCATCGCACTGACGGACGGAGAGCTCAATGAGCACCAGCTGGTCGCAGCGCAACAAGAGGTCACTGTTTTGTGCCATTTACAATTATTGAAAAGTTACTAAGAAGTTTATATGTTTATATGTTATGTATTTTATTCCAACCAGGCTGCCAGAGCCAGAGCGTTGGGTGCCATTGTGTATTGTGTTGGGGTCAAAGATTTTAACGAGACACAGGTGATGAAGCTGTACCTGCATCCACCACAAACCACATTACATGTCCAGACCACTCTCTCTAATGTTGTAATGTGACTGAATGCCATTGAATCCATTGAATCCATTGAATCCATTGAAGGTAGCTGAATGCCAGCTACCTTCTGGCATTAGGTGTAAAGCCTTTCCGGAAGAGATGGAGGCTATTACTCTGGCAACAGGGGAAAGTCTCCCCTCCTTTTAAGAGAAAAAATCGATAAGAGTGTAGTATCATGATATTTTTCAGCTCATATGTATTTATTTAATATTACTTTGTCATTTTTAAATGATATGTATGTCTACTCTGAAAACATTGCTTCTGAAGTCCATGAGATGATACAAGAACTTGTTGTTCTTTTGCGGAAATTGGAAAAGAAGTCAGAGTCACTGAGACAGAGAATCACAATAATGTTGTTTTGTCGCCTCAGTAGAGATTCCCAGGATTATTCTGCATCAACATGGAATTTTAGTCCGGTCATGTTGATACAGAATTTTAGTCCAGCATTAGGTTGTTTTGATACAGAATTTTAGTCCAGCATTAAGTCATATTGATACAGAATTTTAATCCAGTATTAGGCTGTATTGATACAGAACTTTAGTCCAGCATTAGGTTGTATTGATACAGAATTTTAGTCCAGTATTAGGCTGTATTGATACAGAATTTTACTCCAGCATTAGGCCATATTGATACAGAATTTTAGTCCAGTATTAGGCCATATTGATACAGAATTTTAGTCCAGTATTAGGCTGTATTGATACAGAATTTTAGTCCAGCATTAGGCCATATTGATACAGAATTTTAGTCCAGTATTAGGCTGTACTGATACAGAATTTCAGACCAGCGTTAGGTTGAATGTCGTCTCTCAGACCCCCACATTTAATAAAAAGAGATTATATGTGTGCTGTAAGAGCGAGAGCAGTCTGTAATGGCTGTGTAACCAACAGTAAGCCGTGTAAATAAACATCTCTGTTTTTCTGACTGTAGCTGGCCACCATAGCAGACACCATCGAGCACGTGTTTCCTGTGACGGGAGGATTCCAGGCCCTCAGAGGAGTGATCGATTCGGTAAACACAGATCCCTACGTAATAAAACACAGATGAGCTGGAAGCTTCTGGAGCCACAGCTTCGTCAGTATGACTATCACTATAGTCAGATAACACTCCACTCGGACAGGCCGCTGTAGATGCTTTGCAGATGCTGAACTTGCCATTAGCTAGGCTTGGGCGATATGAGGGGACGGGATCGCTGGGCAGATATCGGTGTCAGTGTCTCTGGAAAACTGCTTAACTGCATTCTTCATTAAAAAAAATACATTCAGATGATTTATAGACGGTCTATAAATGGTCTGGAGCATTGTATTGTCAGATTAAAACTATATTTAGGGCAAAAAAAACTCAGTCTTGAGGTTGAGTAATATGCTTAAACTAGAGAAAAAATGATTGGAAATGGGATGTAAATGATTCTGGGAAAAAAAAAAATCAGCCTATAGGGTAAAAGCATTAGTTATTGAGTTGGGTTTAGTGTAATAAACAAATAGAACAATGAACAAAATAGCATCTGAATAAAAAAAAAATATTAAAAAAACAAATAAGATTTATTGCTTTGAAATGAAAAATTCCCTTTGCTACTTTTTTCCGTTTAGCCTAATTTGCTAAGATTTCTGTAGAACACAAAGCCGATTGGACAACATGCCATAATTCCCTTATTTATTTATTTATTAGTTTGTTTGTTTGTTTGTTTAATGAATGTAGGTCCATTAGTATCCAAACCTTGCCTTTGGCACAAGAATAACAACACACGCACACACACACACACACACACACCCTTAGAGACTGGGCTGAAGGAGAGTGACGGGTTTTTTTTAGCCCCTGAAAACTCAGAAACTGATGAGATTGGCATTTATTTATTTGTTTGTTTTTGTTTACTTGTTGGTTTGTTTACTTTTTTATTGGTTCATGTAGAATAATAGGAGTTATACAGAATATAAACAGATTGGGATGGGCATGATTATCTGAGTGTTCAGATATCTGAACTAAAAAAAAAATAAGCAAGACTGACAAAGTTTATCCTTACAAGGTCACATGTTTTGGTTTTTACTGAGCATGTTTTGGGGTTTTTTTTTTAAAAAAAACTGCTGTGGGTGCTAACCTTCAAACCTCTAAACCTCTGAACCCTTTAGATCATCAAGAAGTCCTGCATCGAGATCCTGGCGGCTGAACCGTCCAGCGTGTGTGCAGGAGGTAAGGGGCAAAAGGTCAAACGTCCCAATCAACAGATGCTCCCTTTTCATTCCCCAAGAGCTGAGCTTATTGCATCAGAGTGCCCTCTTATAGAGCGTTCCCTCATGGGACTTGATCTTCTTGGACCTTAAGTGATTGGCTGTCTATACATTACACTGCCGGAGCTATTTATAGTGACCATCATGGTAATGGGCAGCAGTAAAGAACGGGTACGCTGTGATTTACGACCCACTGTAGAACCCAACACGAGCTCGGGCCTCTATGCGCTCCATCCATGAGGGATTCTGTGTGAAGGAAATCTGGAAGATGCATTTTCCCAGGAGGAGCTTTAGATTGCTGTGGTTTTTGACCTCGCGCTGATTGTTTTAACATGAAACCCAAAGTGAAGAGCTAAAATCATGAAGCTGTCAAAAGCTGGTCAATAATCAGTCATAACAAAGGAGCGAATTCCGGTTTCAGAGTCTTTCCAAGTGGTGGTCCGAGGGAACGGCTTCTTGCATGCCAGGAAAATAGACCAGGTGATGTGCAGCTTCAAGGTCAACGAGACGGTCACCTTAAGTGAGTATCATCAACATATTTCCCTACGTGACTCGACTTGACATTATTCGTTTGTGCCGGCAGCGACAATAATAAGAAATGAGGGGAATTTTCAAAAATTAATTAAAAAATTAAAAAGTTTTTCATTAAAGAGGACCATTAGAAGTACATTAATGCAAGGATATTGTGAATAGTGTAATATAGTCACCTAATTCACATAGTGAGTAACAGTGATCATGTTAATATTATACCTAACGAAAGAAAATAATTATTTTATCAACTTCTTAATCTTCACTGTTTATTAGATTATATAGTTAATTAACAATGAATTGACTATATAATATATATATATGTAACAATAGAATAAAACATAATAGAATAGAATAGAATAAATATTTTTAAAAAATCAATAAATTAAAAATTGGAAAATATTTTGCACTGGCAAGATTATACTGAACCATGGACTTCGATGGTAGCTACATGTTAACAATATAAATATAATACTATTACCTATATGGCATTAACATAACAATCAACTGTGGTGAAGTGTGATAAAAAGTGAATTAAAGTAAATATATGAATACAATTAAACAGTTTAGTATGGTGAAATCTTCTGAAATGATGACAGGTGACAGGCCGGATGCTGCATGTATGTTTAATAAACCAACAGAAAAAAACAAAGCACAAAAGTAAGACCACAGTCCAACACATAAACCCACAGCCCACAAGGACGACCAGGGCAGACAAATGACTACAGAGATTCCAACCCACTGGACACAAAAATAGGAGTTTGTATAATAACCTGACAGTGGAAACACCTGGGCAGGGGAGGAGACAAGAACAGAACGCAGGTGAACATGGTAATGATAGGGCGGGGCTAAGGCGGGGCTACTCCAAACCCCATGTGAGGTCCGAACACATGGCAGACGTAAACAATAACAGACAAGGAGACGGAATGTGAGGAATATGTCACTGAACCCTGGGCTTTTCTCATCTACACTAATAGCATCAATTCATTGTTAATTAACTATGTAATCTAATAAACAGTGAAGATTAAGAAGTTGATAAAATAATTATTTTAAATTATTTAAAAAACTAGGAAACAAAAACCGAACAACTAATTTACAACGAATATTTTTTACTGAACAATAGGCTTTATGCTAGCGGAAAATAATAATAGGACATGATATTAATGAGCAACATTATATTTGTGTTATATAGTAAACACTGGTGGTTCAAATATATATATATATATATAGAGATAGATAGATAGAGGGAGAGAGAGAGAGAGAGAGAGAGAGATAGGTAGATAGATAGGTAGATAGATAGATAGATAGACAGATAGATACACTCCTGGATTACTATATTATACTGTATTAGTATATTACTGGATCTTGAGATTGACATTGTTAGTCTGTACAAGTACAGTATTAGTGAACAATATGCCATTAATGTAATGCCTTTAGTTATTAAAAGGTAAATAGATAATTGAATATATAACCAAAGATACATTTCACTGGAAGTTTTATACTGGACCATAGGCTGAGATATCACACATTCTTGCAAAAACTCACAGTTAGGACAAGTCATGTTCCCCCTTCAGTAACGGTTCTCCTTTTTCCTCACCAGACGTGAAGCCAGAAGGTATAGAAGATACGTATCTGCTGTGTCCAGCGCCGGTTATAGACGAAGTCGGGAAGTAAGTGACTCCATTCTAGAGCAGGAAGAGGAAGAAGAAGGCTGCCTCACATGAGGCCACATTTACAATGTCTGTCAGGGGTCACATTCCACTGACACCCCCTCCCCACACACACACACACACACGCACGCAACCCCTAAAACTACTCACCTACATCATCAGAACATATTTGGAAGTTTTCATCTTTAATTTGGAACACTAGAAGTCATATGTCACCCAAACACTAGAAGTTAATATTCACCCAAACACCAGAAGTCAAGTCACCCAAACACTAGAAGTTGTCACCCAAACGCTAGAAGTTGTCACCCAAACACTAGAAGTTAATATTCACCCAAACACCAGAAGTCAAGTCACCCAAACACTAGAAGTCAATAGTCACCCAAACACTAGAAGTCAGTATTTGCCCAAACACTAGAAGTCAATAGTCACCCAAACACTAGAAGTCAATAGTCACCCAAACACTAGAAGTCAATATTCGCCCAAACACTACAAGTCAATAGTCGCCCAAACAATACAAGTCAATAGTCACCCAAACACTAGAAGTAAATGGTTACCCAACACTAGAAGTCAATATTCACCCAAACACTAGAAGTTAATATTCACCTAAACACTACGTCATTGGTCACCCAAACATTAGAATATTCGCCCAAATACTACAAGTCAATGGTCAAATTAGATTTGAGTCGAATGAGGTGCTGTTTTTTAACCTGCAAAGTGTTTAATATCAATGGATGATGTTTCCATGGTAACTCGGTAACCATCCCCAGGCACAGGTCTACTTCAGTTAATTCTCTTTCAGATTTCCTCTCTTACTAACCCCTTGTTTTTTTCCACTTTCCATTTTTTTCTTCTTTGCTCTCTTTGCTTGCAGACCCTCCTCCTGGGCTTTGCTCGAGGGGTCTCTTACCCTCCCAGTGAGTTCTTTCCTTCTCTTTCCTGTCCTCTGCTTTGTGTTACAGCAGGTTTGTGCTGTTGCAGGACAGATCAGTTACACAATCGGACCTGATTCACTGTTTTTTATATCAGATACTGCGAGATATCTTCAATAAAAGCCTGCCTCCTTCTGATTGGCCATCCTTTCTTTGCCCCTCTAAAGACCTTTAGATTTCGTCCTAGGGCAGCCCTGTCTTTTTTCCCTCTGCACATGCACACAAACTCCGCAGACAAACTCCTGCCTCAGTGTTGCTGTCTATTTCATCATCAAACCACTCTCCCCCCCACCCTCTCTCTCCTCCCTCTCTCTCTCTCTCTCTCTCTCTCTCTCTCTGATCAAAGCCTGCTGTCGCCTGGCCCCTTCCTTTTATCTTCCTGACTTTACAGATGTCAAATCCCCAACACTTCCTCTCAGCCATTACTCTTCTTTTACATCTACTGAATTGCTCCTGAAGCTCCAGCTGAAAATGTCCAAATGTCCAAAAGTATCCAGACGGCCCTTCTGTAATGAATAAGTTCAGCTACTTTGAGATGCGCAACTTGTATCTCCATAGAAAAGCACTGACCAACAGAACCAATAGAACGGGCCGTACA
Organism: Brycinus macrolepidotus; assembly: GCA_037974445.1. Lineage (NCBI taxonomy): Eukaryota > Metazoa > Chordata > Actinopteri > Characiformes > Alestidae > Brycinus > Brycinus macrolepidotus. The sequence continues at coordinate 30,208,220 of JBBPCZ010000115.1, read as the reverse complement.
TGAGCCTAAGGTAACCTCACTAATACTCTCATGGCTGAATGCTATCAAGTGGTCACAGCAATGTTCTAACATCAGTACCTGACTTCACCAATGCTCTTTGAGTGTGAGAAATTGTGCTTTAATGCTTTAATGTTCTCATTTGTGAAAGCTGAAAGAAGCTGAATGTCTCGTCTGTCTGCTCCAGGGTGGTTTACCTGCAAGTAAGCATGAATCAAGGCCTGTCGTTCATCACCAGCTCGGTGCACATCACCACAACCGAATGTGTGAGTAAACATGCACGCACATACACACACACTCAGTGTGGTACTGCAGTGCATTCCATTGTGTACCACTGAGTAATTCTGCACCAAAACTTAAGCCCTGAGATTAACCTTGGAACACAAGTGGCACGAATCCGTACCAGAAGCGCAACAAATGGTAAATTGTCGTCATACGGCAAAACAAATCCTTATATGGAAGTTCCCCCCGTTTCCGTTGATGCTGGAGGTGTCAGGCGTCATGCTGAGCTTTGTTTGGTGTCCTTGTGTCACTTAGAACTAAAGTTATTGTAATTTAAAAAACGTGTAATAATGATAACCACTATGGGGGTTTTAAAATTGGCACCACATGCAAATGCCTATTAAGAACAGAAATGCCCAAATTTCTTTTATTTTAGGTCTTAGAAACAAATGAAAGAAACACAAGATCTTTGAACCCAGTAGAACCTGCAGAATAATCTCCGCCCACAAGTGGGTGGGGAAAACCCGCAGAGGGGGGGCCCGGAGAGCGTTTTAGGCTTGTTTAGACCATTTTAGACTGTTTTTGTTGAAATCAGATTTTACTAATACACTCTGAGTTCTAAGGGTTAATAACAGTAACCTAATGTTTCTGCTCTTATAGTGTTGACAAAAAAATGGTGATGTGCAGTGAAACGGTTACCTCCATATTCCTATCATTATGGGGACATTTGGTCCCCACATAGAGGTCAGTACAAGGCCAGAGATGCACACCATTGTAAGGATCGCAGATATGAACCCAAACGCAGAGTAGAATCAATGGGTGTTTAATAAGAAAAAACAGTTCAAAAGACAAGCATCAAAGTCCCAAAGCCGTAGCAGTAAAGTCCAAAAACCAGGATACGCAAGGCAATCGAAACAGGTCCGCAAGGCAAAAAGAGAAGTCAAAAATCCAGAACAGGTCAAAACACATTAAGAAACACACGAACAGAAAATGGCAGGAAAAACGCTCGGTAACTAGGCAGTATACTTCGCACCCTTGTACTGTCCTTTGGGTCTAGGTATAACCCTACGCCTAGTATTCAGGTGATCCTGATCTCCTAGTTGAGCGTTGGAGTGAAACTCCGGAGTGGGTATCCGGAGAGGGTTGTCTGATGGTACCCGTGTCTGAGTCCAGTCCAGGGCTCCTTACAACCATAATGTCTCCATAATGTTCTTTTCCTACACTGTTGAATGGCCTTTCGGTTAGCAGCAGTTTGTGAAGCTTCACAGTCCTCTGAGGAAACACCTGCTCACCTTCACCCTCCCAGTGTGGGTGGTATCATGTGATTGGGGACCAAGCTAGTGGGTAGCACTGGAGATGACAGTTGGACAGAAAATTGATTATAAAACAAAAATAAATGAGAGGCAGCTCAGTTTTCTGCACGTTCAGAACCAAAACTCTCAGCTTCTAGAGCACCTCCCCCTTTCATTCCTGAACACGTTCTGAAGGATTTTACAGGAGCTCTCAATATGTCCTTACATCCCTATGTTTCTGCTTGATAATTTACTAAAATGACCTGTGAAGCTTCTTTAAACAGTGAGATTTAAGTCAGTTGTGTAAAATCTGAAGTGTGTCCTTCGAAGGATGGCATTTTTGGCTTTGACAAATATGCAAATGCATGCAGGTTTAAGCAGGTGATGCGTCATTTGCATACTTATTACAATAAAAAAAATATTGCTAAGAACATCAGTCATCACCTGGAACAGATTCATTGGTTTTGGTTTTAAAAAATGACCCCATTCAACCTCAGCCAGTGAGCCCAGTGTCTCGTCTTGAGCAGTACTTAACAGTCATCCTTCTCTCTTTCTGCTCTTTTCTCTTTCCTCTCTTTACTTTCAGACCCTCCTCCTCTCTCTGGGTTTTGCCTGAGGGGTCTCTGTCCCTCACAGTGAGTTCTTTTTTTTCCCCCTTCTTTTTCCATCTTCAGCCAAACCACAGGGGCTTTGAGCTTATCCAGCCCGAAGCCCCAGGAGATTCTGGCTCTGATCTTGAGAGGCAGCGGGCCTCTTACCCGCAAAGCGGCTGAGGAGAAACATCTCGTTCACAGAGTTAACAGCTTTATAGGTTGCACTGTCCCATTTACCTCCGAGGCCCTGAGTTAGCATTGACGTTTAGCTACACATTCGATTTACTTTATACAATTACAGTAACTCAATTCCACAATTACTGGGGCTTGTAGTTCATCACAATCAATCACATGTGTTATATTTGCCCAGATTCAAAGTCAAAGAAAGCTTCTGTTCCATTTCTAAAGCAGTGCATTGTGTCTTACATACAGAGTGTGTTAATCCTATATATACAGTCAATGAGTGTGTGTGTATATATATGTGTGTGTATGTGTGTGTGTGTGTGTGTGTGTGTGTGTGTGTTGTATGTTATAAATACATATTGCACAGTGCACTACTGTGAAGAGGTTGAAGGGTCAGACTAGGAAAATGTGTTCATCTTGTTTTTAGTGTTAAAATATTTATTGTTGATAATGTTAAATAAGGCCTGTGTAATGCGGACGGGTCCAATAACTGGGAGCACTGCACGACTCAAGGGACTGAGGTTTTTATTTGCGCTTAGCTTAAAAATAGATCAAAGACAATCAGCCCCTCTGCAGTTGTACTGGTGTGCTACCCTAAACTGCAGATAGGGATCCATTTCATTCACACATAGCTTGATATAATAAATATAATAATTTATGTTATTTATCATAATTCCCTGCTGTCAGTGGAAAGGTACTGTTTTAAACGAGAGCTCACTTCGTGACCTCTTTGTTTTTCTCTCTTTTTTCCTGGCAGTTTGATGGCACTATTCTCCTGATCACCCTGCTGGTGCTCTTCTTGATATTGGCTCTGCTGTTCATGTGGTGGTTCTGGCCACTGTGCTGCACAGTAGTAAGTCTTAAGCCTCATTTACGTCCTTGAAGCGAAGATGTGTTCCCATCATTATTCTGTCAGTGGTCTTCTTGCAATACACTTAAAGTCCTGCCAAAAGACCCGGAGCTGGAAAATCTGCTCGCCCCAAAAGAATTTGGGACAGACAGAGGCTGGACTGAAACCTGTACATTGTAAAGTACCTAACAGAGACTGTAGGAATGTAAGGGCAGGTTGCATCTGCTTCTGTAAGCAATATGTAATGTGTCACAGGATGTCACAGGGTTGGTGGCAGGATCTAATGCATGTATGTTCATTTAAACATGTCATTTCTGTCCTCAGGTCATCAAAGAGCCCCCTCCTCCTCCACCGCCACAGCCAGTGAGTCTTATTTTCATCCTTTTGGTGCCTCTGTTTGTTTGCTCATTGAACTGATTATATTAGCAGATATTAGGACCCTAGGACCCCTCCAATATTAAAACTATATATATATATACATATATATACACAGTGCTATGCAAAAGTCTTAGACACCTATGCAAATTATTTTCTTCAGTGTGTGATAAAGTGTCTTTCTGCTGGCAAAGTTAACACTAGAATAAATGCAAACAAACATGAAAGCAGTAAAAAGTATCAAGATTTGTTTAGTTTGTAAAAAGTAGTTGATATTGTGTGAGCTGGTGAGGAGAACACAGGTTCGGTTCCAGATTCCTCCTCGGTTCCTCCAGCCGTTGTTTGGATTTGTGAACCTCCATCAGCAGCTCCTGATTTAATTTAATGAAGGACTGATTGAGTCAAATCAGGTTTCTGATGGAAACTACAAATAATACTGGGCTTCCACAAGGAACACATTGATATACTGAACATAAAATCACTTTTATTTAATGTATGTGGTAATATTCATGTGAAAAAAAACACTCACTGCTTAGCTAAACAGTTTTTTAATATAATTTTTGCAGGTGCCTAATAGTTCCTATAGATATTTTAAGTCAGAATTCCACCCTCATTTCAAAAAGTGTTTTTAAACATTTTGAGTCATTTAGAGTGAGTTTGGTTCTAGTTCATCGTACAGACTTGTATTTCTTTACAGTAGTAGTGAATGGAATCAGACATCAGCATAAATACCCAACACTTCTGAGTGTTTATATGGAATGTTGATGATGAATGAGTTTAGTTTTGTCATAAATAGGTTTAGTTTTAAGCTAAAAGCTTCTCAAAACTCTGGTAAAACAATGTCTCAGACATCAGCCAGTCTATTCATAACCATTTCATGTGATAGCTTTCTGTAAAGGAGCTTTTAGAGGCAGATGTCTGGTTCCATTCACCACCACTGTGAACAATTTTCACGGTGAGTTTCTCTAGGAGCGTTTCTGTGCCAGGTGGATATCCCCTTTAAATCATCAGAAGTGAATGATGTGTGTGTTATAATATTAAATAAACCTGTAAATTGTGTTATCAGGAGGACTTTGGATGAACAGATACATTGGTCAGGCCCTAGTTCCCTTTAAGATAGCCTTTTATTACAATGGACATATTGTTTTTACAATGGACATACTGTTGAAATCTAACAAGGAACTGTGAGTCCTAAAATTTGCACTAAATGAGTGGAAAACTGGTACTTATCTTGCATTGTGAGGCACATTCTTCCAGTGCGAGTTAAGACTTGGCTCAGAGATGCCGTCTTTTGAGGTGTGCATTAATAAAGAGGCCTGGCTAAGAAGCTGGTTTCGTCTAGGGCAAATTTGATGCCTTTTTTGTTGACTGATGAGGAAGGCGATAGAGCACTCATTCACCACGGTTGGTTGGATCTGTGTGAACCGTGCTTCCAGCAGCAGTTCTCATGACCATGCTCCTGGTCATTTTCCCCTCAGGATGTTGAAAGTGTGAGCTGCTCCAGATTTACCCAATTGTTTTTGTTCTTCATGGTCCCCAAAGCCCCAAAGGTTTACCCAGATTAAAACACTTTCAGATTAGCTTCATCCTGAATTTAATAAGTAGTGTGGGAAAATGAATGCTAACATAACATAGCAATGCTTATAGAGGCATTAGTGCAAATTAGCTTTATCATAGCTAAGGAATATGGAGCAAATTTGATCCCCGTTTCTGATTCAGGGGCGGTCCGTAGCATAGAAGACAAGGGCAATTACATGTGGGGCACAAGAGAAAGGAACTTTTTAGGAAGTGTGCCGTCAAATGGCAACGACAGATAGACACCCAATTGTTGGGGTGTGCATTGGCCTCAGAACCGTCCTAATGATCCTGTAGTGTGAATAAATGCTGAAATGTACAGCCCAGCTGTCTCTACAGGTGCACTGGTGTCTGTGTCCTTCAGGATGCTTCAACTTCACTGTGATCTTTCCCTAAGAGTTCAGAACAGTTGCTGTTTTGCGTCCCTCATCTTAACCGCTATACATTCTCTGTGTGACTTTTCTCCTCTCAGGAGTCGGACGATGAAGATGGCATGCCAAAGAAAAAATGGCCAACTGTGGACGCGTCGTACTATGGAGGACGAGGAGTCGGAGGGATAAAACGAATGGAGGTGAGTTAAAGTACATAAATGCTGAACATACTGAACACTGTGATAAAAGCCATGCAATTATGGTAACCCTTTACCAAAGGCCGGGTTTCATAAGGGTACAAGACACATACATGATGACTGATATAAACCTACAAAAACATTTATAACAAGCATCTGTTGACGTGACATTTTCTAAGGTGAAAAGACAACAAAACTCCCGAAAGCCTTTGTGACAGCTGACAGCTGTGGGCTGTTATATGTACATGGTCAACTGCTGTATTAGTAAATTCAGGCAAACATGCGTGCATCAGGCCCTTAAAGTTTAATGCAGTGCTTGTATACCTGTTAAAGATGTTCTAAGAACCATCCAAGCAAAGAATTGTCAAGGAACCTTTACTGAATGTACATAGAAACTCCTATCAAATATTTTTGTGGTCACCAGTGACCACCACAAATATCTGGATTGAAGAAACAAGTTGATTTGAAAGGGATTTGATAAGAAACTTTCCAGTGTTTGTCTGTCATCCAGGTCTGGAGAAAGGTCTGGAAAACCTCCAGCTTCAAATCAGAACCTGGCTGCTGAGCCTGAGCACATTTCCTGGAGATGTGTACGGAGTTTAAAGAACTTTCCTCCACATCTGTGTTTGTTTGCAACCCCTGTGCTTTAGGTCCGCTGGGGTGGGAAGGGTTCCACTGAAGAAGGTGCCAAGCTGGAGAAACCCAAAAACGCAGTGGTGAAAATGCCTGAGCAGGAATTCGAACCCTTTGAGCCCAAACCAAAGAAACAAGGAAACAAGAAGCTTGCCCAGGACAGGAAATGGTATTCTCCAATTAGGGTAAGAGTGTCTCATATTCCCTAATGCTTATCAGTTCTCATTTCAAAACATTTAAGCAATAACACACAGTGCCAATACCCCACAGTGGAGCACTACCTCCAGTGTATTCTTGGGACACTGATCAACAAGAATGCTTATTTTCACACCACCAAGAAAACAGTCCTGCTCCAGTGCTGCTGCAGATAAACTCCACCATCACACACGTACAGAGGTCTTACTGACACTGAAAAGAGTCTGATCATCAAGTAAAACTGTAAACACACTCCATACTGATCAGCCAAAGACAACAGCCTGAGAGAAGCAGCCCCACATTTTCCATCTGTGTGAGATGTTTAAAGGAACATTAGCAGTTCAAGCAGATTAAAAACACAAACTGAAAGTGAAACATTGAGAGAAACTTCCAGCAGTTGAGCAGTTTCCCTACAAATTCACTAATTTTGGTGAATGTCCTTCTAAACAATAGAGGAAGCTCCTACAGCTCACTTTTCTTCAACTCATTGACCAGATTCTCCTCAAAGGCGCCCTGCTTCGCTGCAGTATTTAAGGTGGAGCATCAATATTTAAGCCGGATTTACTGCAGAATTTAAGATGGAAAATCTGTATTTTTCACTGCAGAATTTAAGGTGGAACATTTGTAGTTTTCACTTCAGTATTTAAGGTGGAACAGCTGCTATTTAAGGTGGAACATCAGGATGTTAGCTGGCTTCACTGTTATGATTTTAGTGGCTGGTTGTCATTGTTGGGTTACAAGTGAGTAAGGGATACTAAAAGAGATTTGGTCTTTACTCTCAGGAGATACTGGCATTCACAGAATGTCTTTCAACTAATCACATTTGCCAAGGCAGAGCTAACTGTGGCATAATAGGAAATGTTGTCAGGTTTCAGTAATACTTCACTGATGTTGCTGAATGTCTGAGCAGTGTCTGAGGACACTGTGTGTGTTGGTTTCATGCTTTGTGCATTTAATACTGCCTGCAGTATCTAATGTCTTCACTGCTCTCCTCCTTATCACCAGGGCAAACTGGATGCAATCTGGGCTCTGTTTCGTCGTGGTTATGACCAAGTTTCACTTATGAGACCACAGCCAGGAGATCATGTGAGTATTCAGGCCTGCAAACCACTGTAGGGGTGCTAAAGGCCCATGCACACCCCTCCCACTAACAAAATGTCCATAATCTGCTGTCCAACAAAACAAATATGTATGTCCAAAATGGAGAACTGTTCAGGAGAAGCCAAAATGTTCTTTAGTTCTAATGTAAGTTAATGTTAAGCAACTCTAATGTTTGGAGCAATTCTGTTGGTCCATTCCTCATGAATCGTTCAAACAATGTTAAGACCGTCTTCAAATGATACACATTTTATTCAAGTCCATTTAATACATTTATATTAACCCCTTGTCTAGCAGGTCCAAGCATCATAACTCATTTTGCTTTGTTTGTTGTCTAATTACAAAATGACTTGCATCACATTAGCAACCACCTGCGATATCACACTCACTACCTATCAAATCCTAACAATCACCTGGAAAACCATAGTGGCACACAAACTACTACAACAGTTACTAAAGCAATGGCTTGAGAATTGTTTAAGCTGTACAACCCCACTTTGCATTTTCTTGTGGAAATGCATCTCTAGTTTTATTTGTACAGTCAGCATCCGCCAGCAGGTCTCCATAACTCAGCTCCATAGCTCAGTTTGCTTTGGTGATTGGGGGCAGGGGTGTTGGCCCTGGTCCAACGTCCCCACAAAGATGCCATTGTGGATTGCTGCCATTTAAGAACCACTTTTGGTTCCCTAAAGAACCCTTTAGTGAATGGTTCTCCCAAGAACTTGAAACAATTAAAGTCCATCAGCCCCAACCAGCAAACCCCCCAGAGCTCATCTGGTGCCAAGACACATCCTAGGCAACTTCTGCCACCTGCTTCAAATCAGCGGCCATAAAAACAAAATGAAACAGAGACATGGAGCAGTTCCAGACATACAGAGTGCATTTTTTTTTCTGAAGACCCGGCCTCACACTTTCACGTGAGCCACATGCTTCTACCTTTCATGTTGAAGTACAGATCAGACTTTGCTGTGGATGTGTGTTCTGTACACGTTCTGCCTTTGAGATTTATGCTGAGCTTTCTGTTCTCTGTGAAAGTCGACACACCTTCCACACCATCAGGTCTCTGCAGTAACTTGGATTTTCTCCAGGCTGTAGTTTAAGACCTGCATTGTTTGCAGAGATGGCATTTTTTTAACTGGAATTCTGTTGTCTTTTTGCAGAATTAGGAATAAAAGGAGGACAGGGCCTAAAGATGAATGAATTACAGCTACAAAAATGCCTTTCGACAATGTGTTATTGTGTATTTATTTTTGATGTAGTTAAAGCGATCGTTTAGCACAAATGTTTGTAAAGAACAGTGTCAGAATGTCTAGAGATTACTTAGAGGGGAATTTCACCAAAATGTCCTGCATAATTAAATGGTGAAGATTTAAAGAGAGTCACTCAGAGCAGGTTTGGTGGTTCTGAAGAAACTCACAGAGTCAGAATTCCTCACGTGGTGAATGGAACCGGGCATCTGCCTCTGAAAGCTGCCTCACAGAAAGTTATAACATGATATGAACACACTGCTCTATGCCTAAGACATTGTTTAACAAAGTTTTGAGAAGCTTTTGGCCTAAACTAAACCTATGGTGAAGGAGTACATGCAGGGTGTCTTCAGGCAGAATTATCACCAAAGAAACATTTTAGCTTATTAACCTTTTAGATTTAATTCAGAATTACTATTATACCATCATCAACATTCCACATTAACACTTCGAAGGCACGTGTAGCTTCACTGGGGGTCAACAGTAAATAAAATAGCTATATTTGTGTTAGACATGTCTAGTTCCATTCACCACCACTGCAAAAAAAACTGTCTCTTCAATGAACTGTATCACACCCATGGCACTCTGTTTACAAACACTGAATTGGGGGGGGGAATTTGACCTTATTGGTGGAATTCCCTTTTGACAGGTCCAGGTGTGTCGTGTTTTAGGTGTGCACTTAGCACCATGCTGTGCTAAGGGTAAAAAAGCAAACTTAAGACACCAAACGTGTCTTGGCTGCTCGACTACATTTGGTGTAGGGGCGGAAAACTTTGCCGAACTATCACTTTAATTGTCCACACATGCAAAAGGTTACATGATGCAGAGTTTATTCCGAAAGGATCATTTCCGCCCTTTCGTGTAATGGCATGGCTCACACCACTCTCCTGCGGTTGGTGACGAGAGGGCAGTGGAATGCCCAGTCCTACTTTTTTCTCTCTCGGAGTATGGAAAACATCGTTTTCTGTCTCTGGTTACCTTCAGAGAGCGAACAAACTCCAGTCCACTGCCTTTCTCCCTCAGGCAGTTTACTGGACCCTGTCTTCCCTGATCCATTCATTTTGTATGTGTGTTTGTTTCCTCTCAAACCGATCAAAATCTGTCCCCAGAGTAGTTTGTGTGTGCCCACAGTAAAGTGTATCAGGATGTGAAACTGCAGCCATCTGTGTGCTACCGCATTTTCTAACACAGTATTAAAGAAGCTCCATGCTGCCTTCATTGTTGGATGACCTGTAACACATTCAGGATGTAATCCATGTTGCTATAGAAATGCATACTATTGATCTCTTACATCACTGGAACATTACAGTATTTGGCATTTGGGGCCAGAGTGATGAAAGTCCCCCCACTGTCTTTTGCAGTTGATATTTGAGCGGGCACACTGTCACCGTCTCGGTTTCCATAGCAGCGTCCCTAAAAGGCACCATTCACAGGCACATGGCCTGAGGTAGCGAAATGTTCTCATAAAGACTCCACATTTCCACATCATAACAATGCAGCTTTACTGAGATCCACAGATGCATCGGACCCTAGAGGTCTAGAACACACAGCCTGGAGCCACTCCTCCTTAGGCTCTATACACTCGATCCCCAACCCCTGTTCCTCTGTCCAGCTCTCAGTCTCTCAGTCTTGCTTAACCTGTTCATCAGAACAGGCATCTGGTCCTCTACCTAAAGGGGAATTCCATTGATTTTCCAAAATTCCTTCATAATTCGTTGTTTTTTAAACAAAATCTTGCAGAGTCGGTTTGGTAAAATGGTTTAGACTCGGATTTCTTTACAGTGGTGGTGAATGCAACCAGACGTCACGTCTCGAACACAAATATAGTCTTTTTATTTATTCTCCAAACCCACCAGTGAACCTACACATGTCTGCTTGGTGTTTATGCGGAATGTTGATGATGGTAAAATAGTAAATCTGAACTAAATCAGTTTTCTCTGGGGCCTAGTTTGGACTATTTAGCCTCATGATGCCCTGCATGTACCCCTCCACCACGAGTCTAGAATTTCAACTTTTTTCCTCTACAAGTTTCATGAAGTCTTTTTTAAAGGGCCAATCTCGAAACAAAATTTCCTAATTTTTTCTTTTTTTTTTTTTTTTTCTTTTTTAAGAGTTTAATGTAGTGCATGAGTTTCAGAGTGTGCCATTCGCTTCCCAAATCCATACGCTCCACATATGGAAACTAAGTTGATATCAAACACATAACTTGACAAACAGCAAAACTTGACTACGAAGGGTTAAACATTCATGCTTACATTCGTAAGTCAGTGGCTGTGTGTGTGTGTGTGTGTGTGTGTGTAGCCGCAGAGTAGGTCGTTATCTTACTGCAGTCTGTTTTTCTCATCTGCGCCCAGCGCTCTCATGCAGCTACACAGGCTCTCAGTTATGCACCGCCATCAACGTCCCAAACCTTCAACAGTCCTGACGTGAAACCCAGTGGGTCGGACTTCGGGGCTTTAATTAGAGGCTTCGAGTTACATACACACACACACACACACACACACACAAAATCCACAGGGTAAAGAGATGAGGTCATGCATACAGCCGTCTTTACAAAAGGGCCACATCAAACGTCCAGCACGTCATTGCGGGGCTAAGAACAGGCTGCTCTGTGGGCCTGTGTATAATTGCAGGCATGTCAGGAGGTCACACATATTTATCTCTGTGCCATGACGGAGAACAAACACCCAGCTCACCTCCACAAAAGCAGTTTGTCTGAGTTGCATTCCATGTAGGAGAAAATATAACATACAAGTTTAAAAATCACGTTAGCATGGTGCTAACTGCATGCCTAACGCTAGGCTCGCCACTGCGAAATTGCCTTCTAAGGGGGGGGGGGGAGCAAAAATAGCTGTCGTGTCCCGTCATCCTGCTTGTAGCAGGTGTAGTTGTGGTGCGGTGAGGTTGCCTGCCAGTGTCCGGTCCGTGTGGAATATTTATGTGCAGCCATCAAAGATCAGACATAACCGGCTAGGGAGCAATCAGATATCATTAGAGGTTAGATGGTCAGCTAGCTCAAGAGATGATGATTGTCTACAGGGTTCTGTTTGTCTCAACCTAGTCGACGTGACAGATAAACAGCAATCCATGCCTGAGAAAAACACAAAAAATGAATTAAGGCCCAACTGCAACAGCATCAGGGTCGATATGGCTTCAAAGAAGAACCTTCATTCTAAAGGACAGATCAAAGTGCAGCAGCTAATTTGGCTGAGGTTTTAGAAAATTTGACGTCAAAATCCTTTAAAAACATGTAAATCTCGAAAATGGATAAAAACATGGAAAAATGGAACTATGAAAAATATGTTTTCAGCTATGTAACGTGCTTCTGCCTAGGCATTCCTTCATATGCCTTTTATGACAACTGGCATAGACCCACATCAGCATTTATTCCAACATAAAATAAGGGGATAAGTAGCTGTAAGATACTTATCATGTCATAACTTTGTTGCCCCCCAGCAACTGACACTTGTTGCAATACATTTTTACAAAAGACAAAAGCTTATATAGATATTATGGCATGCTTCGGTAGTTGTCACATAGCCTCATCAATGCTGCCCCACAGTATTTCCATTCCATGTTTATCAAACAGTTTCATACAGTCTCTGAAACCACATGAGCATGTCTATGAGAGACTACTGTGGCTGGTTTGAGGTGGTTGTGTGATGCAGTAATGTCATAACCTAATGTTATCTACTAACGACATGAGCCTCATAGCTCTGGTTCAAAACTAGCAATGCCAAACCACGGCCACATTTAAGATAAGGGGAAAAGTGTGTCCGTTTTTGGCTGAAGGATGGAGAAAATCCTACTTCGTGAAGCTGCATTTCAGGAACGCTGGTGCAAGGCATTGGCTAATGGGAGATTCTAGCTTTTTTCTGTTACCCATAATTTACAAGTTACTGCAAATTCCTTGGTGGTTTTCACAGGGAACCAGCCAAAATGAACCAGACAGAGGGATTGGAGAGAAAAAGAGAAAGGGAGTATGAGAGCCATGCGTCTTTGCCACAGCAAGGAGCTGGAAAAATTAGGACAGGGGGAATAAGCGCCTGTTGGGATTTGGCCAATGAAAGCATAGAGTCACTGAAGTGACACTAGGGTAATAATAATAATATTCAATAAAGTATGCACTAATTTTTCAGGCCAGAAAAATTCTCTGAGTATTTACAAATGGAAAAGTAAAGAAATGCCTTGTTGCATAGTTTGTTACTAATAAGTGTCCACAGACTAGCCAACTAATAAATCAATGAGTGGGTGAGGTGGGCAGCAGTCTACTAGTCGAGGTCATTGTCTAAAATACAGCAGCAGATAAAAACAGCAGTGTTTATCCATAAGGAACAGTTTCTTTCTTCTAAACACAAGAACGTTTTGGTGAGGAGCTCCAGTGTGAGCCATGTAAGACCAGGCTTAACCAGGGTGTCCTAAACAAGACCAGGTTCCAGAACCACCTTATGGACAAACATGCAAGGGGCATTTACTTTCCACTACTGGCTTCCAGGAGAGTGTGAACTTGTTTTTAGTCCATTTTCTGCTTCTCTGAAAGGCTTCATCCTCTTTGCCATGTAGCACTTGCTACTAACATTTAGGCCAATACCTGATTGCTGGTTTACCATTTCTGTAACTTTGTGAGTTGTAGATAGAGTGTCCAAGTCAAAACTGTAGAGCATCTCACACACCTCCAAACGCAACCACTGGATTTAATATCCAAATACTTTTGCACAGCTGTGTAATTGCATATGTATAACATAGTAAAGCAACAGTGATAACTAGATTTTTTTCCCTAAGGAATGTCTCCTTCTTTCTCATCCCTCAGGGTCGCTGCATCAACTTCACGCGGGTGAAAGAGGAGGCGGCGAAAGCCCCGCCGCACACCAACTGCCCAACTCCGCCTCCACCGGACTACCGCCCAGCCCCCATCCCCATGAGCCCGCCTCCACACTCCCCACCCCCTAAAGGACCACCTCAAGCCCAGCCAGCTCCAGGACCGCCCCCCGCCAGAGCACCGCCTGGCCTCCCCTGCCCACCCCCCGCCCGGCCCCCTCCTAAACCCTGAGCCCTGACAGCAAGAGCACCAGCACAGTTCAATGCAGTTCATTTATCCAGCCAAAATATGCTCCTCTTACCATAGAATAATAACACAAAACAGTGATATTTATCAGCGTCAGGGTTCGGTGGTAGCCTCCGATATGTGGTTTGTTGCTGGACAGCAAAAAAATTGTAAAAATATGAAAAAACTGCAATAAGGGAAAGATGCTAATATCAACTACTGAGTGTACCACAAGTCAATTAAAGCGATAGTTTGTTTCAGTTAGTAGTTTGTCCCCTCGCTTCAAACGTAGCCAATCAGCTAAGGCATGTTCAGTGTCTGCTTCGTAGGTTTTAGCAGGCTAGCTAACAATTAGTGAAAGCTTATACTGATTAGCATGATGCTAACTGCACGCCTACACTCTGTTGTTATATAATCTGACTTGCTCACGCGGTTTCTGACATTGAATGACTCTGTAAACATGCTAACATAGCTAATCTGTAAAAAATATCCATTCATACAGAAAACAGAGTAGGAAACTATGTAAGTCTGTTAAAGATTACCAGACAACTACCACCATGCTAATCTGTTGGCTAGCTTACTTGTTAGCTATGTTAGCCTTATAGATCCAGCGCTAAAACAAAAGAAGCAAACTTCAGATGCCAAACACGCCTCAGATTGACTACATTTGGAGTGGGGGGTGTGGGGGGTTTGTAATTTTTTTAGAATCAGTCTCTTAGTCCGTTAGCTTAGCTAGAGCTAAATGACTCTGTTTTACCCAAAGGCTTCCTTGCGAGTGGATTGCATTCATTCCATCTTCAGATGAAGCACATTTTGGACAGCACTGTCCAATATCATCCCATTAGAAACTAATTTGACTGTATAGTGTCTCAGGTTAGCCCGTCCTACAAGTGTCGCGAGAGTAACGTAAGTCGCAAATGTCCAGAGGTAGCGTTTGGTGTTTGATCGGAATGCGTCAGATGCGTTTGGCACAGTGCGGAATTCCTATAGTCAGGTGAAGTCGGTACGTGGCCCGCCAATGAGGGGCCGTTGAGGAAACTGCTGAGGTGGCAGCGGAGTCAGCGAGTGGTCCAACTACAGCTTCATTTGCTTTTTAAGGTAGTGAGTCCTCTTCACGTATGCAGTCAGGTCCTTATTTTTTCCATAATCGTAAACGTTCTATATTCCCACAACTGTACTGTATTTTGATATTCGTCCTTTCTTTCGTTAACATCATCCGTCACACGTCACGACTGCAGGGCAGTTCACAGTATCTAATTTATTATCCCCCCCAGCTAGAGAAAGTGACTTGAATATGACAAGGTGTCCTCTGGAGACAGCAGGACACTGTGCATGTAACAATCCATGGAAATCTCCTCTACCATTCTCAATTATTTTGTTATTGCAATTTTTTACACCTTTTTTTTGTTTCTATGTGTGTGTGTTTCCCCCACATGTGATATACACTGACAGCTCCTTACTCAAGTTGTGTCACTGACTATAACTAACCGAATGTGCAATGGAATTGTTTAATGAGGCGATGGAGAACCCTTGTTCACCCCAAACCACGTTGCAAGTTAATTTGTGATTTCATTTGCGCACCCCTTGTGTTTTTGGTTTTTTTAAACATTTGAAAGCGTGCCAGCTGTATTATTGCGTGATACAGGAATGATTAAGTCATAGTCATATCGTCTTTCAACTTAGTATCACCTATTAACAGCAATATGGATGCAAATAGTGAAAGGCGCATAAACTGTTTTCCTTTTTATACATCATTAATAAAGGTCATCTTCCAAGCTTTCATCTTGGTCTGATGGTCATCATTTCACATTAGGGGCCAGTGATTGGTGGTCATCGTCTGGGGAACTGTGTTTTTTGTTGACTGTGGGGAGGTGGACAAAATATTTTGTCAGCCCAGGCCTGGTTGGTTGTTGTGAACAGAACATTTTCTGTCAACTGGACTGGGTGTCCCCATCCACCTCTAATCATATGTTTTAATGTAATCTTACTCGCTTATGTGGTTTCTGACTCTGAATGACTCTGTAAACATACTAATGTAAGTATGTTAGCATAGCTAATCTAGAAAGACAATTAAAATGTATCTATTCGTACAGAAAGCAGCGCTGGAACAACCACGTGAACAAATCTATTGGAAATGACTGAATTGCTAGGACTCTGCTAATCTGAGTTATCTTACTTGTTCGCCTCGTAGCTCCGCCCATCTGAGTGGGATGTTTTCATAGCAGATGAGGCAAGAAGACACATGGAAGACATGGACCAGGAGACTGGACTGCTGGGGAGCTGAAACAGATGCAGAAAGCATCCACAAAACTGAACATCCTGACAATCACACTAAAAACTACAATTTTGTCCAAAAAAATTAATACAAATACTTGACAAATACTTGTGCCTCGCAACAGTTGCAATGAAAACTTCTGGGCTTATATCCATATAGTACATATTTCTCGTCTTTAATTTTGTCCTTTTGTGATGTTTATATGTTTTATGAACCAAAACAGATGTATTTCATTCTTACATGGCCATTTCCAACCTCTCCATAACTATTAAACAGGCAGTTATTACTGAGCCTATATTTAAATGAGCACTGTTCTGATTGGTTATCGTTATTCAGGCTGAAACACCCATTATAACTTTATTGCGAATGGGAGGGGCTAATCAAGCAACATCTAAATGCATGGATTTTTGTGACATAATAAAAGTCTAAACAGGCTGTTCTTGCAGCTTTATTTCTATATCTGGAGCTTGCAAACTGGGCATTTTAAAACTTTAACAGTATTTCAACTCTTTTATTTAAAAGGAGGAAAATTAGTTAAAGACAATTTAATACCCAATAAAATGACTTTTTTTTACTCCAGCCCATTCCTTTTCCTTTTTCGGCGGCTTCGACAGGACACATCTGTATGTATGTACAGTGCACAATCTGTTCTCCTTGGGGGTCACACCCCTCAAGACTCATTCCTGAAACAATGTGCTTATTATGAAAGGGGACAAACAGGCATTGGGGAGTTTAGCCCGCGGCTGACCCTCCAGAATCCACAGCTACTGCGGACTCCACCTCCAGCTAATCCGGCCATGGAAACCTCCAGATCTCTCTCTTGAGTGTCAGCTCGAGTTGGCCTCGCATTCTGATCTTGATTCTTGATTTAACAAGCCTTAAAGGGCCACATCATGGGAAACCAATTGTTTCTTTTTATATATATATATATAAGGGTTTATCGTAATACACTGTTAAAGTTTCAAAACACACCGTTCACTCTCCAGCCCACCATCCAATTAAGCTGCAAGAACCACTCACTTTTTGTGATGTCACAGCCACCACATTTACACATATCCTCCGGTTCAGCCTAGAGCAGTTTAGCTCCACCTACTAAAGTTATAAGGAGTGTTTCAGCCCGAACGGCTTTCTGAAGGAGACCCAACACAGGGCAGCCAATCAGATCACAGCTCATTTACATATCAATCATAAAGGCACAGTAAAAAAAAAAATTGGCCTGTTTAATTGTAAGAGATGGGGAGGGGCTGGAAAATATGACTATACAGAATTACATAAGCATCAAATAAAATACTGCACCTCAGTAAAATATGAGAAAAAATATGTAGGAAATGGGCCCTTTAATTTGAGTTTGCTAGTCTGGATCTTGGGCTTGAGGCCCCATCTGGATGACCTCAAAAATGTCACCCTCAAAAATGGCCACATCTTCTATTAATTTATGTGTTAAATATTACTTGACAGCATAAAATGGTCTTAAATTAAGGGTCTTAAATGAACTCTTAACAATAAATGTGGAATTGAACCAAATGGAACCAAAAAGAGTCCTCTGAAACAATACACCCTTAAAATGATTCTTCAGTGGTTCTTCAATAAAGGTTATTTATACACAACTGGTTATATACACATAAATGGCCATGATGACTCAAAGAACCATTTGAGTGCATAAATTGCACCATCTGTGTGGTTCTTCTCTGACCTGCTGTATGTGGTTCTTTGTGAAACCTTTTAAAAATAGTATACAGCACTAGTAAATCATTATTGCCAGGAGTGGACTATCAAGCAGGGTTACTCTGAGAACCTCTGGCCTGACAGTCATTTCAGAGGATGGTTCTTTGAAGAAGGCTGTTGTGTATATAGAGAATTCCTCAGATGAGTCTTAATGGTTCTTCATGTGGAGGTCCATGGGTCCACTTTCTCTCCACACACCTACAGAAGACCATACATCGCCCTGAAAGATTTGCAGAGTCAAGAAAAGTTTTGTGCATGTCTTTCGTACAGCTGCTATAATGCACCAAAAATAGAAGCATGAGCACTTCCAGCTGTGGGACTGCAACGCCGTCGCTTTTTTCCTCTCTGCGACTGCTGAAACGGAGGGGTGCGGGTGCACTGAGTGCAGCGAAAGAGGGCTGGCGGAAGGGAAGTAGGCATGGGGATAATGGACATGAGGTTTTGGCCATTGCTCCTCATCACCAGATACCACCAACTCCGACACATACTCCACAAGCATAAATGATTAGTGCATTTCTTTTATTGATTTTCTATTTTTTCTTTTATTTCTTTCATTATTTTATTCTATTTTATTCCATTTTGTTCTATTTTGTATTCCATTTTTTGTGACGCACATTGAATGACCTCTTGTGTATGATAATGTGCTATATAAATAAACTTGCACCCGAACAGAGCGGGCCTACAGTCACTGTGCTCGTGTTCTAGGGGGGTATAGGGACCCCCAGTGCTGAGCAGTGTAGTTCTCTGGAGTGATGGAACTCCTTTGGGTTGAGTTGGAGTTTGTGATCCAGAACTGATCATCCAACATCAGTACCGGAGCTCACTAATGCTCTCATGACTGCAATCAAATCCTCACAGCCACTTTCCGACATCTTCTCAGAACTGTTACTGAAGTAAACTCCCCCTATTAAAGGTACACTTTAACAAATTCTTCAAATTTTCCCATTATTTAGTATGTGTAAACAGAATGGGCTTGGTGTGAAATGGGTCATGTTAGAGACTCTGATTTCTTTACAGTGGTGGTGAATGGAACCAGACGTCTCCAACACAGACATAGCCATTTTATTTACTGTCAACCTCTAGTAAAGCCACATGTATCTTCTGTGTGTTTATATGAAATGACACCTTGCATGTATTCCTCCACCATGAATGGATTTAGTTTTGGGCAAAAAGCTTCTCAAACTAAGGTAAAACAATGTCTCAGGCATCAGGCAGCAGATTCATAACCATTTCATGTAATAACTTTCTGTGAGGGAGCTTTTAGAGGCAGATGTCTGGTTCAACCACCAAACCCACTCTGAACAACTTTGTTTACATCTTCTATATATATATTCATTTATACGCGCTGTAGGAGTCATGCAATATTAATGTAATCTAACCTGCTTAAACAATAAACAAACAATTTCACCTCGTTGCAGGAATGTATAATGGTGGCGATCTGCCAGTGTTGGCTGGTAAAGGTATCTTGCTGGCGCCTCGGTGCGCTTATTAGCCAGGATACCTGTACAGTCACAATAGGGGGAGGAACCGTTCCAGCCCACATGTTTAATTTGCACTGTGGGGTGGTCTTAAAAGCTTCACCTAGGGTTTCAGGTTACAGCCCCTCGGCCTCGTCAGCCCTTCGGTCGCTGTCGTGCCCCCACATTAAACATTGTGAATTCCCCCTCTATTCTTTGTTTATGCGTCTCCCACCACCATGTCCATGAGCGGCCGGTGCTGTTTCTTTCGTCTCTGAAACCCCAAGCCGTAAGGAATGTGCTGATAGCTTCAGTTGGGTTTTTTTTTTTTTTCACTTCATGGCCCTGTCTGAACTTTCCTGACCGAGTCATCTCTTAGCCATTCCCGCTTGCTCTCTCTCTGTCTCTCTCTCTCTTTCTCCCTCCCTCCCTCCCTCTCTCTTTCCCTCAGCCTCACTGTTTGGATGCCCTTGTCTCCATAGTGACGCAAAAAAACACAGATGTTTCCCGGACGCGGCCAGAGCATCGCAAGGCCATAGCTCGAAACTAGACGTTAGCTGCTGCGTGTGAAGGACGCGAGCTCGGTACTGAAGCTAGCGTTGGTTATGGTACTTAGAGCTTTTATCCCCCCCATGTTTGGGTGGTCCTCTGTCCGAATAAGAAAAATATTTGGACAAAAGTCTTTGCTTTGTCTCCACACTGAAAGTAAGGCTGCGGAGTCCGACTGCTGTAACAAGGCCTGTAAATGTTTATCGTCTAGGTTCATTGGTTTCATCTTTGGTTTGGGCCTTTTTTTCTGTGCTGGGAAGCAGATTGTTTGGAATCACTGCTTTGTTCCCCTTCGCTTGCAGAAAATCTGGATCTGCCCTTCCCTTCTTAGCCAGTGTGCTAGCTCACTTCGAGTGGAGCTGAAAACTCCTGAATGCATGGAACTAACTGAGGAGTGCCAGGGAAGAAAAAAAAAATGGCCGGCCGGACGTTGGGGTAGTGCGCTTGTTTCCATGAAGTAAACTAAAGCACATCCTGTAGTGCAGGGTTAGGAACTGTCTGATTTTCCAATTTTGCTTATCGATTCTCCATTTCGAGTCTAAAATGTAAAAATTGGGGGGTGCAGGAGAGATACCTTGGAGTGAGATATTGACCGATGTGTGTGGTGTGAGGTGTGGCCGATGTCGGGAGCAGTGAGCTGCGACGGACGAACACGGGGGGCGTTGGGGGGAGAGATACAACCTCTCTCGCTTTACGTTTTACACATGCTTATCATCTATGTGTAACAAATAAACGTCTTTGAAACCGA
>JBBPCZ010000115.1:30175726-30187494 GCA_037974445.1 Brycinus macrolepidotus | reverse complement strand
AATTCCTTGTATGTGTTCGCTCACATACTTGGCCAATAAACGCGATTCTGATTCTGATTCTGATTCTGATTCTGATTATTACTATTATTGCTCCCATTCTTTCGTTTCTTATATTAATATTATTCTTACCATCATTACTTTTATTGTTGATGTTGTTGTTGCTCTTCTTCTTATTATTATTATTAGTTGTAGTAATCATATAACTATCTATCTATCTATCTATCTATCTATCTAAATAAGAGGGTTGGAGTGTTGGCAGACTGTTCTTGGTGAACTACATTTCCCAGAATGCAGCGGTGCGATCCTGGAGAGAGTCTGTTTTCCTGGAGCCCTGTCAACCGTCTGAAGAAACCAATCAATAAAAGACCTCAACTGTCACAACACCAGGGATCGAGAGATGTGTTTCAACCGCACAGAGTAAGACATTTAAATTTATACCGTTCCCTGTCCTGTTCCTGCCCAACCAGGAGCGCTCTCAGCCCTCAAGAGATACTCTTTTAGCTGGCTAGGCTAATGCTAACAGTTATATTTGACCAAGTTTTTAAATTAGTTTTGAATTTCAAGACACCAGGGAGCTGTCTAGACAGATTAGAAGCTAAGACGAACTAATACTAAAATATTATCTTTATTATTATTACTATTATTATTATGATGATGTACAATGGTGGACCAAAACGAGCTAGCAGTTCTGTTTGTTTACAAAAATAAAGTTAAATTAAATTCTGGCTCTTCAGTAACTGCTGCACCATTTAAGGTGGAACAGAAAATAGGAGTAGGAAGCTTAAATTAACCTCCTTTGTTTGTTTACATCCTACTACTCTTCAGTTTTGTGAATTTAACCTAAATAAAGGGCATCTAAATGCTAATTGTGCCTGATTTAATATGCTTTACTGACTTTCTGGCTGCTGTAATCTGTCAGAACCCCTGGTCTGATGTTCTGTGTGGCTCACATGGTTGAGCTGGAGCTCTTGATTTGTAACTAAGTCCTCTTGAACATGACCCATTGCCTCTCCCTGCAATCATGATGATTGCATTTACATCAGGGATGGGGACATTTCAGTGAATCCACTGAAGCTGTTGATGAGGATGCCATGCAGATGAGACAGAAATGAAAATGGGGTTCTTGTGCACCATGCTCTCACACTCTGCCCAGCTGTTCTTGATGATGCCACCTCCTACTAGTTCCACCCAAAAGTGATTTTCTCCTCTGCCTCTCTTCTTTTGTCTTCGTGCAGCCCTGTGTGTGGATGAGAGAGCTTGTCCAGGGATGGAGGACTTCAGGAGGGCGTACCTGCGGCTGTGTAAAGAGGCCGGGGTGGAACCCCAGGAGTCGCTCCTGGCTCAGCTCAAGGAGGCCCGGGCCGCAGCGGGCGGAAGCAGGTTGGATCTGAGCGGCCAGAGTGTGACAGTGGAGTCGTGTGCCGTGCTGGGCAAGGTGCTACAGAAGGACACAGTTTTTACCGAGCTTGTACTTAGCGACTGCATGCTCAGCGAGGAAGGTGAGTGGCTTTTAGACTCAGAGATGAGGAAAGAAGTGTTTTTTGAAATGGATGGATGGGTGGAATGCATTCATATCAGAGGTGGGATGCACCGACAGACACAAAATGCTGTACTGACTATATTATGATGTACTTTTAAAAAGGAAACTCCACTGACTTTTCTAAATTTCCATATAATTAAATGCTTAAGATGTAAACATTCATTCAGAGTGGGTTTGGTGGTTCTAGAAAACCCCACTGAGTCCGATCTGTTCACAGTAGTGGTGAATGGACCCAGACGTCCCCATCTAAAAGCTTCCTCATAGAAAGTTATTTTATGAAATTATGAATGCGCTGCCTGATGACTGAAATGTTGTTTTCCCAGAGTTTTAAGAAGTTTTGGCCTAAAAATAAATTCATCCATGGTGGAGGGATACATGCAGGGCATCGTGATGTCACTATTTTACCTCTGTCTGCTCTGTAAAACCAAGACAGCACATGAGGGTTCGCTGGCTGTTTTGCAATTATTGCATAAAAATATGTATACATTAATATGTTTGCAATAACCTCACCAAACACCACCTATACCGTGAAGATAAGATGATCAACACAAATATACTGAAGAAGAATAATAGTTAGTTAACTCTGTCTCTGGTGCTGCAATATTTATCATCTAATAAAACTGGCAATTGAAATGGACGAAAATATTTGTTTTAATATTTGGCAATAATAAAATTATACATCAGGCCCTATAACCTAGATTATCACATCAGAGATGTGCTGAGGTTGCGATCTATGCCGTTTATACTCAGCACCACCTGTTCTGGACCTGTCATTCACAGGCGCCAAGCTTTTCCTGAATGGGCTGTGTTCAAACACCACATTAAAAGTGCTGGATCTAAAGGTAAGATTAGTCTCAGGCTTCAAAATAGCTATGGTTGTGGACACTGCCTGTCAAGTTTGGAGTACCCTAGCTTTAACACAAATGCATATATTGTTTATCAGTTTGCAATAATATATCAAACACTAAGCAGTAGTGATGTGTGGGTCGACCTATAACCCGCGGGTTGAGCGGGTTCATGCCAGCTTATTAGAAAACTTTGCTGTGGTGGTACACGCAGGTCAAAAAGTGACAAATCAGCAATCCGAACAAGTTATAAATGACTTAAAGAAACATTGTGGGTCGGCTTTGGGTTGTTGATCAATGAAAATTTTTGTGGGTCGGGCAGGGCAGGTCATAAAAATCCCTCGTCTGCGCACGGCTGCTAAGGTTTATTTGAAATGCTCAACTAAAAAAAATACTATTGATGTGCTTATTAACTGAAAGCAAAGTACTATTTAAACCAGAAATGTGAAAATAAAAATAAATAAATGAACTAAAAAGTACCTAAAAATAATTAAATGGGGGGCGGGGGGGAACAGTGAAAATTTCAAAACTGTAACAGCTCTGATTTTGAGAAAAACAGTATCACAATTAAATGTTTGTGGCAATAACTATGATTTTTAAAATTTACCTGAAAAACTTTCTTCATAAAAGCAGCATTCCTGTTCATGTAAAAATAGTACTATGTTAAGAGCATAATAATGGAAGTAAACGTTGTTTAATAGCATCTTATTTTTTTACATTTTATACTATTTTTATTATTTATTTTTATTGTTTATTGTAAATGCTGAACTTTAGGCCTATAAATTAAAAAAAATTTAAAGATTAGCAGTCTCAAACATGCGACAGGCAGTGTGTGTTACACCAATGTATTTCTGTATTGCACTGTGTTGAATACGTTGTGAGAAGAGATTCTTCTGTATTAGGGAAACAACTTAAGAGGAGCAGGAGCAGAGGCTTTGGGGAAGCTGCTGGTGAGGAGCAAGACATTGCGAAGGTGAACGTATATTGAAAAAAAGAAAAATTACATCTACTACTCAATTCTCAGACCAGCTCACATATCATGTATACAGTTTTTGAAATGCTGCCGTTCTTGTTCGCAGACTTGTTTTGGAGTGGAACGCTCTGGGCATGTGGGAAGAGGGGTTTTCTATATTCTGTGAGGGTCTCGCCTCTAACACTTGCCTTACCCAGCTTGACCTTCGCAACAATCAGATCAACCACCAGGGGGCAGCAGAGCTTGGCTTAGCTCTAAAAAGGAACTCCGTCCTCCAGGAGCTTGGTGAGTGTTGATGGAGACCAGGGGTGCCCAACTCCTGCCCTGGAGTGCCGGGGAATCAAACCCTAGTATGCTGTACGAAGGGTGACAGTATTACTCACTGCAGCAGGGACTTCTGCCCAGGACCCTTTCCAATGTTAGCCAGTGATGAGTGGAGGATATTGGCTCATCATGTGACAGTTTCTAGTAGAAATGCGGGAAAAAAATCGATACTGTGTAGTATTGCAACAGTTTACGACACAGTATTGTGCCGATAAAGTGGCACCAAGTATTGATATTTATTTAAAATTATTTAATTAAAAAAAAATTCATTTAATATGCTTTTAAAATGGTACGTGTCTTCTCTGATAACATTGCCACAAGGTGGTGCAATACCTCGTTCTTCTCTTGCATCGCAGCAGAATTCGGAAAGGATGTTGGCGAGATGCTTACAGAGACTCTTGCATGTAAATACAGCCCAAATGGCGTGATCGTATTGCATCACAAACTGTGTGCCAGTTCCCACCCCTAGTTTAAAGACTTGGGTCTAATTTCTGGGGGGAGTGGGGGGCTCTTTTTGTGGGTGTCCTTACCCATGTCACATCATTTCAAATTTAATGAATAAAGTTCGGGACCCCCTGGCAGTACGTCACAGACCACACTTTGAGAACTATGGCACTACACTACATCAACCTGTGTGTGTGTGTGTGTGTGTGTGTGTGTGTGTGAGACAGATCTGCGGTGGAACAACATCGGCCTGCTGGGTGGTCGCTCCTTGCTGGAAGCTCTGCAGCAGAACCGCACTCTTTCCCACCTCGAGATGGCCGGCAACAACATCCCCAGCGACATCCTCAGAGCCATCGGTCAGACGGAATTCAGCAGATACAGTAGATCCCAACACTGTAACACTGTTGTCTATAAACATGGAGTAAATTAAAACAGCAGTGTCAGCCATCATCAAGACTGAATTTGGTCTCTGATTTTGTCCATTTTGGATTACTGACACAGTTTAAGGCGAGTGTGTGCTGATTAGTGAGATATGAACTGCCATCACTTGTTAGAGCTAAAACTAGATAAGCTAATTTCAGACTCCTAACATGTGGGTGATTAGGGTAAGGGTTATAAAATGATAAATATATGCGGTTCTTCTTACTGATGTTGCAACCACACATCTTCATTTTAACCTTGTTTTTCCAGAGCAGTCTATGGAGCACAACACCGACCGGCAGTCCACTCTGAGAGAGAGCCGCACAAGGTCCCAGGTGCTCAGCAAAGAGATCCAAAATCTAAAGGATGAGAAGGGCCGGCAGGTCAGTGCCGCTCCAGCTTTTGGCTCTTTTGCTGAAAGTGTTTTCTTGGTCAGTCGATTTAAGACACTAACTCTCTTTTTAATGGGTCTGTTCAGTTCCTGAGCCTGATGGAGACCATTGATAAACAGAGGGAAGAGATGGGAAGAAGCAGCAGGTTAGTTTTACCATGTCTGTTTGAATGCAAGGGAGTTAAAATTGTGCGTGCATCATATATCAGTGGTTGATATATTCATTTACAGATAAATGGGAAAAGATCATTATTTTATCGGTTTGTAAGACTTTCTCTTAACATCAAGAAGCACCACTCGGCTTATTAACTTTATTAACGCTGATTTAAAGGACTAGTTTGGCAAAAAAAAAAAACAAACAAACATAATTTCCCACTGAGCCCATGTGTAGTTGATTAGTCAAGACATCTAGAAGTCAAAAGTCACCCAAATCCCCAAAACTTCTCTCAACTTGCTCAAACCGCGTCCAGCTCTTCATTAGGCTGGCTTAGACTAATGGCCGAACAATGATGAAGTTTAGTTCATTTCTACAGTTTACAGTAAGTCATACTGTATCCTAAACCACACCCACAAGTCTGTTCCACCTTAATGAATAGGTGTGTGTTGTTCGAGCAGGTCAAAAGAGGTTTTGAGGGTTTGAAGCACATTTTCCAGCTAGTACCGCATAGTGTCCTGTCAAAGTGTTTGTCTGTCATGGCCATGCTAAATGAACCAGTGATCCATCTTTAGGGTTGTGGCCTGCTTTACACTAATTTTTGCATGATTTATGCTTTCAGGAATTCATCAGTACGTCTAGGACAACTCCAAGAAGCCCTGAATGAACGGAAATCAACTGTGAACTCTCTCACAGCCAAGTAAGCGGCTCACAAGCTTCAGCCAGGCTAGAAGGGCGTCTTACTTTTAATTTAATTTCAGCCTGCCTCATGCTTTGAGCTACACTATATGGACAAAAGTATTGGGACACACCTGTTTTTCAGGGTTTGGGCCAGGCCCCTTACTTCCAGTGCAATCTTAATGCTTCAGCATACCAAGACATTTTGGACAACATCAATGCCTGGGTCGGCGTTCAGCACAATTAAGTAGTTCCCTTCCTCAAACACCTTCACTAAACCTGCCAATTAACAGGTATGTTGAACCAGGTGTGTTTGAGCAGGGAAATCACTAATCTGTGCAGGACACCGACCCTCCAGGACTAGAATTGGGCAGCCCTGCCATAGTGTGTTAAGTCTCCATGTGGTTGTTTTGACTGAACAGGCTGCAGATGACCGAAGCTGCGCTGGCTATGTCCGAGCAGAAAGTCAATAACCTGGGAGACCTTTTGACCAGAGTGAAGCTAGAGAAGACCGAACTCATGGATCGGCAGTCCAGAGAAATAAAGAAACAACAAGAGGTGCTGCATGTCACTTAAAGCAGTAGTTCAGTTTCACCCCGCCCACCCCAAATGTAGTCCATGAACCAAAACAAGTTTGCTTCTTTAGTTTTGGCACTGGAGCTTCAAGGCTAAGATAACTAATATAGTGGAAGCCTGAACCCAACCAATTAGCACAGTGTCATCTGCATTCCTAAATCATCACACACTCATCTCCACGTGGAGGTGTTTTAATAGACTTGCTCATGGGGTGCCAACCCTGTAGGATAGTGTATAGTGTTATCTATAAACATGGACCAAAGAATGTTAGTATAGCTAATCGCAGCAATCGCAGTCTGAATTTTGTCTGTACTAAAGTCCATACGAACAAGCAAGTCTTTTAGAGACTGCTTAACACACAGTTTGAGGTGTGATGATTTAGGTGTGCAGTTAGTACCATGCTAACTGGTGGGATATATCCTTTAATTAATATTGCTTTAATGCTAAACAGACTGTTTTGGTATTTAGGAGAGTGTCCTGCGAGAAGGGAAGCTTTTGAGGGAGGTGAACAGCCTGTCTGAAAAGAGCCACCAACTGAAGAGCAAGGTACAGAAGTATGTTTACATTTGTCTTTAGGTGTGTGTGTGTTTCAATTTGTGGATCTTCTGTGGCTGCAGCTAGAAGAAAATGAACGACGCTGCAAAACTCAGCAAGATCAAATCTTCGAGTTGAAGCAGGAACTCACAAACTCCACTGCAGAGCTAAAACTACGTCTGGCCCAAGCTGAAGGTACTGAAGGTCAAACCAAGACACACACACACAGTATCTTTAGCAGGCTTAGTGGTTTATTATTCTGACTACTTTTTTCATCAGAGCGCTTGGACGTTGAGAAAAGAAGATCCAAACAAGCACTTGAAGACATGGACACTTTACGGCAGAAGGAGGTAATTCCTAATGCACAGGAACTTCTGTTTACATCGCAGAAGGGTCGAACAACTTTTAAAATGTTACTTTAATCAATGCGATCACACAAAAACAAATCTCCATACAACTTTTTAACGCGAATCCAGGATGCTTAAGAATATCCTTGTTTTCCTTGTTGTTTTTCTGTGTAGGTAGATCATGTCAACAGGCACCTGGAAGAGAGCGAGAGGGCACTACAAGATCGCATTCTCAAACTGGAGGGCCAGCGGATCCAGCTGGAGGAGGTATGATCAACCAGCAAAGGCCTTTAACCTTTTCAGTAACATTTTATTTCAAAACACAGCTTTAGAAAGTTATATTTGGACTAAAAGGGAGGTTATAAGAATGTCAGGTGTGAAAGAGGCTTTGACGTGTGAAAGGGTTTTGTTTTTCCCGGGCCACAGTTTTTAAGAATGATAATGAATTTTTTCCATGTAGGAGCTGAGCCGGGTAAAAGCCGCTATGGTGACTGAGAGAGCGCAGGCAGAAGAGGAGCTGGGGAAAGTGCGGGTGCAAGTGCGTCTGGAGGAGGTACGCAGCTTTCATATCATGGCCCAAATATTGTGAAAGTATCTTATCAGATTGTCAGATCTGGTGATTCCCATCCATACTGTTGATGTTATGTTTCAGTGGAGGGAAAACAGCTTAAAATAAAAAAATATTGTGTTGACTCTTGTATTGTTGTTTTTGTACATCAAGGGCTTTTAAATTCCCTTTATATGCTGCCAAGACACCAGTCTGGATTGATCAAAGTATTGTAAAGCTGTTCCAAATCCTCTTATATAGTACTTTTATAATGTTGATTGTACTGATAAGCTGAACATAAAAGTATTCATAAGGCACATTTTCAGGTGGTCCTTCTTTTTGCCAGATCAGTGGACAAACCACTAGAGGCGCTTATCAAGTAATGTCTAATGATGTCCAGTTATCAAGTTTATATGGTTACTTTTATATGCACTATTTTCTAGGATAGGATTGAACAGGCTGTTTTTGTTTCTGTGCCTTTAAGACTGATATGTAAATGACCCCTGTTGACCTTGTTTGCAAATAAAAACAGTCCAGGCTAAAATGTGGACCAAACTCATCCCAACATCCTGGTTGTGACATCACAACCACAATTAATGTTTTTTGCAGCTTAGTTCCCATATATGGACTGTTTGAGATGGGTGAACCATCCATTTTAAAACAATACTCTTCTGGGTTTTCCATGATATTGGCCGTTTAAATTATATTATTAAATACACTGTCCCAAGTAAGGCTTTCATGCCCTGTAACATCGTAGTCTTGATTGGAAGGACCTTTATATAAAACTTGCGTTTACTACCTGCTTGTGTATCCCACCCTGCAGCAGCAGCATCTGAGCAGCATGGAGGAAAAGCTCCGGAGCGCGCGTCAGTCCCGGGACGAGGCTCAGGGCCACTGCACCCAGCAGAAACAGACCATCGCCGAGCTTCACGCACGCATAGGCCAGCAGAGCATCGAGATGGATGGCCTGCGCCGCCGGATAGACGAGCTACAGCAGGTGGCGCTAGTGGCTGTTGCTCTTTCTCTGACTTTTCAGAAAAAAAAAACACTCTGTTCTCTTTGCTTCTTGAGTTGTGAGTTGGAGCCATGAGGCTGACAAGTACTGGTAGATTATGTACACCAGTTAGCACGGTCAAGTAGCTGTTAAATGCCCATATCCTACATTTGATCTTTTTCCTCATTTTTGAGTGTTTGTGTGTTTAAATATTGAAAACAGTTGTAAGTCATTTTTATGTTAACCTTTTCACCTCTATTAATCCCTTACAATAAAACTGTTTTCTGTTACTGTACCTTTAAGACTGATATATGTAAATGAGCTCTGCTCTGATTAGCTGCCCTTATGTTGCAACTAATTCAACTGTACATACAGGCTGTGAATGGGTGGAGCTAAACAGAATAGGCGGATATACGTATGCAAATGTGTTTCAGTGACATCACAAAAACAATGACGTCAGTTCCTTTTGTACTGTTTATTTAAAAAAAAAAAAAAAAATGCAAGTGAAATGTAGTTTGGTGTGATTTGGGCCCAAGCAAGCTTAAGCACAGGGCTAATTGGTGTACATAAGCTTCTGTCACTTGTTAGCTACATTAGCTTTGTAGCTAAGTGCTAAAACTGAAGAGACAAACTCCAGACTCCAGCTGTTCTCTTTTTTTTTTTTTTCCTCAAACTGTCACTTAAAGTAAATCTTCAACCAAAGATGTTCAAGTGGGCACGTATTAATTAACTGACCTATCAAAAAGGACTGTCTTGTGCAATTAAAGGTGCCATATAAGGCAGCACAGCTGTCACACTTCCATCATGATGCTGTTTTGCTGTTATATTGTTTCTGCTTTTAGGAGCTGGCGGGGAAGGAGCAGGAGAAGATGGCGGAGGTGACGCGGGTCAGGGTGGAGCTGCAGGAGCAGATCGGCCACCTTCAGGCAGAGAGGACGGCCCAGAGCGGCCTGAAGGAGAAGATTGCTGCTCTGGAGAGAGAAATGAAAGGTAAAGGCACAGAGATAAAACCATGGCGGTCTCTCAGGTGGGGAACTCAAGATTCAAGATTCTTTATTTGTCACATACATTGTTATACGAGTACAGCATGTAGTGAAATGTGCCTCGCAATAAAGTTATCAAAGAAGTTCCATCAAAGAGAAATTTGGAAAGGCTAAACAAAGGTAATAAAATATACAAATTCCACTGTATATTATGTACAGTGTGCGAAGTGTACTGGTTTGCTGGTGATGTATAGACTTAAATGACAGACTGCAGGTGAGATACAGTGAGGACGAGAGTTCAGTTTGTGTTATAATGAACAGGTGAAGTTGTGTGTCATGTCCTTGTTAAGGAACTTATGTTCTGAGGACAGAAGCTCTTCCTGAGCCTCACTGTTTTGTCCATATTACTCCTAAAGCGTCTTTCAGCAGGTCAGACAGACAGTTACTGGGTGAGACGAGTCTCTGATGATCCTGGTTGCTCTGGTCCTACATCCCCTTATATAAATGTCCTGCAGAGACAGTAGAGCTGATCTGGTGCAGGATCACTCTCTGTAGCTCCTTAATGTCCCATACAGAGCTGTTTCCAGATCAGGAGGTGATGTTCTGAGGCAGGTGATGTCCTTTCCCTCCAGCTTAAAGCAACAGTTTGCCCTAAAATCTAATTTCCCCCCCTGTTGTCGACATACTGTTATTTGTATAAATGGACTAAAGTGTGTTAGGAAGTAGGATCTTGAAGCTTGAAAATGTTTTTTCATGTTAATAGATGATAGTGAGTCATACAGTGTCAGAAACCACAGAAGCAAGTGTATTAGAGATCATTTAGTGTAAGGAATAATAAGCAATTTAACATTTTCCAACCCCCCAAAAAAAGTTCATCGTCCATAGAGGCCTTTTACAGGACCACTAATAGGCTAATAAGATGATAGGCTTAAAGATCAAACCTTGCTATGTGTTTAAAATAACACTCAAGTCTTAGGCTTATGCTACTTTGTCAGTACATTGCATTCATTTTTTGTTTGTTTGTTTGTTTTTGCGGAGCAGCACTTGCTACCTCCCACCGCGAGGCTCTTCTGGACAAAGAGAGTGAGATATCGTCTCTGCTGGAGCGCCTGCGCATGAAGGAGGGTGAGATTCAGCGCATGCGTGAGGACGAGGCGCAGAGAGCCAGCTTCCTTCAGAATGCGATCCTTACCTACGTCCAGGGCTCACCACTGGGTCATTACAGCCCCAAAAAGTGACCCCGACTAACGACAGACACAATCATGCACTTCCTCTAACATCAGCTGGACTTTAATTTATCTGCTCAATAAATACTCCTGGCTGGTTGTTAGGATCGGTTAGATGCGTGTGTGTGTGTGTGTGTGTGTGTGTGTTTGGACACTATAATCCTGAATTTTTTTTCTGGTTTTAACCATAGGGTGTCATCCACAGATTATCTTGAGCTGGCTTTGCGTTTTTTTTTGATTCTTTAAAATAATAATCCCCCATAAATCAGAGCAAACAGAGTCATTCAGAGTGGGTTTGCTGTGAAATGGTTCATTGTAGAGACTCAAGATTTCTTAAGTGGCGGTGAATGGAACCAGACGTCTCCAACACAAATTTCCAAAACCCTTAATGATGGTAAAATATTAAATCTGACTGAACCCAGTTTTCTTTGGGGACTATTTTGCCTCATGATGCCCTGTATGTATCCCTCCACCATGAGTGGGTTTAGTCTTAGGCCAAAAGCTTTTCAAAACTCTGGTAAAACAGTGTCTCAGGCATCAGAAAGGGCATTCATGACCATTTTATGGAAAGTGAAATGAAATGTGAGGGAGCTTACAGGGGTAGACGTCTGGTTCCATTCACCACCACTGTGAACAGTTCAGCCTTGGTGAGTTTCTCTAGGACCTCCAAACCCAATCTGAATGATGATGGTGATCATAAATTTATCTGTATGTGTTTTTTGTGTGTGTGTGTGTGTGTGTGTGTGTGTGTGTGTGTGTGTGTGTGTGTGTGTGTGTGTGTGTGTGTGTGTG
>JBBPCZ010000115.1:30158008-30172206 GCA_037974445.1 Brycinus macrolepidotus | reverse complement strand
CTTCCCCAAACTGTGTCCACAAAGTTGGAAGCATGGCGTTGTCCAAAATGTCTTGGTATGCTGAAGCGTTAAGATTGCCTTTGAAGTGTGTCCCAATACTTTTGTCCACATAGTGTATTTTGCCTTTAATCGTAACGTCACAGTGAAAGCGTGCCTTTAACGTACAACGGGAGGATCGGCCCTTTAAACCACTCGGCACTTTCCGGAGGTTTCCGCCGCTGCTCCGAGTCGGCCGGGAGGGCTGGGACCGAGTGTGTGGTTTTTCACATCTCCGTTGAAACCTGGAGTAATTAAAACGCGTGGAAACTCGGGCTTCGTGAAGATACCGCGCTGATTTAAACATGCAGGCCATTAAATGCGTGGTGGTCGGTGACGGGTGAGTGACACTGATCTTGTGAACAGAGAGAGAGAGAGAGAATCCTCAGAATAAACACTGCTGAGAGGACCCTCAGTAAAACACAGAGGTGTGTGGTAATCAGTGTGAGCCGAGCTTCTCTCTGTTGGTGTTTTTGCTCGGGCAGAGACCTCGGGACCGCCTGAGACCCCCCTGATCAATAACACTGATCAGTGCCCCCCGTTAGACAGGCGGGATCAATGAGACATCAGTGATGAGTTTAGCCAGTGCTGGCCCTGCCTGCAGCATGGGGAACCTGAACATCAGCACCACTGAACATCCCCACCACCCAGCTCTGCTCTCACCATCCACTCTCTCTCTCTCACACACACACACACACACACACTGAGAGCAGTCCTGAATACCGAGTACTCATTACTAACTACTGATTACTGAGTGTGTCAAGGGAGAGAGAGATTCAATGCTGAGATTTAATGTGTGTATATCTATCTCTCTCTCTCTCTCTCCACCATATATATGTCAACAAATTGATAACATTTGTGATGTGCAGGCGTTGGGTGGGAGTGGTGCGTTTTTTATGTATATACACTGCAGCCATTATATTATTTGGAAGGGCTACCACTCTCTCCTCTGCTGTCTGTGTGTGTGTGTGTGTGTGTGTGTGTGAGAGAGTAAATGTCTGTGTCTCCCTGGACTGTCCCTGTGCAAACCCCCCCACCCCCCCCCCCCCACTCCTCCATTCTCCGCGCAGCAGGAGGGACAGAGGGAGTAAGGCCTTGGGCGGTGTGAATCTGGGACACTGACACACACACAAACACACACACTCAGAGTGAGAGACCAACTAATAGTCCTGGCAGGACACATCCTTATGCATTTTTAGTCGACTTGTGTAAATGGCGTGACTTTGCAGCTTCCACTCAGAATCATAATGTATATTTTATATCATTAATTACACT
This sequence comes from Brycinus macrolepidotus, assembly GCA_037974445.1. Taxonomy (NCBI): domain Eukaryota; kingdom Metazoa; phylum Chordata; class Actinopteri; order Characiformes; family Alestidae; genus Brycinus; species Brycinus macrolepidotus. Next base: position 30,170,895 of record JBBPCZ010000115.1, on the reverse strand, counting down.
AAGAGCACTAAGAGCAGGAAGGTCACGTTTCCCAGACACACACTGGGCCTGTGCTTGGGCCGAGGAGTTTTAAAGGAAACCCACCAAAAATACACTTTAGCTCAGCGGTGATCTGTGTGTGGGACAACTGCTTGGAAAAGGTTTAACACTCATTTAGCTAACTTTCTCTCTCCCTCTTTTTTTCTTTTCTTTTTTCCTTTCTTTCTTTCTCCCTTTCCTCTCTCTCTCTCTCTCTTCTCTCTCCCCTCTTTCTCCTCTCTCTGTTTCTCTCTTTCTTCTCTGTCTCTCTCTCAGGGCTGTGGGTAAGACCTGTCTGTTGATCAGTTACACCACCAATGCCTTCCCTGGAGAATATATCCCCACAGTGTGAGTACCCTCAGGCTCTAATCCTGATTTTACCCCCACCAGCCTGTTTACTCATGTTTTTATCAGATCCCATCTCTAGAGAACCTGGAAAATCAAATTTCCACAAATTTCCTGCTTTTCTTTAATGTCCACCTGTGTTCCAAACTTCTAAATCACACTTCTAAAGTTTGGAATCACTGTTATATAGGACGACTCTCTGGTATCTTGAACCTTGAGCTAAAGAAGTACTGTTTTAATCCGCACACCGTTCCGCTGATTTGCATCTATATCGGAATGTGATGCGGAATGAGAGACACGCTCCTTTAGTATTCAGGAATCTGACCTTAGGTCAGCGCTTGATTAGCATTCCCATGCAGGAGCCAGTGGGACGCTCTGGGGGTCTAATGAACTATGTGCTCATTCTTTTCGTTGCCTGGAGTGAATGTTTATCGGTGATGATTTGGAATGTGGTGACAGGATCGAAACGTCTACGCTCACCACAGAAATAAGCGCTCACTTGTTTATGGTCAGTGATTCGGAATTGCAGGTCAGATTTCGGAATGCCAAAAGCAAATTCCAGGTCCGTCCTCCACACGCCATGTCTTTAAACCCTGACCTGACGGAGACCACCCTTTATCCAGGTTTGACAACTACTCCGCCAACGTGATGGTGGACGGGAAGCCAGTCAATCTGGGCCTGTGGGACACAGCAGGACAGGAGGACTATGACCGCCTCCGGCCCCTCTCGTATCCACAGACGGTGTGTATTTGAGCCTCTCAGGCCTCGAAATTGTATCATTTGAAGACTGTGGTGCTTATTTTACACTTTTTTTTAATCACTCCAGTTCCTTGCACTGGCTCCCAGTTCGGTATAGAATTGATTTCAGTTATTACTCATTATGTACGAGTCACTCAATGGTTTGGGCCCTAAATAAATCTCTGGTACACCACATTGGCAAAGGTATTGGGACGCCTGACTATTACACCAACAGGGAGTTTAATGACATTGCATTCAAATACATAGACTTAGTATGAAGTCAGGGCTCTGTGTGGGCCAGTCAAGTTCTTCCATACCGAACTCATCCAACCACGTCTTTATGGAGCTTGCTTTGTGCATTGGGGCACAGTCATGCTGGAATAGAAAAGGTTCTTCCCCAAACTGTGTCCACAAAGTTGGAAGCATGGCGTTGTCCAAAATGTCTTGGTATGCTGAAGCATTAAGATTGCTCTTCACTGGAAGTAAGGGGCTCACCTGAATTCAATAATTAAGAGGCATGTCCCAATACTTTTGTCCATATAGTGTATGTTTGATGCATACAATCCTGGTTGGTCTCTTAGATGTGCAGGAGCTGCTCAGCTAGTGGTAAAAAGAGCTGAAAGTAAACACTATGCTGTCCAACCAACTGCGCATTATTGTCAGATCTGCACCAACTGTAGCTTTAAAAAGCTGCTAAAAACTGCTCTACTCTCTTATTTCTTTTATTCTGTTTTTGCTTCCTATTATTTTTAAGCTTTTTAAGTTTTTTAAAAAATATTTTTCATAATAATAAAATATATTCCTTTATATATCCTTTATAATAATATTCCTTTAAAGCACTTTGAATAACCTTGTGTACAATAATGGGCTATATAAATAAACTTTACGTGACTTGACTTTTTCATGTATTTCTTTTCAGGACGTGTTCTTAATATGCTTCTCCTTGGTGAGCCCAGCATCGTTTGAGAATGTCCGTGCCAAGGTTTGTGTTTAAATATTTTTTTTACTGTTATTATTTCTTGGCCAGACCACAGCCGAAGCAGTATGTTAGTCATGTATGGATGTTTTGTCTTCTTTATGTCTGTTAATGATTGAATAGTCTTGAATCATGCTAACCCAGTATTCTGTGAATGGTACAGTGGTATCCAGAGGTGAGACATCACTGCCCCAACACACCTATTATCCTGGTAGGCACCAAGTTGGACCTGCGTGACGATAAAGACACCATCGAGAGGCTGCGGGACAAAAAGCTCTCACCCATCACTTACCCCCAGGGCCTGGCCATGGCCCGAGAGATTGGTAAGGGCATTGAGGGTGGGGGTCAGAGAGAGAACCCGAGCATTAACGGAAGGGATTAGGTGGAAGCAGTGGTCTTTACACTGCTTTTTCCTAAGCAAAAAAGGTTTCCGAAATCTCCTCTCGCAAAAATTGGACAAGTTTGGCCTGTGAGGCAGATCCCATTGGAAATACCCGTCATAGTGATGGGAGGTCTGGATCTTTTTACTGGCTCAGATCTTTGAATCTCCAGTTCAGACCATACCTAACATCTACATCTCCAGTTCAAACTATAGCTAACATCTACATCTTCAATGTAGACCATAGTTAAAATCTACGTCTCCGTTTCAGACCATAGTTAAAATCTACATCTCCGGTTCAGACCGTAGATAACATTTACATCTCCAGTTCAGACCGTAGATAACATTTACATCTCCAGTTCAAATCAGATCTAACATCCATATCTACAATTCTGACCAGTATGGCTTTACTCACAAACATAAGTACAAACTTGCACAAAAGTGTACTCAGCCGTTCCGGCTGAAATTACAGCTGGTGCAAGATCAAGGTAAAGATCAAGATTGTAAACAGACTAGAAACATCTCCACGCACCACAGCCCGAACAAACACAGAAGGCCTTGTATGTGTTTGGGATACAGGGGGTTGTCTCTTAAACAGGCCGGAGGTTCAGGATACAGTGCCGGAGTAAGTGGCTTTATGGGTTTGCTGTCATGTGCTTTAGCTTGTTTTGCGGAGCACAGAGGCCCATTGTCTAAAGTGCGAGGAGGAACGAGGAGGAGCCCCAAAGATGTTTGGCAAACTAAGTGGCCTCCACGAAGAGAGCCACCCATCTGCTGGAACAGAGGGCTCCTTTGTGGTGCGTGCGTTACTCTGGGCCACTGTCCTAAAGCCGAGCGGCGCTTTAGAGCTTGCCAGAAACAATAAAAGCTGGTCTTATGCAAGACCACTGCCCTGGCTGATTGTCTCTGGAGCTCCAGCGCTCTCACTTCCCCTTGTCCTGTTCCAGCTAAACTAATAATTGGCTCTGATTGAGAGCATCCCGAGACCATTATACTGGCCTGGACTGCCCCAGACCATTATACTATTTGTAGCCTGCACTCTGTTATCCAGACACTGAGCTGGGACTGAGAACCAGTCATTTTTTCAATTACTCCATGTTTCTGCTGGCTTGAGAGCCAAGCAGTTTTTAAAATTTCTATTGGTCCATTTGTAATGTAATGTTCCCACAATGTAAAACGGCAGACAATGTTTTTGAATGGGATGTAGAAACACAACCTGAAAAAGATGGGGTTTCCAAAATCTCATCCCACAAAAACTGGACAAGTTTGGCCTGTGAGGCTCGTTTCACTAGCAGATGCCATTGGAAAAGCACGTCATAGTGATGGGAGGTTTGGATCGTTTGACTGACTTGGGTCTTTGAATCTAGTTCAGTAAAATGAACAAATCATTTTACAGACCAGTTCAGTACATAGCAGACATCCACATCTACAGTTTAGACCATGACTAACATCCACATGTTCAGTTTAGACCATGATTAACATCCACAGTTCCAGTTCAGACCATGACTAACATCCACATCTTCAGTTTAGACCATGACTAACATCTACATCTCCAGTTCGGATCATAGCTACCATCTACATCTCCAGTTCAGACCATAGCTAACAAAAGCAGTTATGAAGCATTACTTCACCTGAAATCCGGCATGTCAAAATACTCTTTATGTTGGTATTCTATTCCTTATCTAGTGTTTTGTAGCTTAATCTTTGTTAACCCTTTAGAATCCACCAGAATTAGCTATTAGTGTTCTCCTCTAAGCATATTAAGCGTACACCTTTATGGATTTTGGGCAGTTTTCAGGGTTAGAGGCTTATATATCTCTGTTTTAAACACATTTTGTCATAAAAAAAAACATAATAAAAATTACAAATGGTTCATTGTAGAGACTTTGATTTCTTTACAGTGGTGATGAATGGAACCAGACGTCACGTCTCCAGTACAAATATAGCCGTTCTTTTTACCTATCTTGGCTATTTAATTTTGTGCAAAGAACCTTTTTAAAGTTTTAAGAATCTTCTACTCATGCAAATATTCTCTCTCAATGAAAGGTTCTTCTTAGTTTTGAAGAGTGTCCAAAAGCATCACTCCACGTGAGCTCAAGCATTGTGCAGCAGACCACTGTGTTCACCTCCTTCATCTGTTTCGGTCCAGGTGCTGTGAAGTACCTGGAATGCTCGGCCTTGACTCAGCGTGGCCTGAAGACCGTCTTCGATGAGGCCATCCGCGCCGTCCTCTGTCCTCCACCTGTCAAGAAACATGGAAGGAGGTGCACCCTGTTCTAACATGCTGGGGACACCGGCAGCATCCTGCCTCCACTGCCCAACACTACAGTCACTCCTAAGCCACGAGAGTTCCTGAGGGAACACACCAAACACTTCGACAGGTTCAGAGACGGGCGCCTCAGCTGCCCCGAGGCTTTTCCAGATTGAGAGTAATAGGTGTATGTGCGTGTGTGTGTGTGTTGTTGGCATGGCTCGGCCCAAGCGGCCTAAAGATGTCCCTTTTACGTTGTTGTCTATGAGACGTTTAGCGGTAAATGCAGTGTGTGTGTGTTGACACACTGAGGAAATGTTTTGTTGACGTTAGTGCTGGAAGGTGGTGAGGGAACACACAGAAAACTACACACACACTTTAGACCGCTCACACGACCCTGTACAGTCTTACGGGTGCTCACGCTGGTCCATCAGCGCAGCTCTTTTGGCATTTGAACTTGAGAGGGCGTTACACTTACATACACTCCTATATATAAAGCTGCCAATATGGGTTCTTTAGAAGCATTGTGGTCATAGAAAAACCACTTTTGGGTTCCCTGAAGAACACTTCACTAGGTGAGTCTTTAACAAAACATTTTCTATCAGTCAGTGAAGTATGAACAGACCACCATTCTTAAGAATAAGGGTGCTATAAAAGAGTTCTTTGTGTGATCCCATTCAAGAACCATTTTGGGTTCCTTAAAGAGGCTTTCAAAGTTACTAATTTTTAACTAATTTTTGTGAGAGAGATATGAGTGTGAAGAACCTTTTATATGTCTACAGAAACTCCACCTAGTGTCAAGACACCTTAAACTGATATAGAAGCTTTATGTGACCTTTAAAAGATTCTTCACACTGGGTTCTGTAGCAGCTTTTTGATTGCAGTTAAAGGGGAATCCACCACTTTTTCAAAATCCTTCTATAATTTGTTCATTGTAGAAATTTAAAGGACTTTACAATAATGGTGAATGGAACCAGACCTCATGTCTCCAACATAAACATTTAATTGGGTGTGGAGAACCTTTTTAAAGTTTCAATCATCTTAATGTAAATGTTCTGTCCCAATAAAAGGTTCTTCTCAGAACTGTATGTCCAAGACAAGAACCCTTGAGGAGCCTGTTATTAAGAGCGTAGGTTCAAATTTGGTATGCATAAGTCTAATTCTTTAATGCCTCTGCTGCATATCAAAAGCAGCGTGGGAGCCGAGATCACTTTTGTTCTTATGCCTTTAACCTCCAGCAGTTCCAAGGTTGTACCCCTCGAAAAATCTGAGATGGTCTTTAAATGTGTGTGTGAATACACTATGTGACTTGCATGTTGTGCTGAGAAGCCCTCCTACCCTGAAAGTGGCTGTAGGTTCACAGCCGTGCATGGATGAAGCCGTGTGAGAGGGAGAGCTTTTTTGTTGTTGTTATGATCACTAGCAGTGTCCTGCACTGGTGCTACGGTATTCCACTCTCTACACTGCAAGTAATCCCTAAGCAGGTCGGGAGAAAAGTCCACAGCTGCCAAAAGACATTTCATTGTATGATAGTGCTATGTGTACAGTGTTTCAAATGAAGAGTGCATTAATAAATAAATCAGTTCATGTCTTACCCATCTTTTGACATCATTGGTGTTACCAGTAGGAACTTGACACAACGACGATGACTATGGAGGCTGGAAAAAGGGCTGTCATGTTCTGTCCTCTCCCCCCAACAGTCAGTGTAACTGCCCTCTCTCTCCCCCATCACTCAGCGTAACTGTCCCCTCTCTCTGGGTGGGTAGGGTGGTTCTTACCTTCCCCATTACTCATCTCTCTCTCTCACACTCTCCCTCTGGGTGCTAGCAGCAGTCTCAGAGCAAGAACATTTCTGGTCATTTGTCAGTGCTTAAAGTCCCTGATGCCTTGAGCAGCTTTTATCTTCCTCAGAAGTATTTTGTTTGACTGACCAGCACTGCAGTTTGGCCAGCCTGGACACATCTGTCTATCCGTACTTTTTTTTTCTTCTTTACACTTTACAATATATCATATTCTGTATAAGCACGTGTTGGACCAAGAGCTAAATAAGTTAGCTTTGTCTCAGTTAGCTGTGCCAGAAATACCAGTAAAAAGACAAGAAACCGTTTGTGTGTGGAAGTAGTATTTGATTAGGAAAATGTACATTTAGGCTCAACTGAAAACATACCAAACTAGAAAAACCACTTTGGTTCGCTTTCAAGTGCTTACTACTGATCAGCAAAGGGTAAAATCTTCTGTGGGGTCACAAGTGGAGGGGTGGAAAGACCTCCTCAGAGTGGTGGCCTTTGTCAATATGGACTGCTTCATCTTGTGAAATATCTCATTCTCCTCAGAGCTATCTGGCTGATTTCTTGCTAGTTCACATTACAGAATGAGGGTTCCAACTTTTTTCCTGGTGATCTACTGCCCAGTTTGACCTTCCTGGTATATAACAGGATCAGAGGTGTCAAACTGGGTTCCTTACGGACTAAAAATTAGCACTTTCCCACCTATAACACTGAATGCCTTGCTAATTAGCTAATGAGCTGAGCCCACTTTGATGCACCTGTCACACATTCCAAAGCAGTGGCCCTCAGGACCCTCCAGATGATCCACATTTTTGCTCTAATTCACAACAATGGGGTAGAGGGAAAAAAGTAGACCACCTGAGGGTCCCTGAGGAGGGTCCACTGCTCTAGATATAACATCTATGACTGAGATGGTCCTGGAGATCTACAGTCCTACAGAGTTAAGGTCAATTTATAATTACCATACCTGAAAAGGTAAGGCCTTAAGGAACATCTGCATATCAGGCATTTTGGAACTACAATCTACAGGGCGGTAGATCACCAGGACTAAGGTCGGGTACCTCGGTTCTATGACATGTTATAAAAGTCACTATAGAAGGGTTTGGATTCTAACATTCTAACATAATATAATTCTCAATTTATGGTCACATCATCTGCACATGCTGAAGCTCAGTCGAAGATCTAGCTGGCCAGGAAGCCTCCGTCTATTGGCAGGGTCACACCATTAGTCATGGCACTCTTGTCACTGAGAAGGAACAAGATGGAGTTGACCACATCTTCCACTTCTGGAGGAAACACAGCAGACAAAAAGTCAGATAAAATTCACATTCATGTCCATAGTGCTAATTGGTGGGACAGAAGCTTCCATTACTTTTTAGCTACATTTAGCCATTGAATCTCAGACACCAAACATGATTTGGATTGATGGTCTACATCTGGGGAAAGAGGAAAACAACATTTTTTGCCAAACCATCCCTTTAACCTGAACTAACCTGTAACACATTGATGTAGGGGTGGATGATACAGCAAAAATATATCATGATTCCTTAAGAAATGTTCATGATGCATGATATATTGCTATTTCTTTCTGAAATCTGATTAGATGGAATGAACATAAGATTGAGTGGTGCCACATTTTAAAAATGCCATCAGTAAATATTGTCATGTTGCCTACATTGATGCAATAGTAAAGGCAATTTAAAGACACCCAGTCATGTCTTGGATTGAATCATTACTCTAATTTTTCCTCTATTTTACATCTCCAAACTGAGATAATATTTTATAACCCTCCACAATACAGTCCTCTCTGATTCTAATTCAAATCTTTTACTCAAACCCACTAATTTAAAGGAAAAATCCCCCAATTTATTATTTTTTTAATTTTCACAACACAAACCCACCAATGAACCTCCACGTGTCTTCTGAGTATTTATGTGAAATGTTGATGATGATGAAATAATGGCCAATTTTAACTAAATCAGATTTCCTTTGGGGATCATTTGGCTTCATAATACCCTGCATGTTACTCCTCCACCATAAATGGATTAGTTTTAGGCCAAAAGCTTCTCAAAATTCTAGTAAAAAAAAAAATGTCTCGGGCATCAGGCAGCGCATAATCATTTCATGTAATGACTTTCTGTGAGGGAGCTTTTAGAGGCAGATGTCTGGTTCCATTCACCACCGTGAACAGTTCTGACTCTTGTGAGTTTCTCTACAAGAGAGTGTTTCACACCAAACCCAGTCTGAATGATATTTCTCTAGAACGCACCAGCAAATTTGCCCAGTGGGATACGTGACGTCATGGTCTTGGCCTTCTCTGGGTCACTCCATCCTATTTTACCCATGTCCGTCATCACCACAGTGGGGTTTATGGAGTTCACGCGAATCTGCACAAATTCAATCACAAAAAATAATCATGTTTAACAAGACTGGAGAAATAAAGCCTTGACCAAAAAAAGCTTTCACCAATAAAATGAGATCCCAGGCCTATGTTGGGGGATATAACATTTGAACTGTGGAGCTCCTTTGGGATGAGCTGCACTGACGTTTGTGATCCAGAACTAATCATTCAACGTCATTACCTGACCTCTCTAATGCTTTTGTTGCTGCAATCAAATTCTCACAGCAATATTCCAATATCTAGCCATCCTGGAAGAGTAGAGGCTGTTACTGCAGCATAGGTGTGACAAACTCCCCCTCTTAAGATCCTTGATTTCAGGAAAGAAATGCTGGAGGAGCAGATGTCTACACACTTTTGGACATGTAGCTGGATTTAAGGTCAGAATTTATCACACACAGCGTGTTCATACTAAGGTATTAACAGATTAGCTGATTAGCTTACACTGACATGCGTTCCTTGACGTAACCAATTATTATAGTCACTTCATAAAGGGCACGTGGAGGGAAATCTAAACACAAGACCACAACAAGACCAGAGACACGGCAGCAGAGGCAGTAGGTGACAGATACACATCACATGTGTGGAGATACTTCACTCTAGACCACACAAACAGCACGGTGACCTGCACAATCTGCAAGTCGGTGTTAAAGTACAGTAAAAGTACTAGAGTTATGCACGGCCATCTGAAACAGCATCCGCTAGCTAACATGCGTGCTGCTCGCCCTGCAGGGAGTCGTCCAGTCCAGAGGACGCTGAGTGGCTGCCGCGGCTTCAGCTGTTCGCACGTTCTGTTGTGCACTTAAATTTACCAGAAAATTCAAGGTATTAGACTATGTTTTGTTTAGTTTAATTGTCATGTTGACTGTTAATGTTACAGAGAACATTAATAAAAGTTGCTCATTGCTGGACACCTGGGTTCCTCCGCTGCATCTGTGTGATGACGTCATCAAATGACTTGTCGACTCGACTTTGACTTTATTGACGGAAAACTCGACCTGAAAAAATCTGAAGTCGTTAATGCCCTAGTTCATACTGAAACCCTTGCATGCATGCACTATTGAGTTATCAGTGATTCACCTGGTACGGCCCCAACTCCAGAGCCATCACCCTGGTCAGCATGTCAAGAGCTCCTTTGGAGGCACCTTCATGGAGGTAAATCAGAAGACAACACTGCTGTCAGATGCTTATAAGAAGATAATATACTGTGTTGCCAAGAATACCACAGTAGGACAAATGATGCTAGAGCTACAACTCAGAAGATCTACATGACCTTAAAGCACCTGCAGACCTCACTTTATGTTTCAACACAGGTTTTAGATCTGCAGATACAGGCATCCTGCCACCCCCCTCCATGAATTATAGACACATTGACCTCTTTCTGTTGCTGTGCTTCTAAACTGTGGATCCCAGCTCTTTTTTCCAAACAGTGGTCCTCAATCCTGTCCTCAGCCCCCACATTATTGATCCATCCATATTCGTTGTGAGTTAGGCCAGAGCAAAAACATGGTCTGTCTGGGGGGCATCATTTAAAGACCACTGTATTAGACATCTTACAAAAAGTCTAAAACTTCTAAAAATACAAGCTGACTTTTTCTATTACTGATAAAGTCATCTGCAACCTTGTAAGCACTTGCTACTAGTATGAAAACTTCTCTATAAATACGATTATTATTATTGTACTTCTCCTTCCAATTATGTCAGTGTGGACACCAAAGCCGGCCGCAATAAATATTTTAGCAAAACGCCTAAACAGCAATGTGTGCATCCATAAAGACTGCACTGATTCTGTGGCCAGTATTGGCAATGGGGAGATCCCAGCACAAAATACTGTACTGGATATCTGAGTAAAAATATACAGAGTAAATTTGATCTGACTGTGCAAGTAATCTAGCCTCAAACAGGACAAAACTGTGTGTAGTGCAACCATGGCCAAAAGTATATGGACACCCAAACAATGCATCCATACGTGCTGATGCCTGACCATGAAATGAGGCCCATCACCCATTTCTGGGATTCCTATGGCATGTAGAGCTAAAAATAAATCACACCATCGCACAACACTCCAAAACCCCAAAACGAGGAAGTAAACTGCACGCCATGTGGCCTCATAAGTGTGTGTGTTGTACTCACAGTAAACCGCATGGTCCTTAAATGCACACTGTGCAGCCTGGCTGGACACGTTCACAATGGAGCCGCCGGTTCCCCTGGCCTTCATTCCCCTGGCTACGATCTATTTTAGAGACAAGAAACGCTGTTTTGTTCATTTCATGTCGTTTACATTCTGAAAAAATGGTTGTTCAGGATTTTCCTTACTTGCGCGACATGCAGTGCGGCCTTCACGTTGATATCGAAAGTTCTGCAATTACAGATGGCTCGCATGGATTAACGGAGTCACAGGAGGGGTCTGTGCACATAATGTATGCAATTTTCAACAGTCTTACATGTCAAACTGGTCCTGAGTGACCTCCAGAAAGGGCTGCAGTTTGGCGCAGCCCGCATTGTTCACCAGCAGATCGATAGGTCCCACATCCTTTAGTGCATGTGCCGTGGCGTCCCAGTCCAACAGGTCCACACAAACAGGCTTGATGGAACTACACTGGGGATCAAGAATCAAAAGTTTAGAAGTTTAACTTTAAACTTCTTTAACTTAAAACTGGACGTACAACAGGTAGGCAGTTTATCCCAGCTAGACAAATTAAAAACTATATATATTATAACTTGCCACTTTATCAGAAACCCCTCCCCTGCAAGTCTGTTGTACATTTCGAGACTGTAGCCCCTCTGTTGATATACAGTGTGTTTTGGCCCCTCCAGTACATCGGTTTCTGACCTAGAGAAGATATTTTTGGGTGGTGGAACACTTTCAACTTAGCAGTGTCACCGCTGATTTACTCATATGATTCATGTGTATCGATGAATCAGACGTTAGATTTGTTGAAACTGACAAAATGAATCCACCTCCCAATAATCTTGTCTGGGTGTGTCAGACACTAGAGAGTGTTTTTGAGAGAGCCTGAAAATGAATGGGTTCCTATGGAGGTTTCATGAAAAATTGCAATTTGTAAATGGCAAAAGTATAAACCTTTAACTACAGACCAATGTGCTTGTTTTCTCAACAGAGCATAAAAGCATAAAACACATCAACACTGCTGTTATATTGTCGAGCGCTTTTCAAATCCACATGTAGGACTTTCTAACAGCGTGTTTTCCAATGAGCCAATCAGCTCATCAACCAATCAGATTACTCGGCTGTCTGTAAAATATTTTTCTGCGTTTAAAAAAAACACAAAAACAAAACTACAAACATTTAATTAGCACTTTTAGCCATTCTTCTCTATTCAGTCTCTCTCTCTCGCTGGCGCCCCCTTGAGTTTTGCAAAGATGGGTAATAACGGAATAAGTAGGGTGTGGCCAGGTTCCCCAGAATAACCTGCCCCATGGTTACCTCCTTCACAAGACTCTCCAAATCTGCCTTGGTGCGTGTGACCGCTGTGACCTCAGCACCGCAGCGCGCCAGAGCGAGTGCAGTGGCCCGGCCGATCCCTGAAGAGAAAGATTTAGTTTGCGGAATCTGCAGGTGAATATTTGGCAACCACATGAACCAAGTTCCTATTCCTAGTAGGATATTCAGTTTGTAGTACAATACTTAAATACCTTGAATGAAACCTATATTCTTACTGGAGTAAAAGCAAAAAAATGTACAAAAAAAAGTTATTTTTTCTTGTAAACTGAAGACTTTCTGAGTACAGTTATACATTTTATCTGATTACACACATTGAGGCCAGGCCCCCGAAACCCTCTCAAAGGGTTTCATATGAAATGATGCAGCATAATCCAATTAAATTTCTTTATACAGCGCTTTGTACAACCAAGTTGTCCCAAAGCAGCTTTACGGAGTCCAGGTCCGAGCCCCTAGTGACAGAGGCGAGGAAAAACTCCCTCAGCTGGAGGAAGAAACCTCGGGAGGAACCAAGACTCAAAAGGGGAACCCA
>JBBPCZ010000115.1:30145802-30157908 GCA_037974445.1 Brycinus macrolepidotus | reverse complement strand
AACTTTGTGGACACAGTTTGGGGAAGAACCTTTTCTATTCCAGCATGACTGTGCCCCAGTGCACAAAGCGAGGTCCACATGTTATAAACTGTTCTAAATGGAGGGTTTATACTTTTTTCTGACTGTTTTTTGATAAAGTTGTCATGAGACTCCATGACTGTGGATTTATGTTTTCCTCTGTTCTTTTTGCAGTCAGAAACGAGATGCCAAGACTCCAGAGTATGTATCCATCACACATCCATCTCATAACACTCGCATTCTTTCATTTTGTGGCAAATGTGAGTGTATATAAACTCTTGACTATAATAATCAACAATGCAGGTCAATGATATTCGTATAATACAGTTCTATATGTTACTGCGAAATCTTGAATTATTCATTTGTTTATTTAAAGTTTTTTTGGGCATTTCCTCCTATATTCACACACTACAGGCCAGAATTTTGGGCCCACCCTCGGATTTTTACAAAATACTTAAAACAAATGTAACTGGCTCGTTTTCAATATTTTATAGTCTATAGTTATATAGTATTTAGCCACAAAGGCTAGTGGTTTTAAAGAAGACACATCAGGTCTGTCTTTAGTGCACTGACATTCACTTTGTGTGGGATCATGAAAAAAGAAAAGTATCACTCATTTCTTCAACATCACACAATTCATTCTGGTTTACATATCACTGGACAAAATTTCATTCTTAAACAGGATAACGATCTCAAGCATTCCACAACATCGTGCCAAAATTTTATCCAGTCCAAAGAAAAGCTAAATGTTTTGAAAATTTTGTCTTGGCCTCACCACTCTCCAGATCTTTCTAACATTGAGCTGGCATGGAACGTGCAGGACCAACAATGAGCATCCAGCAAATGAGACAGAACTGTTTGCATGCTTGAAAAGGTGCTGGGAGGGTTTGGGCACAAGGTATTTCCAAAAATTGCTGGAAAGGATGTGTCAAATCTTTGCTGCTGTGATAACGGCAAGGGGGGTTATTTTGATGAAACTCATACACATAATTAAATTGCACAAATCCATTAAATTACACTTACAGTGTACATTGTTACATTACACTTAACTTCTATTTCTATTTCTGTTAACTTCTATATTGTTACAATACATTTTTGAAAGAGCAGTGTACCGTTTATTTAAAAAAAATCAGAGGGTGGGCCCACACTTCTGGCCTGTATATAATTTGAAAATGATTTTAAAACCAATAATTTACGTTTACTTATAATTACTCAAAGTACTTGTACATCCAAAAAAAAAAAAAAAAAAACTGAGGACATCCATTAAACTGCCCACTTTATCGGAAACACGTACCTTGTGCTTCCACTCACTGGGCTGTTGTTGTCTAGATATAATTGAGATGGGTGACCATTCTCAGCACATGAGTGACACAGGGTAGTGTGTGTGGTACAAGTGTTTCAGACACAGCAGTGCTGTTTTTGTTGTTTTTAACGAGTAAGTTAAGAGCAATCCATCACTGTGGTCACTAATGATTTACATTTCTTCCTCCTCTTTCTCTTTTTCAATCCCTTCATCCCTGATCTTCAGCATCCAGCTCTACCATCACCACACCATCCATGGAAACACCAGTGAGCTGAGGACGATGGCAGACAGTCGCTCTGGCGTACCGCAGCCCCTCTCCACGCTGCCCATGTTCAACGCCCGCACAGGGGAGAGAGCGCCTCCTCAGTACCCCTCCGACAGCGTCCACATACCACTCATCATGGCCCAGCAGTGAGTCCACAGCTTTTAAAGCAGCATCCCAGTTGTTGTCATAGTAACAACAGCTGGGGGTCTGTGGTTCTGTTGGCCGTATGTTTGTGGGGCAATTTAGGTGCAGTTGTGGCGAGTTCCAGTATTTCAATCCTTGGGTTTATTTTTCAAAGCATGGCAACCCAGAGTAAGAGGCCCAAACTGACCAGACAGAGATGGCCTTTCGTTACTCTAGGTCAAAGGTCCTACGACATGTATTTCCTATAATGTCATGTGTCAAAAGACAAGAGATACAGTTGAATGCAAAGTCTGGGGCGCCCAAACCGGTTTGATTGTGTGTTTGGTTTTTTATTTTGTTTTCTAGATTTCGATTCTAGATCTAGATTTCTAGATGCATGCTGAACATTATTTAGCATGAAATGACCTTTTAGTTGTTATTAATAGCTGATTAAGAACAAGAAATAATTATTAATCATTTTTAAAAAATTAGTTATTTGTTATTTTTATGCTATAATATCAACAAAATTTGGTTTAATATAATTTTATTTAATAAAATTAACGATATTATTTGTCGATTGGCCATTGCCAGTCATACTGTAACATCTATGAGTGACAACCAGTATTTTAGTATTTTTTGTATTTAGTTTTTAATATTTTATGTTTCATACTACTTATTTTTTTTTAACGTTTTATACTTCTTATACTACTTTTGTGTTTTATACTACTTATTTTTTCAATAATTCGCTATAATTTGTTTTTACAGGGAGCCTAATGTTGACACACTGCCCAGGTAATTCCCCTCTCCATGCTGTTACTGTGCCCGGGGACAGAGGCACTGATTCATATTTTAGTCTTAAACGCAAATTTAGATTCAGTATCACCTACACATCTCTTTCTGCTTCGCAGGAAATAAAAGCCCAGGTCTCGGGAGCACATTAAAGGAACAGTTTGCTGTGGAGTTTTCCTGCCTAACCTCTTTTTTGCCCTTCCTTTTTTTCTGACCTGTATTTCATTTTTGTTTTAAGTGCAAGACACTGGCACAGCGCACAGAGGCTCTGTTTTGGATGCGTAACACTGCTTGTTGTGTAAAAGCTGAAATATGTTGCATTTCTATCTTCATATTGAAAACTGCAATAAAATGTTTTGAACGAAGATGCCTTCGGATAGGGATGTGTGGTTTCCCCTGATTCTGACGGATAGGCCAGATCATTCCATCCTCTCTGTTAGAACTTCAAACCATGTGAAGGTGAAGTGATTACATCTATTACATCCTTCTTGTTTCGGATATATTAGTGTCTCCTGATCCGATTATGAGTAATTCTTTTTTTAAATTATGCTGTAAAGTGTAATTAGCACAGCACACAGTGTTAACGACACAAAATTGTTCTCTCTATTTAATCCATTCACTAAGTGAAGCAGTGGGCAGCCAGCGACGCAGTGTGTGGGGACGGTACCTTGCTCAAAGGTACCTCAGTGGTGCCACTCCCAGGGGCAACTCACCAACTACCAGGCCACCGGCAGCCCCAGTGGTTAACGGACCTCCTCCTCTCTCCGTCACCTCACAGTGGAAAGGGACCTAGTGTGGGCAGGTCATCCAAGTTAAACCTGCAATTCAAATTATATCCACATGGTGGCTTCATCACTCCACCAAAGCCAGTCACTACACTGACCTCCCTTTTAGGAATCGCTAAAACCCACCTTCCACTTGTAGCTTAGCAGGTGGGTGGGACTTATTGTAGGGCCCATTGTTCACTGTCAACTGTGTCAGAAACACCTCAGGAATTCCACCAACCTTTCAAAAATTCTCCCGTAACTGAATGCTTGAGACGTTCAGCCAGTGGGTTTGGTGGAGAACGGTTCATTGTACGGACTCTGATTTCTTTACAGTGGTGCTGAATGGAACCAGACGTCTCCAACACAAATAAAGCCATTTTATTTACTGTCGACCCTGAGTGAACCTACACGTCATCCGAGTGTTTAAATGGAAGCTTGACAGTGGAAAATCTGAACTAAATCAGTTTTCTTTGGGGACTATTTTGCCTCACGATGCCTTGCATGTACCCCTCCACCATGAATGGGTTTAGCTTAAGGCCAAAAACATCTCAAAACTGTGGCATCAGGCAGCACATTCATAACCGTTTTATGGAATGACTTTCTGTGAGGGAGCTATTGGAGGCAGACGTCTGGTTCCATTCACCATCACTGGTGATCATCGGACTTCTTGTATGTGACTGAGGCTATTAATATACTCACCTTTACATTTCCACTCTTACTGAGCTCCAACTACCTTATACAAGTTACAGAGTGTAGCCCACCTGCTGCTGAGCCCCTATCTACCCCAATAATCTCTGGTCAGTTTCTGACTACAGGACCGCTAGTGACCAGATATTATTTGGGTGGTGGACTGTTCTCAGCAGAACAGTGACCCTGATATTGTGGTGTTTGAGTGTATCAGGAGTTTTACACCTGTTAGCATCACTGCTGGGTTGAGAGTGGTCCACCACCCCTCTGTGGTCAGAAACTGACCCCTGTTGAGGGTCTAGAGGAGCTCACACACACTGAGCATCAACAGATGGACCACAGTCTCTAACTGTACGCAAGCCAGGGAGGGGTTTCCAATAAAGTGGCCAGTCAGTGGACACACCAAATGTACTGCGAACTCTGCATTCATGCAAACAAACCTACACAAATGACACCAGTCCAGTAAATAAAATAGAAGTTAAGATGAGTTGAGTGAAGGCAGTATAGAGTGTTTAATTTAAAGTCGAGAGAAAAGCAAGTGGGGCCATGGAGAAGATCGAGAAGATAACATGCCGAACATTCAGGTGACCACTTAGAACATGCTTTATTTCAGCATCCAGAATAATTAAAAACATCTCGAAATATTATACATGTACAAAATAAGTACAAATCCTCTTGTTGGAACCATTAAAGTGTCATTTTTTGTCATTGTGCCGCCTCATTTCATTTTTTTTTCTTAGAAACCTTTTATTAAAAACACATCAAAAGAAAAGAAAACAAAACCAAAATAAAAATAAAAGGAAAAATGAAAGGAGGTGTGCATTGCAGTTTTGAGTGGAAGGAATGGGGGGGAAGGGTGTGCAGACAATAAAAACTTCTCCAGAAATATGGGTGGTGGGGAGGGGGTTGGCAATCCGTCCACTTACTTAACTCGCGTCAGATTAAGTGCAAATCGTCAGCAACCGCTGCATTCAGCTTTTCAGCCGACACTTTAATGGGAGAGAGAGAAGTGGCATTGACAAGAGGAGACATTGTGTTGACATTTAGCACCAAAACAGGTCCCAAAAGCACAAGTGACAGTAAAAAAATAAAAATGCAAGAGGAGTTTATTTCTTGTCAAACACAACATACACCACAGACGGGACCCGCAGAGGAAAGTAGCACCAATTTCTGTTTTTTTATCGGACTGTTACTTGTGTTTTGGCTGGCTCGTTAAGCTGGTACATAGAAAGTGCCCCCCTCCTTCCCCCCGAAACCCCAAAGGTAACGGATTTTTTTGGGTTGTTCTGAGGTAGCCGTTACAGTTTTGGGTTCTGCGGCCTGCGTGACAGTGGCATGGGGTGATATTTCTTTCCCTTTTTGGGCGAGAAGAACAAGACACTTGACTGTCATTTTTCAGATTTATTCAACACCAGAGAATGGTACATTAGCACTCAGCGTAGTTTTTTTTCATTGTCCTTCTGCAGTGGTAAAAAAAAGAGGCAAAAAAATTCTCGAGGGGGGGGTGTCATCTTACACTTTACAAGCACGGGTGTATATTATTTTCTTGTTGCCGAAAGATATCTCCCTAAGTGTCTCATGATGTTGACGCTGGTTGGCATAGTGGTCCTCCAAAAAAAAAGAAAAAGAAGCAGAACGTCTCTCAAGATCACAAACAAGCACCGTCCTCGCGGATGCGTAAGCACGTGGACCGATTGCAGCCGAATGAGAGTTTTTTGGGGGGTTTTAATGCATAGGAAAAGACTCGGAGATGACTGTTAGAAATTAAACATTTTTTTTTTATGTCCAGATTTCCCTCTTTCTTTTTACAAGAAGCAGACTGCGCCGACTTCTACGCCGAATTCCTGATCAGGAGCACCAATGTCCATAGGAGCGATGTCAATGATGGGAAGACGAGTTGTTTTCGTTGTCTGATACTCGATGACTGTCTTGCCCCATGTGCCAGTGTGTGACTGCGTGGAGACGGAGGAAAACCAGTAAATGAACAGGCAGCCGCTTTGTGACATCATAAATAATGATATTTTTAAAGGTACAAGGAGTAAAAACCACATAATCTACAAGGCTTCTTTAGCTAACATTTAGCTAACATAGTCATTCAGGGACATTGAAATTTAAGGTGGAATGGAATAATTTAATTAGAAGTTGGTGAATAGTAAGACAAATTCACCTTCATGCATTTGAGTGTAGTTTTGGCATACAGTTAGCACCATGCTAATTGCTGAGGTATTTATGTTGTTCACCAAACTACTGCTTGAAAGCTGTTAGCCTGAAAGCAGAAATGGCAAAGAGGGACCAAAGAAGCTGGGGGAGAGACTCACCGTGCAGCCATCCTCGCTGACTGTGTACGTGGAGCGGCTGTTGCCCTCGGCCCGGATCTCCACGTCGTTGGAGCCCTGCAGGAGCAGAGCCTTCTTCAGGTTGCCAGAGGCCTGGTCCATGTAGGCGATGCTGTTCTTGCAGTGGTAGGTGATGTTCTGAGACGCCTTGTTGGACATCAGGCGCATGAAGGTCATCTGGATGTTCACGTCCTCTGGATCAGAGCCCTCGCTGCCATACTGGAACTGTGAAGAGAAAGGGAAGTTTGCTTAAAGTGCTGGATCTCATTCAAAGCTACACTGAACACAATGCGGAGACTTCTACAGCATCCTACCTGGAAGCCCTCGGACATGGACTCTCCAAACCAGACGTGCTTCTTCTCACGGGCGTTCTTGCTGAGGTACCAGTTCTTCAGAGGAACGCTGCCACGGCTTGGGTAGACGCAGGTCTCGCCAGTCTCCATGTTGCAGAAGACCTTGATGGAATCCAGAGGAGTGCCCTGGTTGGGGTCCACCCAGTAGGAGCCTTTAGGAACAAACAGCACATTGGGAAAAGAGTGAGTTGACAATGCTTCATAGGCCTATAGTACAGCCACTTTATGGATCCCAGCTGTTCTCTACTCACCGCTCTTCCACTCGGGATGGCACATTCTGAGGTCGCGGCACATGCGGGCTGGGTTCTTCTGGGTTCCTTCAGGGCTGCGGATGCTCTCAATCTTCTGGCTGAGGGATTTCAGGGTGGTGTCCACCTCGGCATCACGGTCGCGAGCGTTGGCGTCGTCGGCTCTGTAGCCACCACGTAGGGGGTCGGGTGCCTTCTCCTGCTGAGGGACAAGTGGGAAGGGCTCGCCAATGCCAGAAGGTCCGGGAGGTCCTGGAGGTCCAGGAACACCAGGAGCACCCTGGAAAAAATAGAGGTGGAAGCTCAGAAGGGTTTGATCAAACAGACTGAACAGAATGGAGGATCTGACAAAGGGTTTATAGTGCTTACAGAAGGTCCCATCTCTCCATTGCGACCACGAGGTCCAGGAGGTCCAACAGGTCCAGGCAGACCGCTCACACCATCCTTACCAGGGGCGCCACTGGAACCAGAAGGTCCCTATAGCAACAGGCAGAACAGGTTCATCACTGTGAATATCTACGATCGCCTAACTCCTAAATGATTATGATAGGTTGACTATTCCAGTACAACACCATCAACAACCAGGAGGTTAATAATATAAGACTGAAGCTACTTACACGAGGTCCAGCAGGGCCAGTAGGTCCAGTGGGTCCGGCCTCACCATGGTGGCCCTACAGGTACAGGAAAACCCAAACTTGAGCTCCAAAAAGAACATCTCATTTAGATTTTATGATGAGGCGTACATATCGTCATGAGACGGTATTCGCCACTCTACTTGATGTGTTCACTCACAGGAGGTCCAGGCAGTCCACTCATGCCACTGAGACCACGGTGTCCCTTCATGCCTCTGTCTCCAGTCTCTCCAGCCTCACCCCTGTCTCCACGAGCACCAGCAGGACCCTAAACAAACAAATATGAGGTTAAGCCTGATGCCTGACTACAAGTGTCATTTCTTGACTCAAAACAAGAGAAAAAAAGTTCTGTGACACGTACAGCAGCACCACGAGCACCAGCAGGACCACCGGGGCCAGCAGGACCAGCAGGACCCTAGAGCGAGAGAGGGGTAAGTGTCATGACTATGTGAACGGTATGGTTGGTGAACAACAGTGAAACAATCTTTAGTCTCCTGCAACTTACAGCCTCTCCACGATCGCCACTCTTTCCAGATGGACCTATAGGGCCAGGAGGTCCAGGGGGTCCAGGAGCTCCAGGAGAGCCAGCATGTCCAGACTCACCACGGTCTCCCTGTGGAAAGCAGAGTTGCAAGAATTCAACACTCAGGTTTTGGAGGAAAAGGTGCACAGACTCTACTGCAGTAACACAGAAATGCCAAAAATAAAAATTCAGCTAGATCACCTTAGGTCCAGGAGCACCATCGCGACCAGGAGCACCATCATGACCAGTGCTACCCTGCAGAGAGACACCAAAAGAGACACATTACCCTGACATCACATGAAGGTGGTGTCTCCCAATTTGCATGACAAAACGAATACATGCAAAATCTAGATTCTTTAACCACTAGCTTATTGTTTTATGGGTTTAGAATCATAAATATGTACAATTAATAAAATGTAAATGTAAAATATGGAATGAATGAAAGCTACATTGGCAAGAATTCCTCACCTCACGTCCAGCCTCTCCTGGAGCTCCACTCAGACCTGGGGGTCCCATGGGGCCAGGGGCTCCACGCTCACCAACAACGCCAGTAGGTCCCTGCTTTCCTGGTTCTCCCTGAGTGGAGAGAGAAAGCAAGTTTTTTTGTTTTTTGTTTTATTTTGTTTTGTTTTTTAACCAAAAAGGAGTTTCATGTATTTTTTTTAACTCATAAGAGGAACCTGGGCTAAAAACAACAGCTTTGTGTCAGTTTCAGGGAATGAACTTTCAAGCTATACATTGTTTTATCAATTGTTATCATGATACTGGCCTTCACAATAATGATACCTCTGAACGCTACTGTTTTTTAATTTTTCCTGACCCACTCTAAGCACTGACGTGTCCAGACCCATTTTTGAAAAAGGAGTCAGACTTTTTGTTTTTTCTCCACATATAAGGGAAAAAAAAATACTGTTTATAGTAAATAGGATTTGTAAATAACATTTCACTTTCAATAGGTGGACTTACAGATGGTCCAGGAAGACCTGGGAAGCCTCTCTCTCCTCTTTGTCCAGTCAGACCCACAATACCGTTTGTTCCAGGCAGTCCACCAGGTCCAGGAATACCAGCAAGGCCCTGGAGAAGAGGAATGTGCAGATTAAAATCACACGCAAGCTTAGTCAGCATTTCTGGTATACCAGAAATCATCACAGTCTGATGCTGGTTTGGACTTTATATTATGTACGTGTGCACGAAAGCCAAAAGGCGTACAGCGTATGTCTGTTGCCACTTACAGCAGGTCCATCAGGGCCATGAGATCCCTTCTCTCCGGGTGGTCCAGGGGGCCCAGCTCCTCCAACCTCACCAGGACGTCCAGGTGCTCCCTTCTCACCACGAGCTCCTCTTTGTCCCTCTTTGCCGGCAGGGCCAGTGGGTCCAGGGGGTCCGGAGGAACCCTGAGAGAGAGGGACAGAAGCCAGTAAAGCGTTATAGCATTGTACTGCAAACGTGTTTGCTTTCCAACTATTAGATACAACACTGAAAATAATTACAATCATGTGCAATCATGGACTACAAGTATAACTACACTGGTGGAGTCTATGATGATGCTGATGACGATGATGCTATGATAAAGTAACTTACACCAGGGCCAGGAGGTCCAACTCTACCAGCAGGACCAGGGAAACCAGCAGCACCCTATTGAAACATAAAGATACATACAATGATTTAGGCTTTTCAGCATTACATCACGGACTTGGACATAATCTGATTGCATTCTTCCTAATTTTGTAGCCATTCTTGATTAGAATATGAAAAAAATCTATTAAATTAAAATGGTTATAAATGTAGTTTCCTTTGGCTTTCCATTCAGTTTATGATGCTTCATAAATGATCAAAAGAAGGTCCTTACAGGAGGTCCAGCACCACCACGGGCACCTTTGGCTCCAGTAGCACCAGCAGGTCCCTGGATAAAGATAAGAGAAACATTTCTGTATCTTCGATCTGTCTGTCCATCTGTTCACCTACCTCGATGTATGCCTCGATGTATATATGGCAGCTAGCATATATAAGTCTGATTTGAAAATAACACGTCTTTTAAAGGGACTCAGCTTGAACAATTTTCCTACTAATTTTAGAGTGTGGTGAGAAAATTAAACCTAAAAATATCCAAAGTGCCATAACTTCTATATTTGATTTTTTCCCCCCAATGTTAAATTCAGCAAATAAACATTCGTTTTGCATTCAAATGTGCAGAAATGCGTTCTCTGTGCTTATTTACACTTGGAAAATCAACAACAACAACAAGAAATTTTCACATAACTGTATGAATCCCTGTCTTTATGCACACGTGGCACTATGTAGGTATCTATCAACCTAATTATTTCAGAATGGAGTAATTCCATGTACGCAAAATGACTGTGTCTCATCAAGTCCCGGACACGACATCAGAGCTTTCAGCCTATTTTTACAACATTCTGCCTCACAGAATATGAATCAATTTAGCAAAAAAGTCCCGGTGTGGTTTCTGAAGTCTCTCCAGACTCTGTACCTGAGGTCCAGCGGGGCCGACGGGTCCAGCAGGTCCAGGAGCTCCGGCATCACCCTTGGGTCCAGAGTCTCCAGTCTCACCCTTAGCTCCAGGCTGACCAGCTGCACCCTTTTTTAGAAAAAAAAAACACACACACTTTAACTATCTCTACATTGAATATTGACCGATCAACTGGCATCCTGAGCTGCGGAGACCAGTAAGTAACCCACAGACTCTAAACTCCATGTTCTTTGAATATTTAGGCTTCTTTTTTTCTCTTATTTCTAAATGGCTGCACTGCGACCAAACATGTTTGTTTCAATAAAGGCCTCTGAACTGAACTGAATTTCACTAAAGTACTTACAGGAGGTCCAGCGAATCCAGCAGGTCCAGGAGGTCCAACCTCTCCACGCTCGCCCTGGGTGGATCAGAGAGAATATGCTCAGCAAATTATTTTATTTTTACTATTTTATTGCTCCTAGCTAGTTCATTTCTTTTGAAGTACAACAGAACGTGAATCTATTTTGAAGTGCATTTGATTGTTGTCACGGCTGGAAAAATACATGATGTGTCACGCTGAGTCACTCACAGGGGATCCACGAGGTCCAGTTATTCCGGAAGTTCCAGCAGCACCAGGCTCTCCCTACGGGGGAAGAGGAAGCATATAGCGTGTTAATGACTGTGATGTGAGTTTTCAGATTTGTTGGTAAAGCTTTCTACTATTTAAAAAACCCACCTTTTCACCAGCAGCACCAGAGGGCCCAGCAGCTCCTATGGGGCCAGCAGGTCCACGGACGCCATCCTTACCAGGAGCACCATCAGGGCCCTTAGGTCCAGCATCACCCTGTTGAGGAAACACAAGGCTAGTAAACAGAGCATATGACATCACAAGCATTACAGGTAAAGAGGGTAATTTACTTATTTCACTAGTGTGTACTGCTGTGTTCAGGCACAGTACACATTTCCGTTTCTGTCTGTCCATCTGTTCACCTACCTGTCTGTTTAAGTACGCAAGTATGCCTCTATGGATGTATGGCAGCTTAAATATACAAGTCTGATTTTCTAAGTGACAATAGGTTAACACATATTTTAAAGGGAATCAGCTTGAGCATGACATTTTTCTACTAATTTTAGAGCATCGTTTCCATCTATTTGCCATATTGTTGATAAAATTAAACCTAAAATATCCAAAGTGCCATAACTTCTTACCCATTTTATGTTTGTTCCCCCCACGCCCCCCAATATGTTAAATTCAGCAAATAAACATTAATTTTGCATTCAGATGTGCAGAAATGTGTTCTCTGTACTTATTTAAACTTGGAAAAGTACACATTTCCGTTTCAGTCAGGCCAGGGTGAGTATTCAGGTAGATCAGATATCTACTGGCCAACACTTTGGGGGTGCCAACACTTTTACAGAACAGAAACCAATGGACAGCTGGCCATCACTGTATACTAGGGCTGCACAATATATCGCAAATTTATCGTCATCGTGATATCAACATGCGCAATATACATCTCGCGAAAGACTGACTGAACTGCGATAAATGGTGTTTTTCCAAAGCTCAACATATTTGGCCAATCAGATGTGTCGGT
>JBBPCZ010000115.1:30103730-30121220 GCA_037974445.1 Brycinus macrolepidotus | reverse complement strand
AATGTCGCTAGAGTTGGAGCAGTAAGCTATATGTAGTATTATAACGTTCTGCCGTAATGAGAATATCATGGGCCGCCGCTTGGTTTTCAAGTTACGCCGTATATAGAACATGCGCATATAGAAGCGAAGCTAGTGCAAGTGGGTGAGTCGTCTTACAAGTTAATGTCTCACCTAGTTTTAATAAAGTATTAATGTTAGCACAATAGTCATAGTGAATATCTGGTCGGATAAGAGACACAAGACATTCGCATACCCATTCTAAGCAAGAGCCGCCCCTGCCTGACCTCGACCCCATCCAACACCTTTGGGATGAATTGGAACGGAGATTGCGAGCCAGGCCTTCTCGTCCAACATCAGTGCTTGACCGCATAAATGCTCTACAGAATGAATGGGCACAAATTCCCACAGAAACTCCAAAATCTTGTGGAAAACCTTCCAAGGAGAGTGGAAGCTGTTATAGCTGCAAAGCGGGATCAACTCTGTGTTGAAGTCTGTGTATTTGAATGCAATGTCATTAAAGTCCGTTGGTGTAATGGTCAGGCGTACCTATTTTTTTGTCCATATAGTGTAGTTCAGCCTTTCAACACACCAGCATCTTATTCTAAATTTCTGCACCGCCGCATCTAATGTAACTGCTGCAGTATTTAAGGTGGAACGGATAATTAGAAAATGCTGGGTTCAGGGTTCGTCTCCCCTTTGCAGCCTCTACTTTTCTGGCTTTATTCATTGCTGTGAGGATTTGATTGTATTCAGCCATGAGAGCATTAGTGAGGTCAGGTACTGATGTTGAAACATAACTGTGAAGATTTGATTGCATTCAACCACAAGAGGATTAGTGAGGTCAAGTGCTGATGTTGGAACATTGCTGTGAAGATTTGATTGCATTCAGCCACAAGAGAATAGTGAGGTCAGGTGCTGATGTTGGAACATTGCTGTGAGGATTGAATGCAGCCACCAGCCACGTGTTCATGTGAAGGTTATTCGAGCTGGGTGTGTGCAATGAAACATTTGTGCAATGGATACACCTTAAAGAAACTGAACACACTCATATGTGGATGCTTTTTGGACATATAGAGTATGTGAGAGTCCAGTATTACAGAAGAGATTGGTCCAGTCTCAGTCTACACACTGTTTGACCCATTGCCTTCTGTTGTAATTTAATTCTTATCTGTGTTGTCTCTAAGGATTCTGTTTGGAGAGAGGCCGTACTGGTGGATTGGGGAATCCCGTTTATTTGTGAAAAACGCACCCCAAGTCGAGCAGTTCCAGTCCACCTGTGAAACTGGACCAGGTTAGAACACAGAAGAAACTGTAAAATTCATAGTTGTGCTTAGATTTTGGGCAGATTTGACTAGGGCCACTGATTGTTATTGCTCTGAAATGATGGTGTGGATCTCCCACCTTGATTCAGGGATTAATTATCCATAACCTGGGAAGAGTTATCAAATTTCATATTCAGAGGTAGGTTTAAGACATTCTTTGGTGTATTATGTCCCAGTAACAGATGCAAAATGGGAAGAATACATAACTGCAGTAAATGCCCGATTGCTAGATCAATCTTATGTCTCCTAAATCCAGTCCACAGGTTGAAAACCACTGGTTTATAACATTGGGTAGTTGAGAAGCTCAGTGTTAACAAACCAGTGGTTCTCAACCTGTTTTACCTGTGTTTCCTTTTTCAGGGTTCCAACAAACAGGTACCCATGTAAAGCAAACAAACGTGTAATTCTCTATATAAATTAAAACTTTACACTCTTTATGAAAATCCAAGTTATGAAATACTAATTTAGTTTGAACAAATTCAGTTAAAAAAATTCCACTACAAATCAAGGTGTAGAAATTTAGATTTACACATTTTTACATCCTAAGTCTTACTGGCAGAAAGTCATGCCGTACATTGTGCTCCTTATTCAATCTGCCATTCTACAAGACTGGCCTTGGAGGAGAGGAGGAGACAAAGACATGTTCTGCTTAAAAGAGAAACATTCCTGCCTAGTGTCCTTGGTGAACCATTCAGAATGTTAGTATTTGTTGCCTCTGATTAAAATGTAGTCTCTGTGCATGCATGTCTACCCTGGTCATAGTAAAATGGAGCAGCATGTGTAACTTCTGTGTGCTGCCATGTTTTCTATCAGTATTTAGTAGAAACATCTTGCTGCCTTTATTATTACATGTTCTGCAGTAGTTACTTTACAACACATTCATAATTTACATTGCTTTGAAAGCACTTTTTTTTTTACTTGTTTTACTAGAGGAACAATAAAATAATTTATTGCAAGTGGTAATCTGTGACAAATTTGTTAATTTTAGCTTTCTTAAACTGCGAGGTAAAAGAACTGGGAAATTACGTTAATAGTGGAAAAGAATAGCTGCTTTTTTGGGTGTGTATTTTTTTAATAGACTGCATTTATGTAACTACGGGCCTGTTTTCTCTCGTGTGCCACTGTCTGAAATTTGATGCGCTCTCCTCAGGTAGTCCCTCGGGTCATGCCATGGTCACTGGTGCCGTCTGGTGGGTGGTAGCGTCCTCCCTGGCCTCCTTTATTCACTCTCGCACTGGCAGGTCCGTTAGAAAGCTTCTATCCTGATTATCCTGAATCTTAGTACATAACTATGACGTTTTACGTAACTTGACTGTTTCTTTATCAAACTCAGTAAGATCCTGACTGCAGTGCCTTTCCTGTTCTACACTCTGCTGTTGGTGACGGTTGGTCTGTCTCGGATCTTCATCTTGGCACACTTTCCTCACCAGGTCGTTGCTGGACTTCTGGCAGGTCAGTACTTGATGCCAAATAAAAGCAAATTTCATTGAAAAGACTCTCACTTTCAGATATATTTTTTTTATTGTGATATTTCACATAACCAGCCATGACTCTTGACTATGACTATCTGTTGTATAGTGTAGGTGTATCATGTTTTTCCCAGGGGTGATGCTAGGAGTGTTCCTCAACCGCACTGCGCCTGTATGTCGCCTCCTGATGTTTTATCTGTGCTCTAGTATGACTCTGCTGTTAGGAGCACTGCTAATGTATGCCGGGCTGGAAAAGTGTGGAATTGACCTCTCCTGGTAAGTGCCAATAATAAGGGCCAGCTCTACATCTCAGGGTAATTATAACAAAAAGCTGCAGGTGGCTGACTGACATCTGCGGGGAACCCACAATCACTTCATTGGCTGCGTGCTATGATGTCTTGGTGGAATTGGTGCATGCATAAATGAATGGAACAGAACAAATAGAGACTCATTAACACAAACAATAACAAAAACACTGACAAATCACAATGTATCTACATTATGCAAACTAAATATGTAGCTTAAAGCTTATCTGTTTTCAGTGCTGAGTCATTGCTGATATATGTGCATGTTTTTTTTTTAAGCACAGTTCACTGTAGGTTCTAAATTAGCTCTTTTCCACTAACTTTCAGAGGAGTGTGGGCGATAGGGCAAAAATATCACAAGACTTGAAGGCACTGTACACATTAGGTATTACCATATTTAGTTTTTCTGACGTTTGCGAAAAAGTTGGAATGGACAAAACAGGCCAGCAGAACAGTAGTACTGATATTTCAAAAAGACTAAGAATATAGAAACAAAAATGTCGTGTACCCCAAAAAAGTTACATCCAGGGTTTGCAAAAACAAGCTAAGAGGGAACTGAAAGAAAAAAATCAAATTGGTAATGAAATAATACTATCCACTTGTTACTAGCTACTTGTTACTATTCAGTTTATACAGCTAGTACCAAGTGGTTGTTAACAGGCTGTCTAAAATTTACCCAAATCTGTTGTCATGCATGCAGTTTCGTGTTCATTTTCCTTCTTATAAGCATGTTATATTGCAGTTCTTCATGATAACATTGCCCACCACTACCTCCAGGTCTATTTCACTGGCTAAAAGATGGTGCTCCAAGTCTGAGTGGGTTCGAATGGACACTGCTCCTTTCTCTTCACTGACCCGCGATGCTGGATCGTTACTTGGCCTGGGGCTCGCCCAGTTCTGGAAGCCAGGGGGATGGGCCCTTCCTTGGGTACCAAAGACACTCTGCCTGGCCCTCTCCTCCTTGGCACTCTTCCACATCAGCCGATTTCCTGTGCCCACCGTTCCGCCCCTGCTGTTTTACTCCCTCTTCTTCCTAAAGTACACTATCGTGCCACAGGTGGTGATGGTGATGATCCCAGGCTTTGTGCATCTCCTCACAGCCAAACCCAAGAAGGACTAAAACATCATGCCTTTTGACCTCTGTATATGTTTAAAGTCATCACCAAAAGCAGCATCTTCAAAACAAAGCTCTTAAGACTGAAGACTTCTTGCTTGGGTACTTCCATTGTACCTTTCATTTCTGCTTGCACAGAGAAAAGCCTCTCTTAAAAGAATGTGAAAGGTACCCGTTCTGACTGTATAGTGAGTACTGTTCTACATTCCACATTCCCTACAGACTTTTTTGTTCTGTATCAAAAACATTGGCGCTCCTATGATGCCTAGTATCACAGCAAAAGATGCTCAAATGGTAAGTATTACAGAAGACCAAACTATCTGTTTTATATTTAAATCCTCTTGCTAGTATGAACAGTTTGATTTTTGTTTGGAGGGTTCTTACTACAGTAGCTTGTTGGATTGGCTACCCGTTTTTAATTTAAGGCATATAGACTACATAAGCTTGGTTCTCTTACATTGTTTTTTTTTTGTTTGTTTGTTTGTTTTTTTTACAGAAATTTAATTCTGTAGTTTGAATTGCACAATTAAATCCACAAATTCTGTTAAAGGAGTCCTGGAATGACAACTTGATCTGGGTAGTGAGTGCTTTTGCCAGCAAAATACTATAGTAACATTAGAATATGCACTGATCAGCCTTAACATTAAATCTACTGACAGGTGACATAAAGAACATTGATTATCTTGTTACAGTGGCACCTGTCAAGGGGTGGGTTATATTAGGCAGTGAACAGTCGGTTCTTTAAGTTGATGTGTTGGAAGAAGGGAAAAAATGGTAGCGTGTAAGGATCTGAGCCACTTTGACAAGGTCCAATCTGTGATTTCTAGATGGCTGTGTCAGAGCATCTCCAAAACTTCAGGTCTTCTGGGGTGTTCTTGGGATGCAGTGTTATGTACCTACCAAAAGTGCTCCAAGAAAGGGCAACCTGTGAACTGGCAACAGCCTTATGGGTGTCCAAGGCCCACTGATGCTCATGAGGAGGGAAGGCTAACCCTTCTGGTCTGATCCCAAAGAAGAGCCAGTGTAGCACAATGTGCTGAAAAAGTTTGTTCTGGCTATGACCGAACACACAGTGCATCATGACTTGTGGCATATGGGGCTGCGTAGCCCCAGACCGGTCAGAGTACCCATGCTGATCCCTGTCCACTTTATTATTGCCGTAACAGTCTGGTTGTCTGCATATTTGACTTGGCAAAGTTTTACACCGGATGCCCTTCCTGACATAACCCTCCTGGTCTTGGGACCGGCACTAAGAAATACACTGGCTTGTGCACCTCCAGTGGCTGGATGATTGCCATAACAGTAAAAATGAGTATTTTCTGGTGAGTAGATCATCATTTTTTTTGAAAACCATTCCTGACGGTCAGTACACTTCTCCCTCGTTTGGTTTCTCTCTCACCTCAGATTTTACCTCAGTTAATCAATACGTCATGAATTACAGCTTGAAAGTTCCTCTGCACTCCCGTCAGCTGAAATGTGCAATTTAAATGGGAATCATGATAGTTACATTGTGTTTACTGTAATTTCCAGGTGTGCCAATAACTGTTGCACATGTGTTTTTGTTAAATTATTAATGAGATTTTTTTTTCTGAATAAACATGTTAAGGTTGGATAAGTCTCATTTTTTTCAGTGAGGGATGCTCAACCAAAATGTGGATTTCTAACCCTTTTTACTTGATTGGGGCTATAATTGTGGAGGGCATTGTACAAAAATTCAAATAGAATTTTATTCTTAATTTGGCTGGTACCTGCTTCTTTGAATTATGACATTTTCACAGTGGTTTTAGGAAAATAAATATCTATTTTCAGCACAATACACGGACAACTTTAAGAAATGAGCACTTGTGTGCAATAATTCATTGCAACAAAGGAAATCAAGTGCAGAATTTTCTACCTGATTTTAGTGTGTTTATGAAATTGTTTTTTGAACAGTCCAAAAATTGATGCAAAGGAAAGACTATAGCCTGTAACCAATTTTTACACTTTTGATGCAACAACTCAAGGTGAATTTGTGTATAAACTTGGTTGGTAACTGCTTCTTTGGGCTGTGTTTCATCATTTCCCACTGATTTACAGACAAATGTATATTTTGTGAACCGGAAAACTTTCAGGTCATGACCATTTTGAAGGGTACATGTGCAGGCATTTTCTATCTGATTTAAGCGTTGGTATAAAATGTATCATGTTGTAAACAGTCCAAAATGCATTCAAAATTTTCCACTTGTGGTTCAACAACTGAATTTGTGTATACATTTTTTTGGTAACTGCTTATTTGGGCAGTTCTGTGATATTCTCTAATGGTTTCCAGAGCAATACATATTTATTCTAAGAATTAAAGCATCAGTTTTTAGAACTGACCATTTTGGTGACGTACTGAAAACTTAAACTTAACATGAAATATATTAGAAAACATTGCTTCCTCTCAAATTGAGAAGCTAGTTCACCAAAAAATGGATTTTTTCCCCTCAATCTTTTTAATAACCTTTACAAGAGGTGCAACACAATAATTATAAAGGGCACTGATGATTCATGATTCAGCGTAATTCATTCAGTACATTACAATTTCCCAGCCATCAGAACTTCAGTGTGAATTGCTTGGATTCAACTTCTGCTGGCTGAATAAGGAGATATATGTAAATGTATTGGTTTTGTGACACCACAAAAACTGATTAGGGGGTTTTAGGGGGTAGTGAATATGAGTATCTGTGTCTGGGTTGCTAGTGTCTGCAAAGACAAAGTGATTTCAGTATTCGGCACGTTTTTGTTCCACTTGGCTGCATTTTTACCCTCCCTCTTCTTACTGAGTTCATCAATTTATCTTGCTTGTCAGGATTCCAGAAAATTCCCCTTGGTCTTCAAGTCATCCTCAATTTCTCATCACCATCTCCTTCGTTTACCACATTTGCAAGATCTTGCCTCTCAGGCTGGCTGTTTTGTATAGATTGAGGCTGCAACCCGCTGAGAGGTATGACCCACTTTCAGTTTAAATATGTTTGATGTCGTTCAATATCAAACCCATGTTAACTTTAAGTTGTCTTTGCCCTTTAATCTCAACATGTTCAAACTTTTGAGAGTTTTTCATCATTTGTTTTTCATATTTGGCAGGGTAATGTGTTGGTTTTGCTTACAGATAATAAAGACGCTTAAAGTATTTGCATAACTCTTCATTATTTGGTGACTTCCGGCAAGATAAAAAAAAATACTAGTTCTGATGTTCAGGGGCAGCTGGGTGGCCCAGTGGTTAGGGCGTTGGCCCTGCAATCAGAAGGTTGTGTTCCAATCCCATCTGCTACTGTCATCACTGAAGAACCCTTGAGCAAGATACCATCCCCACACACTGCTCCCCGGGTGCTCCTCATTGGTGGCAGCTCACTTCTTCACTTGGTGATTGGGTTTTATGCAGAGAAAGAATTTCACATTGTTCACGCGTGACTATAAGGGGCCACTTTACTTTAAGACTGAGTATGGAAATGTCCTTAGAACTTTTCACATTAAATTGTATGATAGCAATTGATATGCTGTTCAAATAATTCCAGTGCTTAAATAAAGCTTTAGACGTTAACCTCTCAGGCTACATTTATATTCATTATTTTCATTTGCTCATAATAGTCCTGCCAGAACTACATAACATGACAGTCCCCAGTATGATAAAAACACATTCTGTTTTATTGTCATCATTGAACTTTGTCACAGCGCTCTGAAAGCTCACATTTACAGACAAGAGAACTCAGCTCAGCAAGCAAGTACATTAATAATAACTCAAATGCAAAAAAAAAAAAAAAAAAAAGACCAGTTCAACCCTTCAGAGGTCAGTAGTGTGTTTGTTGATTAACGTTTGGAGAAATAAGAGAGTGGAATGGATTATTTGGGCACCGACTTCATTCTTCCTCTCGCTTCAGATAAAACATCAGATACACTCCGGCCTGCGCCCATCAGATCACCGGCAGATAAAACATGCGTCTGTATTTACAACAAAATAATCTACATTGAAAAAACTATCCCATCCTAAAGAGACCAAAGTTCCCTTGAATGTCTTTAGTCCTTTCCCAGAACTAACAGTTAGGCACCTCTTGATTCTGGCGAGCCTGAATGAGCTGGGGCGAAGGGTTATTAGCAGAAAGACTCAAACTGTAAGGGCATGCTCAAGAGAGCAGCTGTCTAGAGTCCATTATTGAGAACATCTGACCAAGACACAGTTTGAACACTGTACATTGGCTATATTGCATTCCACTGCGGAGACTTTTGCTTTTTCTGAA
This sequence comes from Brycinus macrolepidotus, assembly GCA_037974445.1. Taxonomy (NCBI): domain Eukaryota; kingdom Metazoa; phylum Chordata; class Actinopteri; order Characiformes; family Alestidae; genus Brycinus; species Brycinus macrolepidotus. The sequence goes on along the minus strand of JBBPCZ010000115.1, from coordinate 30,112,754 downwards.
AATATGGTAATCTCGTATAGTAAAATTACACTATCTCTCGATTCGTTCCTTTTCAGAAGTGTAAGTATGCTACTGAACCCTGGTGACCTGTATCCACATTTGATAGCCAGCTTCAACCGTTCCCCTCCACGTACTGGTTATTCGTATACATTTGCAGTTTGGGCTGAATGGTAGCTGTAACCCTGAAACATTGGAGCATTAGTTATAAGAGGGTTATGAATGAATTCATATGCATAAACACATCTGGCTAGTATATACAGCAAATACAATGCGCTCTATAAAGGCTATTATATACATGTTTTCATATCTTTTTAAAAACATAGTTTCGCTCTTTTTAAATTACTGCTTATTCATTTGCTCGGAAAAAAAGTAAAGAAAATGAGAATTGCACCAAGGACAAGAACTGCTATTTTTTTTTCTAGTAGGACACCTACTTCACAAATAGTTTTCCCAGTGTTACTGTATGTTAGTGAAGTTTCCCCCCCCCCCCAATTTTATACTCACATTAATCACCCTCCCCCCCAAAATGATTCACAATCATCAGCATGAAATTAATAAAGTGCTCTCTTTCTTCAGAACTTTCACAGGCAAACAGTGCAGCAAAAAATGGAATAAAAAATATCACTGAAATGTTCAAGGTTAAAACAAATACTGTAGCTAAATATACTAATGTTTTTAATATCTGAGAACAATACAGTAACTGTTAACTGTCTGGAGAAAGAAATGGATATCAATTATCTTTCAGTCCCCTGAAGCACTGTGGAGCGGGGCGTGTACAACCTTTGAACCAAGTGATATTCAGACAAGAAATTATTCAGACAGCTCATAAGATGAGGGTTGTAAGGCTGAACAGCTCACAAGCTACTTTTTCAGTTTGTATAAGCAATTACTTCAACAACAAATGTGTTCTCAAACCAGGGACATTATTTATCTGGAAAATTGCTAAGTATTAAAACACTGTTATTGTAAGCTATGCGAATGCAAATGAAGGATCTTCCTCTTGTAAAGACACTTTTATAGATGGCATACTTAAAGTTTGTACATTCCCCTCTCTGAATCCATATTCTCTGTATCTGCAGTTTTCCAAAATATTAAGTACCGTCTCTCCAAAAAAAAAAAAAAAATAGAAAAATAAAGACAACCCAAAATAAAACAAACACAGAAATTGTTCATATTTTGATATTTCTATACATTATCTAACTCAGTTATAAATATTCCTTTGTTTTCCTTCTGTAACTACAGCTTAGCGGTTAGTTATTTCTGACAGTTTGAGAGGTTTTCTTCTTTATTAGACAGCATTGAACAATCCAACATTATATGCTGCGAAAGCCCTAGCAGTCCTGTTTTGAATCGCCTGGTTGAGAGTGTTGAGCTTGTAGATTCAAAGAGTCCCTGACTCACGCAGTCTTATCCACTTCAGATATTCGCTCTCGCTCATATGGGATTGGAACCGCAGGACACACACTGTTCCTCAATCTGTGCGTTTGTGGCTTCAATTTAGGGAAGGTTCAGAAATGTGCTTTCACATAATGTGCAGAGTTGAAAAGAACATTCAGTAGTTAGTATCATATTCAAGGGATTCTAAAATCCCAGCGTCACTCTAACTCAAGCTAATGCCCCAAATAGGCACAGATTGGGGCATCAGCAATATCACCTATGAACTTGCAATGAATCATCATTATCCTCCCTGGTTTGGTAGAGTTTCAAATACTGACTTGTTTTAATTGCCTGTTTATTACCTTGATCCACCATCTCACATCAACACACACACACACACACACATACATGCGCACACACACACACACACACACACACACACACACGCACACTCATTCCTTCATCACACACTCTTCACGCCTTACTGGCCTCTTTACACGTTTGACTCCACAAAGGGTCTCTTTGGTTTGATGGGCGAGGTGGGGCCTTGCCTGGAATCCCGTGAGAGTTGCCGGTACATGTTCTCCTGGTACGCTTGCGCAACAGGCATCGTCCGTGCCACCTTCACATCCTGGTACGTGGGCACCTGACTAACCCGCTCCAGGAGATCCCGATCGCGGGCACCACCGTTGGCCAGCTTGCCCAATGACGAGGGCTGAGGCTGAACGTAGTACTCATCCTCCAGCATGTGCCCATTCTGGGCGTTGTTGGTCTTGTTGTAGTAGGCGATGTTGCCTAGAGAGGTGGGTGGGCTATAGGAGGAAGCGGTGGACGCCTGGTGAATCAGGTTCCCGGGGGATGTAGGGCTGGTGATGACGTTGTCCAGAGGTGCCACGGGCCAGGCACGTGACGGCTGGTGTAGGTACTGCTGCTGAGTCCGTGCCGTCTTGTCAATGATGCCCATGAAGGGCGTGGTCCGGGAGCGGGCTGGCTCACTGGGGTAAAGCCCACTCTGTGATGGTGAGAGTGAGGACGGCTCGTCGAAGCTGCGCTCATACGCCACCTGCAGTGGGATCTCCATCTGGGCCATGGAGGAGGAAGGCCTAAAGCCAGGGCCTAGATTCGCACTGGAGCCTGAGGAAATGTTGCTGCTAGATGGGGAGAAGCGCAGACCCACGCTCTGAGAGTGGATAAGGGGTCTGGGGGTGGGCACATGCTGCTTCAGGTCTCCTGTGTTGGCACTGATGGGCCTTCGCACCAGGTGCGGGATCTCGGGTGACCCTAGCTGGCAAGGGGGCATCGAGGATGCTGCCACAGCCCTCTCTAGCTCATGCTTGGAGACAGGATAGTATGCTGCCGACTGGCTTCGGCTGATCTGGGGTGTTTGGCTGAAGCGCATACCTCCTGGGCCTCCGGTCGCTGAGCGGTAGGCTGAAGCCGGGCGCTGAGGGACGTCATCTTTTCCCACAACAGATTCAAGGACTCCACCAGGTCCACCTCGTCCCCCATGCTGACACAGGGCCCCCACACTCAGACTGGACTGGACCTGAGACATGGATCTTCCATCCAGGGAAGGCTGATACACTAGGCGAGCCTCACGCTCCCTCTCCCGCTCCACATCCATGGAGGTGCCTTGATATCTGCTGCTGAGCGGGTGAGCCAGTTGGCCATAGATGCCGCTCCCAGGCTGGCTGGTACGCACAATCTGGGCCACAGAGGGCTGGAGCCGGTGGCCCTGAGCCTGGTGGTGCTGGGAGGACTGTGAGCATTGGGACGGCTGTGACTGGAGCTGGAAGGAACGCTGGCTGCTCATCTTGGACAGGGGTGACTTAGGGCGGCTGGGCAAAGCCTCCTGTTGGTAACGCACAGGAGATCCTGACTGGGAACGGTAGAGGCATACGCTCTCCAAGGGTGGGCTGGCTCTGTACGGAGCTCCACGACGAAGAGGGGAAGGAGGGGGGCTCTGGTAGTCCATTCCCTGACCCCCACTGCCCATGGGGGGAGGGCTGAAGCGGTAAGAGGCCTGGTGTGCAGGAGAGGTGTGTGGAGGGCTGTGGCGGTAATGAGAGTTCTGATGTGTGGGAGAGACGCATGGTGAGGTGGACTGGTAGCTCTGGTGAGTCGGGGATGATAAGGAGGTGGAGCTTGGGTGGAATTCAAAGGCCTGACCTCCTGTCAGGTAGGCAGCCTCGTGAGGGATGGGGGAGAGGGGTGGGCTGTGGATTATTGGCAAACTGGATGGGTTGGCACGTGGTTCAGGAGGAAGACCGATGGATACGCCCTCCAATTCCTGTTCCAGAAAGTCATCGTCCTCAAACAGATCCTGAACAGGTTCCATGTCATCCAGTCGTGGTTCAGGGGGCGGGGTGTGATGAGGTGGCTCCTCCTCTTCCTCCACAGGTAAAGGGGATGGGGGTGGGGATGGTGGGGGCTCGAGTTCAGGCTCCTCTGTCTGTGTGACTTGTCTGCACTCTTCCTCCACACGCTGCAGGAGCCGCAGGATCTCACGGTTGTTGGGACACAGCTTCATGGCTTCCCTGAGGTCCTCTAGAGCTTCAGCAAATTGCCTGCAGAGAAAAATGGAAAGCAGTTAATGGCTCAAATCATAATGAAGGACCCAGAAAACAATAGGAGGACTTGCAGTTGTAATAAGCTTGATAGTCCTGCGTATGTAAGAAGCGATCAAAGAAAATCATAAGCTGGATGCTGGGTGCCAGTAGCTGGGTAATGGGTGTCATATATTTTAGGCCCAATTAAAAATATGACCCTATTTTCCAAATAATTTTTGTTTGAAGATGTTAAACATTTTGTGTTACTTTTTGCTTAAGAAGGAAGTACATAATGACAGATGTCTTACCTGCTGCTGCGTTTAGCCCGGGCTCTGGCATAGTACGCCTCATAAGATTTGGGTTTGAGCTCTAGAGCTTTGGTAGCAAACTCTTCTGCCATCCCAAAGTCCTTGGAGGGTGAAAGAAAAGACAGCGTCAGGCACTCACTGAAATAAAGTGATCTGTGGCAGCTTTCCATATTCTTATTAAAGCACTGCTTGCTATACCTCTGGGACTGCGGTTCAAATCTCCACTGTGCCTTTCACAGCCCTTGAGAAGTCAAGTATGCGGTACATAACTGTTATGATTAACTGAACTGATGTTATTTAGTTTGTTTCATTATTCAGCTAGAGGATATACACCACACCACATCAAAGTAGACGTGTGATGGGAGATATAACTGGAATTGCTATCACCAAACTGGAAATAAAGAATAAAGATTTATTACTACTTGGGAGCCTTATTATAGAAGTATTACTTTTATTGTAGTACACACACCACTGCTGAATTAAATAAGAAACTAATATTAAAAGACTGTTCCAGTGCAAAAATGGTTCGCAGCCAGCCTGACAGACTCAGTCTCAAGGCAGTGTATGAGATGCCTTTGAACACAGATTATGCTTAATTAAAAAAACATCTACTAAATTAGTCATTTTGTGATTCACCTCCTTTTTACAAGAAGATCTGTAAAAACAAATGTTCGACACTGCAAGGCTTGCTTTGTTGTGCTACATCCAAGATGTCTTCAGTTTTAAGGTCCGTAATTAAATTGAAGGAGCAATATTTACACTCACATTCATTTTCCTACGGCAGCGAGACAAGTTGAGGAACAAAGACACTTTGAGCTCTCGGAAGGTCTTCAGGTCTTCACTGAAGCCTTCGCGAGGGAACTTCTTCAAAGCATACTGATAACGCTGGGCGGCCTCCTTCACTTTTCCTTTCTGTAGCACAAATATACAACGGTTACACATTGGAATTATGATCAAAGCCCAGAAACGTCACATTCTGTGCAAAGCATAAAAATGGTGGAAGCAGACCTTGTAGAAACCGTCCCCCTCCTCGATGAGTTTTCTCAGCAGGATGATCATGATGTCTGGTTTGGAGGTCGCCATAGCCCAGGTTGCTGGACCTACGGTCAACAGGATGCATGATGGGTAAAAATGAAAAACAAAGGGCTGGAGAGAGGTGGGTGGAAGAGAAAGAGACAGGGCAAGGTGCTCTGGACAATATGGACAACCAGACACAAGATGACGGAAAGAGACAGATGTCTACTGCATAGATCCACCTTTCTTTGGTGACTTTTAACCTTGTTGAGGACACTGTTGTCATGGAAGCAAATAACCTAACTCATGAGACTTGGGAATACAAAGTGGTAACAAGAACAGCAACAACAAAAAACAAAAATATATACATAGTACTGTACGTAACACTGATGAAACACTGAAAAATGGCACAGGGAAACATTCTCTAACCAAGGAGGCAAAGCATGGTTTTACATTTTGATGCAGTTTCAGCTCAAGTTCTACCCATATGGGGGGGAAAAAAGGAGGCTTTTTTTTTTTCCTATGTCATCCTCCGGGACAGTCACTTGAATTGAAACAGAAATCAGAGCAAATGGAGACAGCTTTGGCAGGCAGACAAATGAACTGCAGACACACTGAACTTGTGTAGTGGATTGAATTTAGCTTTGCTATTCCTAAAGGACCCCAAAACACTTAAACCATTGACTCACTGCACCATTTAAAAGAACAAAAACATTATGAAGGTTAGTAATGCTCACAAGGATCACTGACCTATGCATGCTCCGCCAACATATGCGTTCTTTTATAGTTACCGCTGAGCGTGGACAAGCTGAACAGCACTCAAACATTCAATTAGAAACTGTAGCACTCAGGAAATTAGTTTTTGTCAAAACAGGTACATTTAGAGTCATTTATTATTATAGGATGAGGGACCCTTGTATAACTTTTGTCCAACTTGTTAGCCTTCTGTACGTTTACCCATGGCTCCATTCTTGTCATTCTGGGGCAGCTGGTGGCCTGGTGATTAGGGAGTTGCCCCTGTAATTGGAAGGTCATGGGTTTGAATCCCAGGACTGCTAGTGGTTCCTCTGAGGTACCCTTGAGCAAGGTACCATCCCCACACACTGCTTCACTTGGTGGACGGATTAAATGCAGAGAAAGAATTTCACACTGTTCACACTGTGTGCTGTGCTGTGTTCATGTGTGTAAAATAGTTCACTTTCACTAAATCTGAAAGTGCTTTGTCTATTGAACTGTTTCACCTTTCTAATTGAATTCCTGTTTATGGTCTTCTCCTATCCCATTTTGGGGTACAGAACTTGTATATAAATAAATTATTTGTGAATTTTTGCACTTTTTTTTTTTTTTTATTTAAATCTAGCTGCAGGAATTCACCTCAGGTTTTCAGTCACAGATGCTTTACTGTAGGTGAGATAAGTAATAGTGCTCTTAATAATGGGCACTAATTGTTAGCATCTCTATCATAACAATGTGACTTCGCACACATAAGGTAAAGGACCTAAATGATGGTATTTTGACAAAATAAGGTTGTTAGGGTAAATTAAATGTTTTGTTTGTGCCGGAGTTCTGTAAACAAAAACACACGTTTGTGGGCGGAGCGTGAATAGGTCACTTTGGGGTCAGGTTAGAGCGACAGCCAATCCCTAGCCACCAAAGGAGTGAACAGAAGAGGGGACACAGAACACACTGAGGAGGAAGGAGCCGTCAGAAAGCCTGCTGGGACATGAGGCATGGACTTCCCAACCGTGAGCGTTACCTCCTCTGTGCCGACTCGGCAACGTCTGACATCCTGCGGCCGGAGGTCAGGGTGCAAAGGTCAAAGGGCAGGAGCATGGGAGCAATGGTGAGATGGAGTGAGCAGCACAATCGGGGGGGGGGGGTCGTGTGGTTGAGGAGAAGAGAAGTGTGTGGGAGGTGTGTGGGCATTTAGGTGAGTGAAAGAGAAAGGAGAAAGAGGAGAGAGAGAGAGAGAGAGAGAAAAGAGAGAGATGATGGTGGTTGTGGAGGAGTGGGAGAGGGAACACAAAAAGAAGCAGCTGTGAGAGGCAGGGAACAACAGCTCCAGCCAAAGAAAGAGAAAGAAAGAAACGACAAAATAACAAACACCAGAACCACGACAATCACCTTTCACACAGCGACCATCGAGAGAGAGAGAGACAGAGAGAGAGACAGACACAGAGAAGGAGAAGGAGAGAGAGCTGGGACACATAATAAAAGGCTACATTCAGTGCTTAAAGATCAGATGTGCCCCTTTCCACACATGCAGTCAATCAACCAAGACACACTATCAAGCTGCTGAAACCTAACCTAAACCACTGATTCCCGTGTCAGGTAATCTCAAATAGACCAGTTAACTTGGAAAAATATCTTGGCAAGTGAAGGCATACTACATCTACTTAATGTATCTAATATTTCCAATTGTAAGAATATTATAAGATTACTTACTTAGAGTAACACGCAAAAGTCTGAGAAAATTATATTTAAAACCAAACCTGTTTAGATGAGCAGTACGTTTTTAAAAGCTAATATTAGAATATATACCAATAACATTAATACAGTAAACAGTGATTATGTTTGTCTCTGCGTTTGCTTAATCATTCCCAGACCTCTCCTCATGGAAGCCCAGTATTACACTGTAGTTGTCCTCAAATACCTCAAATACCTGATTTGGCTCAATCAATACTTCATTACATTTAATCAGGAGCTGCTAATGGAGTTTCACAAATTCATGTAAAGACTGGAGGCATCGAGGTGAAATCTGGAACCAAACTTGTGTTCCTCTAACCAGCTCACAAAACTTCAAGTATTTTTACAAACAAAACAAATCTTGATATGTAATGCTTTCTTGTTTGTTTGTATTTATTCTAAAGTGAACTTGAGTATTTACTGGCAGAAAGTCCCTCACTGTTCAGATAAATGGCTTTAAAACCGTTTGAACAGGAGCCAGGTTGTGGCAGATAATTTTATTTGTTTCAAATATTATTTCTTGAAATAAGCAAAGTTATGCGGGTTGCTAAATTGCTAAATAAACTACAAGAACATTACTTAAATGTGGATTATCATGCTAGTCATACATGATCACAGTATTCTTATAATAATCTCAAAATGAGAAATATTAGACATGAAATATTAAATATGAGTGTTATGCTGAATAGCCTTGAGCAAATAAAGTACAGTTTAAAACTGATGAGATTTAAAGCAAGCCAACACTGAGGGCAGGGAGGAAAAGCAAGCTTATTGTACAGCTTGTGGCTAATGTCGAAAGCTCCAATAAACTAAAGATTAAAACATTAAAATTTAATAACATTTATATGAAACTATTATTCATTTTGTGAATCGTTTTACACCGTTGATGTTCACTACATTTAAGACCACACACACACACACACACACACACACACACACACACAAAAGGTGATTAAGTAGTAGTAATCTATGTGCACTCATGGCAACCCGGATACCACAGAGCCCCCCACATTACGCATCTCAATTTAAACTAAAAACATAGCTATGAACAGTCGCAGCCAGTAGCACATACGTTTACAAAATACCAAACATGTCTTGGCTGACTGATTCCATTTGGGGTAAGCAGAAAATCATATTTCCATTTCATTTTTCACCAAACAATTCTCATTTCCATTTATGTTAGGAAATTAGCTGATTTGCCCAAAAAATAGCTTTACAATGTGCCACCCAGAGGTTTCAGAGAGAGAGAGAGAGAGAGAGAGAGAGAGAGAGAGAGAGAGAGAGAGAGAGAGAGAGAGAGAGAGAGAGAG
>JBBPCZ010000115.1:30044272-30065078 GCA_037974445.1 Brycinus macrolepidotus | reverse complement strand
TGAACTGGACTGAATTGAATTCAACCAAATAGAACAGAGCTGAATTGAACAGAAATAAACTGAAGGGAGCTGAATTGGACAGAATTGAATTGAACTGAACTAAAAAGAGCTGAACTGAACTGAAGTGAACAGAGCTGAATTCAGTTAAACTGAACTGAACTAAAATGGGTTGAATTGAACTGAATTAAACCATTTCAGGTTTGAAGCACTTAAACCATTAGACAAGTCATTCGATCCAGTTGCCTTTATGACTATGAAACCCGAATTACACTCAATCACCCCGACGCTGTAATTAAGACGCCGTTGGGGTTGATGAGTTGAGGTTGAGTCATAGAGAATGGACCACCGGCCATCTCCTGGATATTCCTAGACATCCCAAATAAGCCTGTGGTTGTGTATGAGCCCGTTTAAACTTGTACACACTTTTAATAGCAGGCGGTTTGTGATTCAGATCATTCTGGCTTTGTACTGCAGAGGGCTGCTAATAGCTGTGGGCGTGCACGGCGCAACCAATGGCACTCTGGGAGTGACTGTATGCTGCCAGTCCTTTCACACCAAACAAAGACGCTTCTGTGTCTGAACACAGAAACGAGCTGCTTGCAGAGAGCACACAGGCATCACACACGCACACACACACACACACACAGCCATACACTCACACACAAGTGCAACAGCTCACATGGCCATACACTCCCATTACACTACTGGCCAAACGTTCACACACAATAGAATCAGTGCCGATACGATTCAGTACCATGTTATTAAAGTTTTATTAATATTATTAATTCTTTATGTCAGAATGTTTTTGAAAACACATAAGTCAATGGGTAACGTTTTTCGATAACACTTTACTGGCCACCTACACATGCTTTTTATGATAGCTGACATAAACATACATTAACACTTATAAAGGTCTATTCCAACTATTCCACTTGACATAAAGGCCACTTTTGTTGCCCATGTTGCCCATGGATGCTTGTTAACCATGCTGGTTAACGTCAATCGTCAACAATGACTATTGTAGGCATCATGTAGCCTTATAAATGAAGTTCTAAATTACTTCTTGGGAATGAATTATGTTGAATCTGGTCTAAACATGTAATACATTCCATGCTGTGATTGCTGTAATAATATAAGTTTATTTTAATGTATTTCTAAGCTTTATTTACTTGTGTTAAGTCATTTTAGTTGTGAAAGTGTCTCACTCTGTTGCCAACGTCTTTTATGATGACACCACACACAGTCTGCATGAGAACATTTTTATTTTTGCAGCTTTAATATTTATTTATTTACGCTTATGCAGTGGCAGCTCCTGCCAAATCTCTCAATGATAGGGGCAGCTGTTGTGATGATGGCTAAGGTGACCCCTTTAATGTGTAAATTAACAGTTAACTAGACACTGCCCCGTAGCATAAAACAATTTTTTATGGTCACCTCTTGTAGCAATACCACCAGCAACCAATAGAGGGCAACATTAAACAAAGATTTCTTCTTAAGCTACACCAGGTTGCGTATGATGAAAGTATGTTAGCGCGAGCCCCCACCCGGACCCCTTACAGACTGCACTGCAGTGCCTACAGTTTGGACTGTAAGTTTGGACTAACCAAACAATATAAGCCATATCACCCCCTAAAATTCCTATAGTCTATTACAGTCTGTCAGAGTGACTGTGTGGATTATAAAAGCATTACAGAGCATTAAAACGCATTTTAACAGAAAAAAATATACACCATATCGCCCTCTACACTTCCTGTAGTGTATTACAGTATGTCAGAATGATCGTGTAGATCATATAAAATTATTAGTTGGTGCAAGCCCACCCAGACCCAATGCAGATTGCACCTCAGATAGAAACAAATGACTTTAATACGAGAGTGTATCAGAGCAATTGTCAGTGATTTTCAAACTTTCAATCATCTGAAAGGGTCAGTGCTCCATGGACCACAACCAGTACTGATTGGACTATGACATTTAGAGGTGGGGCAAACTGTCACAGCTTGCAGAATACTATGATAAAATGGGATATAAATATTCCTACCCTTGTGTTCATTTTGTGCATAAGTCAAAACGCATGCGCATTGAAAAAAGTGTCCTTTCAATGTGTATTTGTCTTGGGAACAAATTGTGAAAAGCACATACTGTCCAGTGAGTCTGAGCTTCAGGGGGCTGCATTGAGTGCACGTGCACGTGTGAGTGCAGACATGCATTCACGCAAGTGAGCTCACGATTACGTCCACGCCCACACGTACACATCCTCAAGCCCACTCACACTGGGGGTAGTCTTGTGAAGTGATGTGACGGGGCATAATAAACACTGTATAATGTGATTTATAGACACTCACTTCACTGAGAGTAACTCCAGCTCTTCCACAGTGCACTAGTGTTCTCACACCGTTCTGCCTCCTACAGGGAACAGTGTGTGGATGTAATTGGACACTGTTCCCGTTCGAGGAGGAATTAAAAAAAGCTAATACGCCAAGGTCTGCAGGGCAGTGGTGCTGCGTGGTGTTTTCTTTCAGGCTTGGTAAAGAGAGAAGGAGGGGCCTTATCTTTGACACTGTTCTTGTTCCAGGCACTGATAAGCTCCTGATAGCGGCACAGAGGCTAAGGAGGCTCCAAAATATGCCTCGGTTAGATTTGCACAACATACCAAAAGTCATCCCAAAATTTATGACACCTGTGTGCTTTTATTCATTTCCAACCTCTCTTTATCCCTCAGCATTAAACAGGTTGTTTGTTACCATGCCTTTAAGACTGACACATGCAAATGAGCTCTGTTCTGACTGGCTGCCCTACACTGTGCGATATTTAAAAAATTGTCCAGGCTGAAACACTCCTAATAACCTCAGCGTGAATGGGCGGGGCTTAACTGCAGCAGACTGAATAGGCGGATATATGTAAACGAGTTGGTTTTCATTTTAGTAAATACAAAACCATAGGGGGCATTTCACATTTTTTTCTGCATGATTAAGTGATTCAAATGTAATCAGAGTGGTTCGGAGTTGGTCTGGTATGAAACACTCCGAAACTCACCAAGTGTGAATCGTTGACAGTGGTGGTGAATGGAACCAGACGTCTGCCTCTAAAAGCTCCCTCACAGAAAGTTATTACAAGAAATGGTTATGCATGCATTGCCTGATGCTTGAGACATTCTTTTACCAGAGTTTTGAGAAGCTTTTGGCCTAAAACTAAACCTATTCATAGTGGAGGGGTATATACAGGGCATCATGAAGCCAAATAGTCCCCATAGTTATTTAATTTATGGTACTGTTTTACCATAATCTGCATTCCGCATAAACACGCAGGGGTCGGTAAATAAAATGGCTATGTTTGTGTTGATGTCTGGTTCCATTTACCACCACTGTAGAGTCTCTACAATGAACCGTTTCACACCAAACCAACTATTTACAGTGACTAAATTACGGATCATTTTGAAAAAATGGGTAATATTCCCCTTTAAATAGGACAAGAGTGTCCTTCTGCAGTGCTGTGCAAGTTTTAGGCCGAGCACAGTAGTGTAGGTGGTGTATCTCAGTGTGAGGGAGAGGCTGAGAAGTATCTGGTGTTAACAGGGCTGATAAGAGCTGTGGCTAAACAGTTTTATAAAAACAGCCAGCAGGACACAGCGCTGCTATTTCTGATTATTTTTGAAGGAGGCTTAGGGGGCGGGGGGCACTGAGCAAAGGGGGAAAGGAGCCCAGAAAGCAGTGTAACAAAGACTCAGCTGTTTGTCAGGTGCTGTTGTTAAACTGTACAAAACGTTCTGACATGCTGCTGACATGTTCTGTCATAGGCGGCACTTTCAAGGCAAAAAAGAGGCCTCTGAAGAATTCAGGAATGTGATGAGCATGTGTGTGTGTGTCAAAGATGGCGCAATATCACTTTTTCCTTTCTGATGACCCTGAATATTGGCTGATATGATTGGCCAACAAGGCTCTAAAACTAACTAAGCCTTCAATGGGCCTGTTTCTTATCACTATTTTAAATTTAAAGGACACATATCATGAAAAAAAACTTTTTAACAATAAGTTTGATTTAGTACATGAACGTTTCAAAACGACAGTTTTTGTGAATTCGCTGCTTTTGTGACGTCACAAAAAAACACCCATTCATGCTGAAGTTATAAGGTGTGTTTCAACCTAGCTTGCTAGGTTTAAAAATGAAGGATATATCTTTTTCCTTTTTATATCCTTTAAAGAGCCCATCTCATGGAAAACTGAACTTTCCTTGCTTTTTTGAATGGAAACATTGTTAAAATTACCAAAATTCACCATTCACTCCCCAGCCCATTCAGGCCACATATAGAAAGCTGCAAAACAAGCCCTTCTGAATTCACTGTTTTCGTGATGTCATAAGAAGGACTGCTCTATGAATAAGGCACAATACAGGGCATCCAATCAAAACAGAGCTCATTTACATAAAGCCACAGAAACAGAACAGCCTCTTTAATTCTGAGGGAAAAAGCGAGGTTGGAAAATGATAATGTAGAAATGAATCAATGTTCTTCATTAGTGTTAATCACATGTGGCTGCTTATGTTATCAGATGACTTGGCTTTCTGCAATGTTATCCTACAAGCAGAGCTGTAACACTTCGGGATACTTTGCTCCTTCCTTTCTGTCCTCTGAAATGTGATCCAGTGTTTTCTGCAGGTATCTGATACTGATACCGTGTATTGGGTGTGTATCAGAGTCATCTCCAGTGTGTGTGTGAGGACAGCGGAATGGCCTACCATAACGGCAGCGATGTCTTCAGGACTGTCTCCATCGAGGTCAAACTTAAAGGTGACCATCTTATCATTGTGAGTCTGAAGCTGGCACTCCACCACACGGTCCACTTTATCGGACAGCTGCAGAGAGGAGAGCATATATATATCCACACACTGTGCATCAGGAACATTCAGTCAAGTAGGATTACTCCTGCTCTTGTGGATGCAGTTTTTAGCTGATAGGGGTTTGTTTAATGATACAAATATTTTCAGGTGGATTGATTTTAGGTCCAGATTTGAACTGATTTTTGATATTTTACGAGTTAAAAATGTTTGCAGATGCCTGATTATACACTACAAACACCAGTTCTAAAAAAAAAAGAACTGGAGCTACAAGGCTAATGTCACTAACACTCAAAGTCAATAGTCACCTAAATCTTTTCTGTAAATTCATCCCCAAAACTTCTCTGAACCTACTCAGACTGCATCCATCTCTCCATTACGGTGAAGCAGACTTGTGGATGTGGTTTAGGACACAGTAAGACTTACTGTTAGCTGTAAAAATGACTGATCTTGTAATTTTTCTCTTCATTACTGTCACAGAAATTGATTCTAGATCAGCGCTCCTGCTCCTGAGGTGGTTTGTGAAAACAGACCCTGTTGTGTAAAAAGGCGGCCTGCAGCGTTCGGCTGCACGCTGAAGTTCAGTTCATTTTTACAGCTCACAGTAAGTCATACTGTGTCCTAAACCACATCTACAAGTCTGCTCCATCTTAACAAAGCACTGGATGTGGGTTGAGAGAAGCTTTGGGGATGCGTTTACAGAAAATACTTGGGTGACTACTGACTTCTAGTTTTAATGACATCAGCCTTGTAGCTCCAGTTTTAAACTAAAGAAGGTAAATCTGGACTTCAAACATGTCTTAGCTGAGCGACCACATCTGGGGGAGGTGGAACATTGTGGACATTAGACCTTTTGTCAATTATTTTAAACCACTTGAGAGGCCATCACAAATCTCTGTTTAAGCTGTCACTGTTCTCTCTGTACTGACAGTACTCATGATAACTATCATTTCGTCGCTTCGTTTGCTTTGGTATATCATGTACATCTGTGTGTGGATGTTTATGTGACTGTGTGTACACATACTGTGCGTAGCTCCGTCTCCAAGTGAGTGTGCGTTTATTGTTTATAAATGTGTGTCCGCGCTATTGACAATAACTGAGCATGAAGCTGTTGGTCCTGTATGCGGTCTCTGTTGTACTGAAGCAGAGCAGCTGATGAAGACTGGCCACACTCAAAGTGCTGGTGTTTCTGATGAAGTGACCACTGAGTGCAAATGGTGAAGCAACTTCACTACATATTACAGACTGAGATAAAAGGAGAGAATGAATGGATAAGTAGACCACCGGATGATTCATACCCCTGTGATGCGCAGACGGGCCCGAGCCCTCTTCCTGAACAGCTTTCCTGCCGTCCGTCGGGCAGCTGACCTACTAGCCCTCTCTGATTGGCCCTCGCAGCCGTCACTCAAGCCCGAGGTCACATCTGAGGCATAGCTGCGGAGATTTTATACAATTAAAAACAAGTCAAACGAGACACACTGTTTTGATATACTTCACTATAACAAATCAAAGGCAGAAGCAAGCAGTCCCAAAGGTTTTTTAGCTTAGATTTAGCATCTTACCATCATCAACATTCCATATAAACACTCAGAAGACACGTGTAGCTTCACTGTTTACAAACACTGAATTATGGGGGAATTTTAAAAATCTATGGAATTCCCCTTTAAAGGTTTCATTTACACAGGAGAAGGGCATGGCAGTTGTCCCTGTTCCTGATTGGTGCTTTCTCCTATGCGAGAGGGCAGAGGTCCCTGCAGTGTGCTAATAACTAAATTTGGGGAACATAAAAACAGCAAGGAATTCCTGCGATTCTTTACAGGCTCACTTGCACAATATCAGGCTTTCAGCGAGCGATTAATTAGGGTTTTGTTCCGCCCCTAATAAAGTTTTACTACTTTAAAGAAAACAAACTTTATTTCATCATCAGCTTAGTTTTTTTCAGCTTTTTTATTATGCTTCATGCTTCCAGAAACATAAATATGTGCACATGAATTTTTTTAGCCTTGACACAATTATGAAGATACTATGTCTTGCAAAACAAGGACACAAGTGTCCAAAAAAAGAGATGTGTTTGAATTGGCATTATTCAGGTCAGCGCTTTTAGGCCCTGAAAACACTGTTTGGCAAAGAGCGTGGCGGTTATAGAGTCTGTTTCGAAAGCGTTTCAGAGAGCTAACTGCGTCTCATAGGCCTTTCAGCACACTAGACCCCGCAGCAACCAAATCCTCTCCCTCCTACGAGGCATATAAACATTTACGGGCAGCCTACTGCTTGGCAAACTCCGGCCTGTGCTTTAAAAACCTCGGCCTGCTGAGATACGGGTGTTTTTGAGGGCGGATTTAACAAGCCACAAGCAGAACGCGAGTGGAATGTGTTGTATTATGAAAGTTGAAGGGAGAAGATGAAGCCCAGAGGACAATGTGATCTCTTGCCAATCCAACTGTCTCACACACACATACACACACACACACACACACACACAAGTACATAGGCACGCACCCCCAAGGGGCAGCAAAGATGTTCTTTTCAAAGGGGAACCGTGTACTTTTGATGCAATCCAAACACACAGCTCATTGCGTGGGGATAAACAAGGTTTCATGGCCTGTAGGTGGCTTTAGTGGCCCAGATGTGAGCTGTGTGTGTGTGTGTGTGTGTGTGTAGTGAAAGCTAGAAAGAGCTAAGCTTTTGTCTTACCTGTCCACTGGACTCGGAGGTCCCGACACTCCTTTATCGAAGTTATTGGTCACAGCAATGCTCTGAAGGGAGATCAGAATATGCATTAATGGAACCCTGCAGCATCTGCCTACTGGTTTCTATCATGAGTGTGTTTAGACTCAAGGGCTTTTCCGGGGAACAGGGAAACACATCAGAACGGTGCTCTGTGCTAACTTCTCGCTTGCTGCAGATGCAACCTGCGCACATTAAGTTGAGAGCACTCCCTTAATGCTTCCCAGTACTTCCAGTACAGCCTGGATCAAAAGCAATTCCAGCTGCATCCACCTTAAGCAGCCTGTAGAGTTTAAAGAAGATTATACGGCGGGGTGTTCCTCAAATTCAAGATCAGCAAGAAGAAGAACGAGGTCTTGGAAGGACAGGAAAACGGAGGACGCACCTATAGCTGTGTGTTCTATTGCGCAATCCTCAGCTCAGCCAGACCAGCACTAGTGCTGCCTAGAAGCTCAGAATATCACACATGGAATCCATAAATGGGCTCTTGCACAAAACAAGTGACTAAACGCGGTCAGATATGACTGCGTATGTGTTTTCTATTGCTACAATAAGGCCTGAGCTTTATTTAATTAATTTTTTCACTGCTGCAGCCTTTCTGACGGTCCCGAGGGGAGCATTATTTTTGTTTGAACGTTCACAAGCCAGCTGTGTACAAAAGCCAGGTTTTCGCATGAATATAACTGCAAGGTTAAAGCTGCATAAAAATAGGAGAAATGGAGAAACTCTTTACCCAAAGGCGAAGAGCAGCTGAACTGAGGCGCTGATCCAGAGGAGAGCCAGCCTGGAGCTAAGGGGAGACCACCCGCTAGAGTGCCGCTTATCTTCAGCCGTGACTTTTGCTATGCTGGACACAATCTAAAGTGTCCTAGGAATAGCCCTTGAATGGCTTGTAATTATAAAAACAGCCATAATTCTTCGGTTTAAAAAATTAGGGGCTCACAAAGTGTATGGGAAAATATCAGAGATGAGATAAGACAACTCTTTATTAGTCTCATGGGTGAGAAATTTGCAATAATTATACAGTATAACATTGAAATAGAAAAGTTGTTTAATAACATTAAAGGCCCTCTAAAATTTGGTGAAACTGGGATGAAACCTTGTAGCTAATGCTGTTATTAAAGCAAATCTCATGTAAATTTCTTATAACTTCTTAAAAAAAATTCTTACTGAAGAAAACCGGAGAGCTGGAACTGGAGGAGTGAGGATGGGCGCAGCCACCGGAGTGGGAGGGCTGCTCACATTACCCTTAGCAACTTCGAGCCCATCCTGAAAGCTTGAGGGACTGAGGTAACCATCCGTCTCGCAATCAGCTGGAGAGAAACAACACAGTACACGTTACTGTTACAGCACTTCATATAAACGTCTGTAATAGCTGTGTAAATACACATAAATAATGCATGTAACTACTGGTGACGTATTCACTGATTACAGTAGTGCAACGTATTTAATTACACACCTCAGGTTTTAGTTATAAGTGAGACACAGCACCAGAATCCACATAAGCAAGTCTATTAGATATTCCAGAGCACATCCACACGCTTTGAGGAGTGTGTGGACATGTTCAGGAATCTCTAATAGACTTGTTTATGTGGTTTCTGACACTGTACGACTCAGTGTTATCTATAATCATGGACTAAAGTAGGTTAGCATAGCTTGATATAAAAGTCCCTCGAGGTCAAGGTTTTAGGTAAAAATGAGACACAGTGCCAGAAACCACATAAAACTTCACACACATCTCCCAGATTGACAATATTTGAGATGAAATGTGTAAATTAGACTTTTTTGGCCCAATTTTGCCCAATTTAGACCTCAAATATCACAATTTAAGCTTAAAGGTTGTAGGACCAGCATCTCCTTAACACACTATTCAACTTAACAGCCGCAAACTCCACAGAGTCAAGTCAAGTCAAGTCAAGTAGGTTTTATTGTCATTTCAACCATACACACACAGTATACAGTGAAATGAGATATCGTGCCTCCAGGACCACGGTGCAGAGGTAATCAAAAATGCTTCTGAAAGCAGGTGCTGAGTTGCATTGCTCTGAATGACAGCTGTTTTTTTGTGCTTGGCCTGTTCACTCCTTAAGTTTAAGGCCCCTGTTCAGGTTTCCCCTTGTTCTCCTTCACGCTCTCCGCTCATACGTCACTTTTGGGCTGACCGCCCCCTCACAACCAGATGTATACATATACCTCTTTTAGATTTACGTATACCAGAGGTAAATATACCGGATTTAAAAATAGTTTACGAGGTGAAGTCAGTCGCCTCGTGGCGGCCTGGTTGCAGCAGCAGAGCTGCTGGTCTGCGCTGGCCGTGAGGAGACACACGCAGAGGTTTGCGGAAAGCTATCTGAGCTCCTGTGGCGAGGCCCTGAATGGCGAGAGGTGTTGCTTATATGTTACGTCACCTCAAACGGGGCAAATCATTCACCAGGTGACGTTGGACGGATTTAACACATGACATGGCACAACAATAAAATGATGCCCTCTGGCTAAATACAGACATGTGCAAAAGTGTTGGCACCACGTGTTTTTTGTGGGAATAACTGCACGTCTTCACGTTCAGTAAGGGGGAGGAGCAGCACGTTAGATGCATGTTCGAGCTAAACGCGGCAGGTAAATTTCCAGGAGGAGGGATGGTGACAACTAATTACAGACAAATTTCTTCATATTTTAAAGCATACTTAGTGCTTATTTGCTGAATTTTAACATGCTGGGGAAGAGAAACGTAAAATATGGCCTGTGCGCAAGGTTATCATGTTTTATTTTTTCCATTATGTTAAATTCTAAAATACCACATTGTGCACTAAAATTAGTAGAAAAAAACATATTTGAATGTAATCTATGTAAAGGATATGTAAACTTTATCATACTAATGCCCTCGTGGAGGAAATCAAATCCCTGTCCATTATTATTGCTTTTGATGTCGAAAGAAGTGCTGAGTAGGTGTCTGCAAACTTTTAGACACATAGTGTAACTTTTGCTGCCTATTTTTTTAAATAAAACATTAATAAATTACCATATATAACCACTGAAAACTCTTTTATTGCTGGGAGTGATGTATATGTGAGGGGCAGCTGGAGTTAGCGTCGGCTGTGATGCTGAATCTGAAAGTAAAAGTGCTCACAGGTTACTGAGGAGTAGCTGGTGTGGCGAAAGTGGAAGTGCTGGTCAGCCTCTGGTTCTTCTGGCTCAGGGAGAAAGCCCCTGCTGATGCTGTAGTCCAGGGAGTTCACAGGAGAGACAGCGGGGGGCTCTGGCAGGAGCGGAGTGGGAGGGATCTGAACAGGGGAGGAGGTGTGGACATCGGGGACTCGGCTAACAGGCTTGGGCGAGGGCAATTCGGCCTCCTCTTCGATGGCCTCCTCCTGCTTCCTCTTCTGCTCCTCAGCCAGCCGACGCTGCCTCTCCCGCTGCCGCTTGATGGCCGTCACCCGGTCTCGCATCGCCTTGGCAACCAACTTGTAGTCCGCCTCGCATACAAATCCCAGCACCACCTA
Organism: Brycinus macrolepidotus; assembly: GCA_037974445.1. Taxonomy (NCBI): domain Eukaryota; kingdom Metazoa; phylum Chordata; class Actinopteri; order Characiformes; family Alestidae; genus Brycinus; species Brycinus macrolepidotus. The sequence goes on along the minus strand of JBBPCZ010000115.1, from coordinate 30,054,021 downwards.
GGAGAGAAAGAGGAAACAGAAAGAAAGTTCTGATTATTAGAAGTTTAGAATTCAAATGCTGCTTCTTTAGTTTAGAACTGGAGATAAGAGGCTAAAACTGCTAACACTAGAAGTCAATAGTCACCCAAATCTTTTCAGTTAAAATGTCACCAAAACGTCTCTCAACTTTTTCATGTTCTTTATTAAGACTGAGCAGACTTGTGTATGTAATTTGGACTGTGAACAGAAGCCCTGATGTTGTCTGAAACGGCGCCTGTAGTGCTGCTGTTTAGCTCATATTTACAGCTCATGGTAAGTCACACTATGTCCTAAACCAGATTCACAAATCTGCGCCACCTTAATGAAGAGCTGGATGCAGTTTGAGTTCATCAAGAGAAGTTTTATGGAAAGAAAATGTGTGACTTCTAGTGTTAGTGATGTTAGCCTTGTAGCTCCAGTTCTAAACTAAAGACGCAAACTTTGGATTCCAAACACATCTCAGTTGAGACATCTGGCGTCACTGGAACAAATTAATACATTAGATTTTTTTCATTATTCCTTTAAGTTTATAAATTTCTGCTGTTTAGTGTATAAGATTGTGGCAGCTGAGAACCGGCAATCATTGACATGCCAGATCAGTAAATAAACCACTGTTTACTTAAAAATATTGGAGTAGTGATATGAAATGAAATGTAAACGTTATCAGCTGATACTGATTATCATTTAGCCTCATTACGTTTGTTTTGGTCACAGTATTTTCATATCAATCAAGCACCCTGCGTATTGACTGAGAAAAAGTTGGACTGGTGCATCAGTGCTTGATGTGTGTAGTGAACACTACTTCACTACTCGAAGCTGAGAGTAAGTTAGACCAGAGGAAACCCTAAGCCGTCTTATGGGGGAGGGTCTCCCCTCGAGGGTCCCCCCAAACCTGGGCCTGGAAATCAACAACATACACACAAGAACTTCATCAGTCCCTGCACGCTGATCTAAATATATGCATGCATGACATCTGTCATATATTATACACTGGCCTCAGCAGAAGCTTCTGTTTGCCCTTCCTTGGAATGCAACTTTTCCGTCACGGACGATGCAGACCAAGGTCACCTGTCCCAGACTGTCCATCGACACCTCAGTCAGCCAGATTAAGGTGATAACCCAAAGTTATCAGCAAATTTGTTCTTGATGAAAAGTGCACGTGGGCAAAGAGAAAGGAAGTATTGTGAAAGTTTGGGCTAATTAAGAGGAGCTCGGCCCGGTGGGTCGGGTCAGGGGGCGGAGGTTGATCTGGCACACGCAGCCGAAGCCATTTTATCGTCGGGCATGTGACCTCCTCTTCCTCCCCTGTCCTGCCTCTCACATTACCAGAGCGATGAATAAACCTCCCGGTCGTGTCCTTGAACGCTGTTACACAATCGAGGCCGGCTGTCAGGGGGCACCAGGCTTTGCGCCTCTGCTTGAAGGAGAAGATCGTAAATGCTAATGGGTAGGTTCCACGGTATTAAGAAAGGAGTCCTACTGAGGGGACTTCTGATAAACTTTAGCATATGTGCTCTAATGGAATTTGGCCTGAAGGGCTGAAAGGCACGAAGACTGCCCTTTAATCATTAGCACAGGAAGCGTGGACTAAGAGACGACAAGCTAATGGACCACCTAAGAGGATGGAGATTCATTTATCAGGCTGTACACAGGCCCAGAAATCTTTAAAAAAAAAAAGCCTACCTTAAGTTAAGACATGATACTGAACTGCTGTCATAGTAATTTCATAAGACTGCTTAAAGGGATAGTGCTGAGAAAAAAATCATACTCATACAGTGTTCCACCGACCCCAGATGTGGTTGATCAGCCGAGATGTGGTCGGAGTCCAATATTACCTTCTTTGCTTTAAAACTAGAGCAACAAGGCTAACGATGCTAGCAACCCAAATCTTTTCTGTAAACACATACCCAAAACTCTGAACCCGCTCAAACCACTGGAGCAGACTTGCAGTTTAGGAGACAGAATTACTGACAATAGATTAGTGCTCCTGTACTCACAGTACTTCATTCTGTGTCCTAAACCACATCCATCTTAATGAAGCGCTGGATGCAGTTTGAGTGGTTCCAGTGAAGTTTTGGGGATGTGTTTACAGAAGACTTCGGGAGATTACCGACTTACAGTGTTAGCAACCTTAACCTTGTAGTTCCAGTTCTAAAGAGGTAGAATTGGGCCTCCAAGCACGTCTCAGCTAGGGTTAGTGGAACAGTGTGGACATTTGATGTTTTGTTGAACTATTCCTTTGAACGGAGGGGGAAGTTCATAGCTCCAGCTCTAGCCACTGGTATGTTGTTAATACCAGCCAAGGAAAAAAAAAAAACTTGGCTCAAGCTCCAAGGTCATGAATTCCTGCGTATTATTGAACATGATCCGCCATGTCCTGATACTTGTCATCTCTAATGTTCCTCTTTGCAATATTCTCAGCAGCCTTTTACACTGCTGAGATTCAGACTGAATGCTTACCATCTCCTGCGCGACCTCCTCGGGGATGTCCTTGTAGAGCTCGAACAAGAACTCGATGGCGTTGTTGTCCTTGTACTTGCCGTGAAGCTTCTTGGTGTCATCCATGCGGAGCCATAGCTTCAGGCTGGACTTCTCCATGTCGTCCTCCTCAGCCAGCTCCACATGGACACCGTTGTGCTCCTGGAAGAACGTGTGCTCCAACAGGTCCTGAATGGTGTACCTGGCCATGGAGATGTATGTGAGTTAATGGGGGAAGCAAATTCCACTGAAAGCCATTGGTTTGAGAGGGCCGGCTGTTGCTGGATCAGTTGGTGGACAACATAATAATGAAATAAAAATAAATAATAACATAACAAATGCAATTACAGCCACAGACTGTTATCTTGCAGGATAAATGCTTGCTGTCATGTGTGTAAGCCAACAAATCACACTAATTACATTGTAGAACAAAGTTGGATAATAATCACATTACTGAGCAGAAGAAATGCCAGCCAGTGACCACTGTCTGTGTGTGCAGAGAGAGGAACATCTGTGAAGGAACATCTGTTAATCTGGACACTAAAAACCAACACTAAAATAAAGTAAAGAACCAAACAAGGTATTGTTATCTGATGTATGAGTTTTTGAGTTCCCATCAAAGCCCTGATTTGTCTAATCAATCTTTCCTTAAATTAAGATCAGTTTCCTAAAAAAATTTTTAAACTACTTACTAATGTATTTATGCCTATTTGTATTTTTAGTACAACGTACAACACATTTACCCCTGAGATAAATCATATAAAACAATTTATTTTGGTATGTAAATATACAGGATTTAAAACATGAATACAGATATTTACAGCAGAAACACTACAAAATGGTTTAGAATAATATCATCTTGTCATCTTGTTACATTTACCTGAAGTCAAATTTAACATTTTTTTCCTTCTCCTAAAATGCTAAGCCTATAGGAGGAGGAAAAATACATGAAATTGATATAAAAAATACCTTACAATGGAGATTCATGTGAATATACTTTCCCCAGTAAATTTAAAGCTTTTCTTTCAAAGAATTTTGGACTGTTCCTATTGGTCCACCTATGATGTTGTAATAAAATGTATAGGGACGTTGATGTTTGAAAAGAATGTAAAAATATAAATAAAAGAAACACACACACACACACACACACACACACACACACACACATACACACACATACCCTCATCTCCAAAAGTGTGTGTTTTCGGAAATATTGCTGGAACCAAATTTTATTATTGTTTATAAGCACTTTTGGACCATTTGTTGTCATACAAAAAAACAAGGTTAAATTCCAACAGAAACTGTACATAAAGATATATAGATATATATCTTACAGATATAGATATAGATATATATATAGATATATATTTTACAGAACATATTTAAGATATGTATCTGTTCTTTAGACTATAAACCTTTATTGAAAAAGTTACCTTTCGTCTTTGTTCATACGGATACATCCTTCAATGATCTCCTTCAGCTCAGGCACTTTCACTTTGTAGAAGCTGTCTGGCTTCATGCCCTGATATGCAGAAGAAACACATGAAATATCAGGAGAGGGGGATTCGTGCAGGTCAGGTATATAACATTCAGACATTAACCAGCATATGGTGTAGCATAAAGGCTCTCTACCAGAAAGCTCGGGTTTCGGAGCAACACTGCTTTTACGAGTACCTGCAGAGGGTCGAGCACATGTGTGTAACTCTGCAGGGCCACTCGACTGGGGAAGTTACATGCTGGGTCAGGTTTACAGAAGCGAGCTGTGCTGGGGCCAGGATGTGTTTCCAGAGGGTTTATCATATGGAGGTGAATGGAGGTACAAGAAGAACAACCCACAGTGTGAAATGACCATTATCGCAATGGCCCAACATCTCGCAACATCTCCTAACACCAGCACCTCACTGATTACACACCTCATGGATTTCTGCACAAATGGATCGGTATTGTAATGTTCTCCCTGTCTTTTCCCTGTTTTTTGGCTTTTTGTGATGTTCTGTGTTCTCTCTGTTTTCTGGTCTGTTGTTGTTTACATTCTCCATGTCTCTTTGTTTATGTATCTGGTCTATGTGAGTATGCTTTGGTCTTCGCTCCGCCTTAGCCCCGCCCCCTTGTTATCCTGTTCACCTGTGTCTTGTTCCTGTCTCCGCCCTTGCCCTGTAACTTCCCCTGTACTTCAATCTGTGTTAGTGGATTCTTTGTTAAACCTCGTCATTCTGCTCTTTGTAGAACTCTTTGCAATTTCTTGTTGTGCTGGTTTTCTTATGTCTTTGATATTCTTGTTAATTTTTCCCTTTGTCTCTGCTGTGCATATTGTGTTTTTACATTTTCTCAGGTAATCGTGTACCCCAAACCCCTCAATTTTGTTTGTGTTTTTGTTGTTAGTTCTTTCATATTTAACCATTTGGATCCTGCAATTACATCCTGCTTGCCTTGACCCTCACATCAACACAAGCGTGACACGTTCACAACCACTAAACATGCATCCCAGAGTCGCATTGTGACCTGATCACTTAAAACACCTTCAGAGGTGGTCAGCAAATCCCAAAGACATTGACCGATACATCATTTTGGTTCACTAACGATTTGTGCAAGGGATCTATGATTATGAAAAACCTTTCAAAGGCCTTGATTTCAAGGTTGTTCACCCCCTTTAAAGTCCCTTTACATTATGCAAAGGTGCCTCTCAACTTCTAAGAGGTTCTTCACCCTCATATGTCTCATTTGCACCACCGGTTCTCTAAAGAACCAGACACTGAAAGGTTTTTCAGGGATCCAAACGTGGTTCCCCAGCATTGTGCAAATTCACCATAACTGAATTTTCTGCAGAATTCCAAAGAATGGGCTCAATGTCTCAGTGTATGTAACATAGTCCTCAGGAGAAGCTCATTTTTCATCTAATTAGAAAGGCCGGTGTGAGATAATGCTTCGACCAAATTACGGGCAGTGTTGTCATAACTTTGTGGTGGCATTAACTTTCATTCTTGTCAAATTTGCTGTTATTCTTTTGAGCACATTGTATTTGATCCACCTGTTTTCATGAGGTCGAGCTGTGATCTGTAAGCATAAGCAGCCGCGTACTTGGGTTCCTGCCCGTTTGGCCTGAGAGCCTCATAGAGTTTGGATGAAATCTCATCGCTGTATGGACGGCACCAACCAGCCTCCTCGGTTTAAAAAACAAGCAGAGAACCAGCTCTCCACTGCAGCTGTTCAGAAACATAGTAAACCACCAGAAATGGCTTTGACGTCTCACTCAAAGCATCACTGGACTCAAAACGAAGTCAATGCTCCTTCAGATGATGGAGATCCTAATCCAAGACCATAACAGACACAGACACACACAGGTGCACTGTGTAGTTTACAGGTACAGACTGTAATCCATCTGTTTCTCTGCATCATCTGTTACACCCCTCTTACCCCCTTCATCAGAGGTCAGGACCCCCACAAGACCACTGGTGGGCAGGTATTATTTGGGTAGTGGATCATTCTCAGCCCAACAGTCACACTGACATGGTATTCTGTGTGTGTGTGTGTTTTGTGTGTTACACAGAGTGTATCAGAGTGTATATGGAGTGTTTAAACCCCCTAGTGTCTCTGCTAGACTAAGAATAGTCCACCAACCAAAAATATCCAGCTGTCAGTGTCCAGAAACTGAGCACTAATGAAGGACTGGAGGATGACCAACACAAACCATGCAGCATCAGATCAGAACCATCACTAACTTTATATCTGAAAGATGGACCAACAAAGTAGATGTGTCTAATAGAGTATACAGTGACTGAGCACAGCACTCTACAAGGACTGTACATTACACAGAAGTTTAGGGACTCCTGACCACATAAAGTGTTTAAACGTGAAATAATTTTATGATTCTATCTGGACAGGCTGTTAAATTCACAGGCCACTCAAGAGTTACAGTGATTCTTCCCCCTGTGGCCACAACATAAAGCAGAGTTTACACAGCAACAATATGCAATGTGATAAAATATGCATTAATATAATGGTTAGAATTTATTATTACTATTTTAATGGAATTATTACAAAGGTTGCAAAAAGCAATATTTCTGCCAATGAATGCAGCTCATTAACAACAGGTCTATAGATGGCAAGCAAAATAACTGAATAATTAGGTGAAATCTGGTGCAGCAAACATGGCTCAGCCAATCAGATTTTAGATGCAGAAACACTTTTTAAAAAGTGGTGTGGGATGACTTTTTGTCAGTTACATAATCAAGAGGCAGGCATGTGTCCAAAAACGAGTGAGGGTTATGTTTTCAAAGGGACCCATGTAACGGCGGGATCCTTGCAGGGGACATTCCAGAGCCCACCAGCAACTCTAATCCAACTCTACTTCAGCCACAAGACGAGTTAAGTCTCCACTCTTAATGACAGGGCTGAGCTGGGGCAGGCTCTCAAGGAAATGAGCGGAAATGAGGAAAGAAGGACAGAGAAAGGAAGAGAGAGAGCAGGACTAATAGAGGCATGTTTTCTGAGGCGATTTAAGGCTCCAAACCTCGGGCAGGTCACAGGGGGGCCCCTGTGGTGGGGAGGACTAGATAAGGACATCCAGATGTACAGGCCTGCTTATGTAAACTATACTCATGCTGTGCCGCACGTGGCAGATGCGAACAACAAAGCAAATGGTGACGAAGAAAAGGGGCAAGAACACTTAAAGGGATTTCAATGCAGCCGTTCAATAAGTTGGCTGTTGCTTATACAGCATATCACAGTTGTTGACGAAATAAACAGACCAAATAAACAAAACAAACAAACAAACAAAGAAACCTGGCAGTATTTCTACGAACAGATTACTTTGACAGGAAAGGGTCATTTAAATAATGTGCAAAATGATATACTGATGCATTTTCAAAGAAACACACCGGGAGCAAACAAAGTAGTGCACTATAGAGGCAACAGTTACACGCAGAATCATGGATGTCTAATGATTTCTGAGAACTACAAAAAAACATGTCTATACTTTTTAGTCCATTTTCAATGGAGTCATGTTTGTATTTAAATTACAGCACTGCTTATCCTTCTTTATTAAGTTTTTGGTTGAAAAAATAAAGTTCCAATCAGAATAGTTTTCTCCATAGTATCCAGGCAGAAAATATCTGATAGGGATAGGTCATAATTTTAGAACATCGCAATACCCATTAAAATATAAAAATCTAATAGATTATGTGACTATTGTCTTAAAAAAAAAAGCCCTTGGTTTTAACCACTGTCACCCCCCCTGCTCACTTGCTCCACAACCCTGCTGCTTGCTTGCACAACTGCTCACCCCTAACCCCCTCTGACCCCCTCACTTGATAGCTCTGTTGGGCCCCGAATTGCAAGCCTACACACGGAAAGAGAGAGACAATGCATTTATAAGCCGTTATTCTGTTGTTTAACAGCGTTTGGCAAACAGCATATAGGTTCATTAATATCACCTTCTGGCAGTAAGTGAGTGGGGGAGTGACCCGGTGTAGGGGGACCAACAAATTAAAGATTACTCAAATAGTATTATGAAATGCCCATTCCTAATACGTAAGTGAGGTTGATTTCGGGTGGAGGTAAAGTCTACCAGAAGAATAATCTCCAGGAGCAGTAAAAGTAAAAATATTTGAACCAAGAAAGAAGCTATTATGCTTCTTTTGTTATACTCACGCTTGTGACTTTGCGGTAGATCTGTGCGGCATTTTGACATTCAGAGTAAGGGTACTCTGACGTGGTCATCTCTAGGATGCACATCCCGAATGCGTACACATCAACCGCTTCATCATACTTCTCCTCGTACATCTCTGGGGCCATGAACTCTGGAGTTCCTGTAAAAGGTTCAAAAATGAAGCCTGGTCCGTGGACACTTTCAGGCACATCTCGCTACGTGTTAATTACACTTTATCAAAAAGGAGCCCCAGTTCTTGTCATGTTTGTTGGCTCACCGATTACGCTCTTGGCAAATGACGCTCTTTTCAGCGTGGCCAACCCAAGGTCACCGATCTTAACGCTGCCCGTGGGTCCAGTGATAAAGATGTTGTCACATTTCAGGTCTCTGTGGATGATGGGAGGAGTGCGCGTGTGTAGGAAATGAAGACCCTTCAGGATCTGACGGCTCCAGCGCTGGAGGAGCTTTAGCTTCATTTCCTTAAACCGCTTCAGGTACCTGGGGGTTGTGAAGAAAGAGAACTCAGCGGTTTTCATCAAGTAACGACATCCATTAACTTAAGAACATGCAAGGAACTCAACTCCAATAATAGAACAAACAGCTCCAGTTCTAAAATCTGATGCAAAGCTGTACAATACTCAGCAAATGACAAACAGAAGGTCTACACTCACGTTTTGAGGGTGCCTGAGGTCATAAGCTCAGTGACCAGCAAGATGCACTTGTGTCCTTTCACGGTGGACTTCCAGGAATCATAGAAGCGGACAATGTTTGGGTGCTGCAGGTTCTTCAGCATCTCCACCTCCTCACTGAACCGCTGCCGCTCCACTTTGGTCAATTTCCGTGTCTGTGTGGAGAAGTTTACAACTTTAAACAAAACACTTGGTTCACTAATGTATAGGGGTGTAAATCACCACAGAGGACATGATACCGTATTCTGAAACTCATGGATACATCTCACACACTCTGCTCCTCACTCACACTGTCTGATTGATTTATTTAAGCTGGCCCATCACAGTATCAGCACTGACCCCCACAATAGCAGCCCTGACTCCCACAATATCAACACCGACCACCACTATATCAACGCTGACCATTACAATAGAAACAGTGACTCCCACAATATCAACACTGACCACCACTCTATCAATGCTGACCACATAATGTCAACAATTACCATACAATAACAGCACTGGTTATCACAATACCAACATGGGCCACCACAAAATCAACACTGATTCCCAAAATATCAGCCCTGGCCATTACAATATCAACAGTGAATCCCACAATATCAACACTGACCATTATAATATCAACACTGACCCCCACAACATCAACACTGACTCCCACGACATCAATACTTACCCCGACAATATCAATACTGCCCCGTGAATTTTTTCAACAGTGACTCCCAGAATATCAACACTCACCACAAAATGTCAACAGTGACTACACAATGTAAGCATTGCCCACTACAATATTAACACACACCACCACAATATCAACACCGAACGCCACAATATGAACACTAATCGCCTCAATATTAACACTGAACGCCACAATATGAACACTAATCGCCTCAATATTAACACTGAACGCCACAATATGA
>JBBPCZ010000115.1:30029682-30044172 GCA_037974445.1 Brycinus macrolepidotus | reverse complement strand
CAATATTAACACTGAACGCCACAATATGAGCCCTAATCGGCACAATATTAACACTGACCGTCACAATATCTAAGGTGACACCCACAATATCAACACTGGCCACCACAATATAAACATTAACCCCCCCCCCCCCACCCCCCCTTCCTCATCAGCTAGGTGGTCGAGGTCAGCCAACACCTTCTCTCATAAATAGTTACGACCACCCTGCCGCTATGGTACAGCTGGGTTGTCGAGGTTAGCGTACTGTTGTATCTGAGCGGCTAGTCAATATCAGCGTGTCTCCCCCATCACTGTACAGCACATTGCACTGAATGGTTATGGAATGTGTTGAATACTTCCATCACTATACGTAAGCATGAATGCCATGCGGAAATAGGAACCTTACAGATGCACACGATGACAGATCCTCATGTTGACTGCATATAAACTTCAATCTGCTCCTCCCGTGTGCTGACAAACTCCGCAGAAGCCTATAATTTTCAAAGCACCTGTCCTTCACACGATCAAGATAAACCTCATAAAAGCTGCCCTGCATGAACGAGGATTCTGGAACAATGTGTGACTCAGGGTTAGTCTTGGCTCAATATCGAAGCAGCGTCAAGGAACAAGTTGGCCTGGCAGAAGCACAAAGCCACGAAAGGCAGGCGAAGACCTGCGCTGGATCCCCCAATCTCGGCGAGAGAACGTGTTACATAATGACAATTTTTTCCACTGTCTGATATTTATAAACTGCTCCAAACTTAGGAATCGAAGCAACTGTCTCATTGCACAAATAATGTGGCAACAAAGCGTGTTTTGTCCTTAATGCCGGCATGAAAGGCCTGATTTAGCTCGGGGCCTCTTGGCTGCGGCAGGTAGGTGGAAACGTCCTCCCAAGGGGCCGACAGAAAGCACCATGAATCCAGCATTCAAGCAGTTCATGGAAAAAGCATGTGTGCCTGCACGAGCCAAACAAGCCCGCCTCTAACGATGGTCCGAGAGGAACTGACGAAGGGCATCATGTCAATAACACGTACAAAGGTCAAACAGGAGCCACCCTAGAGTTCTGGTCTGCTCTGGGGCCTAATTTAGTACTTGGACAGCACACCTGACTTTAATGACAGCTCTGACAGTCCACCTCTTAAATAAAAACACAAACTAAAAATCATTTATTAAGGGCTGGGAAGGTGGCGATACGTTCCGATGACTGTAAGGGCGGGTGATACAACAAAAAACAAACTCTGCGATATTTAGAGACCTTCATGATACACATCACATGTGTTAAATACAGGTTTTTTTTTTTCAATTGCAGGCTTGCAAAAATAAAACACTTTAGAATGAATGGAAGAAAAAAATGTAAATAAATACATACATTTACAAACTGATATCTGTCTGATACTTCAGACCGATATTTGACTAAGCATTTGTTCAGAGGTGGTGGGGGGGAATCAATACAGTGAAGTATTGTGATATGTTTGGCATGATATTTTATCGAAAATTTGATCTAATTGGACAATATATTTTATTTTGGTATTTTTTTATACTGAATATTAAGTTAAACAAAATAACATAAATAAAAAACAACTACATAAAAATATTCAATATAAAATAAATAATAAGATGTAAAGTCAAATTGAATAAAACTTATTTCATGTGTCGCAATGTTACATTTCTGCTATATCGCTCACAGCTACATCTCTCAGCCGTGATGGATGTTAAAGGCTTAGCCAAGACTACCCCTGGGAGCTTGTAGCTACGAGTGATTGACAAACTGACACTCACATGCACTCACACACACTCATGTTCAGAGTAAGGCCTACATCTGACCCACTAATCTTAATCTTAACTCAAACACAGTGGTTGCACTTTTAGCCAGCAGGGGGATGGAGTGTTTATGACCATGGTTTTATAAAACACAGAAGGTCAGCCATTCTCCTGACCTGTGCTCTGCTCACTACCTGGGCACCGTTTAAAACATACTTAACCCATTCTCATCTAAAATACACCTTTCTGTTTCTCCAGTTCTAATGCTGTGTGGTGGAAACACACAGATTATGGGGTCTTACGGCAAACAACAACCCCTCACAGATGCCTTCTGCAGAACACGTGCTCCTGCAATCTAATACATCCATCTAATAAATCCCAGAAAGGGGGTGGTTGGGGTGGGGTGTTACTGTACACACTTAAAAACAAAGGTTCTTTGGAGACATGGGTTTTAAACAAGCACATCACTCCCAGTCTGTAAACTCCATAACGCTATCCATAACGTACAGTCCTTCTTAGTCTCATAGCTCCAGTGCAAAAGTAATGAAGCAAACTTCAGACACCACACGTGTTAGTAAAGTACAAAGAGGGAAATTTTGTAATTGAGATTTTACCACAAAACTGCAAGGATACATTTGGAAAATCTCCAGTAATGAATGTTGCTGAGGCCACCCAGTGCTGTTTGACTGTTTACACTTGTGGAAAGAGGCCAAGGAGGAGCACCTGGCCTGAAGGAGTTGAACTGAACTTCTAAATGCGCCGGATAAACCCTTAATGGCTGAATGGGAGTGGGACGGCCTGAGGGAGCTGAACTGGGTAAATAAGTGGGATCAGTCCTATCAAGGTGAACGAGAGTGGAACGGCCCCGGGCCCAGGGCGGGAAAATTACTGCAATTAACGAGAGACTCACGTGGGGCAATGCGATGCACGACAACGTGCGGAGAACATGACAGACTGTGAAAACATCTGCGGTGATTGACAGATGAAAGAGCATCCCATAAGTGTGGTTTATTATTCTCCAGAGGTCGCTGTTATCAGCTAAAACAAAAGCAGACTGTTATTTCATATGAATTATTCTTATAAGTTCACTCAAACAAGTGGATTCTAAGCCAGAACATCATTCAATATAAACACTCAGAAGATGTGTGTGTCACACACACGGGTCAGGTGTCACGCAAGAGGCGCAGGAAATGAGCGTGTCACATGGTATAAATAGCCAGGTAAGAAGGTTGTCTTTGCTCAGTCATTGAGTCGTCAAGTTACTATCAGCCATATCAACTCTTCCAGACCGTGAGTACTCCGGCACTATACCAACTCTGTGTGTGAGAACTCAGACTCCGGTGGGAGCCTAACTCCATTAAGGAGAGTTCTTAGAACAAAGTGCGTGGACTACCTACTCTCTCGTGTGACTGCGCGATTGGGTTTATCCTCCATGCTACACGGGTTTACTGGTTTTGTCCTCAGTTCGTGACAGTGTGTAGCTTCACTGGAGGTCGATAGTAAATAAAACAGCAATATTTGTGTTGGAGACGTCTGGTTCCATTCACCACCACTGTAAAGAAATCCGAGTCTCTACAATGAATCGTTCCACACCAGACCCACTCTGAATGACTGAATTTTAGAGGAAATTTGAAAAATGGGTGGATTCCCCTTTAAACATATAGGAGAACAGCAGTAATTACATATAATTACGGCCTTCTGAGGGTTAAAGGCAGAAAGTAGGCCATGAGTCGTTGCTCGTGGAGAAAAATATGCTGTCAAAAGTGAACGACAAAAGTAGAGAAAAACACATGGGCGGAATTAGTGCACCTCTGCAGGGGTCCAGGACGGGGCTGAGCGCTTCACAGCTGCACTGAATCAAAGCTCGCACAGCCAGTTCTTTCTCTCTCCATCCCTCTCTCTCTTAGATTGATGAGCATTGGCTGTAAAGTTCTCGGCACCAGTGGGGTGTCTACCACAAAGGGAGGAGGGGAAAAACTCATTTTCCAGACAAGACCCTTTTAGCAAGTACTTTTTTAACGCATAGTGAGGCACCAGTTATGGCAGCAAACTGCTTTGCGCCACTCCACAGGCTCCAATCTGTATTCGTTTAGGAGTTCATGTTTACAGTGTGGCCAGAATGAAGAATTATTACGGCTATAAAAAGCATGTTGAGATACCTTAACTGAATTAACAGCGGAGCAGCTAAGCACGGCCAGGGGCTAACCATCAGTCTTCTGGGCTAAACCTGGTCAGTTTGAAAGTGATGAGCGTCCATAAACGAAAGAAGACGATCTTAGCTCTGACAGTAAACAATGGATTTCAATGATTTCAAGTGCAGCAAACACCGAACTGCTCACCGTGATCGCCCCTGAGGAGTCTGGCATCTAGGCCTGCAGCAATTATTCAATCACATACAGAGTCATTTCTTCTAATGACTCTTTTAATTAATGTCTGCCGTTATCAATTTAAATTGAAAATGTAGCAATCGAGTAATCTAACTATTAATTTCAATTTATGAAGCAGTTATACACTGCTGGTTTTCTCCCTTTCAGTGACAGTTAAAAAGTTGACATGAGTGATAACAGCGCCCCCTTGTGGAGAATGTTCAGACCGATGATAATGACCTTTATTATGACCTTTATCGACTAAACTGCAAAGAAATCGACTCATCAAGAATGTACATTTTAATCAAGAATGTCATAATCAATCAAGATGCAAAAATGCATTAATGGTGCATAAATACTGATAGCAGCACCGTTTGTGCAGGAGCTTATTGAAATTTCAGTACTGACCATTCAGGAACTGCTGCCCATTTAGTATCAGTTCTCTATACCCATCCCTAGGGTACGCAGTGTAAAAAAGGTTGTGTGATAGTAAAACCAAATGTTATATTAAACATGCAGCAGTCAGAATGGAAAAGAACAGCACAGACATACCTGAGAACTGGGCATGGCCCAGTATGATTGACAGTTGTTGATCTCAAAAAAGTCCAATTTAATACAGCCTTAAAATTATGAAGTGAAGTGATGAGAGATGATTAAGCAGTAAAACAGCAAAAAAAGCATAATCACACATAATAACAGTGTTTTGAATGGCTGCCATGCCATGGCCCAGGGCCCAGGCAGGCAGCATGTATTGATTCTGTTCACAGTAAGTGGTGCCTCAATGACTGCTGGCCTTTTTTGAAAAAATATTACTGTGACTCCAGTAGATAGACGAACACAGTCCTCAGGAGAACCAAACAAATCTTGGCGTAAAATCAGCGTGCGCAAATTTCACTGAGATCTTTCCGATTCTTCTAGAAACTCACATCTGGGTAATGTTATCTTACCAAGATCTCATCGAGTTCATCAATATTAGTGGTAATAGCAATACAAACAGAAAATAACCGCAACAAATGGTAAACTGTCGTCATACGGTAAAACTCCGTAAAGCTCCTTATCTGGAAGTTCCCCCGGTTTGTGTTGATGCTCGAGGTGTCAGATGTCATGCCGAGCTTAGTTTGGTGTTCCTACGTTTTTTTTAAAAAAAAACATGTAATAATAATAACCGCTACTGGGGTTTTAAAAACGTTGTCACACGTAAATGCCCATAAAGAACAAAAATGCCCAAATTTCTTTTATTTTAGGTTTTAGAAACAAACAGAAAATAACACATGATCTTTGAACCTAGAACACAGAAATAGATCTAGTCTATCTGAGATCTGGGGCTATTCATAAACGAAAGGGCTGTAGTCTCGCCCCTGCTGACACCTCAAACGCCAGAGATGACTAGTTTTCTGACCAATCGACTATTTTTCTAAGGAGTATCAACCTAGTAAAATCACTATTTGTGTGACCTCTACTGTGGCCCCGTGCTTTAGGAAAGTGGGCTTACTCATAAGGGCTCTAACAGCGTTTTAGGTAAATGGAGGATTTTGGAGAAAGCCGTGAATAGTGAGAGTCAGGCTGGAAATATTCCGTGTCTCAAATAGAAGAACATTGCATAAGGAGCGCTCATGGTAAAGAGCAGCAGAGGGAAGGATCGTTCTGTCAACAACTTTTTTTATGACAAATGGAGAAATGAGAGGAATGAGTGTGTTTGTGCATGTGTGTGTGTGTGTGTGTGTACGGCCTGTACAGCTTATGTATATGAAGGACCGGAGCCAGTATCAGCAGAAGCAGAGCACGTGGATCTGCAGTTTTGCGGTTCCACTAGCGCTTGGGTGAAATTCCCCGCCCTTCACACACTCCTCCTTCTTATAGGAAACCAGACGAGGAGCAGGGAAAAGGGGTTTGAGTCACATCCTCAACCTGTTTAAACTACTACCACCTCGGCTTGAGGTGCCACAGAAGGTACAGGTACAGGTCAAATATTTTCCAGTGGGCCGCAAATATTAACTCGCTGTCCCCCTCAGGGAATGATCAAATTTACCTTAAAGTCCAATCTGCACTGAGAATGCTGCATAGTACCACAACTGTGTGCAAAAGTCTGGACACCCCTGATCAAATTCCAAGTAATATAATATAATTAAATTAAAACGGTAAATTAGTAATATAAGTAAACATCCTCAACAGAGAACACACTTAAATATGACATTTTCCTGTAGATTTTAATTTCTATTTGTTTGACAAGATTAACATATTGGGAAAAATATATAACTTTAGCACAGGCCACATAAAAATAAAATAAAAAACGAAACAAAAAAATCAATAAATATTGACTTTTTCAGTAGTTAAAGGTGGGTATTTTTGACAGTAACATTCATTAAAACCTACATCAGTTTCCATTTGGACCAGAAGGGGGTGACAAAGAATTTCAATCTAGCACATTATAAAAGGCTTTATTGAAAACGTACACATTAACACAAACTTTGTCTTTTCTTTCACATCAGAGCTCTGGTCGCTTGTGGTTTGTTCCCTTCAATGCTCGGAGCTCTGAAGTAAAGTGGAGCCCCCTCCACACACACAGCCCTGCAGCAGAGCTTCAGCAGGGAGTCAGCGAGGAACTGTTTTATCAGCTGTCTTTTTATTTACTTCACCACTGTTAACGCTCAAGCAACACATTTTTCCGCTCGAGGGATACATTTTTAAGAGTGTTTTTTCATATGTAAAAACACTGTATGAGATTTATTATTATTGTTTTCTTTATTAAAGGGGAATAAAAATCTATGAAATCTGTAACCTTGTTACATCACCTCCTTTACAAAATAAACAACCACAGCATTAAGAATTCATGCCAAGAGACAAAAGAAGAAGAACTACTTATTCCTGCTCTGCTTTAAAGGGTTAAGCACTTTCTCACAGCGTTTGAACACCAAAGATCCTGCTGATCTTTAGGAAATCCCTTTTAAGGGGGGTGGGGGGCATGAAGTGAACCTGTAGTGCTGCATTGCAGGGGCAGATTGAGACACGAGTGATCTATGGGTGTGCTAATTGCCCTACAGGTGTTTTTATGCGGTTACTATGTATCCAGGCACCCACCCAAAAACGAACAGTAGTGCATAACTCCAATCAAGACTTTACTACAGCTGTGGGCACATCCATCAAGCTCTTTGTTAAGGAGACGTTACAGAAATGAAATGCCAGTGATATGAGTCAGAAAGAACAAATAAAGCTTAATGCTTTTGAAAGTTAATCACAAAAAGCGCCCTATCACCTCGTTTACCAACTCACCACAGGGATTAAAAGGCTCTGAGGAACAGCGGAGCCTCCAATAAGCACTGAATAACACTGACAAAGCAATATGATGACATGAAAAGTTTTATGAAGTAATTGCCGTATTACTGATTGACTGATACTGACTGATTATTTACCTTTAAAACACTGCTATAAAGCATCACACAGGCAAATGCCTTGTCATAAACACCATATATCAGTTGTGCTGATGATTTTGACTTGCAGATGTGAAAAAACGTTTTTGTTTTTTTTTTACCTTGAACTAATTAATGGTATTCTTAACCACACTAATAAAGTGTGTGTGTGTCGTTGTGTGTGTGTTTGCGTATGTGTGTGTATCCTGAGACCTGGAGGCCTGGATTAGAGAGAGAGGCGTTCAAGGTTTTCATCAAGAGCCATGTGTGTTTTTTCATATAACAGAAAGTGTAAATTGTGGAAACACAACGCCGGAATGTGTGCAGTGGAAAACTGTATGTTCCTGTGTGTGTTTAAGTGTGTGTGGAGGTGTGAAACTTTTAAGCAAGAATGCGAAGGCAGTATTGCTCGAAATCATCTACTTTGTCACATCACGTTGCTGTGAAACAGCTAGATACAGTGCATGCACTAACTGGCCGCTTTACCGGAATTAGGAACCAGTAAACTGTGCGGTCTGTTAGTAGTACAATGGAGCTATAAGGTAGCTGTTTCTTATATAGTGGACACTGATTAAGTCTGAAAAGTCAGGATTGTCTCCATGGTTACTAACAATAACACAGGAGGCCCAAAATAGATATGGGGGGATTAGGAAGCCCCTTGTGGCGGCAGCATGGACATTTTCCCCTTCACTCCCGCTCTGATAGTGTTACTAAGAGCGAGGCCAGATACACAGGAGGAAAGGCAGTGAGGAGATATGTATGTGTGCGTGCGTGTGTGTGTGTGTGAATGTGAGAGCAACAGAGAGAGTGGAGGTGTTCTAAAACACTCTAGAGATACTCACAACTGGTCCCAAGAAAGAGCACATTCTTAAAAGCCACCAAATGGTGTGAGGCAAGGAATATTTATTTTAATCGTAGCAATTTTTAAAGGGCATGTTTTAGTGTTTTTCTGAAAATAAGTTCATACAACATCTACATGGAGCACACGTAAACATGACATTTAGATTGGGGATTGGGATGTTGTACTACTGAGACATTTAAGCAAGAATGTAGCAGCAATATGGCTAAAAATCATCAAGTTTGTCATGTCAAGTTGCTGTAACAGCTAACAGACTAATGCACTAGCTAGCATTATGCTGAGTGATGGGGAGAGGGAAGACCACCCTACCCACCGAGAGAGAGAGAAAGAGAGAATATGAGAGACAGACAGAAAATTAGGGGACAGCGAGAAAAGAGACTCTTCACTTCATGATTTCATATAAGAGGCCACGGACATCCACCGGTTTAAACTCTCAACCTCCTGATGACAGAACGAACGCAGTTGCGCCTCTTGCCAGAAACAAGGTTTCTACCATCAACAATTCTAGGAGGCTGACGTCCCGCAGTCAGTGAAGAAACTGAAGAAGAAAAGAGCTTCAGTGTGACAACAAGACAACGATCCAAAAACATACATCCCTGTTTTTGGGTTTCTCTTACACTGACTGCCTTTTCTTCAGACTATTTGAACTACCTGAATTTCAGATTATTTTTTTAAACAAGTGGACCGCTTTCTTTTAAAACCACAGACTTCCCTTTAATACCGGCTATACAGTAGCTGATCTGCACGCGAGGAGCATTTCCTTTTCAGCAGTCGTTGACAAAGAGACATTTCAATTGTGCGATTTAGCTCGGGGCACAGTGTTGCCTTTACATGATTACAGAAAATTGTTGAATTAATTGAATGCTTGGCTGGCATTTAAAAAGCTTTTCTTTCTCTTTTTACTGAGAAACGGCTGGTGATGAAACCGAGACGAGACACATGGTTCAAAATGACATCTGCATTGACCAAGTAAATTCAAAAGTACATGATAAAACTGATTGCAATATTAGTGCTTCGGATCATTTCGTCATGCGGGCAAGAAAACAAGTCAGATGTGAAATCAATCTGCACGCTCCGTAAACCCTTCTGAAAAGGACATTTGACGTCTTTAGGGTTTATCAGGTCAGCTGACTTGCGCCGTTCTGTAAAAGTTTCAAAGAAAATCGCAGTTTTATCCGCTCATACGAGGACCATGAAGACAAGTCCATGTGCCGCTGAAGAGGAGGCTGACTGCCATGTACGCTCAGTGCTCACTGTTATTTGCCCTTGGTGTGGCAAGACAAAGCCAAAACATCCTGCAACAACTGGAATTTGGGGGCAAGGACTGACGTTATTTAGGACGCATCTGGTGATCATTATAAACCAAATATGAGCCACTGATTGTACAATGACAATAATGAAGCTGTCACAGCAGAGCGTCATCAATTTCATCGATGCATCTGTGTGTGTGTGTGTGTGTGTGTGTGTGTGTGTGTGTGTGTATGTGTGTGTGTCAGTCATTTTATAATCCGAAAAGTGGGCCAGAGGGAGGCAACCGTAAAGAGCGGACGGGACAGTACAGCTTCCATTAGAGGACGTGGCCAGCATGTATGCTTTATGTGTGTCGGGGAATCAGAAACAATTATGCTGAGCGATTGGGGAGAGGGAGGACCACCCTACCCACCCACAGAGAGAGAGAGCAGTTATGCTAAGTGATGGGGGGAGAGGGAGGACCACCCTATCCACCCAGAGAGGACATCCTGAGTAATGTACTGTTTAACAGAACAAGCTTAAAATGACCCAGATCCCACATTTTTATTGTTTCAATTTTTTCCCCTCTGTTCCACTAATAACTTTTGTGTGTTTATGTATCAAAAACAGGCCACATACAGGCTGTTACTGTGCCTTTAAGATATATGCAAATGAACTCTGTTCTGATTGGCTGCCTTATTCAAAAATGCTGAAACACTCTTTTCAGCTTTGGTGTGAATTGAAGGAGCTAAGCTGATGTATGCCGAATGTAAATTTATCGTTGTCGTGACCACACAGAAACGGTTCATTGTTAATGTGAGGTTTTTGCAGCATAACTTTTGTCTTTGGGCATCGTTGAACAGTGTTTACATACTGCATCTGTCTCCCACGTTCCAAAAAAGTGAAGAAATTTCGCTTTTTTATGTGACCAGGGCTCTTTAATTTTACATGCACCACATGTGGAAAAAAAGCCTTCAGAACAAACATCAGTACCCTTATTCATGTACATTTACAGTTTAAAGGAAAAAAAATAGTGCCTTATTATAGCTGCCCTATTTGGCCAACTTCCATTGCGATTTATTGATATTTTTTAGGCGGAACGTTTTCAGTAATCAGAGTGACTCAATCAGCCTCTGAGGCCAAGACAGCGGAGGGAAGTGCGTGAAAGCACAATGGGCCCAACAGTCAAGGGCTGGCAGCGCTTAAACCTGACTCAAACTGTTTGGAGACGGAATAGGCCCGCTCTTTGTTCTCTGAGAGCATGCGAAACCTCCAGCAGTTCAGCGAGCGTCCAGATTTTCGGCCCATGTGTTGATTGGGAGTGTGGTTTATTAGCAAAGTCCATTTGAGCACTTTCTCCATTCGTTCACTCCCACAAACGCCCCTCTCTGATTGCGAGTCACTCGTTCTAGTGGGAACGTGAACCAACACAGGAACAAAACACAGAGCCACACAGACAATAGTCAATGAAAACAAGGATGAGGTGCGACTTGCTACGTGCACACCCTTCATTTATGCTGAGGACGTGTCCTCACCACTTTTTGTCAAAGGATATTTCGCCCCCCAACACTTTTTTGAAAAATTAACAAATTCTCAATACCCCCCCCAAAGATACAAATACATTCAGGGGAAATTCCTTATGGCCATAAGAAAGAACCACTGAGAAGAACAAAGACACGAAGGAAAAACTCCTCAAGAGCATGAGGAAGAACCACAGAGAGGAGCCAAGACACAAAAGAGGAACCTCATGACCGGAGTGACGTTTGTGATCCAGAACTGATCCATACCTCACTGATGCTCTCACGGCTGCAATCAAATGCTCACAAACGCTCAATGTTCCAATCTTCTAAGAGGAGTAGAGGCTATTGTTGCAGCAAAAGGGGGACAAACTTTCCAAAGCCATGTCAATGTCACCGCCATGTTGAGAATGATCCACCACCCGGATAATATCTGATAAGTGGTGGTCCCATGATGGTCCATTTCCGCTACTGGACAGGGCGGGAGGTGATAAATTGTGCAGCAACAGATAGCAGGCATTTCTGATAAATAGCAATTGAATGGAATTTAAACATCACTGACTGCACAGTCTGCATGGAGAACACAGACATTATCACCAGGTAGCTAATAGACGACACAATCACAATTCACAAGATCAAAACTGTAATCTGTGCCAAACCTGAGAGGGTTTGCAGTTACATCTGTTCACAGGGACAGGAAGTAGAAACAGGAGACGGTATTTTTAAGAGGCAATTAGGTTTCACACACTATTTAGCATCACATAAACTCAAGGCAAGACTCAGGCTATGTTTAACATGAGATACATACACACATTTGATATACTTATATATTTATATGTGTGTTTGCAAACATTTTTCTACAGACATGTTTCATATTTTCTAACACACAATTAATGTATAATTACTATTTATTTGCCGAATTTGACATATTGATATAATTAAATGGTATAATGAAATGTGCAAAAGTTATGTCACATTTTATAATGTACTCAGCAAATTTATATATAAAACACACAAACACACACACATACATGCATACATATATAGACACATACATACACACACATACACAGACATACATAGACGCACAGAGGTGTACATGTACGTATATGTGTATATAGATGACGTATAGATACGCACTAAGAGCGTGACCTAACTTGATGGGGTTTAGGGTTATGCTACACAAATATGCAACCCCACCTCCTCCACTCCCCTTCCAGAGAAATATATATACGTTCAGGCAGCTGCTGATAAGACAGCAGCAGCCACTCTGTAGGCCCCCTGCGGGAAATGCATCGGGTGCAGAGTTTCCTTAAAGGGCTTGGGTGAGGGCTAAAGGGGTCTGCTCCGCCCGCTGGTCATCATCAGAACTCAGAAATGGGCGAAAGTCAGTACAGTTTGATGAAAGGTCGCAAAAGAATGAGAATTATGAAATGATGAGGGCTAATAAGACCAGAGGTCAGTGCAGGTTGACTTTAGCTCGTTTGTGCCAAACAAGGCACAGACAAACAATACTACTGCAGCATGAATGCAGCACAAAGGGGCAAATTCTTTCCATGTGTGGGTAAATAGATAATCTGTAATTATGACAATTAAAGGGTGGGAACAACCCACAAATGGTTGGGCAACATCTGCTCAGCCCCGACGGATTCATATTTGGCGTGATGCTGCGTCACTCAGCGGCGCGGCCTGCGTCAGCGCTCGGGTCGCAGGGCAGAACCGACACCTGCTGTTCAGACCGATGCGCTCCTAAATCAGAGTAAATTACTTCTCAGAGTCATAATTCAGCTTATTTCATCTCCACACCACAGCGGGAGGCAGGAGCACATTCACTCAGCAATTAAAAATCACATAACTTAAAACTTCTATTTATTTATTTATTTTGTGAGCTCACATTATATATATATATATATATATATATACACCCCCCCCCCACACACACATATACATGTATCATAAACATATTATGTACATAAACGTTTATGTACATATATATGTGTGATTGTGTGTATATATATATATACATACACACACACATATATATGCACATAAACATATATGTACATACACATATATATGATCGTATTATTTGATTTATTTAACTAGTTTACTTCTTCTAGTTTATGTATTTTTATACTGTAAATAACAAAAAAATAAAAGACTTGTTGCATGTATTATATACAGCTGTTTGCTCAATAAAAAATATAATAAAAACACATTACCCTCTGAGGACACAGCACAGGCACCACAATGTCTTGGTATGCACTGAATGGCAAACCATATCATCCAACCATCTGAAGCAGTTCAGTGTCCTCATAATTCATTGGCACTGCTGTGAATCTGTGGGCGCCCTGAGTTCACAGGCGTGATATCATGAGAAGCATTAAGAGTGAGCTGAAATAAACTGACCTCATCGAATCAACAACAACTCTGTCCTCATAATGGAGGTTCTTTATTAGTTCTTGGCTCGGATCAGTTGGCTTGGAAGCTTTACATTGCACAGAGGTTCTTTAAAGTGATAGTCTACCTCAGTACACTGACCCCAGATGTAGTCGAGACATGTTTGGAGGCCAAATTTAGCTTGTTTAATTTAGAACTGGAACTGTAACACTAGAAGTCAGTTGTCACCAAAATCTTTTCCATAAATATGTCCCCAAACTTTCTCCGGACCTGCTCAAACCCCATCCAGCTCTTCACTAAGGTGGAACAGACTTGCGGATGTGGTTTAGGACACGGTATGGCTTACTGTGAACTGTAAAAATGAACTAAACCTCAATGCTACAGGCTGCCATTTTAGGCAACACAATGGCTGTTGTACACAAAGCAAGACTAAACTCTTATCAGTTTCCTCCATATTTCTGACATCACAACAACTGATTTTAGATCAGCGCTCCTGCTGTTGAGGCGGATTGTGAAAACAGACCCTGTCATGTAAAAATGCTGTGTTTGTGAAGTACGGTAACATAGGTTAGCTTATAGAAGATGCTGATTTATGTACATTAATGAAAGGGAGCCTTGCTGAAGATACAGACCTCTGAGCGATAATGCTCCTGAGGCGGATTGTGAAAACAGACCCTGTTGTGTAAAATGGGTGTGTTTGTGAATTACGGTAACCTACATTAGCTTAGCTAAAACTACAGAAGATGTTGCTTTATGTACACTAATGAATGGAAGCCTTGCTGAAGATAGAGACCTCTCACGCACCTCAGTAGCAAGGTCAAAACGCTGAGACGACAACACTCAATGTCATTTCTGATAAAGTGTCACGCCCACCAGTCCGTGACGCGCACGTGGCACCGGAAGTGAAGCGCGTCACGCGGTATTTAGACCTGGAAGTGAAGGTACTCCATGCTCAGTCATTGTGTTTA
>JBBPCZ010000115.1:29999791-30011989 GCA_037974445.1 Brycinus macrolepidotus | reverse complement strand
ATAAAGAAGTGTGTTTCTATAGAGGGTTTGTACTTATTTACACTCAAGAAAATCAACAAAAGGGGCACCCAAACTTTCGCACAAATGTATTTGGAATTTCTGGGCCAATAATGACAACCGATAATTAACCCCTTCCTGACTATAAGGAAGTGTAGGGAAACAACACCGCCAAAATCTGCTTCTCCTCCATGCCTGACTGGGACTAAAACTTTGGATCATGTGTTTCAGCACCATGTGTCATACTGCCTTCAGTCCTGTTGGTGGCTGCGGGGTCGCTTCACTCAGTGTTTGCATAAAATAGGCTGCTGGTCTATCCAGCGATATAATGATCACTTGCCTCTGTAAATCTCATTGAAAATTAATGGCAGCTGGTCACTCTTCTATATCACTCATGTGACCACAACGTTAGCCGACAGCGGACAAGCAGTGCCCGCAGACTGTACTTTGTTTACAATCTTCTTACTCTCAGCATTATACTGAACAAAATGTTCTCACATAACGGACTTTAAAGATGGCGGCGCCTCTTCAAATTTGCTTCTCTCTGTCTCACTAGCGCTTCCATTGCTTCGCAGGAGCTATTTGTTTTTACCCCCTCTTCTCCAGCTAATATTTGCATAGAGTGCTGACAGGCACCAGGGATGTTCTGTGGATCTGAATGTACATCATGTATGTGACCTGCAGGGAAATGAGTTGAAGTTTTGGAAATTACAGGAAAATGTTGGGCATGCTGTAATACTGTGGTTCACGTGAGCTTATTGAACCATAGGGGGGTGGCCAAATGGTTCAACAACATACTGTTGTATTCCTTGTGTGTACTAAGGAAGTAGGGCAGCTCCAGGCATTTAAGGGGCAAGATAGTTCATTTTTACATAGCCAGGACACTAAAGTGGACAGATAATCTTATCCTAGGCCACTTACAATGGTAGGTGATTGTTTTGCCAGAGCACTCTTACTGGTTTGGCAGCAACACGTCCAGTCAAGCTAAAAATACGCAGCTAATTATCGGTTGTAATCATCGACTTTTATCCCAATATAAGGCCCATAATAATAATTACAATAAAGACATTTACTGGTGAATAACACATCGGCTGTGGATGTATTGTGCGCCCCTACTTTTTTTGCGTTTTCATGGTTAAGCAAACTGGAGGGCATCTTGAGGAGGGCGTACGGGGTGGTGTTCTGGAAGGTCAAACAAAAAGCTGTCGCTGTCACTGGGACGGAGAGCAGAAAAACTACAGTAGAGTCACAATCACAGTATCGTTAGAGTCCTGCAGCAAGAAAAGCGAGTGAGCTTTTGAGAGAGAAAGAAAGATACAGAAAGAGAACTAGCCAGTGCAACAGTGCAATGTGGCTTTTTTTTTTGTCCTACTTGGTACTGAAATCAATAAGTCTCCGTCTGTCCTAATGTCAGTCTCTAAGCCTTTTGCTCTCCCTGTGTCTCAATTCAATGAACTATGGGCTACATTGTTACCCCACTTCACCATTCAGGGCCCATGTTGTTGTGGAGCAGAACACTGTTTCTGCAGTAAACAGATATGACAAATTACAGTGCGGCACCTTATGCCATGAAATCTTGTCCATTTTGGACATTAGCTGGACATTGTCAGCATGCTCCCGTTATGCCTAATCACCATAAAAATTGGATTTCCTAATTCGTAAATAGCCCGACGTGAATGACATTGTGCAGAAAAGCACTTTCTTACGTACGTCTACTCACAGTCGAAATTTGAAATGTTCTCTGATGGCCCCACTCCTTTCAAAACAGTGCACAATGTTCCACACTTAATTGATTTTGCCGGTTCCAGTACCTTACCCCTCCATGCTGTATGTTGCCGCTGCACCCAGTGGCTTGTTCGCTACGGAAGTACTCGATTTGAGACACAGGGTCTGTCTCCACTCTACTCATGCTGGCAATCTTGCCTTGGCAATTCTTTACAAACGTCCTCAAAAGACGTGTGTAGTGTTTAGTCTTTATGCGCATAACGTGCTGCACTGAGGTGAAATTTGCTACAGTAGCTGTGTGTGTATGTGTGTGTGTGTGTTGCGAGTGCTCCTCAGTTAGCTGTATGATGGCTCTGTTCACAGTATTTCCTCTAGTAGTGTGGGAGCGAGGGTTATAGCATATAGCATTCTTATAAATAGGTCCTATGCATCATTAGGGTATGCACGTAACGCACACATTGCTAGCTTAGTGCATGTGTGGATGTGTGTGATTGTACACTGCCCATCAAAAGCTCAAGGACACCCAACTTTTCAACGCAAATAAGCGCGTTTACTCTGTCAAATCGCAAAAACAAAGCTGCTTGGATTAACTGACTTTGGGCAATTTTTATCCCCTTGTGATGTCAGCACTCATCAGAAATCGGATGCGTAGAGTTTCAACATGAGCTTTTTACAATAGCTTATAAAACTGTCCAATCATTTCAAACCTGCTCCTTACACATAGGAAGACACAAAGCTGAGTGTTGAAGGTAAATAAATATCCAAAGTGTTTGCTTAAACTGATTTTTTTCCTGCTGAAATCCATTATAGCCTTTGTATGATTTTATTAAAACAGTCATAATTCATTTCTACATGGCCATTTTCCAATCTCTCTTTATGTCTTAGATATAAACAGGTTGCTTTTGTTACTGTGACTTTAATACTCATATGTAAATGAGCTCTGTCCGCATTTTCCATTCCAACAATTCAGCTACACTGAGAATGGACGGGGCTAAACTACTGAACTGCAGTCACAGGTGTGTTCATAGTTATGATATCACAACAATAATACATTATTTAAAAAATAAAGTAAGAAAAAGGTGTTTTTTTCAGCTTGGTTTTGACCGGGGAGTGAACGATACATTTCAGAACTTCTTTTCACATTACATCAAACTTTTCTCCCCCCCCAAAAATGCAACTTATAATTTTTTATTAATGAATGAATACCATGAATCAATGTAATGAATTTTATAATTTGTAATATTCAGTCAGTTTTCCATGATATGGGCTGCTAAAAAAAAAAAAAGTTGTAAGTGATTTTTACCTAACCAAGAGGTAACAAAGTGTCCTTAAAGTTTTGACAGGCAGTGCATGTATGGGTTTGTGTTACAAGCCTGCAGTTACTAGCTCTGCGGCTGCTGGGCAATGCAGGAGCAGTCGGTGACCAGCAGGTCCACCACTGCGTTGCCGCTGACAAAAACGGGTGCCGGGGTCATGCTGCTGAGGGTCACAGTGCCGGGCGCTGCTCCATCCGCACTACTGCTAACCGGAGCTGGGTCGCTCAGCGGGGGGTTGTGGGTGCCCATGTGGCCTTGCAGCTGTGTGGGGGTTTTGCAGTGGACGCCACAGAGCTGGCAGACCAGGACGCCTCCGGCACCAGCTGAGCCGAATCCGCCCCCACCCTCCTTCCACTCCTGGCCGTGGTGCTTCTGAGCGTGAATGCGCAAATACGTCAGCGTGGTGAAGCCTGCAAGGAGAGCCGAGAAAAACCCATTACTCCTAAATAAAAGGTTTATAACAGTGTCTCACTGGTCAGTCATCATAGATTACCTCGATCTATGATATAATTTACACTCGATGAAACAACAAAAAGTGGATTAAAAAAAGAAAAACAAAGAACCTCTATATCACATTTTTGTAATTCTTTTGGACACTGGAAAGGAAATGGAATTGTATAAAATGGGAAAAAAAAAATCAATCAATCCTGTCAATGCACAATCTAAATCAAATGTAAATCTGTCATTTACTCACTCACAACTGAGTGCAGTCATTATTTTTCTTAATTCAAATTTTGTTCGGAACATCGTGAGAATGTCATTTTGTGAACCCAGTATCGAGAACTGAATTGAACCATAGGCTGAGTGTATCATTACATCCCCAGTCCTGTTTGTAGTGGTCTTATCTGTATGTTCCGTCACAATCAGTTTGTTTATCTCCTATAGAACGTGGCACTGAATCTGTACTCCAAACACTCTGCACTAGACTGATATAGAGATACTCAACAACAGACAAATCCACAGTCTTCCTGTCTTGAGCCGAGAGAGAAAAGAGATTCAACGGTAATTTCCAAACAGTTACGGAAGTCTTGGCACATTCCATGTTTTCCTTTTCTCCTATATATTAACTTCAGCAAATTCACAGAAACTATGGCAGAAAATGCCACATAAAAGTGTGTTATCTGCAGTGGGTATGTACTTATTTTCACTCAAATATGCTGGTGCCCAAACTGCGGCATTTTACTGGATAAACTAGAAATCCTTGATTTCAATAATTTTTTTAAAATAAATGTTTTGTCACTGTCTGACTATGACATTGTATCTCCAGAAAAGTACCTTCTTATCATTACTCTCAAGCAAAGATATTTTAAGTCATACTGTATCATTTCTGCTGGCCTTTTTTATCATGTAATTTTCAGGCAATGTAAAAGACAGCTGGTATTTTTAAATAAGGTCAAAAAATAAAAAAAAGGTTTTGTTTTGACAGTGACTATAAAAGTGTGTGTCTGTCAAGTTCCGTTTCATACTGTGAGAGAAAGGAGTTTTGAACAACACGCAAATCTGAGCTCCGAAATCATCTGAAGATGTAAAGAATTCACTGAGGTTTCTTTTTCCCACAGCGATACAAGAAGCTAACACACGGATACAGAGGGAGGAAATCAGTGAAAGAGTGAAAGACAAACAAGAAACATACGCCACTCACTTCGGTTACACAGGTGGCAGGCGTGATGCTGTGACTGGTTGTGCACCCTCATGTGATCGGTGATGTAAGCGGCAGACAGCAGTTTGCCACAGATGTGACATGGCACCTTCTCCTCATGCCTGATCATGTGAGCACGCAGGCGGTCTTTCGTGGCAAAACTTGACTCGCACGTCTGAGAGGAACAACAAAAACAAACCTTACACACCCGGTGTATATACACAAATTCACAGATGATATCAAAGCGAGCTTTTATATCTTTCTTAAAGAGTTAAAGGGCTCATATCATTAAAAAATTACTTTGTTTTTGAAATAAAAGAGGTTGATGTAGTATATAAACACTGTCAAAGTTTCATAGTGTAGTCATGAACGTATATAGTATGCAAATTTAGTTTTCGTGATCTCCCAAAAAAACTATGCATTTACAAATATCTGCCTACTGAGCCTAAAGCCCTGCCCCTTCAGACTGAAGTTTCAGCCTGGACTGTTTTTTTAAATGAGACACAAAACAGGGCAATCGGAACAGAGTTCATTTACATGTATCGGCCTTAAAGGCACAGCAACAGAAATAGCCTATTTAATTCTAAGGTATAAAGAGAGGTTGGAAATGATTATGAAGAAATTAATTACAACTCTTGGTGAATACAAGCACACAAATGAAATGTACGATATGGGCCCTTTAATCTCCACATTATGTTTTAATAAACTTGTAACATCTTTGTAACCGTTCTTTGTAAATGCAGAATAAAATAATAGCACAGTAATAAAGAAATCATACCGGGCATTTAAAAGGTCGTTCTGAAGAATGGACTTGTCTAACGTGGCTGTTGAGATGGTCAGGCCTAAAAAAAAAAAAAAAGAGAGAACAATATGAAGGGGAACCGATGAGCTTCAGCTCCAACATACAAATGCACTATACATCCAAACTATAGATCAGTAAGTTATAAACGTCCAAAAGTATGCACACAATCTTTCTAATTACTGAATTTAGATACTTTGAGGTGCACCCATTACTGACACAGGTGTCCACACACAGCTCGTATAATCTCCAGTGAAAAGCACTGACCAATAGAGTAGGCCACACATGAGCCTAAGGTCACCATGCACGTGGACTAGAGGGGTATAAAGCTTTTGTTCTGCGGAGGTCTCTTGAGTAATGGAGGAACCTCCAGTACCTTTGGGATGAGTCATGGATGAATCAGCTAACATCAGTACCTCACCAATGCTGTTGTGGTTAAACGCAATCAAATCATCACTGCCATATTCTAATACTTGGCCTTCCCAAAAGAGTAGAGGCTGTTACTGCAGCAAAAGGGTATCAATTATTAATATTATTAAAATTATTAATGCCCTTGATTTCAGAGGAAATGCTGGTATCTACATACTTTGGACATACAGCTCATCATCAAGACTACAAGAATATCAAAAGTGCACTATAGTCGTTTGGTTCTGTGATCCAGAATGTTGAGTGTGTTATACACTGTCTGTCAAAACAACTTTGGGGACACTTCGCCTTTTCCAAACAATAGTTTACTTTTACTGTTACATTTTTCAGATTAAGTACGGAAAAAGCATAAAGCATCTCTGTGCTAATCCTTTGGCCATACTAACTTAAATATGGAGTTTTTCAGCAAATTTTAGTGCACAATTTCTACTTATTCGCTGAGCTTTACATCCATGAGAAACGTTATATGATTTGTTATGTTTCTTGAATACATTTTATATAATTTCCACTGTGTTAAATTCAGCTTTGTGCAGGAGTGTCTCTCTCTAAAGGGTGTGTACTTATTTACTTATTTACACTTTTAACGTCAATAAAACATGTCATTTGTATCTTCAACACTTGCAGTTAAATATGAAGCACAAACAAAGGTGGTTTTTAATGACGACTATTCAGATACTTGCTAGGAAACACCAAGTCTCTGAAGGCAAAAAAATTCTATTTGGATCAGCCCTAGTTCAGAGAAGGACATATTGAAACTTGTGCCGAAACCACAACAAGCTGATCCAATGTGCAGATGATGGAAAGCATGATTTCCCTCTGAACAAATCTGCTTACTTAGGAGCAAATTTCAGTGAAAAACCAGCATTTGTATTAAAAAAACAAAAACAGAAAAGCCAGACATCCCCAAAACTTTTGACTGGCTGTGTGCATTTGTGTGCATCTAACCGAGAGAAGGCCTTGGCGCAGTGGGAGCAGACATAAGGCTTCTCCACCCCACCCTGGTGAGAGCGGACATGGTGGCTCATGCGGTCTTTTCTCTTGAAGCGCTGCTGGCAAATGGGGCAGGAGAAGGGCTTTTCATCCGAGTGAGAAAGCCGGTGGCGGTTCAGGTGATAAACGTCCCTGAAAGCCTTTCCACACGTCTCACACGCGTGGTTTTTACGCACAGGGTTCGGGTTTGGTGGTCTCTGCTAAAACACAGAGAAGGAGAAAGTAAACCATTGGAAAGACATAATAACATGGTCTAAATAAAATAAGGGCACAATCACAGACAAAAATAAAAAAACTGCATCCAGGATTACACCAAAGTCTTTTACTGTAATTTTTGGTTGCACTGAAGAGCCATAAAAGACCAAGATAATGATCTCCAATCGTATTTCAAGCAGACTCTCGGCAGTTCTGTTTTATCAGAGCTCAACAGCTGGGCATACCTGGTTAGCCAGGCTTTTTCAGCACTGTGTAGCTGTGAGGCTGAATCAAGCTGAGATTACACTTATAACCGTGCATCATCAGCATAAAACCGACCCCTACTAAGACTTTATAAAACATTCATAACACGCTCTTAAACCCCACGTTATATAGATACTCTATATGGCCAAAAGCATGTGCGCACCTGATCATCACACCTATATGACCTTATTGGATATTCCATTCCAAAACCATGGGCATTAATTAGAGGTGCATTAAAACGAAGCTTTAAAGCCAAACTATTTAGGCCATCATTTGCAGACAAAACACAGCCAGACCTCCGTTTGCAACTTTCCTCTCTGAAGACATCCAGCTGACAAACAGCAGCAGCAATCTCATTAGGTGAGTCAGAAAAAAAAAACGATCAAATCGGTTAAATCAACTTGAGGGACTTGAAAGCTTTTGTAGTCAGTATTTTGAACTCTGAAAGGTTCACTCTAATATGATACAGAAAGAACCAGCTAACTCTACTAACTGTCCTGCAGATTTGTGTATTCAGGCCTAGTTATAAGCATATAATGAATTTGTTATTAATGTTTCTTCATTGGTTGAGCCACTTTCTAAAGTGCAACCGAAAGTCTCAGCTCAGAGGGAGACGCCCACCTGGACATGCTCCGCCGTTGCCATGACAACCATCGCGGCAGGAGGAAGGGGCGTGACGGTGGACGCCATGCTGACCATGGCAGACTCGTTTGTGTCTTGAGCGAGCAGAGGCTGCGAGAGGTGGTCTGGGAGAATGACCGAAGGCTGCAAGCTGGGTGCCTGGGGCTGGGGCTGGAGTTGAGGTTGAGGTTGAGGTTGAAGTTGGGGTTGTGGGTGGGGCTGGGGGTTAGGCTGGGGCATGGTCAGCTGAAGGAGGGACAGAGGAACGGTGGTCCGCTCCACCGACTCTTTAGCGCCACTCTCCTGGTTCTGTGCGGCAGCGCTCTTCATGCGGACGCCGGTGTGGACGGACTGGTGGCGTCGCAGGTTGTAGCTGTTCTTGAACTGCTTGCTGCAGATTTGGCATATGTGAGCCACACGAGCCGGACGGGACACCGGCTTGACTGGAGAGGGAGAGAGAGAGGGAGAGAGATTAATAATGCCATAATTATACTTTATGAAGTTACAATAAACAATATTTTATCTGAAAAGGCTGCATGGCTGCTTGGAGGTGTTCAATATGGGATCATCACACAACAAATTTAACAGCGGTGGAAAACAGCTGAGCAGCTGCTAATTAATCTGCATTTGAATTTGCTGAATGACAAAAAAGGTAGCATGAAGTTTTCCCACAGTTCAAAATAAAAAGCACCGTGAACAAGTTTTGATGACGGA
Organism: Brycinus macrolepidotus; assembly: GCA_037974445.1. Classification (NCBI taxonomy): domain Eukaryota; kingdom Metazoa; phylum Chordata; class Actinopteri; order Characiformes; family Alestidae; genus Brycinus; species Brycinus macrolepidotus. The sequence continues at coordinate 30,003,303 of JBBPCZ010000115.1, read as the reverse complement.
TGTTGAACCTGCTAATAAGTATGTGGATGCTCTCAGTTTAAATGTGGCAGTGCTGGTTCTTATTTGTTCTTTCTGACGTAAGAGAAAAGAATACAGAGACATATTGTGTCTTGAAATTTTCTTAAAATATCATGATATTTTTCCAATACCACTCACCCCCAGTGCAACCCTTTGTATTTCAGCAACTTGAAGTCGCAATGGTTCATGGTAATGCTACAATAAAGGGCGTCATAAGGCGAAATAGTATTTGTTATTTAGTTCAGATTTGCCATTATTTTGCTATCATTAACATTGCATATAAACACTTAAAAGACATCTGTACATCCGTTCTGGTGGGTCTGGATGGTAAATAAAATGGCTATATTTGTGTTGGAGAAAAGATGTCTAGGCCCATTCACAACCACTGCAAAGAAATCCGAGTTGGTAAGCTTCTCTACAATTAACTAATTAAGCTTCTCTACAGTTAACCAATAAACCACAGTGGAATTCCCTTTGAAAGCCTAAAAGGTCCTGAGGGTTCCCTAGTATCACAATCACAGTATGTTACAATATAGATATGAGCTGATATTTTGTCCATATTGTGGAGTCCTAGTCTCTAATCATTACTCTATTCTCACCCACCAGGTATTGGGTCCTCACTGAGCGCAGCCGTGTCCACTGTGGATGGGGGTGGTGCCATGTGTTCGGGTGCCGGACTCTGTGGCAGGAGCTCGGACTGCAGGGTGCCGTCCACCTGGGTCTGACCGGCCGTGGTCTGGGAAAGAAAGACACAATTTTAATCCAGTATGAATCAGCAATGTGTGTAGTTTCTACAGCCTAATAGTAATAACTGTGGAGCAGTTTTAATCCAGTATGAATCTGCTGTGTGTGAAGTTTCTAAAGTCTAATAGTAACAAATGTGCCGTGATTTTAATCCATTATGAATCTGCAGTGTGTAGCTTCTGCAGTCTGACAGTTATAACCGTAGCGATTTCAATCCAGTGTAAATCTGCAGTGAGACTGACAGACTAACAGTAAAGACTGTGAAGAGATTTTGATCCAGTATTAATCCATAGTGTGTAGTTTTTAGTCTAAGATAAATAATTGAGGGATAATTTTAATCCAGTATGAATCTGCAGTATGTATTTTTCACAGTCTGACAGTAATAACTGCAGAGTGATTTTAATCCATTACAAATATACAGTGTGTGTAGTTTTTACAGTCTGAAAGTAATAACTGTAGAGTGATTTTAATCCAGTATGAATCTGCAGTGTGCATCTGACAGTAATAACTGTAGAGTAATTTTGATCTGGTATGAATCTGCAGTGTGTGTCTGACAGTAATAACTGTGGGAAGGCCTTCTGTATTAGGTTGAACTTTGAGCTCCCTCAGAAACAGTAGTCCTGTTCCTGTCCACCTCAGGCTAACAGAACATCAAAACCTGCCGTGTTTGGTGGCGTAATGCTGATGAAAACATCCAAGATATAACCCTTTAATCCGGATCATTTGGGAGAATTTAGAGGAAAACACACAGATACTTTATACTAATCCCAAACGGCAATTAAAATGAAAGTGTTACAGAATCATTCGGGGTAACAAAAGGAGAGCTGAAAAGGTTAAAGGAGGAATGGTCCTGGAGGACCACAGTCACCCAATATGGTGCAAGACTGAGGGGCCTCCAGAATAGGTAAAACTACGTTTATATGGACAAAAGTATTGGGACACACCTCCTAATTATTGAAATCAGGTGGCCCCTTACTTCCAGAGAAGGGCAATCTTAATGCTTCAGCATACCAAGAAATTTTGGACAACGCCATGCTTCCAACTTTGTGGACGCACAGTTTGGGGAGGAACCTTTTCTATGACCTACAGAATGAATGGGCACAAATTCCCACAAAAACACCCCAAAATATTGTGGAAAGCCTTCTAAGAAGAGTGGAAGCTGTTCTAGCTGCAAAGGGGGACCAACTCCACATTTAAGTCTTTGCATTTGAATGCAGTGTCATTAAAGTCCCTGTTGGTGGAACTGTCAGACGTCCCAATACTTTTGTCCAAAGGAAATTAAGTGGCCCTCCTGATGACAGGTGGAAGGAGTGGTTACGAGGAACCTGGAGAGTACAGGGCACACACACACACGCGCACACACAGTTTGTGGAACCTCACCTGGAAGAGAAAGTTGCTCCAAGCAGCATCCATTTTGTTCAGAAGTGAAGAGGGAGACGAACTAAAGGCTAAAACTGGCAGGACTCAGCCTCCTCTAGTTTTGCATCCTCTGTAAAATCAAATCTAGGGGCTAAAAAAATCAGGCCGATCTGCCCAATGCTTCTGCTCAGCCTAAAATCAGTGTAGCTGAATGAGCTGGGCAAAAAAACCCCACTACAAATAATATCCTATTCAAGTTCAAGCTTCAACAAAAATGAATAATAATAATAATAAAGTCATACCATGTTTAATATGCTTCAGTATCGACCCACGAAAATAATCAATAATGTCATTTCTACACGTTCACATCATGCACTAGAAAAGCCCACACGGGACATTAAAAAAAACAGGGATTCCCACGTTTATAATAATAAAATTTTTAAAAACTAAAACGTGTTCTCTTCATAAATCTGTAGGTTTGTATTTCTGGCCCCTCTCTCTCTCCCTCCCTCCCACCCACCAACAGGCCGTGCGGGTGTTGTGGTAAAGCCTCGGTGTCGAGTTCACGCCGTGGCCGAGGCAGACACAGCCTGAGCCCGGTCGCCCCGGCGCCTCCGCTCGCACGATGTCATCTTTCTTTTTTTATCGCTCTCTCTCTCGCTCCCTCTCTCTCCCCCGCTTCTCCCTCACTCCCTCTCCCTCTCCCTCCCTCCCTTTCCGTGTCTCTTTCTTCCTTTTCTTTTTTAATTCCTCTTTCTTCTCCCCCTCCTCTCCGTCTCTCCCTCACCGCTAGGTCCCAGTCGCTCTTAAAGGGATCAGGGTCCGACTCTGGAAGAAGAAAAAACACACGCAGCCGGTCTTACTATCTTTGTTGGGACTTTCCTTCTACTTCCATCCGCCTCACTTAACCTAACCGTAACCTACTTTTTCCGAACAAACTGTTGCATTCGGTGTGCCAAAAGTACGTATTCTCGTCCAAACCACCAAAATATGCTCCCTACCGTAAATTTGCCATGTTTTCGTCATCAGAATGGGAATGCGAGGTCCCCACGAAGCGTCAAAGACAAGTTCGTTAACACACACATACACGGCACCCAAAGCTCGGCGCGTCTGCCGACAGAAAAAGGAAATGGAAAAGCATCTTTCTGGCCCTTGTATCAGTGCGTGTAAACTACAGACCGTAAAGTGATGAAAAGAGAGCGATATATATAAATAAGTCAGAAATGTGAGATTTAAAAAATGCAAATAAAGAGAGAATAATAATGCGTTAGCGCCGTCCAACGGTCGTTTCTTAAAGGGATCGACAGTATGACGCAGAGCGGATTTTACAGATGTTTAACAAAACAACAGAGGACCCAGCAGGAGAGCAGTAGACTATACATACATACATA
>JBBPCZ010000115.1:29974787-29999691 GCA_037974445.1 Brycinus macrolepidotus | reverse complement strand
CTTTTCTTTTTTTTTTAAATGAAAGATCTTTCAGACTCTGACAATCAATAAAATATTTTTTATTCTGTCTTTCTGTGCGGCCCCGTACCAAATGACTCACGGACCGATACCGGTCCGCGGCCCGGTGGTTGGGGACCTCTGCTCTAGGCAATGTTCTGCTGGGAAATGTAGGTCCTAGGATTCATGTGGATGTTACTTCGACAAATACCATCTACCTAAACATTGTTACAGACCTTCATGGTAAGAGTATTCCTTAATGGCAGTGGATTCTTTCAGCAGGATAATGTGCCCTGCCACATTGCAGAACTTGTTCAGAATTGGTTTGAGGAACATGACAAAGAGTTAAAAGTATGAACTTGTCCTCCAAGTGATTCTAGATCTCAGTCTAATGGAGTATCTGTGGGATGTGCTGGACAGTCTAGTCTGATCCATGGAGGCCCCACCTTGCAGCTTACAGGCCATAAAGGTTCTGCCAACATCTTTGTGCCAGATACCACAACACACAAAGGTCTTGTGAAGTCCTCAATGGGGCAAGGCAGCACGAAGGAGACCTACACAATGTTGGGCAGGTGGTTTTAATGTTATAGGTGATCAAAATGTTTACTTAAAATGTGTCTGCTACAATGTAAAACATTACAGAAATATGTCATATTTGATTTTTTTAGGTTAATTAGTTAGATCGATATTTCGTGTTCAAACAATGATAAAGCACATTTACTCTGTATCTGTCTAAGTATTTACATGAATGTGACAACAGCTCCTTTGACACCTTTCTGTTGCCTCACATAGCTGCTTTCAACTGAAGAACAGAACTTAAGTGCTGAGACATTGACAGTGAATAATACACTTGAAAGAACACCATTCTCATTCAATGAATGCAAATTTAGAGTCAACAGACAAGTATAGGTTTGCCATGCAAGATTTATCTCATAGTCATAAGAAAGGTAAGTCACCCAGAAACAAGAAATTTAGTGCACTACAATCATCCTACACCCCAGGCAAAACTGCTGTGCTAAGAAAATAGCACATAGATGCATCTCTAGAATTTGCACACACACATATGACAAATTAGAACTCTTTTGGAACAATTTTCTGAAATTTTGGTTGAATAAAACTGAAAAACAAAACTGCCTAGGAGTGAATAAAACTTGTCATATGCTGGAGAAAGAAGGGCCGTGCACATGATCCCAAGAACAGCTTACTCACAGTGAAATGTACTGATGTGGGAGCACTTCTGTGAGATGTTACACATCTTAGAAGGACACATGAAGACCAATGAGATGTTAAAAGAAAATTTAATGTCATCAGCCAAGAAACTACTGGGGAGAATGCAGAGAGGAAAACAAACCCATACATACAGCCAAGATGAAGACCCAAGGGAAGACACTTGCTTGGCCTTACCAATCTCTTGAATCCCATTAGCAATTCACTAAAAAGTGTTAAATTACTTCTTACCATAGATGTCTCCAATCTGTAATTGCCAACAACATTTTTGCAACAAAGTACTAAATAGCATCCTCACATCAGGAAGGCTGAAGTTAACTTCACAATTTTTCAGTTCCAGCTTAAATTGAGCAGTTGAAAGGGTTTTTTTATGTACACAAAACCATAATTGCTGCCTCATTTAAGATGAAACAGAAAATGTGAAATTCAGTGTAGATTCCTCACCCCTGCTCACTAAATGTGAAGTATGTTTTTAAAATATCTTAAATGAGCAGGAAAAACAGTTGGCTCCAGTATACACACAACCATGCTATACATGGCTGATATGAGGAAAACTCTACTCAGAATTAACCCACAGAAGGCCACCAGGCCAGACAACATTCCTGGTCGTGTGCTCAGCTGGCAGATGTTCTCACATTCATCACATACAGATTAGTCCACTAATGAAGATTGCACGATTTGTATAAGGGAAACACGCGAGACCCACAGTGCAGATCAGGCAACAGTGTTCACCGAAAGGTCTGTCCTGTCTCTCTTATTGATGAGAGGCAGTAATTGACAGTCTGTTGATTATTACTTTGTGTCTTCTGGAGCGGGGTCATTCAGGGTAACCTAATAATGACTGTTTAACAGCGGAAGAGATTGGTTTGTGTTCCTGTTATGTGAAGCTTTGTAGTTAAGCTTAAACACACACATTAATCCTTAGGGGTGGGCAGTGTGGAAAAATCTATCACAATACATAAAGATATTTTTTATGATGCAAAATATGTATCGTGTCATTTTGACGCAGACAAGATGTGCTAGTTTGAAAACTGCCCTTAAAATCTCTGGGTACAGAGATTACTAAATCCAGTTAAACATGGCTAATCATGCTCTCTATGTAATGAAACATGCAGTTGAAAGTATCACGATTCGTTCAGAAAAGCACATGACCACAACAAAATTTATCATGACAATAAAATAGTCACCCACCTCCACGCTTATTGTTTTAAAACGTTGTATGCCACCACCCTCTCTGATAAAGACCGAAACAGATGTATGGTGAGATCTTCTCCCTCATTTTAAACAAAGGAAGTGTTTGAGCCCTGATGACACTGAATGTTCTAACTGTGCTTTGTGTTTATTATTATTATGATTATTTTTTTAACCACAGGAAAGACCGTACTGTGTCTCGCACTATATTCCAACTAGTCATTCCCAGATGCCCAATGACAAAACCATAGGTGAAGGAGATGATTCTTTCAGCACTTTCTTCAGTGAGCCTGGAGCTGGCCAACACGTTCCCTGAGCTGTTTTTGTAGACCTGGAGCCCACTGTCATCGGTAATAATTCTCTCTTTTAAATGAGCATGCTGGTAGCTTATTCTAAACAGTAACAAAACAATCCAGTTACGTTCATTTTTGTGTAGGACGTTTTACAATCATTTACATGCAGTCTATTTTGAACATTTAAGACATGTTGGATCATTAGGCGTAATCATAGTTCATTCCAAACTTTTAATGTGTTTCTTCTTTGCAGGTACCTACCGCCAGCTTTTCCACCCAGTGCAGCTAATCATGCTGCCAACAACTATACTACTCTATCGGCAAAGAGATCATTCATCTGGTGCTGGACAAAACCCACAAACTGGTGAGAATCTGAATTACAGATGGGGAGCCGCAACGCCGGTGTTTGGGTGTGCTAGGACCTTGTTTACATTTGCAGGCACTGAAGCAGACCTCATATAATTTAGAGGTAGTCTTGAGTCAAGTGGAAGGTAAATATTTATAAGGCCCATAACTGTTTAATCTGAATTGCATAAATATTCTAGAGAAAATACTTAGTATGAAAGCATGTAGCAGCGTTTTCCTGATCTGTTTATTTAGCTTGCTAAACACTAGAAATGTGCCACAGAAACTAAAAAAGTTGCACTTTACAGTGCATTCATAACATCTAAAACATGCAACCTCACATCTACAGTATATAGGCATTTCATGACAGCTGACATAAAACTACATCAATATGTAAGGTCCCATCTACACCAGCCTCAACAGGCTCATTGGTCAGACTGTCTCTTCCATTACAGCTTCCCTGTAAGTCATTTGTATTTATATTTTGTATTTATAATTTGCAGATTTCTGTGTGCTTATGTTAGCTTAACAATTTCCCAACCTTACCTTGAAGAAGCCCAGTATTTACATTTACGGTCCAATGTTTACTGATTCACCTAGTCAGTCATTCTTTTGGTTAAATCAGGTGTACTGCTCATGGAATTTAACAGATAGATCCAGTGGCTGGGCTGTACCTGTGTTCTTCTAACTATATTCTTACCAAAATATAATCTTGGAAAACAGTCTTGTTTAACTTTATTCTTAACTGTCAAAACCAATTTACTGCCGAGATAGCTTGAAACTATTTTAATGTGTGCCTAAGACTTTTGCACAGTAACGTACAGAGGGGATGTGTGAAAATTTGTCCATTTGTGTTGCTAAAAAAGAGGAAATGTGGTCTTCACAAGAGGATGTTAGCAATACAACAGTGTCTGATGCCGTGAATTTAAAAATGTAGCTGAAACAAGCAGAACTGATGCATGCTTAGAGAAACCATTTCCTCCAACACTGCTGTTAACTGTTTGTGTAATAAACAATGAGGTTTATGTAAGCTTCATATAAACGGATTTTACATCAAGGCTTTATTTTAGAGTATAACAATCATTACTTTTGTTACATTACATCGAATCCATTGTATCAATAATGTAGTATGAACAATTTACATGATATGGACAAAAGTATTGGGACCCCTGACCGTTACACCAGCAGGGACTTTTATGACATTACATTCAAATACCTAGACTTTAATATGGAGTTGGTCCCCCTTTGCAGCTATAACAGCTTCATCTCTTCTTGGAAGGCTTTCCACAAGATTTTGGAATTTCTGTAGGAATTTGTGCTCATTCATTCTGTAGAGCATTTATGAGGTCAGGCACTGATGTTGGACGAGAAGGCCTGGCTCGCAATCTCCGTTCCAGTTCATCCCAAAGGTGTTGGATGGGGTTGAGGTCAGGGCTCTCCCTCCAAGTCTTTCCAGTGGCAAAATCTGATTGGTTGAGAAGCGTTGTACTCATGTTGCCATTAGTGATATTTTTTTCACAATAACTATCATTCAGCGAAGCAGTATTTGCTAAGTAATGACTGTACCTTGCTGGGACTTAGATGGTTGCTAAGTAACAAAGTAACAATAGCATTTTCAAAGCCCTTGGATAACTTTATGAAGATCTCATGTTTAAATTATGTGTAAATGTGCGCCCTGCGGTGGGCTGGCGTCCCGCCCAGGGTAAGCCCCTGGTTACAGAAAAGGAATGAATGAATGAATGAATGTGTGTAAATGTCAGGAGGTTGTGAGTTCACTACCCAGTGATGTCACAACTTAACTGTCTTCCCTCTCCCCATCACTCAGCATTACTGTCCTCTCGCGCGCGTGCGCGGGTGGGAAGAGTGGTCCTCCCTCTCCCTCATCACTCGGCATAACTGTTCTCTCTCTCTCTCGGTGGGTAGTGGTGGTCCTCTCTCTCCCCCATCATTTGACATAACTGTCCTCTCTCACCCCCATCACTCGACATAACTGTCCTCTCTCTCTCTCTCTCGGTGGGTAGTGGTGGTCTTTCTCGCCCCCATCACTCGACATAACTGTTCTCTCTCTCTCTCTCGGTGGGTAGTGGTGGTCCTCCCTAGGGCTGCACAATATATTGCCTGTTAATCTTCATCAAAGGATCGGTCTCTTCTTTACTGACACTGCAGAAGGTGGCAACATGCAAATGAGCCTCACATGGTGACCAATCACAAAGTATTTTTCACCAAGTTGTTTTTAAAGGGCCTGTATTCTACAATTTCCTTTCATTTTTTCTTTCACCTTTTTGTGGGTTTGTGCACCAAAATATGATTTCGGAATTCATCATAATTCATTCTCACGTGACCATTTTCCAACCTACTATTTATAGTGATAGTTATAGTGATAGTTATATAGTGATAGTGATCATTTGGTCATACGTGAACACACCACAGCGCACAGTGTGAATAGCACGAAATTCTTCCTCTGCATTTAACCCATTTATCACTAAATTAAACAAACTGATATATGTAAATGATCTCTTTTCTGATTGGCTGCACTGTATTCTACCTTATTCAGAAGGCAGCACACGGCCAAAACACTCCTTAGAACTTCAGCATGAATGGGCGGGGCTTAACTGCTGTAGGCTGAATAAGATGTACGTAAATATGCTGGTTTTGTGACATCACAAAAACTCTGTTTTGAAAACTGTTTTTGTAGCTTAGTTTTCACATATGGACTATATGGACGGGTAGTAAATGTACATTTTGAAATTTAAACAATATTTACATATTTTAAAGCCTGATTTAGGCCTTTTCGTACATCAAAAAGCACCACAATCACAATATGTAGAAGTGTAATTGTAATACAAATATTTTGTCCATATCGTGTAGCCCTAATCCTCCCTCTCCATCATCAGTCAGTATGACTGTCCTCCCTCTCCGCCATCACTTAGTGTGATGCTAGCTAGCACAGTTGTCTGTTAACTGCCATAACAGAATTACCAGTTAGCATTTTCCTCTAAGCATGTTGAGCTAGCTGTGGCATTAGCTACGTGGCACATGATTCAGTAAATATCACAGACTAATTATTAGTGTGTGTCAGTAATAACACTACTTTTCTTCCTAAGTTTTATTTTATTTTATTTTTTTTTTGTAGCTGAATTTTCACCTCCTACAGGTTTTGAAATATGGTTCCAACATCAAAACATCCATTAATATACCCTGCAGTGCGTTTGTATATAACCTTTTGATCGATTGATGAGGGACTGAGTCTTGATCATTTAAAAAAAATCATTTTTATGGCTGAGTCAGCTTTGTAATATACAGGGAGAGAGAGAGAGGATGGTTGAGTCGCCTTTAAAATGAGTGTCGGAGACAGAGAGTCTGTGATGTCACGGCTATGGAGGCCGGAAAGGAAAAAAAAAACACAGAGAAACAAACACGTTGAAACAAACGTGGAGAAAAACACACAGCAGACTCAAACAAACTTCAACACACTAGTTTGTTCAGGTCAGTTAAAAAAAAAAAACGCGTCACTGTTTGTTGTGGTTTAATTAAAAAACATTTCGCCCGTGAATGCGGCTACGCATTCAGCCATCCTTACCCATAAATGGCTTGGTGAGAGCCAACAAGTTCACGCCCCCCTGATGGTACAGCGACAGAGCGACACCTCCTGAATCAGAAAATCAGAATAATCCACGGTGCCAGCAAACTTTTTTTGCCCATTAAACCAAAATTTGGTTTTATAGCAACCATACAACGACACTTCGCATTTTCTCGCATCTAGTTACCTTTGCTTCTCTGATGTGTAATATGATGCATGCTAGGAACACAACATGTCTTAAACCAGGCCTGTGACTGTAATTTCAGATTTAAACAAGTGGCATTCTATTTAATTACTCTAAATCTGAATTATTCGGGAGGGGAGCACTAAACTGGATCCTGCATACACCTGAATAAGTATGGAGTTGCGCCCCCCGCTGGTTGGTACGAGAACTGTTTTACAAACAACCCCATCATAAGTGAAATAAGCACAGGCAGAACTTTCCATGTTAATATCAATTTATTACCTTTTAAATTACTTCTCATTTGTTCAACACATGTTGGAATGACTCCCTCCCAAGCGAGCTGGAAGCAGCTCATGAGTTTGAAGTACTACAAATGTCCTCTCGGCAAAACCTCCGCATCCACCCGACAGTCCACTGTCGGCCCATTGGTGCTCGGGACAGGTTTGGCCTCGTCCCTTGAGACGCCTAGGCCTGAAACAAACAAGGAGAGCCTCCTTTACCACCATACATGGATCCACACGGGTCTCATCCCTCACCGGGATCGGCTCGGTCAGCGTTAGCCCTTGCCTTTACAATACTCGAGCAGATCATGGAAAGCGCTCCGAGACCGGTCACTCAGGGTGTGGGAAAGAAAAATCCATTCCTGTGGCACAACCTCATCAGCCCTCCCGACAACTAGACCCAACACTCAAGATACAGAAGGAGTTTGGCAGGCAGTGTTTTTTTTTTTTTTTTTTTTTTTTACTTTAAACCAAGCATAAAGGAGCAGGTTATACAGAGTCATCAGAGCTGGTGTTTGTGTTTCTCACTGTTTTTTTTTTCTTTTCTTTTTGAGTTCCAGGGGATTATTTCTGTGGGGGTGTCTTGAAGCAAACTGGAGTCCTAGTGATTGGATTGAGGAGCGCACGATTCTTGTGGTATGCCTTTCGGTCATACAAGCGCTCCCATCACATTCCACATACATTTTCGGGACAGGAATTCTTTCCCAGAGGTTTAGATTTTTGCCAAAAGAGAGAAAAGAACAGAGGGGATGTCCGGCAGGGAAACACACCTTATTTAGGAACTCTGCTTCAGTCTGGACGCAAAGAAGCGTGACCCCAATACTTCAATCAGCCATTTCAGTCCTTCAGGTCCTTCAGTTCATCCAAGATTGAACTGTATTATTCAGCCTCACCGCTCAACATGGTGCGTTTCCCTTAATCCCAGCGACTGCAATCAGATGAAACTACAACACTTAATCATTTATTGTCATTCACATGAAAGATTTTGAGAATTAGACGTTCTCTTCAATCACAGCTGGTAAGAAACAAATGTGGCAATATTATTGGATTGTGTACCATTCGGCCAACACGCACTCACACACACAACTTATTAACACTTATTAATAAACAAGTATTAATAACCATTAATACCCATAACACACCAGACCTGACAAAAGTAACACTTTTTTTTGCAGTTAAAATTTCATTTACAACAAAAAATGGTCAAAGCTGACTTATTTTTGTATTTGGAGAAAAAAAAAATAAAAATTGCACATGATAACAAATAAGGTGCCAAGAGTTGCACTCTAGTGGTGCAATCCCTGCGGTACCCACCTACTGCTAAACGTTAGGCATATTCCATTCACATTTTGTTATATCAAAGTTATGATCATCATTATTATAGAAAACTGTGGACACAATGCTTCAACACTCCAGATACTATATACAGTAAAATGTCCAATTGGTGGGAAATGTGACTCTAAATGTCTAGGATTTTCTTGGACAGGTATACAGTAGCCTTACGTTTCAGATGTGACTGGGTAACATAAATACAAATGTATTTTGTACATTAATCTCATGCACTGGAGCAACTCCCACAGACACAAATGTTATTGTAAAGTCTGATGACAGAGTTGTCTTTTTTTTTTTTTTTTTTTAAACACACTAACGTGTGCTGAAGGACTTTAACCTTATAAACATTCTGTGTGTTTGTCGTGTGTATGTGTTTGTACGTATCTTCACATCGTCCGATAGACAGATCCCTTTAAGACACCTTAAAGGCAGTGGTGATGTTCCAAGCCAGTCAAGTTTTCCATTGTTTGTTTTGTTTTAAACACCTTACAAAAAGGTTAAAAAGGAAACATCTACAATGACTAACAGCAAAATAAAAACTGTACGATTAAGATGTGCTCTTGTTCCCCCCTCTCCTCCTAATGTATTTTCCCTTAAACACCTCCTAACATCCCAAGTTGGACAGGATAAGACAAGGGCGTCCTCTCACTCCAGACTTCAGCATGTTTTGCGTTTGGTCTGAAGGCCTTTACACACCGAACGCAACGGGAATTAAAAAAACAAAACAAGAGAAAATAAATATTTGGAAATTTCTAAAAATGTGAATGCCTTCGAATTTCATGTTCTAAAGGTTTACACAAAAAGACAAACTGTCCTGAAGTGAAGAAGACAACCTCAAAAACGCTGATGTTTGGTAAATCCCATTTTGGAAAAGCGGCCCATTCAGGAGCTGAGACTTTACAGTGAGCACAACTGCACATATGTGCAGATGTGTGTAACCTAATCCAAGTTGATTTATTTGTGTCTATTTAGATAACTCGTGACTGGTCGAAGGAATTTGTGTCGTCTGCAATGTGGAAAAATCCGAAGAAATCACATTTGGCGTGCAAGATATCAGTTATGCGTACATTTGAATAAAACTGCAGACGTCTGAATAAACAGCAGGAACGGATCACGTCCGGTGTGTGAAGGCCTTAGGAGTAAGAGAGGTGAGATCCATTGGAGATGTGGGAGGTGACTGACGTGCTGCGGCTCAGGACTCCATCCCCGCCCCCTGAGCCCCCTGGCCCGCCACCAGAGGCCGTCCTGCGCAGCGGCTGGGGGCTGTTCCTCAGCGCCATCAGGCTGGGACCCCGCACCACCAGGCCTCCTCCTCCTCCGCCTCCATACATCCCCTGCGAGGAGGAGGAGGATGAGGGCTGGTTGGATGAAGAAGAGGAGGAGAGTGAGATAGAGGGTGGGGCCGGGGGAGGAGGAGGGAGGAGAGCCAGGGACTGGGAGGAGGAGCGGGAGGGAAGATGGTGGGGGAAGGCGTGGGGGTGGGCAAGGTCCCCCCGGCTCCCTCCTACTCCCCCCCACTCCCTCTCTTTCTCCCGTTCCCTCTCTCGGTCCCTCTCCCGCTCCCGGTACAGTTGGGGTGTACTCTGGTGGTGGTAGTGCTGAGGGAGGTGGTGGCGGTGGTGGTGATGAGAGGAGGAGGATGAGGACGAGGAGGAAGAAGAGGAGCGGGATGAGTGGTGAACGGGGCCATCCCGTGCCAGGCCCAAGGCGTGGGCAGAGGAGGACGAGGATGAAGACTCGGCACGGCTTGGGCCTCGGCGGGAATGGGGGTGCGGACCCCCTCCGTGGCTCCAGTGGCTGGAGGAGCGCGGCGTTTGGCTGGATGGGTAACCCTGCTTGGGGTATGCCTCGGACGGGATGCCCGTCAGAGCAAGGCTGCTGAAGCCCAGACGGAGGCTCTCTGAGTCGAAGGCCTCAATCTCGCTGGCCTGGCGCTCTAGGAGGGATCTGATCCTCTCTGAGCGCTCGTTCTGCAGCGACAGCATCTCCTCCTCGATCTATGAGGAGGCAAAGGGATTAGGTAAAATAGATATGGACATGCATTCAACAACTTTTGCTTCACCCCAAAATAGTTTTTTTCCAGAGCTTTCATTGCAAAATTGGATTTGCTTTCTTGTTTTGTTGCCATGTTGGTCCACATTTTGGCTCCTTCTGTATACATTGTGAGGTTTGAGCAAAAAATGTGTCTGAGGGCTGGTTTAAAGACCACTGCCTTCAAGCAACTTCAGTTTTGTGACAGCAATGAGTGGCTTAGGTCGTGTTAACTTAGCCAACTAGCAATTCCGAACTTGCTGCAACCGGAGGACTTCATTATCAGTTAAATACCTGAAATGCATTTACACCACATACATTTATTCCATATATTTCCCGCTGAAGTTAACCCCTGCACGTTTACAATACTGCATGAGTTGTTCATTTAGGTTTGAACTCAGTGACTCTCTTACCCTCTGCTCCAGTAGTGCCCTGCGGATCGACACTCTCTGCTCCAGGTCTTTGACCTCTCTCTCATGCTGCGAGTCCGTGTGGATCTTGATCTTGCTCTGATAGGCATTTAGCAGCTCCAATTCCTGCTGCAGCTGCATTCTCAGCGCCTGATACTCCGCCTCCTGTGTCTCGTCCAATCGCAGCTGAAGAAACAGTGCATTAGGTCAGTGAGGCATGGCCTCTGGGGTCAAGTTTGGCACGAATACCCAACTTGGACTGACCCTTTCAATACCATTTTTAACATGCCCTCATTGACTCATCACTTGTTTTCTTTTGAAGGAATCCCTGATGTCACTTTAAGGGCCATTACATTGCTTTATTAACTCAAGTGATGTCTGTTAGATTAAGCTAGCCTGGCCTAAAGAGTGCGTTCCCAGTTAAAGAAAATCTGCTTTGTTGCTGTCCCCCCTTCCCTTTTCTTGAATGGCCACTTAGGTCCAAGACGTGAGACGAAGTCTGTGAGAGATAGCTAAAAACGGCATTGAAACGGTGGGTAAGACATGCCAGGGATGTTGAGGGTCGTGTCAGGGCATGGCTCAGCATGACACAGATAACCTGCTCTCTGCCGACGATGGCATGCTGTTAATGGTGCAGAGTGAGGGGGCGTGGCTCGGGTAAAGGTGGTGTGGATGGAGGGTGGAAATTGTGATTGACATGTCCTTGCCTTACTCACAGCCTGTGTGGACAGCATGTCGTTGATGGAGTGGTCGTACTGCTCAGCCAGGATGGCCAGCTTACGCGTCTGCTCATCCTTCAGCCTCTTCAGCACGGCCTTGTGATCCGACTTGGGCGTGTTTTCCAGCAGGTGGTTCCGCAGGGCCTTGTACTGCCGCGTCTGGATCTTACATGTGTCCTGGAACTGCCGCTTGATCTGTAGCTCTTTGGACTGCAAAAACAAGGGGAGATTTGGGAAAGTGGGGGAGGAATCAACAAGAGTGAAAACAGAATAAGAGGAAAAGAAAGGCTGCAAGGGGATGAATCATCTCCATCTCCAAGTCATTTTTAAGTGTTTGCAATATGATCTCAAACAGTGCATTTCAAGAGAAGGATTAAAAACGGCAGCAGAAGGGAACCTTCAGTATTCCACTTACCTCTGAGACACTCAAGTCACAGTATTTCAACGAATTTGTCAAAGCTAAGGACTTGGAGGTAGGATGAACAAGACTGAAGAAAAAAAAAAAAAAAAAAAAAAAAAAAAAAAACAGCTGAAGGCTTTAAATCAGACTTAAATTTTTGGTCTGATTCTGAAAAGCCAAGAACTTTCTACCCCACCCACCCAAAACCACTTCTTGGGATACCTGAAGCAACTACCTGAGCCTGGGTGATGATGAGTCGGTTTAGTCAAAGTGCCTAATAAAATATTTCTAACAATGCCGTTGGTTAAATCAGTCAATCTGTTTTTATGAAAAAAGACAGACCTGAGGACCAGATTGAGAACCTCATGGAGCTTTGAGGAGCTAAATTCTATCCTGGGTCCTGGCATTCATGTGGAGGTTACCACATACCTAAACATTGTTGCAGATCAAGTACATGGCAATGTTGTTCCCTAATTGCCATTACAGTAGGAGAATACCCTCTGCCACACTGCAAAAAGTATTCACAAACAATTTGAGAAACATGTCAAAGTTCAAGGTGTTGACTTGTGGGATGTGGTTGACAAACTAGTCTGATCCATGGAGGCCCCATCTCACAACTTTAAGGACAAAGGATCTGCTGCTAATATCTTTTTGCAGATACCACCGCACACCTTCAGAGGTACTGTGGAGTCCATGCTTAGACAGGTCAGAGCTATTTTGGTGGTATGAAGGGGGGTCCAAAGCAATACTGCTCAGGTACTGATTGGTGTATTTCAAGCTCATGCATACACCAGTTCTCACAGAGGTCTCTATTTCTACATTTTGACTGAACACTGAATTGATGTCAACCATAAGGTCTCCCTAGTCATTCTGATGTGCATATATGAGTGTTTTTGTACATGTTAACATCATATCTCAAAATGAAATACTGATCTATTTCTACAGACGTCTATTATATAGGTCTTTTCTCCAAAAATAGAAATAAAATGTGTCAAGACAATACAATGAGTGAAAAAATAAAGGCTAAATGATAAGGCAAAGGACAAACACAAATCAAAAACAAAAGAATGATTTCAACAAAAAATTTATTTCAAATACGTATGACAAAAAGAAAAGAATTCTTTATAGTTACATACAGTAAACATCTGTTCATTCACACACAGTGAGGATGAAATGCACACAAAAATGGCCAATGGGTGCTTGACTGAACATAGCACAGATTTCTCAAAAAAAAAAAAAAAAAGCTGATAAGGTTCTATAGAATGCTCTCGCTCGCTCTCCCTCACACTCACACAAACACACACACGAAGAGAATGTGTAAACATGCACAAACAAAGGTGACATGTTTTAAAACGAATGACATTCAGCGGTAAAGAACCGTCATGCCGTGTTCAAATAATGCCTCGTTTCTCACAGATCGAATTTGCTTTTGTAGATCAGTTAATTTTATAACTGTAAATTTCCATCGATGAAACTAAAGGCCACTTTGAATGAACAAACCCTTCCCTTAAAAGGAAAAACACACACGTAATTAAAAAAAATAAACAATAAATAAACAAAAACTTTGGATCTATTGTGAAATTTTAACTCAGGAAGTTCCTGAGCAGGATATGCAAAAATAAAAGCCACTTTAAAACATTGTCATCGCTCAAAGATCTTTGATTCTCACAGTGCAAACTTCTTATTGTTTTAAATCCAGTAATAAAAACTCTTCATTTGTTTGTGGCATCACATTCTACGGCTGCAGAAATCATTCGT
Source organism: Brycinus macrolepidotus (assembly GCA_037974445.1). NCBI lineage: Eukaryota > Metazoa > Chordata > Actinopteri > Characiformes > Alestidae > Brycinus > Brycinus macrolepidotus. Next base: position 29,985,943 of record JBBPCZ010000115.1, on the reverse strand, counting down.
CTTGGTTCTGTATTACCATGACCTACGACCCCTCCAGAAGATTGTCTTAAGACAACATAGCCTAGATTTTGCCAGGCAGTGTTGAAACTAAAATACTTCAATCTGACATGTAGAATTTTCTTTTTGCTGTTCAAAAGTGAACATGCTTGACTATCTTCATATAAAAGTATATGACTACCAATATGTTTACATGGTAAAACGTTAAATATACGTCATTGCCAAGAAAGCACAATAACACTGCGTATAAGATCATCATCCACTTTGCTGTCAATGTATTCACTTGTTACTCCAATTACCCATTTTCCCCCCAAATCGACGTTCATCAGTCCCTAAAAACAGCTGAACCGCTCACTTTATACAATAAATTAATATCCAGTGAGTGAAATATGGTGACCCTTCTGAATTTTTTTTACTCATTCATACGCTGGAGCAAAGGTTTCAAGGTTTCTCAGGGCAAAATTTGCAATAAGAAAGCCTAGTCAGTAGGAAGCCTCTTGAGAAGGAAGGTGGATTAAGTGAAAGTGGAAAATAAGCACACAGTCAACAAACAAGTATGACATTCTTCCACAAAAAAATTAAATATAAACTATGCATGGGTCACATTTTATGTTTTATTTTTAATAATGAAAAAATAGTAAATGCATTAGAATGTGCAGAAGTGTGTTCTAGATGGTGTACTTATTTTCACTTTGAAAATCAAAACACTTGATCAGGAGGGCACAAAAAAATTTGGATGCGCGGACACTGGTAAAGCAGTGCATTTTTCAGGATTCCCGAATTCCAGCAGCTAAACAGCAGATCACCTCCTACTAGAAAAACAGTCTCATTTTGTACGCTGCTGATGACCTTTGGTTTTAGATGTCGCCATCATTACGACTGTGCTTTTTGAAAATTACAGATTAATTCCCACATCTCAGGAAAACAAACAAACAAAACACAGATGTCTTTAGGCCGAGACTATTCCACTTTTTCTAGGTGGGAGACTATTGCACTTCAAAACAAACCACACCTGTAGTGTTCTGGGGGGCTGCATTGTGTAAATATTTAGGTAACGCAGTTCAGTTTTCACAGCGGCCGCTGCAATAGAACTCTGGTATCTTAACCACCAAATGCAGTCATGGCTTCGGCTTCAGACCAACGTCTCAGGCAGCTATTTTAAAACTCGTCCTTCAACACCAGTACGCTAAACGCCTCTCTGAAATCGTAAGACTTAACAAAACACAAAATGGGGAGGAAAAAAAACAAAAACAAACAAAAACAAGAGGACAAAATGAATTGCACAAACATGGTCATACAACAATAACCATAAAGACAAACAGTAAATCAATGGCAAAAATAAAACTTTTACAAAAAGCACATTCTCGACTAATACTTCATATTCACTGGGTGATGATCAGTGAATACATGAGCTTGTACAGAAAATAAATGAAATAAAGCTGGAACAAAACTGCTTTCAATCAGTTTCAATCAGAGTGTGATTTTTGTGTGTTTTACCGGGGGTGGGGGGGTGGGGGTGGGGTGGTCCCAAAGGAGCATGGAGTGAGGAAGAAGGAAAAACAAAAAAAAGGAACAAAAAAGTGCATGAAAAAAAAAAAAAAAAAAAAAACACACGGATGAACGGTTATACAGAGACGACAAACACTCTTGCAACTTCTTCATTCTTGCACAACAGAGGTGAGCAATATGGTAAACAGAATAATTGTGTATTTTGTTTTCTGAGGTACAATCAGTCGGAACAGGCAAAGCAAGAACAATGCTACCGGAAAGTGAGTATATTAATCCTTTTCATTCACATACTCTGAGCAGTTAGCAGTTACACTCTCGTGGAGTTTCGGCATCATCGGGACTCTCAACGACAGGTCAAAGTCATGAGTGCTAGTAGTTTTTCATGGGGTGGTGAGGTAATGTAATTTCAGAAGCTATAAACTGTAACTATAAAACAAACGGCTGAAATAACTTCAATTTATATTAATCCTGGGCTATGAACAAACCATAGAAACGACCCCAGATTATATTAATCTTGCGCTACAAAACAAAGCATAGAAACAATCCCAGGTTATATTAATCCAAGGCTATAAAACGAGCCGTAGATATAATCCCAGGTTCTAATAATCCTGGGTTATAAAACAAGCCATAGGAATAACCCCAATTTAGGTTAATCCCGACCATAAAATGAGCCACAGAAACAACCCCATGTTAAGTCTGGGCTACAAAACAGCCCATAGAAACAACCCAGGATTTTTAATAACAAGTTAGAAAACAGGCTGTAGAAATAAGCCCAGGTTACATCAATCTTGTGTTATAAAATGTACCATAGAAATAAGCCTAGGTTATATTAAACCTGAGCAGATTGCCAGGCAAATTGACAAAAAAAAAAAATCATTTAATACAGTGATGTTGACCATTGGCTTTTCCCACACCAATGACAATGCTAACAGACATCCAGTGGTAAAATTATATTACCCCACCTCCCCATGGAAAACCAATCCGGTCCAAGTGTTTTTTTTTTTTAGACAACACTGTTTGGGAGACTTGCCAAAGCCTTTTTTCAAAGGAACATGCGGTTGTTCAGTACTGACATGGTAAGAAAAGGTTATCATCATGACATATCTGCTTACCACCCACCCCTATTTCATGCTTTTTACAAATCACTGACTCATTTTCACCTATCTCCAAGGCACCATCTTCCCCTTCAAGCTCCTCCCTGAAGCCGTCCTCCTAAGTCCACTCTCCCACCTCCCCTCCTCCCTGTACAACCTCTCCCTCTCCTCCCTCCTCCGCCGCTCCCTCTCCCTCCTCTCCCTCATCCTCCGCCTCTGCTCCCTCACTGCTCGAGGCAGAAGCCGGGGCAACTTGCTTGACTTCTCCTCACGCAACAGCCCGAACGCCCTCAGTTTGCTCAAGTAATGTGGAGGAAGCTTTCTAAGCACTCTGTTAGCTAGGCTAAGCACCACAGAGTTAGCCAGATCAGCCAGAACCCCTATGGGACGGCGGACGAACCGTCTTGCCCAGAGCATAAACCGAGCCAGCAAGACGGATCCTACACCGCGGGCTTGATACTCAGCCGGTAGACTCTTTATGGGCACAGGTATCCTGGAGCGCCGGCCACCCCAGTTCCGCCCAGCTTTGGGGAACATGTCATAGAGGCTGCGCTCAGCCAGGCCGCCCAGTAGCGACTGGAACAGGGCAAAGAGGGGCTTGGGCAGGCGGAAGAGCAAGCGCACCCACAGGCGCCGGAGCTTGCGGGGGCCATCTTGGAGGAACACACGAGCCGGCCGCACCACCAACACCACCAGCAGATAGAGTGTAAGGAAGAGCGAGGGCGAACTCAGGAAAAAGGCCGAGATCAGGGCCACTGGCACATAATAGAGGCCAAGGCTCAGCGACAGGCCCAGGCTGAAGAGGCCCGAGGCCCATAGCGTGAGCGACAAGTATGTGGACAAAGAGAGGGAGCAGAGGGAACGCAAGAAGAGGTAAGAGAAGAAGACAGCCAAGAAGGCCAACTCAGCTGAGAGGAGCACAGAAGCGAGGGAAGGAAGTGGCGGGGAACGGCGGAGGGAGAGGAGAAAGACTGCAAGGGAGAGGAGGGTGGGCACGGAGGGCTGAGCTGCTGCGGAAAGCGAGAGGACCAGGCAGATGGCATGGGAGAAGAGAGAAGGGAGTAAAGGCTGAGAAGGCGGCGAGGGTGGGGGGCAAATGGGAGGGGGCTCAAGTTCTTCCAAAGTGTCAGGGAAGTAAAATTCCGATAGCTCGTCCGCTTCCCGTACACGCTTTTGAGGCCGGTGCTCAAGAGCAGGAGCAGAGATTAGCTCTGATGGACATCCATCAGCCACTCCCCTGTCCTCTTCAGTCTCCATCTCCGACTCACTGCCTGAATCTTCCTCCTCATCCCACTGCAGCCCATCTACCCGTCTCTGACCCTCTATGTCGTCTTCATCCTCATTATTTTTAACCTGCTGACAGTCTTTATTCTCTACCTTCTCAGTCTGTTCGTCTATGCTTTCCTCTTTGGTAATTTCTATTGCTTTAACTTCTGTCTCTTCCTCAGCCTCCTTCTCCACACTCTCATTAGTTAAAGACTGGACAAGGCTTCCTTCATCTTCCATGCTCACAGTATCACTCCTTTCGCCCAAGTCCTCGCTGTTGTTTTTCTCACTTCCGTCAACTTCGTCACCCCTCTGTTCCTGCATGGTCTTGTCCACAAACAAAGCAGGCTCTCCATACATTACTCTCTCATCCCCATCCCTCCCACTCCCCACCACCTCCTCTGCCCCTTCCCTTACAAGCCCCTCCCCCGCAGGCTCTGTGCTGTCGCTCTCACTCACTCTTAGGCTCTTGGGCTGCTGGCGAACCTCCATGGCGTGCTTCTGGCGGAGCTCCTGCTCCCGCCGTTTGTTGTACTCCATCTGGTTGGTGAGCTCACTCTGGTGCTGTGTGCGGATCAGGTCAGCGCGAGTGCGCTGCACCAGGCCCAGCTGACGAAACTCCAGTTCCTGCGTGGATTCGTGGTGCCGCAGCAGCATGGCACACTCCAGGTCCTTCAGCGTCTGCTTCTTGTTCAGTTCCTGTGGGGAGGGAGAGAAAGAAGGAAGAGGGAAGGCTAATGGTGAAACGTTCCTTTCAAATGTGGACAAGGCTAACCTGAAGACGTGTATTACCAATACACTACAAGCTAAACAGAATTCATTACTCACAGTCTTGGAGGGCCACGATAATTCACCATTTAGTGAAGATGTCACTACTCTTTCTCCCTGGAGATCTACCCACCTGGAGAGTTTGATTTTGACCCAAATCTGTCATCCATGATCCAGCTAAAAACTGTTTTCAGAAGTTTCTGATTAATTGGATTAAGAGTGACAGATTGTGGGTTGATTCTGAAACCTGTAGGAGGGTAGATCACCAGAAGGAGTTGGATGTGTAAACTTGTGTTTCCATGCTATACCTCTCTAAGCAGATCTTGCTCCATGTTGTGTCGAGCTAGCAGCATCTTCCTCTTGTACTGTCGGCACTGGAGTTCGTAGTACTGCCTCTGGCGCCGCAGCAGCCCTGCCTCTTCCTCGGCCTGGTGCTGCTGCAGACACTCCTTCTGCTGTACCAGCCACTCCTGCTTCTCTCGTTTTGGTGTGGACTGGTTCTCATTCAGCTCCTGAGGAAAAAGATGGATTAATGCACATGACAAAATTTAAAAAGCTTCATGCTTTTGAAATCAATATTCAGGTGACCATAACAGTGAAAACTTTCATAAAGAGAACAATATAAACAGCGTCTACATTTAAAAATGAGATCAAGAATTTTGGGAGTTTGGGAATCTTGTATTTACCTCCTTGAGCTGCTCTTTACGTTGCCTATACTGGCGTTTCTGAGACTCCAGCAAAGTGGTAAGTTCTTTCTTCTGCTGAGCCAGAATGTGCTGCTGGAACTTCTTCTCCTCTGTTGAACCACTCTTAGTCTATAGTTGGTGAGATAAATGAGGAACAAAATAGGTTTTGTATTCTTGTACAGCTCTTGCTTTTAATTCCAGTCCAAGGTCTATGACTAATTTTAGCATTCTGCCTCATTAAACCAATCTGACTCAACTCATCAGCTGATTAAATGCAGAGTATTAGACACAGCGGTACAAAATAAGCCAGTGCATAGACTACAACTTTAGTGTATCACGATAACTGCTAAATATGCATTATTGCCATTTATCAGCTAGCTCTAAACAATCCTGCATGTGCATCAGCCCTCAGTCCTGCCTTCCCTTGCTTTCTGACCTCTTTGTCCAGTACAGCCTGGTGCTTCTTGTTAAGCTTGTCACTCTCGCTGCTGAAGTTGTTCCTCTGCGTCTCCAGCTCCTTGTCCAGCCGCAGTTGGTGTTCATCCATCTCAGCCTTTAGTTTGTTCTCCAGTGCCATCAGCTGCTTCTGGTGCTGTCGCCTCATGCGCTTGTAGCCGGACATCTGCTCGCGCAGTGCTGAGCCCTGCTCATGCTCCTGGATCTGACGCGTCACCAGTGAGGCCGTCCGAATGGTGGCGAAATGATCTCTGCCACGGCGCCGCCGGCCACCACCCCCACCGGATGGGCCCTGCTGCTGGGAGTCTATCTCTGGCTGGTAGGGATCGTCATAGATGTTGTCATGGCTCTGGGCAGAAGACAGAGAAACAAGAGAGACATGATTGAATACTGAGGTGTAAGGCAAAAACTTTTTCAGGGCTGCACGATACATTTCAGCATCATGATGTACACATGAGCAACAGTCAAATTAGAGGACATGCAGTGTGAAATGAGGCAAATTAAAATCCAACTTTTTTTTGCTGCTTGATACAAAAGGAAAACTCACACTCTCATTTTCCATGAGTAATTTACAAGAGAACCCCATCCAAAAAATTAACTCTGATTTAAGGGTTCTAGGACACACAGTTTGTTTGCTAGTGAGTGACATGCAAGCTCTGAAAGCACAGCAAACCAATCACAATCATTCTAGATTCAACCAAAGTGTGCCCCATCCCCAGCTAGTCATTGACCCCAACTTGAAAATAAGCAAGGAACAGAAGAAAAACACTGAAAAGATCGATCTGGTTGTAGAAAGAAAAGGAGCGCCAGTTCAGCGAAAAAAAAGGATGGTTTTGATCAAGAACAGATTCTTTGTTGACAGCGCCTTGAAGTTGCTACAACATGAGCCAATAAATTTGCCTGATCATTTAAATCAGCATCACAAAGCTCTATTTGACGAGGGCAAAGCCAGATCTGATGCCACCCAAAGGAAAAAAATATTTCGGATGCCTTAACCAGTGTTACATAATATAAGAAAGATTTCAAATTCAAAAGATTCCAAGTTATATTCCTTGAGAATTAGTGGGTTTTCATTGATCTTTAAAACAAAAAGAAAGCATGCAGACACTTTATATTTCATCTTTAAAAAAATAACAATAATAAAAATGCAGTATATAGTTTTATGAGCACTTTACTGTTAAAAATAGAACTATGTTTAAAATTTGTTTAATGTTAACGCATACTTTTTGTTTATTGTTAGAAAATACAAAGAGAAAATATTAACAAAATGACCATGTTGCAAGTGTCTGTAAGAAACTGGCAGGTCACATCTCTCACAGCTGGAAGGCCAGAGGTGCTCTTGAAAAAGCCAAGGAACTCAATCTACCATCACATTCCCTTACAGAATACCAAACTAGACGGGGTTCCTGACAGATAACCAGCAGGGTACTAGAGCAGCAGGGTTTTGTGTTTGGCATGTTGAAACCAATTATTTAGCATTTTATTGAAGAAAGGATGGTATGTGCTTAAAAAAGTCTTCAGAGTAAAGTTTTTGTCTTTTATCAATTATTTTTGTTTCCTATGCAGCTGCACATGCTACAGAAAAAAAATATTGCAAATGTCACAATTTCAGGTTCTTCCAATATTATGCAGCCCTAATTTTTTTGCACACGATATACACATTTTTGTAAGTTCTCTGCTCCAACACACCTGACTAAACTCATCAAGCAATTCCAAACCCCTTGAAGAGTCAGGTTTGTTGGAGCACTGGGGCCTGCACACTGAGTATTTCACACAAAGCTGCAAAATCTAACACCGTCACTAGCTCCCATTTGGAATTCACGGCACAAACAGTTGATGGGTTTATGTCCAAGACTTTATTTTGTATAATTCCCTCTCTCTTAGGTCCACTTGGAATGTATGTACATCTTTATGTAGCCAAAAAAACCTGTTATTTACTTTCACAAACATTTTCCAACTTGTTTTTACCCCGCATAACTAAACAGGCTGCTTTTGTTACTGTCTAGGCTAAAATGCATCAAACCAATTGTTGAGTTCAGGCAGCCCATTTTTGACTCATTATGGTTGTAATGTCAGAATTGAACAGGCTATTATAGCTTAGCTTCCATATGTGGACTGAAGTTAATATTAAGGGTATGCAATATATTTATTGCTACTGTGATAGTGTCACACGATATCCTCAATATGCTCAGAAAAGCTAACTGCATGATTCGTTACAAAAGTAAGTAAAACTAGGAAGTACTGATGTACTTTTACCCACCCCTGTTCGCACGTTATTTAAACCTTAAGGTTTACAATGATACTTCTAATAATATACTTTTCACTCTTTCACACTCAAGAATACTGACCAGGGGTTTATGCAGCACGGAGCTGTTGGATGTGACCGTATGTTCTCCCTCCTGCATCATGGCCATTTCCCCACTGTCGTCTGATCCATCAGCCAGGCTGTTTACAGAGGAGCTCTGGGAGCTGGCGCTGATTGACATGGAGGGCAACGAATGGGAGCTTTCCATACTGTTCACTGTCCCCGTCCGCAGCATGTACTGTTCCACGTCCTGGGTTAAACAAACAGGAGAATGAACAACACAAATCACCAAGGCTACATATAGATAACCCAACAAAGGGATGCGACAATGCATCGAAATTGTAATATTGCAATGCAAAACTGTGACAATATGCACTGTGGAGAATAATTAACAATTGACGTATCTGCATTGTTTATAGTGTTAAACCAGTACCAATCAACATCCCAGTCCGGCTCAACCATGTCCTACACCCGTCTTCCAGCTCTAGTTTTATTAGTAAACTGAACACGGTCATCATTTTCTTTTCTTTTAACTTTCACTCTAAATATTGTGAGAATATTGTACCGTATGCTCTGAATCTTGTATCAGATTGAATCATGGTCTGATTATATTATTACACCCCTTATAGTCATAGTCTAAAGTAAAAAGGCATCACTTCTGTAGCTGAGAGATGCTGCCTTTGCACGTAAGCACTCAGTTTTCAGCCATTTCATTGCTCAGCCAGTGCAAAGTGCCAATTATGCTGGCGATAAGCTCAAACAGTCAAGTGCAAAAATATAAGAGCCAGGCACTAAATGTCCTAAACATCAGCTCAACAATAGGTGAGCTCATTCCATCATATGCAGCATTCTTCCACCACCCCCATATTTAACATGTGGCTGGGTCTACTTTTAGAACATCAAATTGCTCAAGCCAGTCTATCACAAAACACATTACCCGCAAACTCAATTATCACACTTGTCGTGGAACACTTTATGTCTAGGGTTGTACAGTTTATACTGCATAGTAACAATCTAAACAATAAAACACAAATGGAAAGGGCAGAAGCAAACCTGCCACAGTTAACCTTAGCTAACATTTAATGATCAAGACAAGCTTAGTCGGATAATTTTAAAGTCTTGGATCCTCAAAAAAGACTTTTAATAGTTTAAGACGACAGTTTTTCATGATTCCAGCAAATTTACTTCAAATGACAAGTTTATGTTGTACAAGCACTCAATTTTGGACCCCATTGCGCACTTTCTCTTCCAGTCTTTGACTGCCCCAAAATCTGCAGACTAGAGGCAACCAAAGAACCGAGGGTTAAAAGTAGGAAGAAATCTGTATAGCACACACTCGCCAGACTCTTTCCTGAGTTGAAGTGGTAGTGTTAAGGTGATGAATTCGGAGAGCATTGTAGAGCCTGAGTCTTACGTTTTTGTCTGTTTAGTCCAGTAATGGAAACAGAAATAGTACTACAAGCTCCAGCAAAGTGGAGGAGCAGCTCCAAGCTGCACAGGAGATGGCACAGAGCACATAGGATAAGAGGCTTGGCAGAAAAGTCAAACTCGTCTTTTTTTTTTTTTTACACATTTGATGGAATTAAACATATCCTCGTTTAGTAACTTCAATCGTTTGCTACTAGCTAACTCTTCACATATTCATTATTTTCCAGCTATAAAAGGGACAAGGTGAGCACACTTTTGTACGAAGCTTTATATGAAATGTCTTAAATTTGGTATTTAAACACCCCTATTAAAGAGAAAGTGACTTAAGGCTGTCAAAAATCGCTGTAAATTATGAACACAAAACCAGTGATTATTGGAGGCTGCCCTCCTCAGAAGTCCCTCCTACCTCTTCCTCCTCTGCACCCTCAGCGGCGGGGCCATTGTGTGTTTCCTGGAAGAGGATCTTCTTCATTTTGCGATACTGCAGGTTGTCCAGCTCTCGCACGGCATCTTTAGTACGCGCAATGAGGTCCATCACCACAGTCAGCGGGCGCTCCCGACACAGGAAATGATGCTACAGGTCAAAAAACAGAGAGGAGGACATGGTGAGAATGACAGCAGGGAAAAAAAAAAAAAAAAAACTCCACAGAACTCTGCTTGTAAAAGGGTAGCATCGAAATAATCCCTAAGAAATCCTTTTATAACTCTGGAAACAGAAATGTGAACCATGCTCCAGTACATGATTCAGCAGCTAATGTGTAAAAAGATGCATGTTTGCTATTAAGATCCTAAAAATTACATTTCTTTTGGCTAATTTTGTGGCATACAGCTGATTACAGTATTTCTAAGTACAGGGAAAATACTTTTGGTGGTAAACACCATCACATGGCCATCGGCTTCTAAATAAGAGTGTATTATGAGCCTTATTAATTATTAATTTCCTTAATAGGACAAGAAATCGTGTATTCCTTCCTTAGACGTACCACTGCATAACAATAATTCCTTTTCCTCTTTGCACTTAAATGCCTCAAAGCTAAAAAACATGTTTAAATGGCCTCTTAAATTCCTCTATGCATGATCTATAGAGGCTGTGGAGAACTGCCAGCAATCTCATTAATATTCACACTGCCCACTGCGGCCCCTGCCCCTTCACACATTTTCAAATGGTGTGTTCTCAGGACGCTGATGGGCTGCACTCAAAGTGCTACTGACGCCACATCTAACGGGGACAACAACCAGGAAAATCGAGAGGTGAGAGCGATCCAACAAGCTGTAAAGCAGGTTCTACCAAAGTCGGCTACAGAAATCTCTTTGAAAGAAATCCTGGAACGTGAGCTATAAAGTTCTCATTAACAGAAAGGTGGAGATCAGAACAGCAACTTTTGACCCAGTTAAGAGGCTCACCTTGAGCAGCACATCAGAGGTAGGTCTGTCCTGGGCAATCTTCTGCAGACAGGAGTCCACAAAGTTACGGAAATAATCTGACCTGAGAAACACAGCACAGTCTGGTAAGCGCCACAGAAAGAGGAAATGGTGCTAAAATGTAAAGGCACTAAAAGCTGCCAGTCATGGAGCCATCAGGGAGTCAGGTGTGAATATGGACCACCATGAGAGAGAGACTAGGAGAGGAGATTATACATATATACA
>JBBPCZ010000115.1:29944905-29962037 GCA_037974445.1 Brycinus macrolepidotus | reverse complement strand
TAAACCATGGTACATATTTTGTTTTATTTTTTTTACAATATAGCTTAACATTTCTTTATACATGTTTAATTGTATCCATATAATGATAATGAACCATTACTTTGTAATTCAAAAGCCAATAAACAACACTGAAAGAAAAAACGTTTAAAACTGTTGCTTGTTGGGTAAAGCCACCTACATTTCACTATCAAGAAAGACTAGAGTACTCACCTCCTCTGTGGGAAACATGTCTGCTGTAAAAAGCTAAACGCTTCTTCTTGTGGAGAACCAGAGGGTTGCGCAGCAGATAAAGAGAGCACAGGACATACAGTCCTACGGCGAGGACAAACAGCGCGATCCACAGCACAGCGTCCATTCTACAGTGTCTTCGTGGAGACTGGATTAGTGTCTCTCTGCTCCTGCTCTGCCTTATATTTGATAGACCTTCTAACTGTAGCATGTGAGGGGACATGTGAATTGTGGGTGTGTGTGGGAGTGTGTGGTCAGGTATGACATAGCTTAAACGTGGCGCTGGGTGAAAAGGTGGAATAATCACACTGGCATTCAGTCATATCCAAACATTCCCTATCTCTGTGGCGCAACACAGTAAACTGAAACAGAATCAGTACCAGACACTATGTGACTGGTGGGAATGCCTTATGTCTTATGACCAGCCTCAGCTTTTCTCAGCTTTGCTTTCTGTTTCCCCATAAAAGAAGTCACACAGATGGTTTGACCTCTTGGCCACGAAGAAACCACACTCCCATCACATTCAGGAGGTCCTCTTTCCAAGAACGTCCTGGTGCTATGGTGAAGTACGCCATATCACCACTGAGGTCGCAAAGTTACTCCTACTTCCTGCACTGAAGTTACACAATGACAAAACTGCTGATCATGAACTGAGGCCTTCCTTAAAAGGACTGTCGGAAATACTGTGACCTTCCGTTCAATCACATATATGTATACATGTCTATATATATAGCTTGATTATCTTGTTACAGTGGCAGCACATGTCCAAGAGTGGGATATATTAGGCAGCAAGTGAACAGTCAGCTCTTGAGGTTGATGTGTTGGAAGCAGGAAAAATTTGGAAGTGTCAGAGCACCTCCAAAACAGCAGGTCTTGTGGGTATCAGTAGTGGTCCAAGGAAGGACAACCCATGAACCAGTGACAGGGTCATGGGAACCCAAGGCTCACTGATGTGCGTTGGGAGTGAAGGCTAGTAGCAAAAACTGCTGAAAAAGTTTGTGCTGTCTACGATTGAAACATGGTTTTAAAGTTGTGGCTATAAATAAGGTGTTTGCTGTTTCAGTGGCCTGTTCACCCGTTTTTTTACTTTAAGATAGCTTATCACCCCAGCACAAAGAATGACGAGCACTATCCCTTGATGGTCATCCCCGTCGAGCCTGAGCCCATTCTGCTACCATCTGTGTTGGTGGCCCTGATCACATGGAGCATGCATAAGGAGAAAAAGGCCAGAGGTCACCCCGTGGCTGCCCTGCAGGCTGGCACTACAGGCCAGAGCACCGTCATGGTCATGTGACAGAATGGGTACACACGACAGCTGCTACTGAACCCGGGGATTTCCCACACACTTTAAGTAATCTGACGCAAATACTGGTGGCCAACACGTTCACGCAACGTTTGCAATACAGTTCGCTCTTGATCGGTTTGCACCACCACAAAGTGCCCTCATGATCTGCCAGTCAGGAAGCTACCTGTGCTGATACCTAACAGATCGTAGTCCCACATAACCCTGGACTTTGTCTTGGATCTGCCAGTGTTCAAGGTTCAAGATTCAAGATTTTGATTCAACATCTTGAATCTTGAATCCCATAGCTGTGGACTTCGTCACGGATCTGCCAGTGTCTGGAGGCTACACAATGATTCTGGTGGTGGTGGGCTGGTTTTCAAAGCAGTGTTGGTTTATCCCCTTCAGATCTCTTCCCTGTGCTCTACAGGTCGCAGAGGATCTCTTCCAGTTGGTGTTCCAGGTTTTTGGCATCCTGGAGCACATCCTGTCAGACCGTGACCTTCAGTTTGTGTCTAGAGTGTGGAAGGGATTCCATGCTAAGCTGGGGGTCACTGTCAGCCTGACCTCAGGCTACCACCCCCAGTCCAATAGTCAGGCTGACCACACCATCCAGGAGCTTTCTGCCAGCTTACCGCTAGGCTTACTGCCATAAAACATTAATATGGAATTCAGTTGCCATATGCAGTCAAGTGTGTGTATTTTACAGAATTCTTTGAATATTTTTTGGACATGCCTTTAAAGTGGAGTTCTCAGATTTGTTAAGGATTTGTTAAGTGATTTTAAACGTGAATTCTAGTGTAAACTCTCGAGTTCTAGAATTCTGTCATTCTCGGCTTATTTAATACCTTAATCACATTGATAGCGCCAATTTAACAGCTGTTTAAAAGCTACGTGTTATGGCAGAGGTGTTGAAGACGGAGTTTACAATTGAACAGCATGGTAAACACAGTTAGGCCTTGTTCATCAACAAAAACACACTCATTACCACTAACGCAAGATGAGTGTGTCTGTCCTGCTACTGGTGCCTGGAGCGGCACACCTGTCCACTCATAAACACATTAAAGGTCATTACACCCAACAGTCCCTGACCCCACACTCATCCCCTCCCCCTTAGACCCTCATGGGTATGTAATGACCCCACCACCTCCTTTAGACAGACTTCAGGAGGAGGAGTGTTCACACATCCATTTCCTCCTCTCTCCTAGTCTGCCTTTCATCCCCCACCTCAGGTGTTAAAGGTAAACACCAACTACAACAACATTAGGGTCTTACAGCTCTGAGGACCTGCTTTTGGAGGCTCTGACCAAACCTTGGATGGTTACAACTGCAGGAGGTTTCCACTGGAACTTCTCAAGGTTGCAAAACAAAAAAAATCATTTTAAAATGGCATTCTTGAATACATTTATAATCTTATTTATGCCTCACAATTGTTATTTTCTGTTGTTCTTGGACCAAAAGTTCTTACACAGTATAAAGTTCATCTGGTATTTACGGTTTTATGTTGATTTTACCACCTCAAAATAACATGCTTTCTTTCATTTTAGAAGTCAAACAACCCTTTGAGTTTATTTTTTAAATGAAAGCATTCTAATTATTTACATTTATATTTTCATTATATTCAGTTATGTTTTAAGTCATAAAAATAGGTTCCCAGGTGGTCCCTGGATTCAATTTACATTTCTTGACCAAAAAAGCTTTAATTCATACTTGCACGTCTCAACTGTTGATCATTTTACCTTTTCCCAATTTTCCTATTTTTACCTAAATTGATTGAATTCCATTTTAATTTTTCAGGCTTTCAGTCACTGATTGGTTGACTGATTGTTGATTGATTGATTTACAAATGGTTATTTAAAGAACTAATGTTTATGGCAATGCTCTACTGAAATCCTTTTTGGTTTCGTGCCTTTATTGTTAAGATTGTGAAATTATACAGGGAATGAAAAGGACTAATAATGGACAAATTACGGTGAAGTTCTAGCACTAAGTGCCTGGACCTCCCCAGATGAAGGAAAGAAGGGGCAAAGAAGAGAGAGAAGGAGAATATTGGAAAAATAAAACAGAACAATAGTCAGCTTCCCCCAGATGAAAAAATGAGAAAAACAGATGCTGAAGATGATGTCTGTAAGACAAGTAGATCTTTCGGAGTCCTTTGATAGGTCGCTTTAAAGAACAGAATCTGAATTCAGTTTATTGCTTATTCTGTAATACAAATTAAATGGATAGTAATGACTGAATTTCTAACTTCAGTTTGAACTTGAAATGTAAAAAAAACAACCTAGGAATTACTAAGATGGCTGTAGATCTGCTTTGTCATTCTTCACCAGACAGTCCAGAGGGGAACTACTCTGGAAGTGTCACGCAGTAATCCTGCCGGTTGTTATTCCACAGCTCAGTGTTTTCGTAAGACTGTTTCCGAGCCATGTGGGTGCATTTTGTCTGAGTCGTGGTGTTTATGTAGAACACCAAACTGCCACAGTGAGACCAAACTGCGTGTCGCATACTTCCACCTGCAAAGGCCGGCCCTCCACACCTCCAACTGAGTCTTTTTATCATTAAAAACAATACATGCCCTGCCATTCAAAAGATGGCAATTACATGCCATGTTACTAATTTATGCTGTTTTATTTACAGTTACTCTTATAATGTAAATTTTAAATATTACAAACTGGATACCAGAACGTACTTTTATGCCATAGACAATGTTTCAAGTATTTAGATAATATACTGTAATGATCTATTTCAAATAATTTTCTTGAGATTAGATCACCTTTAAAATATGAGGAATTCATTCATCGTTAATTTGTGTTATAACTTCATCCTGGATATTATCAGAATTTATCAGAGCTCTATTCTGTATGTTAGTTTTTAACTTTAACTTCATTATGGATATTAATTTTATTAGCATTGCATATTAGTTATTCATTTTATTAGATAATTCAGAATATTTTTTTCTGAATTCTATTCTTGATATTACTATTACTGAACATTTGTTTCGGGTTTTAATTCTATTAGAAAATCACACTCTGGATATGAAGTTTTATTAGAAATTGATTCTGGGTATGAGTGGTTACAGAAAATGAATTGATGAATGAATGATTCTGGGTTTTAATTTAAGTGGAAAGTCATTCTAAATGTTAATTTTGGTAGAAACTGACTCTGGATATTTTATTAGGACTTCATTCCGGATATTAATTGAATTAAAAATTTATATTAGATATTCATTTGATTAGAACTTGATTTGATTAGAAGAATTCTATTCTGTCTACTGGTTTTGTTAGAAACTTCATTCTTGATGTTACACAGCTTGCTTAATCACATCTAACATTCCTTCATTTTTTATAGCTTCTTACCGGTTCACTAAATCCTGTCTTATACAGGACCGGTATATATTATTTTTAATTTATACATTGATGTACAACTAAATTAGTTATATATTTAAATGACATCCACAGATTTAGATGGTAATATCAAACTTTAGAACACGATACAAAAACTTCTCTGTGTAGTAAACCTGCTCCAGATCTAAAGTTTTCAATCATAGTTTTGTAACTACCCAGGCTCTGGGATCTGAATTCTGTTACCAGGACTTCAAAACCAAGGCATTACCCCAAAGAAGCATCTGTTAAAAAAAACGCAAATAAATGGCATCACTAATGAACCTACCTGGTGTGAGACATCAGTTTGGTTCAGCAGATACATGCTACCCCACAGCTAATTATTAGTTTGCTAAAAAAGGCTAAATAAAGGGTATGTGTTTGTTTGAGGTCCTGAGAGTAAATGCAGGATCTTGCATCAGAGTCTGCATATAAATTTCAGCATGTAAGTATGTGTGTGTGTGTGTGAGTGTGTGCCTGTGTTTGCTTAGTGCCATATGCAAAGGCCAGAAGTGTGGAACCTACAGGCCTGGACAGAAGGAGAGGGAGGGAGTGTGAAGACCTCACCATTTGGTAGATGTGCTAACACTCACTCACCTATATAACTGCGAGGACAAGCAGCGACTGATGTTAATAGAAGAAATGCAGTCGCCAGAAGAAGACTGAAGACAGAAGAGGACTATGTTAAAGCTAAGCTAAATTGTTCACATTAATAAGAAGATCTGACACTGAACACAGAAAAGGGCCGAAGACGACCGGAAGGAACTAATCAAACCAAAAAAAGGATGTTGGGAGTAGAGATGTACCCCAGTTTGGCCCTTGCGGCTCCAAGACTTGGAGATTGCTACTACCGAGGTAGGAGAGCGTTAACTTTTAAAGAAAGCAAGAGAGCAAAATAGATTTGAGGATTAAATAACTATGAATACTGGAAAAATAAATCAAATGTCCAGTAGGTATGTCTGTCTCATCTCAGTCAACTGGGCTTGGTTTGTAGCACATCTTAGAGTGGACTGGGATTAGCAGTTAAATTCTGTCTGATTCGAATAGATTACAATTATTTAGCAAATTAATCAATGTATTGGCTGATTGCAATTCATTTATATTGGTATGATTCAGAATTACCCTTAAAATACAAAAAAACACTAAAGAGGAACTATTTAAACAGTAGTAAACTATAGACAAAAGTTGCCATTAATTACAACTAACTTTTGGTAATTTTTTTACTTTGGAATAGCCTAAATCAATGGAGATCAAATCCAAGTTATAGATTTGATGCTTGATATTTTGCTGCTTGATTGAGCAAGTCCGATTCCCTGGAGAGCCCCTGTTGAAAAAAGTTTTGATAACTAGCTGAAAAGCCAAATTGTACTTCAACTGTGCTGGATTCCAGCCCTCAATAATTTGTTTTGCATTTTGGTGTACTGCTAATGCCGCTTGCACAGTTGACATTTTGTCATTTCACTGTCCAGATCGAGAGCCCCCAGCCCATGTGCCCCCAGCTCATGTGCCCCTGTACCCCCCATCATGTGACATGGTGGCCCGAAGCCTGCCCCCTCGCCTTCTACCGCCAGCCCCTCAGAACAGGGAGACCTCTGGAAAGGCTCAGGACACTGTGAAGATGGAGTTGGAGAATGCATCACTATGGAAACAGTTTAGCACTGTTGGCACAGAAATGATTATCACTAAGAAGGGCAGGTAGTGCATGTTGAACGAGTACTCAAAATTAGGGTTATGCTTTTCTCAGGTTTTTGATATGGAATACTGTGTCTTTCTCCATCAGACGGATGTTCCCCCAGCTGAAGGTGAAACTGTCAGGCTTGAATCCATCTCTACGTTACATTCTTCTGTTAGACATTGTACCTGTAGACTCCTCCCGCTACCGTTTCCAAGATGAAAGTTGGCAGGTGGTAGGTGGGGCTGAGGCCCGGCTTCCGGACCGAGTTTTCATCCACCCTGACTCTCCTGCAACCGGAGAACACTGGCAGAACCGAAGCATATCCTTCCACCGAGCCAAACTCACCAACAACACACTGGACACACAAGGATATGTGAGTAAACAGAGTACTTCATGTTATGTGTGACACTAAGTCACTATTCTAGCATACAGCACCCCTAGAACTCCAATCCAAGTTCCCTCCTACCGTTATACAGTCTGTTCTCATACTACAACTATATGTTGAATGTGTGGTATTAAATGATAAATGATATACTGTAACGATGTGTTTTAAATCATTTACTCATAAATTACCTTCCTGCAAATACGGGGCATTCTGTTCAATAATGTTGGTTAAAATTCATTTTTGATGTGACCCGGCTTCATAGAATCATCTAGAGCTCCATTCATCACTGTTTATTCATTTTGCCAGTTTTCAATAAATTATTTGGAATCTATGAAATTGTGATCTAGCATCCTATCATGTCTTTCTATATACATATTTGCAACAAAATAGGTTTAAACGATTGAAAACAAGAATTCTTAACTTTCGAAAGGTGATTCTAAACATTTTCTAAATCTTGCTTCATCAGATCATCCTCCACTCCTTGCACAAGTATCAACCACGGTTGCATGTGATTGAGGCCAGAGATGTGCTGATGTGGGGAGGAACTCAGCAGTCCTTCACATTCCCTGAGACCCAGTTCATCACTGTCACAGCCTACCAGAACAACAAGGTGAAAGACACATAAAAGCTCTTTCTATCTGGTGTGTGGATTGATTCTGCACATTTAAGAGAAAGAGGACCGATTATGCCTTAACACACCTTTATACGGCTCCTTCAGAAACAGATAAAATTATTTCTGTATCTTCTTAGATAACGGAGCTGAAGATCAATTCCAATCCTTTTGCTAAAGGTTTCAGGGAGAATGGAATGAACTGCAAAAAGTAAGTTCCAAATTTTGAACATGTATGATCTATACAAGAACAAGAGTATGGAAAATCTGCATTAAAAACATCTTGTCCTTATTCATTTAAGACAAAGAGAGGCGAGGCAGAAGAGGAAACTGCCACAACCACACCAAGAGGAACCTTTAGATATAGGTAACCTATCTCTTAAAGTAATAATCAAAACAAAATCCAAACATATACTAATAATTTCTTTAATTCAGTGTTTCCCTGTCTTTCCTTCAGAGTCATGTGACCCTTGTGATTCCACTGAGGTCCTACCACAGCCTATGGTAATACAGAGCACCACTCTGCCATTACCTGATTCAGGATTCTGCTCCGATGTGCCATCTTTCCCAGAGCAAACAGAACAGCAGCACAGCTCGGGGCAAGTATTTCTGGGTACCCAGATGACCCAGATACCCGAGATTTCAGATATTTCTGATTCTAGAGAGAACCAACCTCTACCAACTTCAGATAATACTATCAACAATGAACTGCTTCACGGGTGAGTTGTGTACTAATCAAAATATTTTTATACCATCTCGGTCTGTGGTGATAAGCTGATGTTTCATGTTTTGAGCAAGTTAATGAATGAAATCGTTGAAAATCTAGGAATGACAGTTGTTCATTCTTTGGCTTTCTTTCTCTTCTACAGGTCTTCGCAAATGATCGAACTTTCCTCGTACACCACGTTTACATCCCCTCCAATTACATCCTCATCTCACCCGTCTGTGCCTCTTCCTCAGCCTTCATCCCTCTATTCCTCAGTGTCCTCTACTCAAGCACCTGATCTCCCTTCCTCTCATTCTAACCCATCCTCTCTGCAAGATTATTCTTCCATAGCTTCTTCCCACTATCCCACCCTGGATTCCTCTTCTCCAATCCCCTCTTCCACTACCTCTCCTCCAGTCTCTACATATCCTTCCATCTCTCATTCCTCCTCTTCTCCTCAATTGCCCCCCTCCTCTTCCTACCACTCTGTCCTTCCATCCCAAGACACCTTAAGTCCTCACACACCAACAAATCCATCCTTTCAGTCACTTCCTACACCTACTTGCCAGTCCATCAACAGTTGTACTTCCAGTCTTTCCATAGACCAGCCACAGAACCAAGCTCGTGATGGAGGTTTGGTCAATACACCCGCTTCTGTACAAGATGCAACACCAACTGCTTTCCCTTTCCCCCCAGTGCAGTCGTCTAACGACCCTGATCCTGCTACACCCCCATCCCAAATAATGCCCCAAACTGCCTTCCCCTTTCCTCCAGCACCTCAGACAAATCCCATTAGTGCAACTACAGATCCAAATCCTGTCCCAACTGCTTTCCCTTTTCTTTCTGTGCCACAGTCCACCTCCAACCCTGTAACTACCCCATCAGATCCGAATGCAAACACATCTGCCTTTCCTTTCCCAACACATTCTAACAATCTAGATCTTCCAAGTTCTTTGCCTCAACAAATCCCAACAGCTTGCTCTTTTACAACTACTCAACCATTATCAGCTTCTCATCTGAACCCATCTCTGTCTTTCCAAAACCCAGCACATTCAACAACTGAATCCTTCACTCATTCTTCTGCCAGTTCTGTAAATGCGGTCCCTACTCAAGCAATTTCCATCCCTATAGTCAATCCCCACGCTTCTCTGCCCACACATGCAATCTCCGGATCAATTTCTACTTCAGTTCAACCCCCCCATACATCATATCCCTTCCCCACTTCAGTCTCATCTGGTCCCCATCCTCTCCAGAATCTAGCTATGCCATCTATTGGCTCATCTCATGGTGTTCCAGCCATTCCAAATATGATCCAGATCCAAGCCACTATACCCCAGTCACTACCAGCCTCTTCTTTTACCCATGTCCCTCCTCAATGTGCAAACCCTTCCCAAATCCCATCACAGCCTTTTGTGCCTATACAGGCTTCTGCAACCTCCCATCTTCCCCATCCAGCAATACAAAACCATCCTGTCCCCGCAGGCCCGACCCATACTCAGTATCCTGCATCCTCCAATGCATACCCTCCTGTGGCTCCATCTGAGTTTGGATCTTTCTCTCAGATTAATCCAGGTGCCCCCTACCTGCCTGAAGTAGTACTGCACCCTCCCCTTCTCCCTACTTTAGATCATGCCCTTCCCTCTTCTGCTCCCCCTTCCCGATATAACCCCTTTCCCTCCTATCCTCTCCGTCTGTGCCAGGACCCCCGGGCCGCCTTCCATTTACCACTCAGGCACATTTACAGGCAGCCCCAGCACGTACACTCCAACAGCCAGGGGGCCTACCTGGACCTGGGAGGAAGGACAACATTCTGAAGATAATAACTGAAATCTCTGTGAGGAAGACAAAGATTTAATATAAGTGGACTGATAGTTTTGTCTGAAGTTATAGCTTCAAATGAGGAAATGCCTTCTGATTGCACATCTATTTAAGATCCCAACGTGTCAAATTATAGCCTTAAAATCCATTTAAAGATTTTTTGGGGGGTTTTATTTGTACTAATCTGGGATGAATTGAGAGTTTTATAATGTTGTTAATAATTTTTCATTGATTCAATATATCTGTATACTGAGACAAGTAAATAAAGTGTGTTTGAGCCTTCTTTTCTGATTCTTTTATGACCAAGGATGAGTGAAGTTTTACACACATTGTAATATCTTTCATATTCATGCTATCCATTCACACTACTCATAAAACTCAGTCATAGTTGGTCAATTACATATTTTTCACACTCAGCTCCACATTTGTTGGAACCCTCGGTAAAGATGGGGAAAAAGTCAAAATCATTATCATCGCTATAAAGTCTTAGCATCTTAGCATCAGTCTTCTTTTAAAATTTTGACTAGGTTTATAAAATATTTTATATTGTTCTTGTTTCTGTGTCGCTGTGTGACTGTGCAGTCATAGCATAAGCAATTTTCTCCAGGATCAGTAAAGTTTTCTAATTCTGATCCTGGCTCTTTACAGGGCCATCTTAGTCCCCTGACCTAAAGAACACTGAAAAACTGTGGGGTTAAAGCTGAAGAGGACAGTTCAAACGAGAGGTTCTAGGACTCTGAAGAATCTGGGGGGATTCTGAACTGAAGTGTGCTTTGGGATTACTTACTCTTCTCCAGTCTCATCAAGCATTACCGGATAAGCCTTGTTGCTGTTTTGCTGGCAAACAGAGGCTGCATAAAGTGCTAAATACAAGGAATCTAATAATTGTGGTGTGGTTTAAATCACATACATTTTACAAGGGTGCAAATATTTATGCACCTAACTATATCTTAGTAGATAAAACTGATGTAAGCAAGTAAGGCCTAACAACAATTCCGTTTACTAGACCACCTCGGGTACTGGCCACTGCTGTGTAGCCTGTCCCGGTCATCTACCTCTGGTCATCAGCTGGGCATCAAGTGAGTATGAGAATACAGGCCCATTTGTTGGGAATACACTGAAGCAGGCATGTGCCACTGTGGGTGGCGCAGGGTGAGTGTGGGTGGTGCAGGGTGGGGGTAGGGGGGTAATTAAGGAGAAGGTGATAATGAATCTAGACCCCTCCTTTCTTTCAGTCTCCTTTTGGTGATCCAGAAGAAAAAGAAAAAAGTCAAAAGGAAAATGGATTCGACAAATGAAACAAATGAAAAATGTGGGAAGGGAAAATATAATATTCAAAAATCCAAATAATATATAAAAATATAAATAACACTAAGATGACTGAAAACTAAAAGATGAGGTTTTTTTTATTGGATCATATTAAATAATGCTTAGAGGGATCAAACCAAACAAGGACAAGATAGCCTTAGGTCACATGAGTGTTTGAGGTATCTCTGTGGTCTCAGTCGACTGAGTGATCGCTGACAGTCAAACTTATGATGACACCAGCTTGTCAGTTTCACATACACATTTACTCTTCAAGTGGTTTCACTTTGACGGAAACAGGCAGTTTTTAAATGTTGAAAAGAATTAATTAATGAAATACCGTCCAGTTTACTAGGCTGTTTTTCCTCAAGTGAATTCCAGGATATTTAATTTATCTTTACCACTTGTAGGGTCCACTTGAGTATGACCTTGGTGTAACCTCCAACAAAGCAAGAATATACTTCACTGCTTGATGATCTTTAGGTGATTTTTGTCTCCCGACCCTACAGCCCATATGTAAGATGCGGCTAGTGTCCGAAGGTTGCTTCTTTAGTTTAACATGAAGATAATGTGGCTGTCAGTGACTAACTGTGACCACTAGAGTTTGGCCTAAATATCAAAACGTGGTCAAAAATTAAAAAAAAAAGGGGGAAAAAAACACACTCTACAATGTTAACTTCTGCTAGGGACCCTATGAGATGCGAGTCACATGTTACTATTTTAGGCCATTCTAGATTAAAGCGCTTTGCAGCCATTCCATGTTGTGTGTGGAGCTTGTAACATACATATGAACATAAATATGAGCATGTGTGCAGCAATAGTATTCCTGGCTTCCGTTCACCATCTGACACAAACCCACTGGTGAGTTTAATGATCATATTCACAGTCAAAGACGTATCTAGAATCTGGAATTTCCAGAAGGCCCAGAGTGATGTTATCCCTCAGAAAACTGGTCCCGCCCACTGTAGGTCAGAACATGACTGACTGATTACTCTTCCTAGTGAAGTGGGTGGTTAATCTGACATAGTAGGAGTCAAGCTCCTGGGAAACTCACCACTGAGAGAGCTCACTTAGCCATATCTGCCAAGTTACCACAGAAAAATGATCTATTTAGATAATTTTCTGTTGGGTATTTTATGAATTAAACCCTTGCTTCCAGCTGAGACTTCATAGTGAAGTATGAGCAGATGCCATACAGTCTCAGATACCACATAAGCAAGTCTATTTTTGATTTGAAGCGAGAGTGTGATGATAAAGGCATGCAGACTGTGTGGCGCTACTTGGTGGATTATAAGCCTCCATTATTCGTTAGCAACATTAGCCTCATCTCTCCAGTCCTGAACTAAAGAGGCAAACTTCAGATGCCAAACACGTACTGGCTGATCAACTACATTTGAAACATTTGAAATTTGACCGAGCCGTTGTCTACTTGGCTCCGGTGACCTTCTCTCGGATTCTGCGGCGGACCTCCTGCCGCAGCAGGTCTCTCTCTTTGCGGATGCCTTGCAGGACAGTGCGGTTCTCCTGAGCCCTCCTCACCAGATAGGGTAGAGTGTCGTCCACTGAGCCGTATGGCACTGACTTGTACACCGAAAAACCCTGTTGGGCTGGAGAAAAGAGGGACAGAAAGAGAAATGTGAGGTCAAAAGATTATGTCAACATGTATGATTTACTGGGGTGGACTGGGGACTACAAGAAAAATTTGAGATTTGCTGTCTGTGCTGTTGGTCCTCAAACACTGAGACACGTTTGAGGTGCTGGTAACCTGTTCTAAGACTTTTCATAAGAACTGATCCAGGTATTGTGACAAAAACTGAACTAAACTGAGCTAGCCTTTCCATCCTCATCATCCTGGCAACAGTTGCTATGAAAGAACGTGTTTGTTGGCAGAGGACAGGCAGGTCAATAGCTTGTTACAATATTAAATAAGGTTATCAGTGAAGAAGGCCAGTAACAAGCTAGCAGGATAACCAGTGAGTGCACAGTGTGAGGATGGTTAGAGTCCAGTGTGGTGGGATATTCTGGACAAAAGTTAGAGGACAGATTCCAGCCTATTCCTCACTGCAGGAAGGGAAGCAGGAAGGGGACGTACCCAGAGTGAGAGACACATGGTCACACATCCCCAGCAGCTGACCGAAACACACCGAGCCCCCGTCACGATCAATCCCTAACTCAGCCATCCTGGAAGAGAGAAGAAATGTCCTTTAATGATGGCTTTCTGGACCCAAATTAAGCCTTGACAAGACCTTCCAGACCCTGCTTCAGTAGGGGGTGTAGCTGTTAGTCTAACTGTACTGTACTTTCATTAAAGAGGTAAATCAAACTCACTCACTCACTCAATTTCTGTAACCGCTTAATCCTCACTAGGGTCGCAGGTACCTGGAGCCTATCCCGGGGTCAATGGGCGTGAGGCAGGGACTCACCCACTGCAGAGTAAATCAAACTTACATGATATTTCCCTGAACTCAAACGTGCTCTGTCTGAAGTTTGCTTCTTTAGTTTTGCACTATGAGACTAATGTAGCTAACAAATAACGGAAGCTAATGTTTCACCTATTATCTGCATGCAAACTGCTTAAGTCATCAGAATATGTGGAGGTGTTCAGTAACCTTTAACAGAATTGGTTATGTGGTTTTTGCTTAACAGATATCAAAAAACATTGACAACACTGCACCAGAATAGTTAATAAAGGTGTTAGAAGTCATACTGAAGGTCTTTTTCATATTTAAAGAAGCAATCTCCAAACACTAAATGTGCCTCGGTGAAGCAACTACAGTACTGGGGTAAAGGAGGGGACTAAATTTGATATATATTTTTTTTTTTTGCTGACCTACTTCTTTATGTGTGTCACGTCTGGTTCGCCTCGGTCACGCCCCCTCCCGAGCCTGTCGCCTGAGTTTTAACCACGTGCAGCCCTGGACACGCAGAGATGACGTCATGTGTGGTGGTGAGAGTGGCTATCAGTAGCATATGATCAGTAGCAGAGCAACCCGGCTAATTGGCTAACTGCTACCAGCTGGGCTGCTCTGCTACTGATAGCCACTCTGTGTAGCACCCTGTACACAGTCTGCCTTTTTTTAAAAGACACTACAGGTAGAAATGAGCATTCTGGTCTTGTCAGTCATTTTTCAGATTTTTGTCTAAATCACATCTACAGTGTGTTTTCTTGAACTCACATAAACATCAAAATTCAACAGTTATGTGTTTATTGTAGTGTGTTTGGTGAATTCATGTCCATTACACCTTTAATGAGGGTTTAGTCACTCTCACCACAGTCATGTGATGTCATATATCACTGAAAAGCTCTTCTCCTTTTCCATCCAGACATTCTCCTTTTCCTCTGTGCTGATGACCATTCACACAAATGGGGTGTGTTCTGAGATCTCATTGGGTGATAGTTCTGAGGCCCTTTTCTCTAAATCATCTTTTCTCTACATTCAGAGCCAACACATCTCAGGTTCTGCAACACCTACACCCACCTACACCATCCTACACCTTAATTCCTGACCATGTTCTGAATGGCTTTACTGAGGGAGTTCCTGAAATGTCGCTCAGAGCTGCATCTATGTTCAGTTATAAACTGCAAAATAGTCTGAAAACAGTTTTATAAGTACAGTGCAGTGTTTTCTTCATTAAACAATGAAAGGAGATTTTAATCATCAGTAAAAAAAAAAAAAAGGCATTTGAATTTTACCATCATCCAAGGGCATCCAAATACATGCTAAAATCTTATTTACATATCTAAATATATGTTTTTCTGCAAAACCAACACAAAAATATTTATTTGTAATACTTTTAAGAGTGTCAGCAATCAACTGGCCAAGATTGACAGTGATATCTATTGGTTTAAAATTCACTTTTAGTGTCTTGCCTTAAATGAATCATCCCTCAGAAGGTTCTTTAAGGAACCAAAAGTGGTTCTCCTCTGGCATCACCCCTAAAAAATCCTTCTGGCAGAGTGTGAGTGCACACACAGTACCGTACCGTGTCACTGCCTTCCGGACAGATTCCTCATTGTGCGTCGCCACGATGATCTTGTAGCGGTCCGGGTCCTGAGAGATGAGGTTCAGCATGATTTCCAAAGAGCCGTTGTAGCTGCAGGTAAAAGTTGCCAAGATATGAGAAGAAAAATCATCACGCAAGTCAGCATATCATATATATGGAACATATCTAGCACTACGATCTGATCACCAGTCATTCGTGCACTCCCAGGATTGGTGAATGGGGTCTGTCCGGCCTTCTTTGTCAGCTAGTTTCCTCTCCTTGTCCATGTACGCGCCTCTAACCAGTTTCACCCCGAGACAGAAGGACTGGTCCATAGACAGACGGATCGCATCAAGCAAGAGGTCCCGCGACTCCTGTAGAAAATGTAGTTGGATGAAATTTTCACTGTTGGGAAAATACAGATTATATGTGGTTTGGTTATATTTCCGATGTCCCTGTTCTTCAGTCCATTCAAATCCTTCAATAAACAGTTTTAGAACTCTCCATGACCGCAGCTTATAGCTAGGGCAGTTCACAGTGATTCTGAGACGGTCTGTGTGATGGAAAAGATTCATCTGAAATACTATTATACAGTAATAGCCATGAGTAAACTATTGTGATGAATGATATGACTATATATATATATATATATATATATATATATATATAAAAGCCCCTACTCCACAAATTAGTCATAATAATCCAGGGTTGTGCGGCTTTGTTGATTTTAAATGTGCTTTAGAAATACATTTTAACTTGTTCTGGCATGAACAGAATGTTCACAAGCCTCTACAACACCAACCTTCAAGTAGCACTGATAGGTGTTCCAGATCCAGGCACAGTCTTTATTAAACTTCTTCATCATGGCCATGGTGATGAGGGAGAGGGCAGGGTTCATGTATGTGTATTCAGCATCCACTAAGACTCTAACTTTGTTTATGCTGCCCTATTGACCAAAAACAAACAAATAAACAAACAGTTTCTGACACCATATGAGCCGCTGTGTCAAAAAATGGACAAATGAACCGACAAATTCAGCCTTTGGATGTCAGTTACTGTGTTTATCTCTGCTAATGTAATTTAGTCCATGGTTCTAGATAACATTAACTTGTACAGTGTCAGAAACCACATGAACAAGATTCAAGATTCAAGATTCTTTATTTGTCACAAGTCTATTAGAGATTACTGAACACCTCTTCCTTTACTTGTTAGCTACATTAGCCTCTTAACAAAACAACTCCATTGGGGTAGGGATGGGGGGTGTGTGTGTACACTTCAGTACCTCTCCTATTTGGTTTAGTCGGCGGAGACCACACAGAAAATGTGTGTTTTCTTCATCACTGAGACCAGGAAATGTTACTGACTGTCAAGAAAGGACCCAAAGTGACCTCAATGATCTTGATTATTTTTCAAAAATAAAGTATGAAGCAAAAAGAGTGAATTCCAACATATCTACCTTTCCAACCATGGCTTCAACCAAGAGGTTCAGATCATATTGCTGCTTCGTTAGTAAGCAGCTCAGCTTAACCTAAACATCAGTACAACACACACAGTTCATGCGACAGATGATCATCATGGTCATCATGAGTGATTTCAGGTGCTTTAAGGTACAGTTTTCACACAGAGTTTATAAAAATGATTGAGCCACAGAATGGGCCCTGGAGCAGATACACCATATGGATAAAAGTATTGGGACGGCTGACCATTACACCAACAGGGACTTTAATGACATTGCATTCAAATACATAGACTTTAATAT
>JBBPCZ010000115.1:29900531-29921392 GCA_037974445.1 Brycinus macrolepidotus | reverse complement strand
CGATTGATTTGGTGCGCACCAAAGTACCGAGATTGCATTCACATCAACGCAAACGAACCGAACCAAGGGACCAAACATGTTTGGTGCACACCAAATGCTGTAGGTGTAAAGCACCCTTAGATGTTGATTAGATGTTAATCATCTAATTACGTAGAAAACTGCAAAATCGGTGGAATTACCCTTTAAAACTGGGCTTGCTTTTATAAAGCTTGTCAGAGAAGGAGTGCTGATGTAGAATCAGTTCCTGTCAGTAGGGTTACAGTAAATAAAACAAAAATCTAAGCCCTGATCAGCACTCCCACTCTCAGAAGCTTCTTGAACACAGGCCCAGATCCACAAAACTGTACAAATATCACTATAGATACATAAATACTGTAGTTCAAAAGGATGTTTTCAATCAACTTTATATTAGAGATATAGCATGATACAACCAATATTGAAACCTTGAATATTAGCCAATTACATTTTTTTGTGATGAGCTTTGAAATGAGCCGTTTTACAGAAGCATTTCACATGATGTTAGGGTTAGATAAAAGTAGGCCATCATGGTCAAAACACTCAAACATAGTTATCTGTTTCAGCACTTTCTACTGACAACAGCCCCATGCTGACTACTGCTATTGGATGGTTGCCATTTTGCCAGTTCATAGGTTTCAAAACAGTGGGAAGCTGTAAAAACAACCTTAAAAACACCAAGATGTTTCCTGAATGAAGGCTGTTGTAGAAAATCTAAAGTTGTTTGCTTTTTAAAAATCTAGAGGGAAAAAATCCCATCAACATCCTATCTTATATTGTATATTGTTATTTAATGACGTTCTGTTCCAGTATTTGTTTATTGAAACATCTAACAACGTCCCGTTTATAATAATCTACATTTCACAAGTTAACATTCAAAAATAATTAAGTTACTATTGAATGTAAAATGAGTGAACAATTAGGCCAAACTTTTGAACACTGGTGTAAGTGAATTTTCTCACTAACTCATGTACACAAACCTGTAGCAGTAATTAGGGGCAGACCACACGGTGAGCACAGTTTCATTAAAGTGCCACTTGTAGCCCTCCATGACGAGTTGGTGGGCTCTGCAGATCATATCGATGTCGTTTGCAGCGTTGAACTGGGCCACAACGTCACTGCCAAAGAGATATCCTGCTCCTCTCGGGCTAACTCCCCAGCCTGTAGTGTCTGATCACAAACAGAACACACATGATTAAAGCAGGAATTAACGCTAAAACCTCACACACTTCTCCAAGCCTTAATCCAGGCAACTGTATGGTCTTTACAGAATGCGTCCACTGAATCCATTATTCAAACAAACAAAAACTGCTGCCAACCATCTACCTTCTCCATTGCATGACATAGTTTAGCGAGTTTAATCTTTGTATACATTGGCAAATAGCTTTAAAAAGCAGCCTATTAGCAAAAATGCATGTCATACCATAAACAAACAACAGTATAAAGCAGACAAAATACACATTAATCTGTCAAACTTAAACATGTAATACTTAATTCAAGACCTCAAGGTATCTTAACCCAATCGTAAGCCAGACTGACATTAAATGATAATCTGTTGCTACCCACACAAAAAACGTCAGGCACAACGAACAGAAGGCTGTGGTAGAGTATAAGCTTAAATTACTCTTTAGTTGAGAATATACTAATGAGTGTTACCTTCAGGGTCAGACCACAACAAATCACACATCGGCCCATCGTGTGGCACTTCCTGCTTTCTGTCGATGGTCCTGATTTGGTCCAGAGTCTGGATGGAGGGTGAGAGGCCGCCGTGCACGCAGAAGATCTGTGGAAGAACACCAGACAAATCCACATCAGTGTCGAATGTGACTAAACTCTGTTCTGTACTATTCAGGTCACTACTGACGGTCCACAAACAACTGGTGGTGAACGAACTAAAGGTCATTATGTATGAACTAATCAATGAAATGCTTTCCCCCCTTTTTTCTCCCTCCCATTTAGTTATGACATGCTCTGTGACCTGCTGCACTCAGTGGGTGATTGGGTGGATGAGATTGGCACTGACCTTGCCATCAATGATGGCCGAGAGGGACAGGTAGTCAAAGATTTCCGTGCAGTACCTCCAAACTGTGACTGACCCATACTTCCTCAAACACTCGTCGTAGAAGCCGTACACCTGCGTGATCTGCCGGGACTCGTGGTTCCCTCGGATGAGCGTGATTCTGTCTGGGTAGCGCACCTGAAGCAGAAGAAAAAGTTATTTCTAAACAAATGAACTCTAATCTAGAAACTGGCAGCCTGCATTAACCATTAGCCACATTATCCAGTGGGACTATGCCCCCACTCGCCCTAGTGGTCCTTGGAAGGATGAAGATGACCGCTTTGTCATTGGTGTACAATCAATGGCGATAAAGTGACAGTTACCTGCCGTTTCATGCATTCAATGCAAATAAATAAAAAAACTCTTCAATCTCCAGAAAAAACCCCACTAAAAATAGAAAAGATACACAGGTTATGTACCTTAAGGGCCAATAGCAAAAGGAAAGTCTCCACACTGTAGAAGCCTCTGTCCACAAAGTCTCCCATGAAGAGGTAGTTTGTTTCTGGAACGTCACCACCCACCTAAAAAAGGCCCAAATTAACTCCACTTGAATAACCTTCAGGCATTTCACTATATGTTGAGACAAGCAAGCAAAACTCAACTCCACCATAACAGACTAAGTGTCAACTTTTTTGCTTGAACATTGGAATTAAAACTAACAAAACTGCCAAAAAAATGGAACCAAATCAAAACACAGAAATCTAATTCTGAAAAGAAAAATTAGCCCTAAAAGCTGTCACTACTGAATGCATCTTTAACCAAGTAATCTAGCGATTATTTTGAGTATTAATCAGGTAATCATATTCACATATTTTATAGTCACAAATTTTGTGACTATAAAAGAGAAAAGTCCTCCTGAGATCCTGGTGGGGTGGGTTTCTTCCCTTTCAGTAATGGTTTAAAAAAAAAAAAAAAATTAGATGTGCTGATGGCTTCCCCCTTTGGAGAATTTTGAGACTGCTGAACATGTGTTTGTAATGATCTGCGGATTCCATGTTCAGTATCATTCAAATGGCAAAGTAATCACTAAACTGAATAATTGAAAAATTGATTTTAACTGAATAACCATGACACCCCCAGTTTAACTGTGAACAGAAGATTACGGGTGTTTAGACAACTCACTCTGAATAGCTCCTTCAGGTCATAAAACTGTCCATGGATATCTCCGCACACCTGCAAAAGAAAGAAGTTTCACTGTCACACCAAGACGAGGCAGAAACTACTGCACAATCTGTATAATTTTGTGTGGGTTGTATAATTCCTGTGTTGAGAACTGAAAGCAGAGAATAGTGAAAAGAAGTGACTGTATCAGCGAGCAAGTTAGTATATGGACGGTCATGACACTGTCTAAACAAAACAAATCTCTGGAACAAATATAATTTATAATGAAGTTTCATTTCCAATTACTGTTCTGATATCGCAAAAGTCAATACATTTGCATATATCCACACGCACAACCTACAACAGTATAGCCCCTCAGCCACCCTAATGTTGTTAGGGCTGTTTTAGCCTAGACTGCATGAGGCAAAATACAGAGAAGCCAATCAAAAGATCATTTACACATATCAGACTCAAAGGCATCGTAACAAAACCAGTCTGTTTTCTGTCTCATTTCATGTGAACCACAGCAAGACAATAGATTGTGAACTGATATTTTAATATTAATAACACAGCAGATGAAAAAAGTTGCTACTGTTAATGCTTTGTTTTTATTATATTATGTGTATTAAGATTGATTATGTATTATTGCTGTTTCATTATCATAATGCTACAATGTTTCAATAAGCTTTTCTGAGTATCAAATACGCCTTATAATATCATAAGGTTTATGTATATAACAGTAGTAATAATAATATAATAATAATAATACTAATACTACTAATAATAATAAACATAACAGAAATGTCCACACTTTAAAACATGTAACCTCTACCACATAACCTTGACTGTTACTTTATTTAGTTCCTGGGCCATACCAGCTGTGGCTAGAACACAGTCGCATTAACACAACCCATCTAAGGGTAAGAGGTAGTTTATGGCACCAAAAGTCTCCTCCCCAGCATAAGATTTTCCCATTTGGCACTTAGCTTTGATCCCAGAGCTGAGATAAATCTCACTGATTGCTTTCTACTTACTGTTACTGGAGAATCCACTCTCTGTACATTACTCTCCTCCACGAGAATCTCCCTAGAAGACACGAATCAACAAATGAACATCAGCCATCAGCAGAGGAAGGAAACACTTCATCCACACTGGTGTCATATAATGTTCATTTTTAGCTTCAGCAACACTGATAAATTTGATCTCTAGTTAACACACTATGCCCAAAGGTTCGTAGACCAATTGATACAGAAAATTACGGGTATTAATTTTCTACCTTTCTAGAAAGGCTTTACACTAGAGGCTGTGAGGATCTAACTGCATTCAGCTACAAAAGTATCAGTGGGATCAGGCACTGATGTTGGATAATTAGTTCTGGATCACAAACACCACTCCAACTCATCTCAAAGGTACTAGATGGAGCTCCATCACTACAGAAAACTCCACAGCCCAACACTGGGAGGGCTTTGTAACCCTCTAGTCCACAGGCATGGTGACCTTAGGCTCATGGGCGGCTGCTCCAGAGTATGTTCTATTGGTCAGTGCTTTACTGTAGAGATTATACAAGCTGTGTGTACAGCAACTAAACACCTGTGTCATAAATGTGCACCTTAAAGTAGCAGAACTAATTCTAAGGGTTGTCTGGATATTTTAGGATATGCAGCATGTGAGTCACAGGCTAGGTACTCCAGACTGCTTAAACAGACATAACAGTCTAATCAAACAAGCTCTTCCAGGTTTGTAAGAGATTCTTTTATGGTTTCTGCTTTGGCACACATTTGAATTTCAGTGCTACCTGCTGCCCTCAGCCATATGACTGTTTGGTTTGCACTTA
Organism: Brycinus macrolepidotus; assembly: GCA_037974445.1. Lineage (NCBI taxonomy): Eukaryota > Metazoa > Chordata > Actinopteri > Characiformes > Alestidae > Brycinus > Brycinus macrolepidotus. The sequence continues at coordinate 29,916,383 of JBBPCZ010000115.1, read as the reverse complement.
CACTATTTAATCAGCAAATGAGTTTCTATTATAACTCAGCACATTTTTAAAACAAACACGTCAAGCAAGCATACTTGCATGCGAATTTTGACAATTTCATTTGATATGTGGCATTCCCATCAAATCATTTCATAGGACTGTCACTATATTATATTAGAAATGTATCATTCAGATTGCATAGCAGCCACTAGGCCCATGCATAGATAAACTCAGGTCGTTTAATTTTTTAATTGACAGCCCAGTCTGATATATGAATACTTTGGTGGAAACCTAGCCAGTGCAATGTATTTGGGGGAAAAAAACTGTGATACTGAATTTATTATTACTGGTGAACACTAGCCATTGCTGAGGAATACAAGGCACTGCTCAATCTTGCCAAAGGCTTTGTTTAAATTAATTCTCCAGTACGTCTTCCAGCATAAGCTCTGAAGCAGCAGTACTGTAGACTTCTCCTATAAGTGCCTTTTGTATCATTTTCTGTTCTTTTGCCAAGCATAAGGAAACATACAGACATGCCTGTTTAAGTCTGATTACAGAATACATATGCAACAGATTGAGATCACACTGTGTGATGCATTTTAATGCAACAACGCTGTTTGTTACCTGGCTTTGGCACACAAGGCTTTGACCTCATTCTCCTTGATGAGCTCACACCTCCTCAGCTGGTCAATCTGTCTGTCCAGATCACTGATGTCACCCATGGTGAATCGCCCAAACAGAGTATGTCTGTGTCCCCACTCGTGTCACTGTCCGCAGCCTGCTGCTACCGGCTCGGGCCCTCTCTCGTCTCTCCACACACACTCAGTCTTGTCTCTCACACACACACAGACACACAGACACACTGGGCAGAGGAGGAGCTGAGAGGGCAGGACCACTCCGGGCAAAAGCACCTGTGGATGATGAAAATACAGTGTTGTAAGACTTAATTATTAAGCACATAAGCTGCCCACTGTTTTAGAAACAACTAGAGGAGCTGCAATAAGACAGGCATAGCTTTCTTGACAACAACAACAAAAAAAAACATGACATCACTAAATGCTCCACAAAAGGTGCCCACTCCCACATTACATAATGAGGCACACCACGGAATGAAATACATGCAGAGAGTTAAAGACCTGCTTTTCATTCACAGACAGCTTACTTAGGTAAATAAATAGCACTGCCTGAAATGCGTGGCACAAATAAAGGCCTTAACTTTTCCATTACACCTTAAAAGCTGCTTCTGTTCCATGGGGGCCTGAACAGGCTCCATAATGTCCAAGATGAACTATTTAAGGTGGAATGAAAAATTCAAATCAGAAACTAAACTCATCTACCCGACTTGTCAAGCCTTTCAAAAGTTTTAAAAAGGAACCAATTTCGTTTCGAAACTGCTCAGTTTCTTAAATTTGGCCCACAAAATCCAAAACCGTCAGGCATGATACTAACAGTGGTGTCAACAGTAGTTTAAGGTACTAGTTGCACCACTTAACGTTCACACGTATCTGGACAAGTCATTATGTGAAAATAGTCATAATAACTTAAGAAAATGCACACAGAATTAAGGTCATGGATTTAACGATAATCCTAATCATATCCAAAGTAAGGAGAACAATTATCCTGCTAGCTTCAGAGCTACGCTAACTTAAAGAGGCAGTGTTAGCCAGCTGGCTAAGGTTCGTCGTTGTGACAGTCATCGATTTTTCCATATCTCAAATAGATTAATGATCAATTGAATGTTTTACGCGACCAACAGAAAGACGTGCATACCTCTTACATAATTATCTGATTAATGTAAGACGTTTAGTACAGCATTTCGTAATCGAAAAACGGGACCGGCTAACCTGAGCTAGCAGCGTGACGAGAGAGTCGATTTAAAGAACTTTTCCGAGCTCGACTGAAGTACAGAACACAAATATGACAAACCAGGGTTCATAAATAATTAGTTTGAATTACAATTTCTAATATAAACTAGTACAGACTGGCCAGAACCGGACTGGCCGGCTGGTGAGATAAGATAATGCTAGGTTAGCTTAGCTTAGCTTAGCTTGGCACTCGGGGCCCGAAACGAAGTTTAAATACAGAAAGAGGAGGTCGGCACAGAACCGAACCGTGTCTGGAGAAATGATGAAAATAAGCTCTTTGCTTTACCTGATCCACTTCGATCGTATAAGGAGATTGTAAAGAGAAAAAAACAAAACTTGTCGTGCGATTCTTTTTTTTCTTCCTTTCACCGGCCCGTCGTTTCTACCGGCTTTCAGCACCTCCCTCTGACCAGAGCCTCCCAGAACAGCCCTGAGACTCTCTCGCCGCCTAAAGGCCAGCAAAGACCCACAAAATCTCTCACTGTGGAGAGAAAACACTCTGCTGGATGTCCTAAACCAGCTGTCTCCAACCTTCTCTGCACCCCGGACCAGTTTCATGCAAAACAGTTTTACCACAAACACAATAAAGTGCATAACATATCGTATTATTACTACAACTACACTATAAGGACAAAAGTACTGGGACACCCGACCATTCCACCAACAGGAACTTTAATGGCATTGGATTCAAATACATAGACTTTAATACGGAGTTGGTTGTAACAGCTTCCACTCTTCTTGGAAGGCTTTCCACAAGATTTTGGAGTTTCTGAGGAATTTGTCCCCATTCGTTCTGTAGAGCATTTATGAGGTCAGGCACTGATTTTGGACGAGAATGCCTGGCTCCCAGTCTCTGTTCAAAGTTCATCCCAAAGGTGTTGGATGGGGTTGAGGTCAGGGCTCTGTGCGGGCCAGTTAAGTTCTTCCACACCGAACTCATCCAACCATGTCTTTATGGAGCTTGCTTTGAGCACTGGGGCACAGTCATGCTGGAATAGAAAAGGTTCTTCCCCAAACTGTGTCCACAAGGTGGAAGCATGGCGGTGTCCAAAATGTCTTGGTTTGCTGAAGCATTAAGAATGTCCTTCACTGGAAGCCCAAACCCTGAAAAACAGGTGTGTCCCAATACTTTTGTCCATATAGTGTATTATGTAAATACAATTACATAGACAAGATGTTTTTTTTTTTTTTTAAATTTTTAATCAATTAATGCGTTTTTTTTTAAATAATATGTTATGTAAGAGTAATGTAAAAAAAAAAAATAATAATAAAAGTTTTTATTCTTTCTGTGTGGCCCACTACCAAATGATCCAGGGCCCGGTGGTCGGAGACCCGTGTACTAAACGGTCTGTTTTTTTTTTTTTTGTTTTTTTTTTTCAGATTTCCTGCACAGTTAGGTAGCTGAGATGTAAACAGAATGGTTCAGAGTTTTGGTGTGAAACGTTCCGTTCTAGAGAAATTCAGTCTGAATTGTTCACAGTGGTGGTGAATGGAACCGGACGTCTGCCTTTAAAAGCTCCCTCACAGAAAGTTATTATATGAAATGGTTATGAATGCACTGCCTGATACCTGTGACATTTTTTTGTACCAGAGTTTTAAGAACTGATCCAGTCATGGTGGAGGGGTACATGCAGGGCGTCGTGAGGCAAAATAGTCCCCAAAGAAAACTGGTTTAATTCAGATTTACTACCATCAACATTTAATATAAACACAAAGAAGACGTGTAGGTTCACTGGGGGTCAACAGGAAATAAAGTAGCTATATTTGTGTTGGAGACATGACATAGGGGAATTTTGAACATCCCTCTTTAAAACAAAAATGGACATGACCATGTTTTTCCACAAACAGTACATATTTATTATAAAATATACACAGACAAATCTCATTTGAAACACTCAGTTTTACACAGCACAGCTGAAAAACAATAATGGGATTTTTATTGCACATGGCAAAGAAAAGTGAACTAGTGAATAGTAAAGAAAGACGGGCGAAATGGCGATTTTTCTCAGTCTTTTCCAGGCTTTTTGAGTTTGCTTTTCAGCTCCGACATCATCAGTGGGTTGCCCATCCTACACACACACACACACACACACACACACACACCAACATTAATTTAGAACAACTTCTAAATTAGACAATGCAAACATATTTTTTTTTTGCAGATTATACTTAGTGGTAAAAGAGTATGATGTGATGTACCCAGGATGTCGCGGTGGGGTCCATTTCGGTTTGCTGGCCGGCTGCTCCTTCTTCCCACAGTCCTCTTTCGGATCTGTCTGAGAGTCAGATTTCTGGAAAGGAGGAAACTGATGATAAACAGTAACCGAAACACAGCAGTCTAACTACAGTTATCATTTTTTTCGGCCATACCTGTGTAGCTACACTCTGTGCGTCGCCCTCATCCCTCATTTTCTTGCCAGCATCTGTTTTTCTTAACACAGGTAGACCACCAGCGCCCAGACCTGAGTAACACAACAAGAGAAAACAACAAAAATCACAAAGATAATTTCTATATGTTTGAGTCAAACACCTATTTCCATAGGCTGGCAGTGATCCCACACACTCCTGATGATGACTGGGGCTGAATTTATTCACTTTCTACAACAACTGACCAGCCCCCAGGAGGTGCGCTGGAAGGGAAAACGCAACTCCAGTTAAGCAGCCATGTCCAAAAGTTTGGGCATCCCTGCACATGTTTTTGTTGATGAAGTGTGCACATATTAATGCAGAGTTACTGCTTACTGGCTGAATATCAGGGGTCCTCGGGTTACGACAGTCTCGACATACGACGTTTCAAGTTTACGGCGCTCACTCCCATAAAAACTTTAAAAAATTGAGACGTGAGTGTTTCGGCTTACACCGTTAGCGTCTTACGGACTACGTGGGCAAACTAGTTTGGTTGCGCGCAGCGGAAGAATACGCAGTAACGCGGCGTATGAGTGAGGGAGTTGGCGTCCTTATCCTTTTTCTGTGGCTTAGTTGTGTTTTTATGTTCTAGATTATGATTTTACAACCGTGTTAGGATGAGTAAGTGACTTAGGCTAGGGTGTGTTTCGGCTTACACCAAAATTCGAGTTACATCACTGTTGTAGGAACGGAACTGTGTCGTAACCCGAGGACCCCCTGTATTAGGGAAAAAATGTGGCCTGTGCAAAAGTTATGGCCCATTTTAAATCATGTAAATAAATAGAAAGCGTGGCCTTAAAATGGATAAAAAATTCCACATGCAAGTTTGTTCTCTGCAGAGTCCGGTCCCATGTTGGACCTTTCTAACTTACCAGGTAGTTTAAATCCAATGACTCCTGGTGGAACTGCCGAAGCCCCTAATCCCTGAACCTTCTTCAGAACACTGGGCTGTGAGGGACGAGGGGCGACTGAGGGCTCCACGGAGCTCATGTTTATAAGAGTACGAGGGTTTTGGGGTGGCCGAGTGAAGCGGTTTTTCACTGCAATTTTGGACTTCTGGACAGTGCAGTCCAACGAAGAGACCTTCAATGGTGAAATGAGAATGAGAAACGTAGTTATTTTAAAATGGAACATGATCAATGACTGGTTACGACACACTGACCCAACGGTCCCCAACAACACTGGTTTCAAACTGTGGGCTTAATATTGTTCCACAGTTAGAACTAACAAACCAAAAACAACAGTGTGAATGCAGGGAGAATGTTCTAGTGCAGTATGAATGGAGGGAGAATGTTCTACAGCAGTATGAATGGAGGGAGAAGGTTCTAAAGCAGTGTGAATGAAGGGAAAATCTTCTAGAGCAGCATGAATGGAGGGAGAATGTTCTAAAGTAGTGTGAATGGAAGGAAAATCTTCTAGAGCAGCATGAATAGAGGGACATCCTATCATCGAAAATCATACAGAGCCTGAAAATATTTGTGCATGTTGTACACATGTGCACTGTGCAATTTTTGATTGTCTTGAAAAATATATCAAGGCTCTCAAATTTTGTGTGGCATTACACCCCCATTCCAGAGACTTCCCTCCACTCACACTCATAGATATGCACCAACATTTGGTGTTTGTTGGAGTTGGGGAACACCAGTGGTGTGAGTGTGTCCTGGCCTTTAAACAAAGTGCATAATTGAGTCGATCAACGATTCACCTGTTCCAGTGCAGCCCAGAACTTTGCCACAGATGGTTTAGCCTCCTCGTCTCTTGCCATTTTTTCAGACCCCCTCTTCAGTCCAGATCTGCTCCTTTCTTGTAAGCTCTTATTACTGTCTACTGCTGTTTCTCCTTCATCAACTTGACTTGCATGATCTTCATGTTCCTCTGGTGCATTTTGAAGCTTTTCTTTCATTGACTCCGTCTTCCCACAGACCTCGCTGTCTACATCTATTGTTTCTACCCGTGAATTGTTCTTGTTCTCCACTAAATTACTCAACAGTTCATTGTGGGTCTGCAAGTCTGCACTGTCACTCTCTGAGGTTTCCATTGCAGTTTCCTCCTCTCTTGTTTTGATTGTCTCAGCTTCTAATCTTTCTTCTGAGCCTTGTGTCAATCCGCTCATTATCTCCTCCACATCTTCCAGTGAAGCTGTCATGGCCTTTATTTCATCTAGCGTCCCAATCTCGGCCTCATCAGGACTTTCACCCTCTTTCTCGGGATGTCTCTTCAACTCAAACATTTTAAATTCTTTCAGTTCTGCATCTTCAGCATCTTTCTCTGGATTCCTTAGCATCTCCAACTTTTCCAATGCTGATTCACTCTCTGGCAGGTCCGAAGACCCCGAGTGTTCAATCTGTCCACAGGGTTCAGTTTCACCACCTGACCCACCTTGCACGGTCCACTCACCACAATTTAATGGGATCTGACTTTCAGACCCGTCATCTGGAACAGGAGCTTCTGCCTCAGATGACTGTTTGAGCATCTCCACAGTTGCTGAATATGATTCACCTTCTGTTTGTGGGCCTGTTTCAGCTTTAGACAGCTCACACTTCGCTTCGGCCATAGCATGGTCACTCACAGCTGTTAATTTACTGTGTGTTTCAAGCACTTCCATTTTCTGTTCAGTAAAACTGGCCTTTGTTTCATCCATAGTCAGATCTGTTACCATCTCAGCACTTGTTTCCGTGGTATCCTGTGTGTCATCCAGTTCCTGTGGTGAAGGGCTTGGTGTTTCACAAAATGCAGCTTCATTTACTTCCTCTGCAGAACTGGACTTCTTTGCGAATCTTTGCATTTCACTAAACAGTGCATCCAATGACCCTGATTCACTTGCATTCCCATCGATTGACTTTTCTTGTAAAGATCCTTGTTCAAGAGTCCATTGGCCCAGAGTTTCCTGTAGAGCAAATTTCTCGCTAGCTGTAGGCTGTAAACTTCTCACTATCTCTGCTGATTTCTTCACATTATCTGCTGCAACTTCTGCTCTGACCTCCTGTGAAAAGTATGATACGGTCTGTGAAGTTCCGGATTGGTTTCCAGGCCCTGCCGCTACCAACTCACTGTCTTGCTTAATCACCTCCTCTGGTAGTTGCGATCCAATGATATCTAAAAGCTCCACTTCTGTTTCTGGAGTGTTTCCTGCTTTTGTTTCCTCTTCATGATGTTCCACCTGATCTGCTTCCAAAATAACTGCTGTCAGATCACTGTGACCTGCCTCATCTCCAGAAGCAAGCTCAATAAAACCCCCTTTGTTAGTGAGTTCAGCCTCTTTTTCATACATTTCTGCATGTTTCATCTGCCCTGTCACAGGTTCCTCCAAAAGTTCACACTTAGTCTCAGCTCTTCCACCAGTGTATTCATTTTGGGCTTCAATCAGGTTTGATTCTCGGATGTCCGGTTTATCAGCATTTTCAAAACGTTTGGATTCACTCAATTGATGACCCATTTCATGCTGCCCATCTTTTGCTGTTCCCACAGTCTCTGGCTTTGATCCTTCAATGGTGTCAATCAGTTCCCTTTCTGGTGTCACTGCAGCCTTATTTTCAGTACTTAGGCTAATGGGTTCTTCCTCTTCTTTACATGTTTCTTCATTTTCCAACTGTCCTGTCACAAGTTCCCCCAACAGTTTGCATTCAGTCTCCACCATTTTCTCAACAAATTGGGATTCATCCAGCTTTGTTGCAGTAACTTTGGATTCATTTAACTGCAGACTTACTTCATGCTGCCCATCTTTTACCATTTCCACAGTCCCCTGCTTTATTTCTTCACTCTTGATATCACTACCTTCCCTTTCTGCAGCCTCGTTTTCTGTGGTTTCCTCCATGCATTTTTCATCCAACTTTGAATCACAAACATCAACGGCCTCCACAACATTAGATTCACTTAACTCCTGACCAGCTTCATGTTTCACATCCTTTACTGTTCCCACAGTCTCTTGCTTTGTTTCCTCAGTGCCATCAATCGGGCCCCTTTCTGTTGTCAATTCAGCCTTGATTTCAACCTCTTTACAAAGGGGTTCTGGTTCTTTTTCATATATTTCTGCATTTTCCGTCTGGCTTGTCATAGGTTCCTGCAAAGGTTCACATGTAGTGTCCACTATTCCCTCAGTGAGATCATTTTGTGCTCCATCCTGCTTGGACTCCCAGATGTCCAGTTCATCAGAACTTTCTGAACCTTTAAATTCACTCGACTGCTGCTCTGCTTCATGCTGACCATCCTTTACCATTCCCACAGTGTCTTGCATTTTTGCCTCAATGGCAACACTTTCTGGTGTAGGTGTGGAGCCATTTTCAATACTGCAGCTAGTGTGTTCTGCCTCTTGTGAAGCCACAAGTTCCTCCAACAATTTGCATTCAGTCTCCACCACTCTCTCAACAAATTCAATTTGAGCTTCATCCAGCTTTGTTGCAGTAACTTTGGATTCATTTAACTGCAGACTTACTTCATGCTGCCTATCTTTTACCATTTCCACAGTCCCCTGCTTTATTTCTTCACTCTTGATATCACTACCTTCCCTTTCTGCAGCCTCGTTTTCTGTGGTTTCCTCCATGCATTTTTCATCCAACTTTGAATCACAAACATCAACGGCCTCCACAACATTAGATTCACTTAACTCCTGACCAGCTTCATGTTTCACATCCTTTACTGTTCCCACAGTCTCTTGCTTTGTTTCCTCAGTGCCATCAATCGGGCCCCTTTCTGTTGTCAATTCAGCCTTGATTTCAACCTCTTTACAAAGGGGTTCTGGTTCTTTTTCATATATTTCTGCATTTTCCGTCTGGCTTGTCATAGGTTCCTGCAAAGGTTCACATGTAGTGTCCACTATTCCCTCAGTGAGATCATTTTGTGCTCCATCCTGCTTGGACTCCCAGATGTCCAGTTCATCAGAACTTTCTGAACCTTTAAATTCACTCGACTGCTGCTCTGCTTCATGCTGACCATCCTTTACCATTCCCACAGTGTCTTGCATTTTTGCCTCAATGGCAACACTTTGTGGTGGAGGTGTGGAGGCATTTTCAACACTGCAGCTAGTGTGTTCTGCCTCTTGTGAAGCCACAAGTTCCTCTAGAAGTTTGCATTCAGCATCCACCATTTCCTTGTGAAATTCAATTTGAGCCTCATCCAACTTTGACTCTCCTTGCTGCTCATTCTTTTCCATTCCCACAGTCTCCTGCTCTGTTTCCTCATCACTTACATCAACCACTTCCCTTTCTGGTGTTGTAGTGGCCTCGTGTTCCATTGATTCCTCAATGTATTCATCATCAACTTTGATTTCTTTGTTTAGAAGGACTTCCCTTTCCCTCGTTGAATAGGTCTGCTGAGATAACAAATCATCTGTCATTTGTGTACTTGCCTCATCTTCATCCCCGGTCATTCCCTGATTTCTCTGTTTGTCATCGTTTTCCTCATTTTTATCCCGGTCTTCAGTATGTTCCATTACTTTTTCCACTGAGAGCTCTCTAATATTTACCTCATCTCCAAAATCACACTCTTCTTCTTGCCCAGCACACTCGTAGATTTCTTCTTTTTCATTTTCAGCATACTCACTCTCTACCATGTCGTCAATGACATTTTCATCCCCTTTATCTTCTGCATCCGTACCATTTTCATCCCCTTTATCTTCTGCATCTGTATCTAAGCTTCTGAGAACTTCAAAGTCTGGGCTGCCCATGTCTGCATCTGTGGAAGCCAGGTCAGCTTTTTCAAAAACATCATTGCTTTTTGTCTGTGCTGCCTTGTTGTTGTTGTCCAAAGTTTCTTCGGTGTCCCTCTGTTCCTGTGCCTTTTTGTCCAGAACCTCCTTCTGGCCTGGAGCATTCCACACAACACCAGTGCACGTGCGTTTGCCTGTGTCACCACTGTGCATCTTTTCCCACTGAACAGCAGCTGTCCGCACACTGACACCGCTCTGGGGTTTCTCTCTTTGGGGCCATTCCTCTGTCTCACACTTTTTTTCCTTTTCCTCATCTTCTTTTAACTCCCTATAACTCTTGTTGTGTGTTACATTAGAGATGGCTTCTTCCTGTTCAAAAGGTGCATCTTGATTGTCTTTGTTTGTGCTTTCTGGTCTGAGATATCTTCCCACCGCCCCTGTAAGGTAACCCTGTAGCACAAAGAGCAGAAGACAAGTGAGTAAGTCAGCTGTGGTCTGTGGGGAGGCAGTTATACAGTGTTGTTTTGTCTACAGAAATAGAGAGAGAGAGTGAGTGTGTTTAGCATATAATAACTTCTACTCATTGGTCACCCAGACTGTTATATCAGTGGCAGTATCAGGCCAATACAATACTGCATTTAAGCTGCAGTATGGGGCCGATATGATACTGTATGTACATGGAAATAGGGGCCGATATGATACTGTATTTAAATGGCAGTATAGGGCTGGTACAACGGTGCATTTAAGCACCAGTATAGGGACGGTACAATACTGTATTTAAGTGCCGTTATCAGGCAGACTTGATACTGACATTAAGTGCCAGTATTGGGCTAGCATGATACTGTATTTAAGTGGCAGTATTGGTCTGATACAACACTGTATTTAAGTGCCATTATTACATTAAAAAAGTGCGTACTTCATGTTTCTGTTAGGGTTAGTTATCTTTGCCCACAAAGACTATTGTTGGGGTCAGTGCAGATCTGCAAACGTCTTGTAATGAGCAGTAAGATCAGCATGTGTAAAGTACCACCGCTGCTTTACACACCAGCTGAGTGTGTGAGCATGCGATGGTTAACCATATATAGCAACAAAGTGACATATGGAAACATAACACAGCATGTATGTATAATTACTCATGTGCAAATAACCTTCTTGCATGCACAGAGTGAGAAACCATTTATGTAATGATCTCAGACACAAATGGACAGTTATTTTATGAAGGCCGGAGGCCAAACCTCATTTCTCAGGTTGTCACATGGTTACCAAAGTGTGAAAAGTTTCTCAAATCACTTGATTACCTAAAGAGTTAAAAGGCCCATATCCTACGTTTTTAGGTATGTTACTTCACGATTGATATATGTAAATGAGCTCTGTTCTGATAAGTGGGTGGGACTAAACTGCTGCATGGGCCCTTTAAAGCACAGTTAGCTCAGTGGATTATTTGCACGCTGCAAAACGCCACAAAACGTTTTTTTGTTTTTTTTTTGCTGTCTATAGACAGAAGACCAAATACAAAACTAGCATCAGGAGACTATATTTTTTCCCCACATTGCCCACCTCAACCTCAGTGACCGAATGATCACTAATCACTCAAAGTGAACTTGAATGTGCTACACGCTCCCTTTACTAGTTTAGGACCTTTGTCATCTGATGGTTAGGAGTGATGTCACATAAAAGTAAAGTAAAGTGAAGTGAAGTGAAGTGGCCCCTTATAGTCGTGCGTAAACACAGCACAGCACAGCACATCGTATGAACATTGTGAAAATTTTTCTCTGCATTTAATCCATTCACCAAGTGAAGCAGTGGGCAGCCACCAACGGAGTGCCTGGGGAGCAGTGTGTGGGGACGATACCTTGCTCAAGGGTACCTCAGTGGTGCCGCTAGCAGTCCTGGGATTTGAACCCCTAATGCACATAACGTCTGTGCATTAGGAAACACTTCAGTAAATAATGCACATCATGGAAAGAACACAAACTATGCAAACAATGTGAAAGCTAGTTTTTCCTCATGCAAATGCTTTAAAGGACCCTTATCACCCGAGGGAAATTCTTTTGTCATGAGAATGCTCAGTGCAACGAGAAGTATAAAGATAAGGCAAGCGAGAATTAAAAAAAAAAAAAAAAAAAAAAAACAACAACAATGCAACCAAAAACAAAAAAAAAAAAAAAAAAAAAATTACAAAATAGCATAACAAAATAAAATAACTGTGACTTACACCGCCGTGTTTAAGGTTTAGTACGCTGAACCAGCAGATCAGTAGTGCAAATCTGCTGGTTCAGCACACTAAACCTTGAACACAGCAGTGTAAGATAGTTATTTTATTTTGTCTTATCTGTCACTCCTAAAACAGCAAAAACAGCCTGCTTTGAATTCACAGTTTTGTGACGTCAGCACATATACAGCACATCCAACTATTCAGCCCACAGCAATTCAGCCCCACCTACTCACACTGAAGTTATAAGGAGTGTTTCAGCTCAATACGGAACAGCCAATCAGAACAGAACTCATTTACATATATGTCTTAAAAACACAGCCTGTTTAATTCTATGTGATAAAAAGAGGTTATAAAATGCCATCCTTGCATTTATTCATTTTCTGAGCTGCTTATCCTAACAAGCCCATCCCACTGCTCGTAGGGGTGAAAGGCAAAGAAACACCCTGGACAGGTCGTCAGGCCACTGCCATGTAAACATGAATAAAATTGATTTAATCAAGCAAATGTAGCATACAGGCCTTTTAAACACATTCATATTCGGTATTCAGTCATCTGGACTGCAAACTCCCTTCTCCCTGGACCTCACCCTGTGAACACACACCTTCATCAGGTAAGGCCTACACAAACAAACAGGCAATGACCTCAGTATATTCAGGTGACAGTAAGGCCACGGCCTGATCTTATTCAAATAAACGGGAGGCCACAGTCTAATCTCATTTACATGAGCATAAAAAGCTACAGTATGCACCTGTCCTTGTGAAACTGGGACTAAAAGTCTTTTTGCCTCACCTTGACCTAACTGAGATCAACAACTAGACAGCCCAGATGCCTGACAACCTTCAGAAATGAATGATTAGCCCCAGGAGCTTGGACTAATAAACTTACAACGTTTTCTTTAAGAGATTTTTGGAAATTAGCTCACCCAGACTGTCCAGATCGTGCGACCAATCCGGTTTATTGAGCTTTCAGAGCCTTCCATCGCAGCCTGAGCTTCCTGCTAATCAGGGACTGAAGAGCAGCCCAGTTTCTTTCTCAGATAAACATGCTCAGCTCAGGCACCACCCAAGTCCAAGACATGAAGTTAGCCAAGCTGAGAGATGCCTGTTAAATTTGTAGCCCTTCAGTTCCTGACACCAAGCAGCTCTCTGAAAAAAGGAGGAGGAGGAAGGTCAGGTTGGACAGAAAAGAAGGCTGCTATCACAGCCAATAGCATTAGCACAGGACGTGTGTTGGTCTGTGGTTAAAAAAGGCAAGCCATTAGTGCTGCTACGTCCGACCACATAACAGCTTCTCTAAAGTCAGCAGCACTGTGGCACTTCCCTTAACTGCTGTAAACTCACTAGAAGCACATTTGCAGACATGATTTGGAGTTTTAGCTGAAAGGGCCTATTTTTGTCTTGTAATCCTGCTGACCAGTGGAACTTGTCAGATTAAAACCTGGTTTGGCTTCTTGGTGGAAACTGGAGTACAGGTTACCATTAGAAACCACCAGCTTCTTTCAACACCTTTAGATTCCATTAAAAATATGAAACACATGACGAACCTTTACATTTCGATATAAACCAAAAATGCCATCACTGACCATTAACCACCTTTAAAACCCCACCACGGGGTTTACGAAGGAGTTTATTTGCCAAAAACATTTTTACATGATCATTTTCCAGCCTTTTGCTTAGTATAAAACCATTTATATACTGTACCTTCAATATATTGTTTAAATGCCTTTATATACTATACCATGTAAATGTATGTCAGTGTGCTCTATTCTGATTGGCTGTGCTTTATTCAGAAAGCAACAGTCTTTACAACCTCAGTGTGGAAGTGAATTTAAGGCTGAACAGGTCAGGAATATATGTAAATATGTTGGGTTTATTTTTGTGACATCACAAAATTAAATTGCATTTAAAATGGGTTGGTAACTTTATGTTTACTTAACTTTTTTCTTTTAAATAGAGAGGTAATGTTGAAATGCAGATATTTTTGCCTGAACAACATTGGCTGATCAATAGGACTTGGCAAAAAGAGGAAAAAAAGATGCAAGAGAGTCAAAGGCATGGTATGTAGTTCAGCCATAGAGACGTTTAGTGCTCTTTAGCGGTCCCACCACATGATCATACAGGGTGCCTCTGTAGGTGATGTTCCATTGTGGTTGAGGTAAGACCTGCCCTTAAACATTGGGTCAAAAAGAGACTTGTGCTAATTGTCATCTCACACCCAACATTTACACATCTCACTACTTCTGTCATGTTTGCACACAAATAAGTAAGATGTTTCATTCATGCTACCTCCTGTATCCCAGATCAACAGTGATGACTCATATTAATACAAAAGTCCAAACAAAACCACCCTAAAAAAAATGTCATCACAACTGGAGACAGGTGCAATAAGCATGCCGCAGCATGCCAGATACAGTACAAACAATACACACCTGATACCCCTGATAACCTTTGAGTATCTGCTGATACCAGTGCCAATATCAATACCACACCACCTTTTCCCTCTTAAGCAGCTTTTAAAAATGCATTTATCTGGATGCACCTAGCTGCTGCTGTTGAAATCTGATACAGTGATTTTGTCTCGTATCAGACCAGTACCGATACTAAGTATCAGCACTCCAATACTATTTACATGTATAGAGTGCTGCTTTATACAGCAGATTGTGGGATGAGCTCGTATGATGACGTGCATTACTCATCTTTTTTTTGATGATGTAAGCAGAAGTGGCGTCATCCAATTACAGACTACTGTAACATGCTTCTTTTCATTTTTGTTGTGGTTTCATGGCTCCACTCTTAACCTGCTCTCCTGCTTCTCACCTGTTCATTTGTTACCCCACCTCTCACAGCTGCTCTTCATCAATCACCTGTGTAAGGGTCCCAGTCTTTGCATTTGTCGGTCCACCCTGGCACTTCTCTGCCTGTTACCTTGACACCTGCACTGAGATTCCCTTTGTCACTCTGTTATGGTAACCTTTTTTTTTTTAATTTTATTTTATCATTCAGTGTTTTGTTTTTGCTTCATATCCATCCTGTTTGTTCTTGGTTAATAAAGTTCCTCATTTGCATGTAATTCTGCTCCAAGTCCTCCTTCAACCTACAACACATCACAGATGGACGCAGCAAATCAGGACTTTGTGCATGTGCAGTGCTTAGGTTAGGTAAGTGACTGGGCCAAGCTTGGAAGAGAAGCTACTCCACAGGGAGGCCACAAGCTACACAGCTGGCTACAGCTGCTCCATGAAGTAAGTGGAGATGAGCGACTTGGCGGGCTGGTAGATACAGTGACGGCCAATCTGAGGGGAATGTAGCCAGCCTCTCTTCCTGTAACACTGTGTGGGGTCTCAGATGAAAGTCAGGACGCGTGCATGGTGTAGTGGGGCCGAGTGGCACCTTAAAAAGTGCAGTGGAGGGGCCGCTGCGTTGGGTTTCGACATTGGTTCCTCTGCCCTGGCTGTGGGCGAAATGATCTATCTGGCTGCTTGTTGCCTCCAGCGCCATCTGCTGTTCCAGAAGGCTCTTCACCAATGCCCTCACAACCTGCTGTTCCAGAGAGCTGTTCGTCGCCTTCAGCGCCGTCTTCTGTTTCTGGGAGCTGCTTGCAGGCGGTGAGCAACCTGGGTAGGGTTGCCAACCGTCCCGAATTGTCCGGGACATCCCGAATTATGGATGATTTTGATTTGTCCCGTCCGGGACAGCTCCAGTCCCGAATTCCAATCACAGCCTCGTCGGCCACTTGTGATCGTT
>JBBPCZ010000115.1:29875560-29890568 GCA_037974445.1 Brycinus macrolepidotus | reverse complement strand
TCCACAAAGTTGGAAGCATGATGTTGTCCAAAATGTCTTGGTCTGCTGAAGCATTAAGATTGCCCTTCACTGGAAGTAAGGGACCACCTGAATCCAATAATTAAGAGGTGTGTCTCAATACTTTTGTCCATATAGCGTAAGTCAGAATGTTAGGATGATCTTCTCCGCAGCGGACAGGCCCTCAGTGAACTGACTGTGACTGAATGTTGTGTGTTAATGATGTGTGTTTTTCATGCGACAAATCAAGTGACGAGTTAGACATGGATCATAGTTTTTTGTTATTTATGTTAATTGACTGTTATGGAGAACAAAGACAAAAACACATTTCCCGCTTAACTTCTAACAGTATCTCACTATGCAGGCTTGCTTGGTTTTGTTTGTCCAGATTGTACGACAGCTCGACCTATGCAGGTTTACGTGATTAAACCTTTAAAAAGCCGCTGCTGTAAAGGACGAGGCAGTATATTCACACTTTCAGCTGGGAACAAGAAAAGTTTTAAGTAGTTTTTTTTTTCATTTCATTTATATGCACACATATACACACAGTACACAGTACACAGTGAAACGAAACAATGTTCCTCCAGGACCATGGTGCAACACAGAACAGAACAGAGCAGAACAGAACACAAGTGCAGACAGGACGAAAGAGAGTGCAAGAAAAAACACAAAAGCAACAAATAACTGGAAGAGACAACAAACATTTAATGCAGTCGACAATAGCTACAGTCTGGATGAGTACAGTATTTTGACAGATACTGTATTCTAGCAGCAGAGAGTTGCTAGAACCGAAGTTACAGGTGCAAAAATGCAGAACCGAGGTAGACAGCAATGAATATGGTTGTGCAAATAAGCGTGTAACAAGCATGTTACATTCTGAGTGATTTGTTTTTTGGATAGTCTATTATTTATTTTGTTATTTATTTTATATGGACATCACAGTAGCATTAGAATTGTTACATACATTTACGGATAAGGACACATAGTGTCTAATTAGTGTTTGGAGCGAAACACGACAACGTTCAGTATATATAAAATGTTTAATACATGTTAAATGTTTTTATGTTTATCCTTTTTATACCTAACATAATGCAAAATTGTGTTGTTACGGAAAATATAAGGTTTGGTATAATTCCACTGAATAATTTAAGTGATGTATGTACAGACATACTAATTATAGGTCAAAACAGAGTTATAAAAGGCAGAGTGGTAAAACGAACAGCTGTTTGGGAGCCGAAAGAGAGGATCACTAAAAAGAGCCAAAATTCCCATCATTAACATGTAGGTTTGGAGAGTAAATAAAATGGGTACATTTGTGTTGGTGCTAACTGATCTTTGGTGCTAAGCGCATCTGGTAGTAACAGCTTAGAATGCTAGCCAGACTCTGGTCTCTGGTTCTAGCCTGTGGAGCTAACAGGAATATGGTGTTTCTGGTTTGTGGTGCAGCTGGTTGCCTGGTGGAAAGGGAATTGCCCCTGCAATCAGGTTGTGGGTTCGAATCCCAGTACTGGTAGTGGCACTACTGAGGTACCCTTGAGCAAGGTACCATCCCCACACACTGCTCCCCGGGTGCCCCCGTTGGTGGCTGCCCACTGCTTCACTTGGTGAATGGGTTAAATAGAGAGAAAGAATTTCACACTGTTCTCACTGTGTGCTGTGGTGTGTTGACGCATTACTATAAGGTCCGCATTACTTTCAAGGCCCAGGTGTGTTGTGTCTGGTGTGTTCTGAATGCACATTGATATGGCATCACATTTTAAAGAGTGAAAAGTACATTTGGTATTTGAAAACTACAAAAATACTGAACTCTAAAATGTTTTAACATACATTTTAGACATATTTCTCCAAGTCTATCCAGTATAAATAAAAATAATCCAATTTTGTATATCAAAGACAGACCATGCCTGCCCTGTGTTGTGATTTCAGGAAAAGACAGGCTGGAATCCCTGCTGGCTCAGATGTTTCTTCCAGAATTTTTATCATCATCTGTCTATGTTGAATGCAAATTGCTTATGTTAGCTTATCCTTACAGTCTGCTAGTTTGTGAATTGTAGTGTGGAAATCACTAGTGAAGAATCTAAAGAATCTATCCCTGTTTGCAAGTGTTTGGTCAGGTTACGCTACACTTTCCAACCATAAAACTGCAATTTCCAACCATA
Organism: Brycinus macrolepidotus; assembly: GCA_037974445.1. NCBI lineage: Eukaryota > Metazoa > Chordata > Actinopteri > Characiformes > Alestidae > Brycinus > Brycinus macrolepidotus. The sequence goes on along the minus strand of JBBPCZ010000115.1, from coordinate 29,888,412 downwards.
AAAAGCAAAAAAAAAACCAACCCCTCAAGTGTAAATTTCTACATGGAAAGCTGGGAAGGTGTTGTTTACACCAGTGTGGCATCTGCTTTACACACACACAGTAGTTAGTTCTATGACACTTACTATAAAGTTTGCTGTTTTGAGAAAGTAAATATTTGTTTAAGCACTCACTAACATTAGCTGGCTACCTTGTTGCCCTGCAAGCATAGTCTTGGTGTGGTAATTAGCTAGCCATGCAAACTTTGATATAAAACATTTTTAGAGAAAAGGTCTGACCATAACATTCGTAAATGTTGGGGATAATTGCTTTGCATGGCTATAAACTTTGGTTTCGAGCTGTGGTGTATAACAGTTTTGTTGTTGTTAGCTATGTAGCCTTTGATGCCATATCATGGCTGCTAACACCATTGTAGCATCTGCTTTACACACACAAAGTAGTTAAATCCATAACACTTACTATAAAGTTTACTGTTTTGAGACGGTAAGTAGATATTTATTGTTCACTAACATTAGTTGGATAGCTAAAGAAGAATGAACTCACTCTCTGCTAGGTTAGCTTAATTAGAGCTAATACGCTAGCCTTGAAAATTCTGATATAACACATTTTTGGAAAAGAAGTCTGAACATTTGTAAATTTTGGGTGTAATTGCTTTGTCTGGCTATAAGCTTTGGTATAGAGCTGTGGTGTATTACTTTTTTGTGTTGCTAGCAATATAGCATTTATCTTGTCAACTAACAGTCTAGCAGTTATGAAGTATAGAAGTCTTGTATAACAGGCATTTAAGCGGTATTTGGTGCTTTAAGCCTGCCTTGAATGTGGTTAAATGAGACTTAAAAATGGAACTGGGATTTGATAAGATCACTTGCTCTTTCCATCTTTCCTCTCTACAGGGGGATTCTGGAGGCCCGCTTCAGTGTAAGCAAGGCTCTGTTTGGGTCCAGGCAGGCATCAGCAGTTACGGGGTCCCATGTGCCATTGGATTTCCAGAGGTTTTTGCCCGGGTGTCTGCGTTCCAAACCTGGATCACACAGAATGTCGCCGGATCCAACATCGACTTCGTGACCTTCTCATCCGCTGGCACTGACACCAACAGCAGCTTCAATTGTACCAATTTTACTGCTAGTTCAGCCACACCAATCTACTCCCAGTCCTCCAGCCTCCTCATCCTCCTGTCCACTCTTGTTTCATCTGTATTCTTCACTCTCAAGCTCCACTGACCCCCTTAAAAACGTCTTCTCCTAAAGACAGTGTGATGTTCCCAACACTTGCAGGACGTTTTGAGATATTCTTTCAAGTAATCACTTGGATCATCTTTGTGTTGCGTCTTTTCAGGTCTACCGTGAGGTAATCTGACTAGTGGGACTCCAACTGCTTTAATGACACACATGATAAAACACGCATGTTCAATAATTGGACACAAAAAACTATTACTCTGCCAAACTAACAACAGGCACTGGTTGCCAAAGAGGATTCAACCGATGTGTTATAGGTGATATGAATTTTACGACGGCTTGTCAGCATAACTTTTTACAGTGGTGGTGAATGGAACCAGACGTCTCCCTCTGAAAGCTCCCTCATAGAAAGTTATTATATGAAATGGTTATGAATGCTCTGCCTGATGCCTAAAACATTGTTTTGAGAAGCTTTCAGTCTAAAACTAAACTCATTCATAGTGGAGGGGTACATGCAGTTCAGATTCAGTTCAGATTTACCACTGTTTTGCCATCAATGTTCAATATAAACACTTAGAAAACACATGTAGTTTCACAGGATGGGTCTATAGTAAATAAAATGGCTATATTTGTGTTAGACATTTTATTAACAAAAGAATTAACTCCCAGATTCAGTCAGCAAATTCCCACTAGATGGATTGCTCAGCGCCCTCAGTGTACAGTGAAATTTTTAAACTAAGGAAACACTCCGCATATCTTCCTGGCATGAATTTCCTCACATGACACACCCAGAATTAGAGTGACCCTCCAGACTATGGTTTTATTTACACCCTTTAAACGGTAACTCAAGATAGGAACTTCTTTGTCTTAAACTTCTTTGTATTAATTTAAAGGTCTCATATCATGTTTTTTTTTTTTTTTTTTTTAGTTTTCTTAGAAATGTAGTACATAGCCATTTTTAAAGTTATGTATAGATCACTCTCCAGCCCATCCAGTCCATATATGGAGATTTCACAAGTTCTTTTTCCTTCTTCAAACCACATTTGTCATGATCATCTCTTGCTGAAGGCCCAAAATAGAATGAACCACAGAGCATGTGTCATTGAGTTAGTTTTTTTATTACTGTTTCAGTCCAAGACAATGTGTATATAATCACGTGAAAAAAAAAAATCATTCGATGTTACCCCTAAAAATGATGGAAAGCACATAAGTGCAGACTTTTTTCTGTTCCTCAAGGACAAAGGTTCTGAGTTTCTCTCTCTCTCTCTAGAGATGGCACTGATTTTTGGTAACTGTACTGAAATGTCATGGGAAAACCCACAGGGGAGAGGCTGGTTGAACAAGTGGAAGTGGTTTTGTTTGCATGGTGGGGATGAGGATTACGAGGGTGCAGAAAAGGTTGGGCAGTTTAGTAAGCGTGGTTGGCCACATACAAGGACTCTCCGGCTGCTGCTCCTCCACCGCTGGAAACGTGTTTGCCGACAGAAGCTGCGCTGTTAGCCTGTTGGAAAGCCAAAAGATACCTAAATTGACAATTGTGTGGACACCCCTCCTAATTATTGAGTTTCAGCCACACCCATTTTTAACAGAGGTAGAACATCAAACACATGGCAGTCTGCATAGACAAACACTGGCAGTAGAATGGGTCGTGCTGAAGAGGGACTGTCAGAAAATGCCACCTTGGCCGCAACTCAGTTTGTGACATTTCTGCCTTGCTAAAGCTGCCCCTGTCAACCGCAAGTGCTATTATAAGTGTGATTGTATCAGCCGCTTCTCGTCAGAGCTCGTGCAGAATTTTGGAACAGCTCCAATGTCAAAACATCCATCCATATCCGTAGTAGTGCATTGATTGTTTAAAAAATGGTCAAGAGACCTGTGTAACATGTGGGGAGGGAGACAAAATGGTTAAGTGACCTTTAAAATATGTGAGTGTACTTTGAGTGTAAGTCAAGCCTTTTTTTTGCTCAAGTGGACTTCACTGCTGTTATTAATGCAGTTTGAAATGAGTCGCTTCTGTTTGTTGTGATTTATTAATAGTAAGCGTGTGAATGCTTGAGGCTGTATCTTCACTCTACTGGGTGAAGATTGTGTCTGTAGGACAGTAAAGTGTGGTAGGGAGGTGAGTTCTGTGCTGAATGGACATATTTTTCTCTGGTTTTCTGAGCTATTAGTCTGCTTTAGTCTTTTCTAATGTGTTTATTTTGAGCCTTTACTCGACTAACCCTCTGAAAATAAGCACACCGCTGCAAAAACACCACTGTGTACAAAAGATGTGTGAGTGAGTGAATGAGGTGCTGCGCGTAAAAACTCTACTTCTGATCGACAATATTTGTACATCGTTCGATCTTTTTTCAGTCTTTTTATCTGTGCCTTCGCCCCTTTTAAAAAGACTTCCACTTCATTTCCAAAATCCCCCTGATAATGAAGTATATAAGGTGTAAACAGAGAGGTCCAGGGTGTGCTTGGTGTGAGACAAACCACCATAGCCATAGCAACCGCGCAATCACATTTTGCATTTTCTCAATCTAGTTAGATGGAAGCGTCAAGGAACAACAGCTTAGCCACAAAGTGGTAGAAGACAACTCACAAAGTAAGTGCTGAAGCATGTACAAAGGTACACTGTTGCAGCACTCACTGCCGAGTTCCAAACTGCTTCTAGAATCAATATCAGTACAGGAACTGTCTGTCAGAAGCTTCATGAAATGGGTCTCCAAGGCTGAGCAACTGCACTCAAGCCTGAGACTGCTAGGGACGCTGGATTCTGTAGTGTTCAGGTACCATTGTTGTATATTGGCACCACATCATACCTTCGTTGTTGTTGACTAGATTAAATGTCCGGAATGTTCTGGTCTTCCTAACTCATTAGAATCTGAATCACGGATTACCTTCGCTATTGAAAAACTGACTCTTGCCAGACAGAGTGTCAGCAGACAAGGGGGTGGCGTTAATTTGTTCTTTTGGTGTATAGGCTAGGACATGCCGTTGCTGTAACAACTGAATAGTGATAAAAAGCACACCAGGATAAGGTTGAGGTGCCATTAAAATATTTAGTTCACTGATCTAGAGCATGGGGGTCTACGTACCAAGGCTCTCTTGACAAACTCCTCCTGGCAGGCTTTGGCATTTTCCTTCTTGCCTCCCCAGGCCTTGAGGGCGGAGGCCTGCAAGGCGCGGCCATAGGAGAAAGTAAGGGCCCAGGGTCTGTGCAGGGGGCACATGTTCATGGCATTCAGGTTGACTGAAGCCTCCTCCTCACTCTGGCCTCCAGAAAGGAAGGTGATGCCTTTGGGAAAGGAAAGGAGGTAAGCGGTCCCATTTGAGAAAGGATTGTTTCAATATGACAACTTATTTCAGACATTGATTGAGTGTGTATGGCTAACCAGGGACAGCAGGGGGCACGGTGCGACGCAGGGCAGTGACGGTTGCCATGGCGACCTCCTGGGGGCTGTATTTGTGGGAGCAGGAGTGGCCAGCAGTCACCATGTTTGGCTTGAGCAGGGTGCCCTCAAGGTAAACATGGTGCTCAGACAGGGCCTTGTAGACAGCAGCCAGAACCTTCTCGGTCACGTATTGGCACCTCTTCAGGTCATGGTCACCATCAGGGAGAATCTCAGGCTCCACAATGGGCACAATGCCATGCTAAAGGGATGAGATGTAAGGGAGTAATGAGTTCACATGCTCACACTGTGTGATCTGACATGTCTTTATAAGTGGTATGCGTGGTTCTCACCATCTGGCAGATACTAGCGTAGCGTGCCAGCACATTAGCATTCTCTTTGATGGCCAGGCTGGAGGGGGTGGTGGGGGTGATCTTTAGCACGCAGCGCCACTTAGCAAAGTCGGCTCCGTCCTTCTTATACTGAGCACAGCGCTCATACAAGCCATCCAGACCTGTGGAGTGAGAATTTGTGAGTAGAAGAAAGTCATGTCATGCTGCCATCATGGGCTATTGAGATGGTCTTGTTTCAGATTCCAGGCATCCAGGTGCTTTGTAGCGAGAAGCCTGGTTAGCTAGTTAGCCAGAATGATCTAATTTTGTATCTTGCTAGCTTCCTAGTCCAATTCCTTGCAAGTCTTAGCCTTCCTAGCAAGCCTATCCAAGGATGTTCCTCTTGAAAGATGACTATGATATTTCGTAACCCCAGGATCCTAACCAAGACCATAGGAAAACTTTCTTTAATGCATTATATTGAGGCTTGAAAGCGGTTTTACCAGCTTGAATTTTCTTTGAGCTAGGATTGAGAGGGCATTGCCATCTGCCCCCACTTTAATTGACACCTAAGGCCCTTGGGCAGTTATTTACAGTTGTTCAAGACTAAGCTCCTTTATATCTACATCAGAATTGGGAGGGATGGATGATCTCCACACTGAAAGCTAAAAATTACTATTAAAGTTTGACAAAAAGTAATAGTTTACAGCATTTAGTTGTTCTATGTATGCACCTTGATGACCCCCTGACAATAACCACTGGTATGTTTTCACAGAATTATGTAATGTCTCATATAAAGAGCCAAGGGCCCTTACATACTACTTAATACTACACACTTATTAATACTAAATACTAACAATTTAGTAAATAATTGGCAAGCTGGAAAAAATGACCAATCATTAACCACTAAAACAAAATCTTTATCCCCAAGAAGCGGAAATGAACTGGAAATGGCAGGAGTCAGTAACAAGTTGGAAACTGTGGAATCACATTTTTTCCCATGTAATTCTAGTTTCTTACACTTCTCAAACACGATAGCTGAATAGGCATGTGTGTAAGCTCATTTACGCACCCTGGGTGGTGGTCTCTCCGTTGGTTCCAGCCAGAGGGACCACACCTTTGTCCACCTTGATGCCCACTACAATGCCTCTGTTTTTGATCAGCTGGGCAAAGGGCGTGCCATTGTCTGCCTTCTGGTAGAGGGTCTCGTGGAAGAAGATGACTCCACCAATGCAGGGCAGAATGCGGTCGTCAGCAGTGAAGAGCAGCTGGCGATAAAACCTCCGGTTCTCCTCAGTGTTCTCAGCATTGATGCTCTGGAAGCGCTTGGCTACGCTGCCTATGGTGAAAGAGGGAGTGAAACCATGCAATGATTGCAATGAGGGAAAGAGGAACCAAAAGGCCAAAGCAAGGGCATCTTTCTGTAGTTTAACTGGACATCCAATCTGCTGTTATGTTCTCTCAAAATGATACACAGTGTGTTGTTTTGTATTCCTAGCCACACATGTTGTATTTGAACAAAATAAGTTGCCAAGCACATTTGAACAACCATGCCCATCCCTATTTTTAATGGTTTTGGGTTTTTAAAGGCCTGTAAAACTGTCCCACAAAGTCCAGTGGCATTCTGCAGATACAGAATGGAATAGAGCTGGGCAATACAAAGATATTCATCATTATCATGATACACTCCGTTTATGATAGTGTATACTGTCAGTATGTTTCGTCACAAAGAGAGCATAATTAGTCGTGTTTAATTGGATTTACTTTGGTGCAGTGTGTGAAACTTTGAATAAAAGACTTTTTAATACTTTTCTTATGTGACATTATTTTTGGCTGTTCCAGCCTATTGGATGTCATACTACATGAATATTGTCATAACTATTATGACATCATGAAGATTTATCTTGAAGATTTCTAGTATCATAATATTTTTGCCATGTCGGCAACCTCTAATGAAAGCGTATTCTGGCCAGGTAAAAAAAAAAAAAAAAAATCTCATTCCATGTTTTTGGCAGCAGTATTTCATATCACTATATCATGTTAAAAACGACCAATTGCATTAAAAGTTTGTCTAACTAAGAATTTATCCTGAACAATCATGAAATTTCACTCAAAATATGGAGATGATAAGACAGAAACCTTGAGGAAAGGTTTTCAGAATGGCACTGTCTATTGGAAGATGTGATTCCCATTGATCCAACATCCATCCATTTTAGACAGTCTAACAGTGCATCCTTTGTCTTGGTGGGTCCACCCACATCTGCCCACCCGTCACACAGCATGATGCTAGCCAGTGTGGGCTGTCCAATGACGTTGCATTAGCAGCAGTTTGGGCACAGTGTGACTGAGAGAGCTCTATTAGTGACTAAACTGGGGAGAAAACTGGGCACCACCAAAAAAAACCTGGTGAGCATGGGTTTCCATCAATATGCAGTGGTTGCAAGGCTTAAATATGGTTTGTCTGTGCGTGTGAACACGCATGTACCTGTGGATTCATCTGCAGCGAGGATACCCTTGCCAGGGGCAACGATTTTCTGGGCAATATCACTGAGCTCCTTCTTCTGCTCAGGAGTGAGGAATGGGTATGCGTGAGGCATTTTACCACTGAGAGAGAGAGAGAGCGAGAGAGAGAGAGAGAAAGAGAGAGAGAGAGAGTAAAAAACAGCGCACAACACTAAATTCAACAGAGCTGGGCAAGAATCAGGCAGACAAAATAAGAGTGAGAAAGAGACAGAAAGAGAGAGAAAAAAGAGGAAGGTAAAACCAGGCCAGACATGTAAGTGTGTGGAGGGAGATCGAGAGAGACAGGAACTTGCATAACCATGACAGAGAACAAAATTTCCGTTGCCGTTCATTGTCATTTGTGTGGAATCTGTTCTGTCCACAAATGGACGGGGACTCCTATGCTTCAGCCTGGACAAGTTTAGTGTTTTGACTGCACTAAAACACCTCCATTCTTTTCTTTTTATGCGTGTTTTTAGTAACTGTGCCTTTAAGACCGATATATGCATACAGGCTGCATTCTAACTGCCTGTCCAGCATAGTGCCTCATTCAGAAAGTATAAACACCCCTTATAACTTGAGTTATAATCCTTCCATTATCCTTCCATTATCACATCAGCTGGAAAAAGTTGGCATGTGGTTTCTCTGCCATTGGACAGCCAAGTGGTTCCTCTGAGAAAGCCAAGTTGTCTCTCCTTCTGGATGTCCTCACTAGCTATCATCACGCTGTGTGATGGGAGGAGATGGACAGTATCTCCTAATCAACCCTTGGTTACGATGCCCAGGAGGCCAGAAAAGGGCTGGTGTTTGTTGAGAACGTTGGCTTGGTGTGATCAGGCCTTTACAGCGGATGCTAAAGCCGAACAGGGCTCTAATCCGAGAACTTCACTGATTAATTTCTTTTTAATTTCACCTTGTGGTCTCACAGCCACCTTGGTTGTGAGATGTTCTACAGAAATGATCTACAAGGCGAGGCTCTCTGGCTCATTGGAAAAGATATTTCCAGCCGTACGATTGTCTGCACGTAGCCAGCACCCCACCCCCCCACCTCTCTGCGTTATCTCTTTAGGGGAGAGGGTATGACAGGCATGTCCATGAGACCTTTTCTATCTCTACGCTCTTATCCTTGACCTTTGCCTCAACCATGTGTGGCACCCTCATCCCTCTAACCGTCCCTGCCGCTGCACCAATAGGTCAGGCTATATATAAACACCGCCAGAGACAGCTGCTCTCTCAGTGCCCTTGGCTAGTAATGCCAGCAGGGCTCAGGAGACCGCTGTGCAGAGTTGAGGTACAGAAATGCAGCACGCATGGGTCAAGGCAGATCGGATAGCTCAGGTTAGCCACACTAATCTGACGCTGCGCTGCTGCACTATCTGGCATTAGTTCATCCTCATCAATGGCTGAACATTTGTCTTTGCTGCTGAGCTGCGGCATTCGCTGTGGTTCCTGGACGATGGATATTTTTTAGCTTTAGTATGATCAGAGAAGTGGAATTACATGTAGACCTGATCCCAAATACGACACAGGTTCTAGTTAGTTATGGCCAACATTTCCATGCAAGTAGAGCAGGGTCGGCATATATAGACCTGCCTAAAATACTACCACTACTACTACAATTAATAATAATTCTTATTATAATAATAACAATAATAATAAAAATAAACACAACAGCAAGATACTGTAGCCAAACATCTTTTCTTAATTGCACACTATTTAGCATGCTAACTAACCACAGTACAGTTTCTATGAGGCCATTTCAAAGGGCGAGCAACCTTGCAGCCATGTGGTACATCTTCAAAGGGAAGGAAGAGACCGCTTGAGGGGTTATATATACCGCTTGAGGTGTGAGCTATACCAGGCTTCAGCTCAGCTATCAGTGTGTTAGCCACAACTTCTCATCCACTAAATGTGTCTGCTCTAAACGTAAGTCATAGGTTGCAGAACCAAGCTCTTCTAAGTAGACCTCACTGTCTGTGTTATACTGCAGTTCTGGTGACTTGCACTGGCCTATGCAAACCTTCTAAATCATGCCTTCACTCTGAGAGACACCCCAGAGCAGCCGCAACCCAACACATTCACAGAGAAAGCTCTTACCTTTCTGGCCAAGAGAACACCTGGAGGGAATGGAGGGACTCTGGAAGAGTGAGAGAGAGAGAGGGAGAGAGGGGGCAGAAGAAAAGATCCGGCTTTAGCCCGTGACACCCCCTTGTCGGCCTCGTCCACTGTATTTATCCAGCATTATGACCCCTCACATTTGGGCCGGCCCGCTAAAATTAGCCCCAACCCGACACTGGAGAAGGGCGGCAACATTCCGGCCCCCCCCGAAAGAGTAAGAGAACAAGAGCAGGGTATTTAAAGCAATGCAGAGATAGGTAAGGAGATCATTTGGAGAGGACAGCTAAATTGAAAAATGCAAAAAAAAAAAGAGAGGAAAAAACAAGGACAAATACAGAACTATTAGCTGATGGAGGGGCAATTAATTGTACACCATTACTGACATTAATAGCAATCGCAACTGTAATGTTGCAGATTCTGATTCTTGTTTTAAGGCCTAAACTGAAAAAAGTGACTCCATCGAGCCGTTTGAGATTTAGCTTTAATAAAGAAACCAGAAAAAAAATACTTTCAGTTTTACTTCAGCTTTGCTTTAGCAGAGAAATCTGAAAAAAAAGCTTCCCTATTTTTTCAGATAAGCCGCAAGCCCATTTCTCCACTTTCTCATATACAGCTTCGTATGCATGACGAGTTGGAGCTGCGCTGGATTGTTCACATTCGTTTCAAGTGTCCTTCTGTTCTTACGTGTAGCAATGCAGCTAACCTTCTATTGGAAACCCAAGCCACAGAGATGATCTTTGACCTTTTCCTGACCTTTAGATGATGGAAAAGGAGGTCAGAGGAATAGAATGGCAAATGCTACATGATGTGTCTGAATATCTGAACCAGGGCTGGGAGTGTGTGGGGGGGCGTCTTCGGTAGGGGGTGTGAATGACAAGATGAGTAGAAATGAATGTTCTGCAACACCTTTGCTTATCAGCTTTTGCAGAGCGACACTCAGAACATGTCACTCTTGGGCAAGGTTTATATAAAGAGACATGACACTAATGTAAGCCTGTCTTAACATGCATCATATGACATGCATGAGCTGTGACTAATTGTAAATGACATTTATAAAGGCTTACTGCAACAAGTGTCATCACTTGCTGAGCTGAAATGACCAAGAGTAGCCAATACGTCAGCCGACACTCGGAATAAGTCTTCATGAAGGTTTATGTAGGTTTGTGTAAAAGGCTTATTTTGGGGTCATGTAACCTTACGAATGGTGCGAAATGGTTATCTGTAGAGAAACTCACAGAAGTCAGAATTGTTCACAGTGGTGGTGAATGGAACCAGACGTCTGCCTCTAAAAGCTCCCTCACAGCAAGTTATTCCATTAAATGGTTATGAATGTGCTGCCTGATGCCTGAGACATTGTTCTACCAGAGTGTTGAGAAGATTTTGGCCTAAAACTAATTCATGGTGAAGGGGTACATGTAGTTGTGAGGCAAAATAGACCCAAAGTTGTTTAGTTCAGATTTACTATTTTACCATCATCAGCATGTACCCTCTGCTGACAAAAGTGCACACACAGCTTGTATTTTGTGCATAGAACTGCCTTGACCAATAGAATGGGATGCTCTGGAGCAGCTGCAATGGCCAAAGGTCAGCATGTCTGTTGGCTAAAGGGGTGTAAAGCTGTGGAGTTCTCAGAAGTCATGCGTGAAGCCCCAACCAATGGCCATTTAGTTGCATTTCTGTGATATGCTTTAGCTCACCACTTTGTGTTTATTCTGCATGGACAAGCAAAGCAAATTTTAGAAATGTGGTTCAGATGTACCATTAAACGGCAACTGGTTTCTGTTTCTGTTCCTATGTGGTCCACCACTTCCTCACTGCATTTTCATATGTTGAATGTTGAGAGTCTTGGCTTGGTAATAGTATATATATATAGCTCTGGAAAAAAATAGGAGACCACTGCAAAAATGTTCAGTTTCTCAGGTTTTATCTTTTATAGGTGCAAGTGTTGAACTGAACCGCTTTACCTTAGTTTTTAAGAACTGCTGATAATGTTTCCTAAATATTTCCTAATTTCCAAATAAAAATATTGTTCTTTAAAGCATAATTTTAAAGGAAATGACAATACATCAAAATAAGAGAAATGATGCAGTGTTTACAGAACTTGAATTATTCAAAGAAAACAAATCTCTTGTTCACTCTTAAACAAAATGGCGATAATGTTTTGACTAAAGAACATTCAGAAATCAGTATTTGGTGGAATAACCCCGATTTGGGATCACAGCTTTCATGCGTTTTGGCATGCTCTCCACAAGTTTTTCGCATTGCTGTTGGGTAACTTCATACCACTCTTTCTGCAAAAAATCAACCAGCTCAGCTTTGTGACCATCCATCTTCCTCTTGATGTCATTCCAGAGGTTTTCAGTAGGGTTCAAATCTGGAGATTGGGCTGGCCAAGACAGACTCGTGATTTGGTGATCCTCCATCCAGACCTTGATTCCCCTGGCTGAGTGGCATGGAGCATTGGCCTGCTGAAAATACCAATCCTCAGAGTTGGGGAACATAGTCTTAGCAGAAGGAAGCAACCTTGTATGTGGCTTGATTCATGGGTCCTTCACAAAGACACATCTGCCCAATTCCATCCTTGCTGAAGCACCCCCAGATCATCACTGACCTTCCTCCATATTTTTCAGTTGGCGCGAGACACTGCGGGTTGTAGGCTTCACCAGGTCTCCGTCTAACCATAAGACGACCAGGTGTTGGGCAAAGCTAAAAATTGGACTCATCAGAGAAGATGATCTCTACAGTCCAAATCCTGTGGTCTTTAGCAAACCTCAGCCTGACTCGTCTTTGCTTCTCACTGATGAAGGGCTTTTTTCTGGCTTTGCATGACTTCAGCCCTGCGTGTAGGAGCCTGTTTTTAAACTGTTCTTGCCGTGCACTTCACCCCAGTCTCAGTTTGCCACTGTGTTTGAAGGTCACTTGATGTCAGCCTACAGTTCTTGAGTGACATTCAAATGAGTTTGCGGTCATCCCTCTCAGTGCTGATTCGTTTTCGTCCTCTGCCAGGTTGTAGCTTTGTTGTCCCCAGTGCCTGTTGCTTGACTTTGTTCTTGTGTACCGCTGTCTGGGAAATGTTAAGGACAGAAGCAACCTGACGCTCACTGTATCCTTGTGCCAGTAAAAGCCAGGATTGCGCCTTTCATTTCCGCACTCAAAACCTTTTCACCTGTTTTGGGGTGGTCAATAGTTATTTTTAAATTCCCAATTATCTTTGATGTACTTCTTGCAGTGTTTTGCCATCCAACTGGTCACATTGCAAGAGGAGAGTGTTGATTTTTTATACTTTCCCTCATTAAATAAGATTTGATTCAGGTGATCACTAATCAGTACCTCATAAAGCAGAATGAGGT
>JBBPCZ010000115.1:29858721-29873754 GCA_037974445.1 Brycinus macrolepidotus | reverse complement strand
GAGAGAGAGAGAGAGACACAGAGAGAGTGTACAGACCAGACTGTGGGGGGAGGTGCCCCTGTACACATGTAAACATAGGTTTACAGGCTCAGTAGAGGACGTTAAAGTTGGAATACTCTCTAGTTCGTGTTCAGATTAGATGTAATCTGGCTGAGTGTCCGACGTCCAGCCAGTAGGGGTCTGGATTCCTCTCTCTGCTCTGTTAAAGCCCACTTCTCTCGACACCGCCCAAACAACGGGACAGGCCCACCGGTCAGATCCCGCCTCTGAGGCAAATACAAGGACACTATTGCTCAGTTTTCGCCCGTAGGCGCAGCTGATTGGCTCTTCATACTGTCAATCAAGCTCTGTGCGAAATAATACGAGGAAGTGAAGGAGCTTTATTCTAGCAGGCACACACAGACATGGTTCGCCAGAAGGGTCCTGGATTTTCGCTGCTAAGGTAGTTTATCAGGTAAAAACACTGTTTTTCAGATTACAGGGTTGGTTGTTATTTTAATAGTGATGAAAAGCCATCAGACGGGTCGTTTTGTAGCTGCCTGGTTAGATGCTGTGGCCTCATCACCAGCATCCCAGTTTACACCTTATTTTACTGAAATTTCTACACAGAGGTGCTTAAAACCATTCAGAAATATCGGAAATGCTCTCAGCCTTGCTCTCTCTCAGTCTAAACAGCCGTCTATTAACGACCAGGGTAATAATATGTAGTATACAGTACAGTAGTATGGAGTACAGTATATTGCTGCATGATATGGGCACTGTATTAATATTGTGATTTTACTGCTACATATTATGAATCTGATGTCTTTCAGTATATCAAAGGGCTCATATCTTCACTTTTCTGGAATTAAAAAGGCTTGAATTCTGTAAATATTGTTAACTTTTCCAAATATGCGTTCACTCTCCCACATCTAGTCAATATATGGACACTAAGATGCAAAACAACCTGTTAATGTCACAAGCCATCATATTTACATAAATTTATTCAGCCTATTCATGCTGAAGTTCAAAGGAGTATTGTGTCCCCATGCTGTCTTTGAATGAGAAGCAATATAGGACAGCCAGTCAGAAAAGAGATCATTCGCATACATCAGTCATAACAGAACTGTGATAGAAACAGACTGTTTAATTATAAGGAATGAACAGAGTTTGGAAGATGGTTGTGTAAGAATTCATTATGATGAATTATGAATTATATTTGCTACACAAATGTGATGGAATAAAATAAAACGAGGAAAATGTAGAATACGGGCCCTTTAAAAACGCCTCAGCAAATCAGTGTCTTTATTGATTAATTATTGGCCAAAATAATTTGACTTTTGTTGGATTACATGAAGACCTTAATTCATTAGAACACCTGGAGCTGTGATTGGTCACCTTGTTAGAAACACTCTGACTGGTAAGAGGCTCATTTGCATACTGCAGCCTTCTGTGATATCAGTATTGCAGAGACAGATACTGCCATAACGATTAATAGACCATATATTGCGCAGGCCTAGAACAGTTGCAAGTTAATGAAAGTAAAGTACAGCGAATAGTATCTGAATAATCAATAAATTAGAATTAATTTACAGTGGGCTCTTGGCTAAGTGAGCTGGTGGACAGTTCCAAAGCGGACCTGGTTTGAATAAAAGTCACTCAAGTGATTTTCAGTGTGTTTAGTGCCTCAGCTGGTTAATCATTGACAGCTGCTTAACATCTAAATGACCTATAAAGTGTTTACCATATAAAAGTCTGTAGCCCAATCCAATGGCCCCTGACTGCTGGACATTATGCCAAAGATAAACCATTACCTGCTCTGTTTTCCTCCTCTGCCAGCTGATTCAGGATGTCTACGAGCGAGCTGCAGAAAACTGAGAACGCAGAACGTGACCCTGTGGAAGCTGACAGCAAGAGGGGGCACGATGGCGACAAGAACCACCAGGGAACCGTTGGAGAACTTCACGCCCCTGCTGTCGGCGACACATCTGGCAGCACAGACGCAAGCACGGTGGCCGCTAAGAACCTGGCCTTGCTCAAAGCCCACTCCTTAGATGTGAAGTTTGAAGTGGGTGAGGAGTACGACATCATCGAAACCATCGGGACTGGCGCGTATGGCGTTGTTTCTTCCGCCAGGAGGCGGGACAACGGTAGGAACCTAGAAATTATGATAATAACAGCCTATGTAAAAACAAACCCCTAATGTAGTTTTCTAATCACTGTTGGAAAAAAAAGGTTCCACAAAGATCCTCTGAGTGATGCCATAGAAATGAAAAAGGTTCTTCAGACTCACACATCATTTAGAACATTTTAAGAAATGTCCACTGAAAGGTTCTTCAGGGTCCAAAAATGGATGATTTTTTTTTTCTGGCATCCGTATACATTGAAGTCTTCTGTAGAGAACTATCCTTTCTTCTTCACCTGTGTTCCTCCCCGAGTGTTTTGGTCAATTCCTCTCTCTTAGTCAATAAAGTTCTACATAGTACCATAATGGTTCTTTGACTTGTAACAATAGGTACCATTTTGGTGCCAATTAGAGCCATTAAATAAAGGTCATTAAAGAACCATTCACAGCAGGTAGTCTATCATAGAGAAGAACCATTCAAACCAGACAAAGAAACATTCATGCATTCAGATGGTTCTATGAGTGTATATTGATGGAGTCTATATAGAACCACTGTTTGAACTCTTTAAGAACCATTTTTATGGTGCACCACAGCTACCAATCACACTGTGCTACCAAGCTGGGAGGATGAAAGGTGACACATCTGTACTCCACATGAAGTTCCACAACACCCTCTCAAACTCACACTAAGTTTATTAGCAAATGCTAATATATTTATTGAGCACTAATTACTACCATTACTGCTTAATAATAATAATAATAATAATAATAATGATAATTAAATAGCAGTATCACTATTTATGGTCACTTGAGGTGACAGAAGAATTGTTAGTGAATATTGATGTGTCTAAAGTAGTGTAAATATTGTGTTAAATATTGTAAATATTGTGTTAAAATTGGGTAAAAAACATGGGACATTTGCTATCAGAATACAGTTTAACTTTAAAATGATAATGTTAGATGAAAAAATGTTATTTAATTAAAATTCATCCTTGTAAAAAAATACACACTTCCCAGCATTTTTCCAACTGGCTTCTCCTAGCTCCTGACCCCTCCTGTAATTAGAGTGGGAGATCTGGTCTAAACAGTCTGAACAACAACTTTTCAGTTATAATTTATATATAAACTGATCAGTTTGCATGTTTACGCTGTGTACAATGCATTCATTAATGCTTTTATAAATTGAAAACTGCACATTTGCACACAGGCCAACAGGTGGCAATAAAGAAGATCCCTAATGCCTTTGAGGTGGTGACGAACGCCAAGCGCACCCTTCGAGAGCTCAAGATCCTGAAACATTTTAAGCACGACAACATCATCGCAATTAAGGATATTCTGCAGCCCACGGTACCTCATTCAGCCTTCAAGTCTGTGTAAGTTTTGGGTGCACATGTTTTACTCTTTTTAGAAGTTTAGGTGCCAAAAGTTTGTTTTTTTAACTTCATACTTAACGCCTGCTTTTGGTATCGGCTCTCTCTTTGTAGTTATGTGGTCCTCGACTTGATGGAGAGCGACCTTCATCAGATCATTCACTCGAGGCAACCTCTCACTCCTGAGCACACACGCTACTTCTTGTACCAGCTGCTTCGAGGCCTCAAGTACATCCACTCGGCCAACGTGATCCACCGCGACCTCAAACCTTCCAACCTGCTGGTCAATGAGAACTGTGAGCTGAAGATTGGTGACTTTGGCATGGCCCGGGGCCTGAGCGCTTCACACCCGGAGGAGTCGCGCTCCTTCATGACAGAGTATGTGGCCACCCGCTGGTACCGCGCCCCTGAGCTCATGCTCTCCCTCCACCACTACAGTCTGGCCATTGACCTCTGGTCTGTGGGCTGCATTTTCGCCGAGATGTTGGGCAGGAAGCAGCTTTTCCCTGGCAAACACTATGTGCATCAGCTACAACTCATTCTATCAGTTCTCGGAACGCCGCCCGAGAGTATAGTAGGAGCCATTGGAGCCGAGAGGGTGCGTTCCTTCGTCCAGAGTTTGCCATCCAGAGCTCCAGTGCCCCTCTCCAGACTTTACCCCCAGGCCGAAGCATCTGCCTTGGATCTGCTGGCAGCCATGCTGCGCTTTGACCCCCGTGAGAGGATTAGCGTGTGCCAGGCCCTGGAGCACCCCTACCTGGCCAAGTACCACGACCCGGATGACGAGCCTGTGTGCGTTCCTGCCTTCGACTTCGAGTTTGACCGCCAGCCCATGGGCCGGGAGCAGATCAAAGAGGCCATCCTGGCTGAGATTGAGGACTTCCACCACAAGAAGCAGGGCAACAAGAAGAAGATCCAGTTCAAGCCCTTACACAGATCAAGCACCAGCACTACCTCAGGCCCACCAGGGGGCACCATGGCTAATAACAGCCGTTCAGTCCTACACAGCCAGCCAAACACTACACATCCTCAGCAGCAAAAAAATTTAGGAGCCCCAACACAGACCATGGCTAATTCAGTTCCTCCATTTTGTAAACAAGCTACTCCCCCTGACCCTCTCCCTCAAATTTTGGCACCTATGACCCAAGCAGGGAGCTGCCAGGATGTGGACATGCCCAGCGCAAACTCTGATGGCCAGCCAGAAACCATAGACCTCACCACTCCCACTTCAAGCCAAGGCACGCCCCCCTGTGAGCCAATGAGAGAGTGTGCAAAGAGAGAAGAGCCTGCCCCAGCAGATCCGGCTCCTCCTAGGCCAACAGTTCAGAGCCACCCACTCCCACAGATGCCCACAACCCTTCCTCAGTCCGGCCCCTCTTTTACACTCTCTCAGTCCCAAGTTCAGTCTCTCTCTCAGTCGCTTTCGCGCTCACTTGGAAAAGGGACGAAAGCAGTAAGCGGGGAAACCACTAGAAAGGAAGGAGCGATTTCAGATGACACCAAAGCGGCTCTCAAAGCTGCTTTGCTTAAGTCGGCCCTAAGGCAGAAGGCACGAGGTATGTGTAACCGTATAGTTCAGATGTCATTTTTGTAGGATGGGAGAAAAAGTAATGTTTCTGCACAGAAGAGCATATTAAACTTCAGTTTTAGGCTAAAACCTTTAAAGGCAATGTTCATTTATTTTTTTCTTGTTTTTTCTCATTTCCAGATGGGGGTTCTGCAGCTGTGGGTGCAGACCTAGGTGGAGGCTTTGGAAGTTCGTCTTCCTTACTTTCCTCTTCTGGTCCAGAGCACAGGAAGGCTGTTACTGCTCAAGAGAGGCAACGTGAGAGGGAGGAGAAACGAAGGAAACGGCAGGAACGAGCAATGGAGCGAAAGAGGAAACTTAAGGAGAAGGAGAAAAAGGAGGGCAGGCAAGGAGAGTCTTTGGGTGGGGTTTTGCTAAGTGACAATGACAAGAAGCTGCTGGAGCGGTGGGGACGAATGGTGGACGGTCGAATGGACAGATCCCAGGCTGCTGACAACAACCCGGGCAAGAAGAATGACAAAAAAGCAGGTCCGTGTCAAATACAGGTTGGGAAGGGCCTGATACAGGTGCCCTCAGACACAGGAGAGTCAGTACCTGCCAAACAACCAAATGAGCTCCCGACCTTTAAACCACCCCAACAAATAGTGCCTCAGATTGGACAGTGTGTCGCGTCCAGAATGTTCCATGCACCAACCACCTTCAGCTCCCTGCCAATCCCCTTGGGCTCACCTCAGAATGGGGACATTGGGATGGTAGCAGTTGGTGGAGGTGATGGTAGTGGGGCTTTGAGTATAGTTGGTGGAACGGCAATTGGGGTGGTGGCAGCTCCATGCGCCTTTGCCAAAAGCAACATGTTAAAACCCCAACCTCAATCTCAAACTCCGTTTCATGGGGGCGGGTCAGTGTTCACATCTCTGGAGAACTGGACAGGAGCCCAGGCTGCTGTAGGAACATCTCAACAGGTCCAGCCATCTCCTTCACGACTGAGCCAACCAAGCTTCCCTCAACAACCTGCCCAAATCCCTCAAACCCAACCTCTTCAGCACCCCCAGCAAACTCCTGCCCCTAACTCTCCGATCAAGCTGCTCCCATCAGACGCCTTCATCACCAAGCCTCCATCTCTAACCCCCAACGGGACGACTGCAACAGTTGGTTTGCAGGACACCAGCACACCTCTCCCTACCCAGGACCCAGTAGGTGCTCCTCAGTCTCTTGACAAGCTGTGCTCTGTCCTCAGTGAGCAGCAGAACGGTGCTAATTCACAGGGGCCTTCTCACGGGCCTCCTGGAACATCTCAGCCTTGCTTGAGCCTCTCTGACCCAGGGCTGCCAGGGACCAGCAGGGTGCCAGACATCCATACAGTCACACTACAGCTGTCCAAGTCACAGGTGAGTTTTGAGATAGCTGGGCAACATGGCCAACAATCTTATTATGATTTGTAAGACTGGATATGTATTGGTTATTCTTATATAGGGGTGGGCAGTGTGATAATGTTTATCGCCATCCTGTCAATTTGAATCACGTTATATGACAACTTTTCTGATATTGTGGATATTCATACCCAAAGGGAACATATTTGAAAAAATACACATTTTTTTTAAATATGCACTGTCAAAGTTTCAATTCAATTCAATAGTATGTACGCTATTGTTGTCTAGGCAATGGCCCATTTTCAAAGCTGCCCTTCTGTAGGACTAGCTGGGATTAGCCATTAGAACTAGCACATCATTGCTGAAGACCTAATTAAATTGCTATATTATTAGTTAAAGCTATTAGTTATGCGCACACAGGATCAGCGGTGTATATGCAGTGCCAGTTCTCATGAAATTAAGCTGCACTGTTTTTGCGATGTCACTAAAGCCAATTTACTTATTCCTTTATTCAACATCCAGCAGCGTTTCCATCCAAATGGATTTTTAGATACAATACAAGACAGGCAGACAGAACAGAAGTCATTTACATGCATCAGTTTTCAAAGCACAGTAACAAAAACAGTCTGTTTAATTGGAAATAATAAAGCAAAGTTGCATGGTTCATTACAAGGAAAATATTATATAGGATAAAAGTTAATAACTTGTGCACTCAGAAATACATATCTTGATGCATATCATGTTTGGGGGAAAATATCTTCAAGTGCCGTGATATTATATAGCACCCACGTCTACCTTTATAACTACATTCACAATCAATAGAAATGGCAATAGGAAAAGATAAAAAGATAGCACTGCCACCCAGTGTACAAAAGCACTAACTGCTTCAAGCTCTAGCCAGACTGTCTGTACACACACACACACACTCTCACACACACACACGGTGTATACATATGAGTGTGTTTGTGTGTATGTACACACACACAAATTATTTAGGCCTCACTGAGAGTGATTTAGATTTTTTTTTTTTAACGTATTGTGTCTCATTCACCTTTTCCCTCTCAGTGACTGAATCTCTGCTCCTCTCTTTGCCAGGTTGAGGATATTTTGCCCCCGGTTTTCTCTGTAACCCCTAAAGGCAGCGGGGCAGGATACGGGGTCGGCTTCGACCTCGATGACCTTCTCACTCAGTCTCTCACTGACCTGCAGCACTCAGACCTCAGGGAAAGGTCAGTCCATGGCTCTGTGCAAAATCCAAAATGCTATTTCTTTTCTTTTACCAGCTCTTACGCTACAGTGAACAGGCCTGATATGCAGCAGTTAGAGATTGTCTTGAAAAATGTTGGAGTGTTCCTCGAACTAACTGGCCATTTTCTTTTTCTTTACGTTATCAGTCACAATGACTCCGCCCCTCTCTCTGCATCCTTGCTCTCGGATTGGCTGGAGGTCCACCGCATGACCCCAGCTGACCTGGAATCACTTCAGCAGGAGCTCCAGCTTGGATCTCCCATGATTCTCTCGGATAACTCCACCCTCCCCGAGACCTGATTACTGTGTTCACCCTCCCACCTCTCCTTAGTCTTTAGAAGCGGGAAAGTGAACAGAAACATTGTAGTGGCATCTGCACCCATGTCTTAGGACAGCCTGTAGTTGAAGTGTTTTTCCTACAGCACCTTATGTTGCACCCAAGCTCATGTACTGTACATCCTCAGTATGTTTCAACTGTACAACACACACAGTCTGACATCATTTTTAAACGGTAGCTAGTCTTTTTCTACCAAATATCCCATATGGGACAGGGTGTACACCTATTCATATACACTAATGTGCAAATGTCAGATACAGTTGTTTAATGTTAAGTTCATTTCAGTGTCTGAAAACTTACATTTAACAGAAAATTACACAGAAGCCTCAACAATGATCAAATCCTTCAGTTTTTAATGTGTCCACTCTTGTGCCCCTTGCTGTTCCTTCACTCTTCCATTCATAAACTCAACTCAACCAGTTACAGCTGTGTCCCCGACAACGGCAGCTTCTTCCAAAGCTCTCCCTGACATTGTTGCCCTTCAGCGAGACATTTCCACGAGCAGCTACACGCACACACCTCATCTGCCACGTTTTACTCTGGGAAAGGTGCATCTAAAATGGCTAAAGAATAGAATTTCTGAGATTAGATCATCCACTCACATAAGGAAGTGGAATGTCAACAGACAAAAGTCCCCTAGACTAGACTTCAAAAAATGATTAAAAGTGGGGAAACAACCACGCAAGACCTGGTAAATCACCAGCAGTGTACTCATCAGGTGAACAACCATAAAGTTTTAATTTTAGGTGCTTCACTCTGGCTTCACAGGTGTTTCTGTCCGTCCTCCCACTGTGAGAAGATGACTTAAGAAGCCATTTCTGAGAAAAGGAACCAGATAGAAAAGGACATCTGCCCAAAGTTTAGAGCTCTGATCTTAATCAGGAAGGATCTCCACCCATGAAAGAAAAAACATATTTACATGATTACTTAGATGAAGGCAAAATACACTGGACATCTAAGGCTGAATGTTAAAGGAGTTTACAAGAAGCATGGGGAAAATATCCTACATTTGATGCAAGCCTCCCAAAAAGAACGGAAGCTGTAATAAAGGCAAAGATGCACTACACAATGAAACCTCTGACATTTAGTTGTTGAGGCTTCTGTCATTCCATCACATGTTTTTCCTGACTCTGAAAGATGAGTAATTTGTACATGATGGCTGTTTTGACTGGACATGAAAACTGAAAGGACGGTCTCTGACTTTTGCACAGTACTGTATGTCTGCTTTGAGTGCTGAGTTCCTCTAGCCACATTAATTTCCTATTAGTGCTTAATAGGAGCACAATTTTGCCATGCATTCTGATGACCTTTTTTTATGGCCACCCATGGCCGATTATGAAGATAACAGAGACTTTGCTGGCATTTTGGTGCTAATCTGACAAACACCTGTCCTCCACAGGTGCAAAACAAAGCTTTTGGTTTCGAGAAGTACACATCTATCCTTTAACATGGGACTGCACAAGATATTAGAGCTGGAGCAGTGGTTTCTGCCCATGAGGTCCTTGAAACTGACTCTGTCTATAATTTTTGCCCATCTAGTACCAAAAATTAAAGGATACAAAGCTAGGGATGCATGATGATGTCGGCATGCAGTTTCTGTATTGGTGCAGGACAAGACAGCAACCACTGCCCTGGCTGTGCCATCACTGAAAGCCCATGCAGCCCAGCACACTGCAGCCTGGCCGTTGTTGTGCAGTATTTAGTGCAGACTAGTCAAGTGTGATGGAGTACATCGAGCTTACAGTTCATGAATGCCTTTTTTTTAATTTGGATATCAAATTTTGCACCAGCATCACAAAGAACGTGTTTAGAATAAAGATGAAAATTTGTCTCAGTGCTGTCTCTGATGTCCAGTCACAAACCATATACCCCTCCTCTTTACCCTAAATGTAATGTTTGCTTCTTTAGTTCTCACTGTAGACCAAACAGAAACAATAATGGCAATAATGTGGCTATAATTCAGCTCATCATGCTTGGAGAAAGGTCCCAAGAACACCACGTGAAGTACGAAGGTGGGAGCATCATGGTCTTGGGCTACATCGAAGGGGACATGAATTAAGTGACGTCCCAGAAGACATAAGAGGACAATTTAAGCTCATTGGCTAAGAGGAGAACATGAGAGGTTTCAACAAGACAGTGACCCCAAACACAGCCAGGATAACTCAAGCTTTCTGAAG
The DNA here is from genome assembly GCA_037974445.1 of Brycinus macrolepidotus. NCBI lineage: Eukaryota > Metazoa > Chordata > Actinopteri > Characiformes > Alestidae > Brycinus > Brycinus macrolepidotus. The sequence goes on along the minus strand of JBBPCZ010000115.1, from coordinate 29,863,620 downwards.
GTGGTGAAGGTGCTTACAGGGCCTTGCCCACCTCGAGTTTTCAATGAAAATTTAAAACTTTTGAAATTGCGCATCCAACTGCAGTGTTTCATCCTGTTCTCTGACAAGAGGGATGGGGTGGAAAACTGCAAAAGGAGAATTAATTCTTACTACAGACATCTCAAAGCTGTAACTGCCAATGGCTTCGCAACGAACTACATTTGTGATGACCACCCCCTATTAAAATTGTACTTTTATATTCACATTCAAAAAAGGACAAAGTAGGGATGAGTACAGTTAGGATTTTACTGATACCGATACCATTTACTGATACAATTATACTACTCTCCATAATTTAGAGCAAAAAATAAAGACGTCACATAAAAAGTGAAGAGAAAATTCAGTTATTAAGATTCGAGTTATTTAATTTTTTGGAAAAATAATAAGCTACATTATTTCCTGAATTTCCTGTATAGGTAATGACAGAGGAGCAATCTAGCATCCACCATTTTTAAATGGCAGCTGTGTTAGAATGTATTAAAGCTGCATAAATACCAATAGCTGCACCATTTGTCCAGGAGCTCATCCATATTTCAGTACTGACCAGTCAGGAACCAGTACCAGGTCAGTACTTGGTTTTGACACCCATCCCTAGTGCAAAGTTAAAAGACTTTACAACAGTTTACAGGTTTACTTTACATTCTTTATTTACAACACAGGATAAACACAAACTGGAAATGGGCAGTCGCATTGAAAAACAAAATGGATGCTTTATTAATAAATACTTCATACCACACTTAAAACTGTTCTAAAACCAAAAGTCTTACTTTATTAAAAGCTGTATTTCAAGTTCCTTGATTTTCCATATTTAGCTAACAGTTTAAAATGTGCAATATGTTTGGGGACAAATCAATTGTTGTTCATCATCTCTAAATCAACTTCTAATGGTTATCAGACTGCCGGTTCTACCCAGAAAGTGATCAGTAATCACAGTATGCATTTCCTCCTCATATATTGCTGCCTTGAGCTTCACTCATGTATCCTTCTTTTAAGGGAATTTATCTCAGCAGCTGTGCCACAGCCAGCACGAGTATAGTCCTGGTCAGTACTGCAGCCCAGCCAGCTTGCTTCTGGACCGCTCCACTGTAGAGTCGCAGCCCATTGACGTTGTTCTGGATGAAGCTGGAAAATGCCGACACTCTGGCGTAGACTCCAGGTTGGTTGGGCTGAGCACAGCTCAGACCAAAGCTCACAATACCCACCTGAACCCAAGTGCCACTCGACGTCTGACACACCAGAGGACCCCCAGAATCTCCCTGTATGGACAGAGTTAAACATTTACAGAAGCGTACACAGTGACCAGACACTGGTAGGTCAGAGACTGTGGCCCACCTCTCACTGCACAGTGTGTGTTTGCTCCTCTAGTCCTTCAAGAGTGGTCAGTTTCTAACCACACAGCAGCTCTTGGCTGGACATTTTTGGGTGCTGGACCACTCTCAACCAAGCAGTAACACTAACGTGTGTGTACCATTATTAATATTGTTATTAGCTGTTTCTCTTAAAGTGGCCAGTGAGTGGAATTCCAAGGTGGAAGTTTCTAATAAAGTGGCCAGTGAGCAGAAGCACAAGGTAGGTGTTTCTAGTGGCTAGTGGGTGAATTACAATACAAAGTTTCCGATGGTAGACTTTCTCAAGATCACGAAGTACAAAAAAAAAAAAAAAAAAAAAAAAAGCAAAATTTACTCTTGCAATTTGTTAACAGTCCAGCACTAAGAACACACACATGCACTCATTTATATCTCCCCTTACCTGACAGGAGTCTTTGCCTCCCTCCTTGTAGCCAGCACAGAGCATGTCATAGCGGATGTTAACTTGCTCGCTGGGATTGAGCTTAAACATTTCTTGACAGGCAGACTGATCGATGATTGGCACCTGCACCTGCTGCAGCATCCCCACGCCCTGCAGAGAGACTACAGCCACACACGGAGCAGACTGTAAACAACAACGTACAAGCATCCTCTGCAAAGGTGGTAGCAGGAGAGATTAGTGGGGTACTTGTAGCTGTCTGACTCTGCAGGAAGAAGCTCAGAAAAGAATAATTGTGCTTGTTATCTAGAACTGGGTTTTACAAGCTCTAGGGCCCAAATAAAATTGCCTAATAAAGGTTACATGGATCCAATATCTGATAAAATGACTAGACAATTTGATTGCAGTGGTCTCGAATCTTCAAAAAAATAAATAAATAAATACAAATAATAATAATAAATGCATCCAAATCTAACCTTTAGCATGAAGAGAAAAGAGTAAAAATAATGTATGTTTTTTCCCCAAAATTTCTGCAGATTTCAATTGCAAAACTTACAGACTTGAATTTCTTTACAGGGGTGGTTACAGTAACTACTTGGCTAAACTGTATGATAATATATACACGGCTCATGCACTTATGAATGGAACCAGACATCATGTACACAATAGCACAATAGCTATTTTATTTACTCTCTAAACCCACTATTGAAGCTCCGTGTGTCATTTGAGTGTTTGCGTGAAATGTTGATGATGGTAAAACATCATCTGAACCAAAAAAATTATCTATTTATTTATTTATTTAAGACTGTTTTGCCTCAAAACGCCCTGCATGTATCCCTCTGCCATGAATAGGTCTTGTTTTAGGGACAAAAGCTTCTCAATACTCAAAACTGGTGAAACAATGTCTTGCACATTCATAACCATCTTCTTCTGATCTCAATGTTCTCTGCACTCACCTCCGTCTCTTATGTCGCCCCAGCCAGTGATGGTGCACATCGTGCCTGCGGGGAACTGCGTGTCCGAGTCTGGCAGGCAGATGGGCTGGATGTGGTCAGAAAACGTGACCGGAGTGGCAAGCTTCACCAGAGCAATGTCCTGGCCAAACAAGGGGTCTGTGTAGCCGTACGGTACCACCACCTGGCTGATGTAGTGGGTTGTCATGGCAGGGTTCCAGCCGTCCAGGCTCTGTCGACCCACATAGATGGTATAGGAGGCTGTGTCGGAAGGACTGGGAAGTGAAAAGAGGGACAAAACACTTAAGGAAGGCTTCCTCAGTAACTCAAATGCAGCTAACAGTGAACCGGCATGTCTGGTCACACTTGCTTAAAGCTGCAGTTGCCACAAGCAATACAGTTTATCAGGAATAGTAGATTTAAAGGAGCCAGGCCTAGCAACAAACATCAGGCATAGTGCGAGAGTTAAAGGCGAATTCCATCAGGTTTTCAAAATTCAGTGTTTGTTAAAAGAATCATTCAGAGTGGGTTTGGTCAGCAAAGGTTCATTGTAGAGACTTGGATTTCTTTATAGTGGTGGTTAATGGAACCAGATGTCACGTCTCCAACACAAATGTAGCCATTTTATTTAATATCAACCCCAAATGAATCCACATGTGTCTGAGTGTGTATATGGAATGCTGATGATGGTAAAATAGCGGCAATTTTGAACTAAATTTGACCTAAAAGTTTTCTTTGGAGACTATTTTGCCTCATGACGCCCTGCATGTACCCCTCCACCATGAATGGGTTTAGTTTTAGTCCAGAAGCCTCTCAAAACTAATTCATAACCACCTTCTTCTGTCCTCAAGTGCATGTCAGACCCCCTCTCTCTGTAGCTCAGTGAGCTTATCTATAACAGAGCATTTCACACCAAACCCACCCTGTTTATGTCTTAACCATTTAATTATACACAATGTTAAAAATGTCACTTTATTGGTAAAAGTGGGAGAGAAGTATTACATCACTATATTAAGTGGACATTTTCCACACCAGGCATTCCAGTGGTACCTGGTGCTAACTAAAAAGTACAAAATCCAATTTGTCGTTCAAAATAAATGCAGTTAAAAATAAATGAATAAAATACAATGTCATCATAGGATGCCATCCAGTCAGCTATATGTAATTACTTACGATACACTGGATGTTGTTTTTGTTTACAGGTTTTCTGTAACTGACCAAAATATATCTTTTATATGATCCAGTACTTCTAGGAGTGGGAATACTGACAAATCATTTACTCAGTAAAGTAAAAGGTGATGGCATTTATCACAATAACAATAACATACAGTAATATTGGTATAATAGAGGTAATAATATAACATGTTAATGTTGCCCAGTCCTAGATCAAAGGTCACTAAACAATAGAAATAAAAGTAAAGACAGACTGACTTGGTTCCATTTGTGCTAAACAGAAACATCTCCAGACTCACTTTGGGAAGCAGTGAGCTGCAGACAGAACCCAGTTTGCATCGATTAGTGTTCCTCCACAGACATGCACTGATTTCTGAGTGAAAAAGAGCACAAAAAAGCAGAAAAGTTTTAATTAACAGTGCAAGTTCAGCATAAGGCCTAGCAACACCTGAACACAGACAGTAACTTAGTGATTACACGCTTTTGAAGACCAAAAAACAGGGGTGTATGAGTTCCACATGTTGGTCCTTGTTAACACACAGTACTACCAGATGAATATCATGATGCCCCCAATGGTCTGCTCTGAAGAGCAATGATGAAATCTCTTCTGCGAACCAAACCTCAGCAAAGGGACCACAAACTGATGTCAGGCAAGCATGAGATCATACACAGTCGAAAAGAATTTAAAGAAAACAGTATATCGTCACTGTCAGAACAAAACCTTGCATCTCCAAAAGGAGATTATTACTTTTTATCATCATTAACATTCAATATAAACACTCAGAGGACACGTGTAGCTTTGCTGGGGATTGATAGGAAATAAAATGGCTATACTTACGACCCCTGGTTCCTTTCACAACTAAGGATGTGTACGATTAGGATTGTACAGATAACAAAATCAATACTGATACTGCTTATCAAATAATACTGTAATACTCTTATTGATGCCACATTCCATAATTTGGTGCAAAATAAATGAAACCATTCA
>JBBPCZ010000115.1:29830567-29840852 GCA_037974445.1 Brycinus macrolepidotus | reverse complement strand
CATCTGACCATAACACATTTTCCCACATGGTTTTGGGAGACTTGATATATTTCTTTGCAAATTTTAACCGGGCCTGGCTGGGTTTTTTTTTGTAAGAAAAGGCTTCGTCTTGCAACCCTGCCCAATAGTCCAGACATATGGAGAATTCGAGAGATTGTTGTCACATATAGTATACAACCAGTGCTTGCCAGAAATTCCTGCAGTTCCTTCAGTGTTGCTGTAGCTCTCTTGGCAGCCTCCCTGACCAGTTTTCTTATAGTCTTTTCATCAGTTTTGGATGGACGTCCAGGTCTTCCCAACGTCACTGTCGTCCCATATTTTCTCCTCTTTATGAGGACTGTCTTCACTGTGTTCCATGGTATATCCAATGTTGTGGAAATTTTTTGTACCCTTCTCCTGGCTGATACCTTTTAACAGTGAGAGCCCTTTGATCCTGTGGAAGCTCTCTGTGAACCATGGCTTTTGTTGTAGCAGGCAACTGAGTAAATGTTGGGGAAATCCTACTTGGACAGCTGAACTTTATTTGGGGTTAATCAGAGTCACTTTAATTGATGTCAGGTGTGCACCCAAGAAGACCGAATGCTGTAATTAAATCAAAAGGTGCTTCAACAAAATTTTTGTTTAAGGGTGTGCACACTTATGCAACCAGCTTATATATGTATATATATATATATATGTGTGTGTGTGTGTGTGTGTGTGTGTGTGTGTGTATATATATATATATATATATAGATATATATAGATATATATATAGATAGATAGATAGATTTTTTTTTTTATGAAAAAAAGTGTTGGTCAAGAAAATGAATGAAATATGATGTCATAATGGGCTGCCATCCAATCAGCTACATTACTCTGGTTGTTGTTGTTTACAGGTTCTGCATATTTGGTCCAAATCTGTTTTTATGGTCCACACAGTTGGTTGTATTCTCAAACTGAGCACACCCATCACAGAGTCAGAAAATTATACTGATGTAACTTAATAAATACAACATAAAGGCACACTATCCAGGCCAGTGGTAAGAGAAAAGGAGGAAGAAACACGAATAAGAAAAAGAGTGACTGTTACTCATAGCACAACTGATAAAGTGTGTGATGTTGACTGTGCAGGGTCAGAAGGTGAAGGAGAGGCTGACCCCAGTGCTGAATCTACTCACGGAGTGCTCCCGAGCACACAGAGGAACACGCTGCTACCTTAGACAACAGGCAATAGAAACATTTACTACCTCTGCATTTATATGCATGCATTTGTTATGACACTACTTGTTTGAACTGCAAAAGCTGGCAGCAGCATTTCATAACTCAATTTGGCATATTATTATTATAATACACTGATCAGCCACAGCATTATAGAAACTGACAGGTGAAGTGAATAACATTGATGATCTCGTTAAACATTCAGTTCTTGAAGTTGATGTTAGAAGCAGGAAAAATGGGTGGGCGTAAGGATCTGAGACACTTGACAATGACCAAACCGTGATGGCTAGATGACTGGGTCAGAGCATCTCCAAAATGGCAGGTTTTGGGGGTGTTCCTGATATGCTATGGTCAGTACCTACCAAAAGTGATCCAAGGAAGGACAACTGGTGAACCGGCGACAGAGTCATGGATGCCCAAGGCTCATTGAGACATGTGGAGTGTGAAGGTTAGCCTGTCTGGTTCAGTCGCAGAGAAGAGCTACAGTAGCACAAACTTCTGAAAAGGTTAAAGCTGTCACAGCTTGCTGGGTTTGGGGCTGTGCACCTGCAGACCAGTCGGAGTACCCCTGTCCCCAGTGAAAGCACCTACAATGAGCACATGAGCCTCAGAATTGGACTATGGAGCACTGGAAGAAGGTAGCTTGGTCTGATGAATCACGTTTTTTTACATCCTGTGAAGCCAGGGTGTGTGAGTCGCTCACCTGGGGAAGAGATGGCACCAGGATGCACTATGGGAAGAATCTGAGACAGTAGAGGTGGTGTGATGCTCTGGGCAATGATCTGCTGGGAAACCTGGGAAACATTTATGTGGACATTACATTGACTCATACCACCTACCTAAACATTGCTGCAGACCAAGTACAACATTTCATGGCAATGATGTTACCTGTGGCCACTTTTAGTAGGATAATATGTCCTGCCACACTGCAAACATTGTTTGAGGGACAGTTTGAGGAGCATGGCAAAGAGTTCCAGGTGTTGACTCGGCCTTTAATTGATCATCTGTGAAATTTTCTGGACCAACTAGTACGATCCATGTAGACCCCACCTCGCAACTAACGTCTCGCTGGTGACATATTGGTGCAGGTACCACAGCACACCTTCAGAGGTCTTGTGGAGCCCATGACTCGAGTGTTCAGAGCTGTTTTGGTGGCACAAGGGGGTCCTGCGCAATATTAGGCAGGTGCTTTTAATGTTATGGCTGATGGGTGTATATGTAAAGACAAACAATATATTAAAGGAGAAATCATACAAATATTTTGTATTTAAACAGAGAGAGTAAAATTGTTAAAGCGGCCATATCCTCATGCTGTATGCTAAATGTTGTCAGATCCTGCCCCCGTTAAGGGACGTGAGTGTGAGGCCGGAGCAGGGCACCACAATAAAGAGCCGTCTGGTTAGACTGATGACCCACCTGGACACTGAGCTGAAACACTGCGCTGCTGACCTGCTGTTTGTGCTCTGCAAGGAAAATGGTACTACAGGGCACAAAGTAAACTGAATCAAAAAGCGATGGTTCAGTCATGATTTCACCCCTCGAGGCCTGAATATTGTTTAAAGGGTCTTTATCCTCCATTTTCCTTCTGTCATTTTTTCCCTGGGAGCCCATTCATTTCTACATTCATTTCAAGTCATTCATTTCTACATGACCATTTTCCAACCTTCTCTTTATCCCTTAGAACAGGCACGTTCTGTTACTGTGTGTTTACTACTGATATATGTAAGTGAGCTCTATCTTGATTGGCAGCACAGTATTGAACTTCATGCAAAAATCTGTCTAGGCTGAAACACTCCTTATACCTTCAGTGTGAGTCGGCAGGGCTAAACTGCTGTAGGCCTGAACAGGTGGATTTTTTTTTTTTTTAAATGTTGGTTTTGTGACATCTCAAAAATGAAGAATTCAGAATGGGCCGTTTTTTGCAGCTCAGTTTACTTTTGTGGACTGGGGAGTGAACTGTATATTTTGAAACATTAACAATTTACATTCAGTACAAAGTTTAAATTTTAAAACTGTCAGGAAAGTTTATTTCCCCTTAATCACAATTTCATTAGCAGGGAGAATCTAACTGGCGCTGGCCTTATTGCTGTTGTGTTCTGTGTCCAGTTAGGCGCTTTGTGAAGTACACTGGCTACGGTAACGCCGCGGGCCTCCTGGCCACGCGGGGTTTGCTGGGTGGCCAGAGGTCTAAGGGCACATCGTCAGGGACGCAGTACTCCAGCGACTCGGATTCAGACACGGAGGAGTACCGGCAGGTGAAAGGACGTATAAACCCGGTGACAGGGAGGGTGGAGGAGGAACAGCCCGACCCGATGGAGGGGATGACCGAGGAGGAGAAAGAGGAGGAGGCCCGCAGACTCGTCAAGCTCATCAACAAACTGTCCAAGTGAGGGCAGCTGCACATACCAGCACACTACAGCAAAACCAGCTGTGATGTGCCTCAGTAAGCCAATGATGAAAAAGAATCCTTGTTCATAAGACTAATGTTAATTGAAGACCAAAAGAGGTGCACTTTGATTTCAGTTCTGAGTCAAAATATTACTCAATTTAAAGTGGCAGTATGGAGCCAAAATATACTTGAATGAAAGTCAAAAAGTATCAACATATGAACATACTGACGTATATAAAAGTGAATGCAGATAATAGTCACTTTTTTAATACTGGCACAAGCTGAGTTTGCAATACAAATGTACATAGCCCTCCACTGACCTCAAATGTAGTTCATCAGCTGATAACTGTTTGGTACCAAATTTTGCTTCTTTAGTTTCAAATTAGCTATGAGGCTAACATTGCTAGCATCGCTAGAAGTCAGTAGTTACCCAGACGTTTTCCTGTAAAAACATCCCGAAAAAACTTCTCTTGACCTGCTCAAACTCCGTCCAGATGTAAAAATGAACTAAACTAGCCAACAGGGTCTGTTTTCACAAACAACCTTGAATCAGTATCTGTGGCATAAATATTGAGGAATCTGATCTGAGATCAGTCCTCTCCAGCCCTGGTGTCATCTGAAATGGCCACCTGTTCATTTGTCAAGTTCACATTAAGTCATACTGTGTCCTAAATCACATCCGAAGTCTGCTCAACTTAACTAAGAGCTGGATGCAGTTAGAGAGACTTTTTGGTGATGTATTTTTACAGGACTATTAACCCTAGTTAAGCTTGACTGACATAGTTGCTTTGGACGAATGCATTTATAGGAGGAGCTTGGATAGGTCAGTTGATGAATGATTCAGAAAGAATGAATCATTTCAGATGACTTGAATCTTTGGGAAGAACTATTACTCGTCCTCTCAATCTCTGTGGCAGGGACAATGTGATTCAGCCAATGGGACTGGATGCTCAGGGTCAGCTGACTCCTCTGACAGGCCTCAGGGACCTCTCAGTGGAAGAAGAGGGGTTGGAAGAGGAAGACACGGACGACTTGGAGAACGTGGAGTAAAGACTGGATGACACTTCAAAAGGAAATGGAAGGGAAATAACTGCATCTGTTGATGTTAATGAGATTCAGGGCTAGTTTGAATATAATTCCAGTGTAAAAGTTAACTCATGTTTGTCTTAGCCTGTTTGTGCTTCCAGAGATAGAATTAAAACCTACCAGTAAAAAATGCTGTCAGTCTTACTAGAAGTGAGTAGCTTGTATAGGCTCAGAGAATAGGTGTTTGTACGAAAACATTCATGTTGTTACTTTTATTTACTTTGTCTCAAAATTGACCCAAACGTCTACCAATTTTTCAAAATCCCCCCATAATTCTGTGGTTGAGCTGTACACTGAGTGGGTTTGGTGTGAAATGGTTCTTTGTAGAGCCTCAGGTTTCTTTATAGAGGTGGTGAATGGAACCAGATGTCACGTCTCCAACACAAATGTAGCCGTTTTATTCATTATCAACCCCCAGTGATCCTACACATGTCTTCTGAGAGTTTATATGGGATGTTGATTATGTCAAAATAGTAAATCTGAACTAAATCAGTTTTCTTTAGGGACTATTTTGCCTCACGACAAACTTTCTTTTTCTTTTGAGGGCCAAAACACATCATACTTGGTGGGCTGGGGGCCTAAAAAAAAACGTATAAAAACAAAAAAGGTAGATTTTACATTGATTGAAAACATTACACTTATTTAAACATGAACATTATCAAAACTATTTTTAAAAGAAAAAAGTGTCTAACTTTATTTATAGGGTGAGGGGTGGAGCTTGAGGAAATTTCTGGTGGACCAAATCAAGCAGGCCACAGTTAATCTCTGTAGATGTCTGGTTCTGATCACCACCACTGATCACCACACTCTGAGCCACAATTCTGACTTTGTGATTTTCTCTGTAATGGAGCGTTTCACACCAGTCCCACCCTGAATGACTTAGCCACTTAATTATGCAGAAATGTACAAAATAAACTTAATTCTTGAAAATGTTAATGTGGTACTAAAAGTGTCCTGGTCTGTTCTGTATTTCTGCGAATACCCCAAGTAATGTAAAATGACCACAACATTAAAGAAAAAGAACAGCATACATGCCTGTATTATATTGCCACTTTACAGCAAACCTCATCAATCAAATGTGTGCAGTCAAGTAAATGCAGTGCAACACTAAAGCACTGCTTCCAAGAATTTAGTTTTACACCCGTAATAAGAACATTTTTTACTTCACCCCCAGTTTCATCAATATCAACTACTTCACCCATAAAATTTCTTGTTTTACAGAAAGTCTTCTGAACTAAAATGCAAAATAATGTTGACATACTAGGTCGCTTACAGCCTATTTGTTCACATGCTATCAGTAAAAAGAAAGGATTTATGAAGGATTCACGAAGCTACATGACACCTACACAATAACAACTGACATTAACCCACACAGACATTCACAAAGGCTTATTCTAACAAGCGTCTGTTGTTGTTACATGTTCGAGAGTGTAGCTGACGAAAACAGTCTATTAGAAGTGACATCTGTGGGAATAAACCTTTATAAATGTTAATGATAGTTCATTTCAGTTGTTTCCAAAAGACTTATAAAGGTGTCATGAAGGCTGCCCTTCAGTAAAGTGTTAAGGAACATCCAAACGTCATAAAAAGTTTATCAAAAGAAGACAAAGTCTTGGTAAACAATATAAGTAAACACTTCCACCTCACTGATCACAGGTCAGTTCATACTTAAAGTGATGGTTTGGTCAAAAATTAAGTACATGTGATTTTTCCCCCCTTACCTCACATGTCATCGACATTTGCTTATTTAGTTTTCAAGCTATGAGGCTAATGTAGCCAACAAGTGCTGGAAGCCCAGCAGAAATCCGCTGTGTACAATGCTAATAGACAGTGATACCAAACCAAACAATGGAGCTTTTCCTGTACCCGAACTGTTCAGAAATAGGGTTCATTACTCAAAGCGCTTAAAAACATCGCACAATGGCAACACATGGTGGACAAAAAAAGACAAGAAGAAGCTAGAAATCTACTCTGTACTGAGGGATGCTGCAGCAGGGTTTTAAGCTTCCGTTACTTGTTAGCTAGATTAGATTTGTAGCTTCAGTGTAAAACTAAGGAAGCAAACCTCGGACATATCAGAGGCATAAAAAATGTTTCAAATCATTGTTTTATAGAGCAGTCCAAAGTGCATAATTCCAGTTCCTCCCCCTTCAGTAGTTTGACCCTAAATGTGCTTTCAGTACATTTCCATCATCTGCTCTAGAGAAAGCTGCAGTTCATCGGACTGTAATGAAGATGCGCCGTTCTCCACGGCCATCAGTTTCAGCTTCTCCAGCGAGGTGAGAACCACCTGACGAGTGAAGAGGAGCAGAAGAGAAGGAGTGTGAAGATATAGAGCTCAAGGAATGCTGTAGGGAAAGGGTGAAAGTCATTCTTACCTCCACCATTATGAGCTTCTTCTCCCACGGTTTGTTTTTGGGGTCGGGCCAATTTTGTCCCAGAAAGAAGTAGAGAGTGTATGAAGGGGATGGTGTACCAGGGTTCTGCATGTACTCTATTAAACCTAGTGGAGAGACACAACATCCCATTAAAGGAATACTTCAGTCAGTAATGCTAATGTTGCTAACAAGGAACGAAGGCCAACAGTCACAGATTAGCATTATTCAAATGATATCATGGACATTCATTGTGGGCCACATGAGTATGTACGGCTGAGCTTTTAACCACAGGTTCATGCTGTGTTTCTCTGACATTTCTAAACTTTTACACTGTCAATTTCTTATCTTTTCTATGTTAAAATGGTGTAAACGCACCTCCACCTTTATTGGGCAGGTTGCACACATCTGCTGTTATGACAGTTAGCAGCAAAGTGAAGACAGCCAGCTAGCATTTTGGTCATTTTAATCTAACAGGTCAGACAGCTAGATGCTTTTCTAACTAGCATTAAAGAGAATCCCACACAGTTTTCTCCCATAACCCAGATATAGCTATTTCTCCAACACAAATATAGCTATTTTATTCATTATCGAGCCCAAGTGAACTTACACATGTCTTCTGAGTGTTTGGAATGTTGATGATGGTTAAACAGTAAATCTGAACCAAACAAGTTTTCTTTGGGGACTGTTTTGCCTCACAATGCCCTGCATATAGTAAATGACCATTTTTGTCACATGTGAACACACCACAGCACAGCACACAGTGTGAACAGTGTGAAATTCTTTCTCTGCTTTTAACCCATTCACCAAGTGAAGCAGCGGGCAGCCAGCAACGCAGTACCCAGGGAGCAGTGTGTGGGGGAGCAGTGTGTGAGGACGGTACCTTGCTCAAGGGTACCTTAGTGGTGCCATTGGCAGTCCTGGGATTTGAACCCATTACCTTCTGATCACAGGGGCAACTCTCTAACTACCAGGCCACATGTACCCCTCCACCCTAAATAGATTTAGTTTCAGGCCAAAAGGTTCTCGAAACTCTGGTAAATAATTTATCAGGCATTCCAATTAATGGAATAACTTTCTATCTCCCCAAACTTTTGACGTACAAGGTGAGAACCCAAAACCAACTGATTAATATATCAGTTACTTAGGCCACGCTTGATTTCATTTGCTCACCTGCATAGAAGTCTTTGAAAGAATAGATGGGCTCTGGGTGGTTTTTGGAAAGCGGCCTGGGTTCAGAACCCCTCTCATGTTTACACAGACCCCAGTAGACACGACTGTCGCCCCAGCGATGGCCATACAATTTTCCTTCGTGACTTTTTATCCTGACCTCCAGACCCCCCAGATTAGCCAGGATATCACTGGTTGATCTGACCTGGGTCTGGTCCAGGATAGAGTCAGTACCAGGCAGTTCCAAAACTGAAAGACCATCTGCCATTAGGCTGGGGTCATTCCTAAAGGAAGCGCAGAGTTACTCTTAATTACTTAGCCAGAACAAAAGAATATATTCTAATATACTCTGCATAGTTAAAACTCTCTTACCTGGACACTAGTCTGAAACCTGCTTCGTTCTCCACCAGATTCTCTAAGACTTTGCTTCCTTTGTAGTAAACTGTCACCTTATAATGGGTTGGATCCTGGCTAAAAGCTGAACATGGAAAAAAGCGATCTCAATTAGCACAATGAAAGCTTCTGTGTATACTGTAAATAAATCAATGTTTCCTGGAACCTGTGGAGGTGAGGTCAACGTTTAGTCCAAATTCAGGCCTTATGGTCAACTAAGAAAGACTTTTGCATACACACCATACCTGGGATACTGGAAGTGACCTGAACAGGCATTTGCTGGCCCAAAACAGGCTCCTCTGGACACCGCGCAACTGCGCCCTCCAATGGAGAAAACTGGCAGAAAGACACTGCACTTTCAGCAGGTGAAATATGGCCCACTCCACCGACAGCCCCTCCGGCTGGAGAAAATTGCTCATTCTCAAGAGTTTCCTGAGCGGGGAAGACGTCCACTGGGTGCTGTACTGCAGGACTAGTCATCACTGCTGAGTACTGATCTCCCCCTGTTGGCTGCGGCACAAAGAATGGATGGTCCACGGCTACTGGAATTTGAATTTCTATGAAAGGAAAAATACCAACATTCTTTAAACATTACAGCCTAAAGATGATCTATTTGTAGACAGATTACTGAACAGTGAACACACTTAACCGGTAGGCTTATTGTTCAGGATATTCTATGAATTTTTCAGTATCTATCAGGAAGCATTCAGCATCTCCTATGTATTGTTCAGTACCTTCTTTCAATTTTTCAGTCTCTACTTTGAATTATTCAGTATCTCTACTGTGACTGATTCATTATCTACTTTGAAACTAATGTCAGTGATTATGAGGGTAAGGAACTGAAAGGCAGACCCCCACAGAGACCCTTAGTATTTAAAGGCTTAAATAAATGAATAAATAATGCACGAGAGCATGTAGAAGTGTACTTGAGTGTTATAAACTTCAATAAAAAATATAAATAAAATTGTGGCTCACCTCCCTTTTAAGTGATCTAAATGCTAACAGCTCCACCTTGTGGAGGATGTTCAGACTGCTCAGCATGGTTTTATCATGACCTGCCGATCATTCGAACTGCAAAGTTTTCACTAGGCCAGTTCTTGGAGAACATACATTTTTGTTGATCCGTTTTTTAATGTTAATTGATTAGGATAGTGAATTTGTGACAGCCCAAAGATCACTTTCACAAGCCCATCACTCTAAAAAAAACAAGATTACCGCTACCAGCTGGATAATGAAATGAATTAAATCAGTCGCTCTGCTGGTCTGTAATGTCAAATGCTGACTCTGATATTGCTGTCCTGAAGCAAGTTCTTGATGTTTAAATGATCTGTTCTGTGTACCTTGCTCATTTCCACCAATGTTCAGGCCATTGAGACACCGCTGCAGCAAATCATCAGGCAGCACTCCGTCTGAGAAACAACGTAGAACCAGAGGTACGTGACTTACAGAGAAGCACATGTGGAACATTCAACTCTGCTTACCCTTATCTTTCTTCTCACCTGGAAACATGTCATCATCCCCCAGGTACAGAGCATCATAGATGGCAATTTCACTCTGGAAATGGAGTACAGTCACAACATAGTTTAAAGAATGGGATATGTGTGTGTGTGTGTGTGTGTGTGTGTGTGTGTGTGTGTGTGTGTGTGTGTGTGTGTGTGCGCGCGCGTGTGTGTGT
>JBBPCZ010000115.1:29811356-29826884 GCA_037974445.1 Brycinus macrolepidotus | reverse complement strand
CTGTTATAGCTGCAAAGGGGGGACCCACTCCATATTAAAGTCTATGTATTTGAATGCAATGTCATTAACGTGGTGTAATGGATATGCATCCCAATACTTTTGTTCATATAGTGCATGTAAATACGTCTCCAGCGTTTCTTAGAATGAGACCGCGCCCATTTATTAAAAAAAATTCACAAAAGAAAATCGGTTTTCAGTCGAGACCACGCCCACTTTAAAAGAAGCCACGTTTATTGGGCCACGCCCCCACAGCCTGAGCTTGTGAATGAGAGCTCATTAAAAAACCCTCATCTACAAAAGAACACTTTCACTTCCACTTTCCACTCTAAAATTGAAGTTTAAATTCCTGCCCTTCTCTAATAACCGTAATTTTCTTTTCTTTTTTAAAAAAGGCTTTAATGTCGTTGGTATCATTTTTCTGTGGGACGTCCCGAACAGTACCAATGTGGAAATACCCCAATTCTACCCAGAAGTTTTTCTGCTGAAGGGTGTGCCACAATGTAAAGTCTGGCACAAATATTTCTCAGGCTCTTGCGTGAAGCAGGACAGGTTACAGCAAATACCGGAAATAACAGAAAGCTCACATCAGTGGATGGACACTCAATTTCCAGTCGCCAGCTCTTTTGCCAGTCAGAGCTCTTGGATAAGTTGGAAATGGTCTATATTTTGAAAAAAGACTTAATTTCCAGTGTGCTTGCCACCTTTCTCTTAAAAACATGTGATGAAAAGCTTGACCAAAGTGACACGTGAGGAAAGAAAGGCATGCAATATGATTATGAGACATTATACGCTCCTTGATTTTATTTTGTTTGTCAAATACAGGAATAGTCCATGTACAGAAGAACTGAGTTTTGTGTGAAGAGCTGTACAGTATTTACACAAAAAGGCTTTGTTTTCGAAAGAAGCACAGTATTAGATTGTTCCAAAATAATACTCATAATACAGACAAAGGACAAACAGTTAAAAACAAAACAACAAAAAAATTCCTCTTTAAATATTACTAATACATAATCTTTCCCTAGTGGGGACTGGATGCTATAGTTAGCTCTTATTTTCATGTCCATCTTCTGAAGAATGCACTGAAATATTACAGTTTTGCGTAGTATATTTTATTTCCGTCTTTTACTCTTCCGCAGATGCCGCCAATTCTTTTTTTTTTTCTGTCTTACCGGCCAAGCGAGCCCAAAGGAAGACAGTTCTGATCGTGACGACGCGTTTTTGCTTGTGACATCTGAACGTAACGTTACGAAATGGATAATGAAGCACTGCTGCTTTTTTTTTGTACTGTTAGAAATGTCTTTTATATAAATAATAAAAATGTATTACTGTAGTTCACTCGTTTCACTCGCACAGCCTCAAGTTTTACACCGTTACACTGCGTAGCATCTTCTTCTCCTTGTGTCACTCTACTCCTTTCGTGCTCATTTATAAAACACAACCGTCACGCCACCACTCTTGTCGCTCGAGGAAAGAAAAAAAAAAAAGGCAGAATAAAACAGTTCATAGTTTTAAAAAATAATCTGTTGTAAAATTTAAACAGTAACAGACTTCCTCCTAGCATCGTCTTCAAATTAGTCGTCGGTTATCTGCGCAAGAGTCGGACGAAAGGCGAAAATTCGCACGGGGCCCTCCTTCCGCGGTATAGTTCATCTTCTGATAGCAGACAACAAATCTGCTGTCTGAGGGGGAGGGGTTCAACCCACCTCAGAAAAAAAAAAACAACCCCCCCCCCCCCCAAAAAAAAAAAAACAAAAACAAGAGAGCCTCAGATTGGTCACATTTCTGTGTATGTGAACTCGTTCTCTCAATCTGTTTCGTCGACAGTCCTGCTTTTGTCGATGAAAACCACCGTCTTGCTGACTTCAAGTGAAGTGAAAGAGAGTGGATTCATTTACTTGTCAAAAGCAACCTGCTGAGAGATGGCTGCTCTGTCTGGGTCTTTCTCCTTTCACTGTATCACAATCGTCTTAAGAAGCGCTTCTGTAAAAACCATAGCAGAGGACAGGGACGGGGGGTTGGGGGAGGGCCTGCGCCAAAAAACAAATCCACCTTATTTGTTCCACAAGAGGCCTTGTCGCTCCCTTTGGATTTGTCCTTTGTTCCTTTCGCTGTCCTCACCCCCTTTTTCCCCCCCCCCTTCATTTTTTCGTTCCTTCAGGCTTTGGCACTGAGGGTCATCAGCTCTAAGAAGGAGTTGAAAAGCGTGTCCAGCCAGCTCTGGTTGGCCATGCACTGCTGAACAACCTCTTCTTGCCCAGGATCTTCTGAGGCCTGTTCTATGGTGTCCGTCTAAAAGAGGAATTACAAGATGGTATTTAATAAAAAAAAAAAAATAATAAAAAAAAAATCACACTTTTCCTCTCTCACTATTACTGTTCCACGTACAAACGGCAAATGTTGATTCTAGCTCGAGCAAAGAGTGGTGAAAGTGTACCTACCTCCTTCTTACAGATTAAGAAAGTGTGATATTTGTAATGATGCAGAGAATGGTAAAGACTGTAGAGTCGACACATCTCTGTTGACAGCTTGAGGTCCTAAAGGAGAAAAGAGGAGAAGATTAGAAATGATCAATTAAATAGAGGCACAAAGTCTACACTTTTGATCCAAACACCATTGGTGCTTGTAAGTAAAAGGGGAAATATTTTATGATATTTTATTGCAGTTTGAATTTGATGAAAGTTGGGTGTAGTGTCTTTTTGTGAAAAGAAAAACACATCCTTTACATTCTGCCATATTTGGCATTCCTTGAAATCAAAATAAGCAGAAGTCTGAAGTACACACTCAAATCTGTTGATATAGAATATAAACCAAATGTAAACATAATTCATTACATAAACTCTGTAATAAATTATGTAATATGCCGTTGAATTTGAATAGCAAAATGACAGTAATTACATGTAGGGCATTGTGAGGCAAAGTTCCCAAAGAAAACTGATTTTATTCAGATGTGCCACTATTATACCATCATCAACATTCCATACAAACACTCAGAAGACATATAGCTACACTGGTGGGTTTAGATAGTAAATGAAACGGCAATGTTTGTGTTGAAGTCTCTACAATTAAGCATTTCACACCAAACACTCTGAAGGACGACTGGTGTGTCCTGGTGTCCCATTTAATTATGTTTACTCTGTAGAGAATGTGTATTTGTTATTCTTAGCATGCATACATTTTATTATTCGGTTTAAGTTTGTACACGTCTGAAAGGCAGTACCTGTGGTTTGGGTACGCTCTTTTTGACGCGGTTCAGGGTTTTCCGGTTGTAGTACTCCCCACCAAACCTCACCCTCACCACTCCAGAGTCCAGGGGCTCTGCTGTTAACTGTGGGAAGGCATGTAGGGCCTCCTGTGGGTCAGGACAGAGGCAGACAGTGAGGGGGGAAAGAGAGAAAAAGAAGGGTGAATGGAGGACAAGTGCATGAAAAGCAGCAAACAATAAACTGGAAGCTCGGCGACCACCCTGAACTGCACTCAAATAACAAGGCTAATGTAGCTAACAAGTAATGGAAGCTTATACACACCACTTAGTATTTATGCAAAAGTCCTAAGATTGAGATCACTTAACTCAATTGGTGTGACATGCAGTTTGGACAACGCTAGCTGAATTTAATAGAAACTTCTATCTCTTCATATAAACCGTGCAGCAAAATTAAAGAAGCAAACTTGCTCATCTACTGTATTTTGGGGTAAGAGTGCATTTAATTTCTCATTGAACTGCTGCTCTAAAATGACAGGAATCATGGCAGAGAGGTCAAAGCCATACCTGGTGTTGGGAGTTCATGTTGACCCGCTTCAAAAGCTTCCTCTTCTGCTCGCTGAGAATGCTGTCAATTTTTCGCATCGGAGGGAGGTACAATTCATCTGAAAGTTGTAGTACGCACATCAAAACCCCACATTGTTTGAATACAGTTAAACATCATTGTTGACAAGTGAAAGGAACGTTTTGCAAATAGTTTATAAGACAGTACAACTTTTCCCTCCTACCTTCAGTGTCCTCCAGTGCCTGGATCATGTCTGGATCCAAGGCTGTACTGACCAGCATCTCCACATAGCTTCGGTACATCTCCCGCATGGCACGAGTGTTCAGACCTGCTTTTACCGAGACTAAGAGAACAAAACACACGTTTACTAGGAAAGCAACAAAAGCATTGTACTGCATCATTCAATTCAAACATATTAGAAACAAAGTAATAATAAAATATATGGATAAAAACCATTAAGTATAATAAAAATTAAAACAAGCAAGTCCACAATGAAGCCAGACCCTCCCACTGAAACTATGGCTCCCTGTAGCTTGGGCCTAACATATTAGCTCAGGGCTAGCACATTATAATGAACTGTTGTATAATGTAGAAAAATACTGTAAATTGTGAATACTTTGTATGCTGAATGCTCTAAATGGAAAATTTAATGAAGTCAATGAACATAGGGAAGATTTTCGGGAACTCTTATTTTTGCTGCAGCAAAGAGTGTTGAATCAAGTCACCACCGTTATACTGAATCGAATTATGAATTATGTGAATTGCTAATGCTGACCTCGCGATCCTTTGATTTTTAATAATATACAGCATAGGGATGGGAATCGCCACCGAGGCGATGATATGATACTATCACAATATTCTTTTCCTTTTATTACACAGTACTGCAAGTAATGCGTTTCGTGATACACTGCGATTTATTTCTATCATATATTATTACACTGGGAAAATAACACAGCTCAATTCATTTCACTGGAATCTTTCCATTTAACTCCCTTTCAATTTCTGCTCTGATGCCAAAGATCTAGGTCTTGCACCATCTTGTGGACATCAGAAGTAATGTTGTCAGAATAGACATGTGCATCAACATAAAAGTAGATTATTTTATATATATGTATTGATAGCTTTTGTGGCAGCACCAAACATATATATATATATATATATATGTATTATAAATGGTTGGTGCTGCTAAAAAACTATCAATTTTCCAAATTTTCCCCACCTCTAATACTGAATACATACATAACACTGGAGGAACTATTTACACAGTAGTGAAATACAGCCAATAAAGGCTGTTTTCATGCTTGAAAATAGCCTGGCTATCTTATTTTGATTTTTTTTAAAAAAGAGTGCATAATTAATTTAATATTACTCTAATCAATTTTAAATCACATTCCAAAATCGATGCACCTGCATTTTTGCACCCCTATTAACACACATACAGACACATACAAGTGTATAAATGTTAATTTATATGTGCTCACTTTCATCTTCGCTGGCTGAGGAGTCAGACTCTGATGATGAGGGAACTTCAGGCACCTTCAACCACTTCCTCCTCTTCTTGGGTGGAGGTTCTGCTTTCACCTTCACTGGCTGCTGCTTCACTGAGCGGTCCGTCTTCCGCTCCGCTACTCCAGCCCTTTTCTCCTCTTTCAGCTTCCCTCGCTCTGTCGCCGCCGACCGTTTCTCTGCCCTTGGTGGTGCCTGAGGGGCCGGTGTTTTCTTTTCTTTCTCCTTCTTCTCCTCCCGCTCCTTCATTTTGGACACACGCTCCTTCTCTTGCTGCTCTTTCACCCTGATGTTGTTCTTCTCTCTGGCCTCACGCTGCTCTTTGTCTTTCACTCTTTCCCGGTCTTTGTCCTTCTCATCCCTCACTGTGCGAGAGGGCATCTGGTTGTTAGGGGCCGGAGGTATCTTTGGGACCAGTGACTGTGACTGACGTCTGAGATTTGGACGCAGCAGAGAGAGGAGAAAGAGACACAGGGAAAGATGTGAAAGATTATTGACAAAATCTGTTAACTGCAAGTGCTGATGCATTACAGATTAGCACAGGATGACTGACTGTTGAGACCACTAAAGCTGTGAAGATACCTGAGTGTTACAGAGGGTCTGTGCCAGGGCTTGCAGGAGCAGACCCTTACATAGTCCTTCTTATTCACGTTCTCCAGGAACTTCACATATAGCCGTTGGTACCGTTTTTTAGCATCACCAAAATAACCAAGATACTAAGAAGGAAGAGAAAGAACAAAAGGCATAAAATAAACCATGTGATCAAAGAAAGTCAGAGCAGGTGTACTTCATAATACAGAAATAAAAACAGAAATGAAATTAAAAAAGTGAATAAATGGATCTACTCATCACACATTGGTCTGCTGCACTCTTGCAGGCTAATAAATGGGCTATGACAGTAGTAACAGTTCAGGTTTACACTTTAAAGAGTGGAACACCCCAAATCCTGTTTTTCATTAAAAACATCAGTGTTGTTGAAATGTTAAAACTTCATTTCAAACTGTCAAAATCATTTTTGTGATCAGTTTGTCCTCTGCAGCACCCGGTCTGGTTCCCACCCTCCAATGACGACGCTCAGATCACACTGCACTGAAAATATCTGAGTGAAATATATGACGCATACGCAAGAAGAGCTGTAAAGTTGTAACATAATGTTAGCTATGGTCAACTGTGTAAGAAAGTGCCAAAACAGCAAATCACACCAACCATGAGGAAAAATGATGAACTGGAACATGTTCATTTGCAGAAATTCCCACTGCTGCAGTAATTTCTCATAGTCTAACAATGGAGTGCCCAGCTAACGATGGTAACCGTTCATGTTCTCAGACTGGGTTTAACTCTACCCTCCTTAAGCACAAGATGAGTTTAGATATCTGTAAACTCAAATAATCACACCCATGCCTTCTCTGTTTTCATACTGGTGTTCATACTGAGAGTTCCTCTCCTCCAGTTTGTGTTTGCGCTGAGACTATAAGAGGGTCCATGGCATTTTGTAAAGGCCTGCATGCATTTCATGAGCATCATAATCATGTTTACAGTCTACGTTTGGGCGACAGTGAAGTTAAAGTAAAGAGACAGAGCTGTATTACTTTCTTTTTCCATGTGCTTTTATGCTTTTACCCACACATTTTGGAGCATTTTCCAAGGTTAAACGAGGGGTTGAGTTATTTGAAACCGGGGGTTGTTACTCCTTAATACTCACATTGCTAGTGGCACAGAACTGTCTCTGCCCATCTTTGATCTCTGGTGCAAACTTCTGCAGTAGGGCTTTCTGCACACGCCAGATGGGAGGGGGTTCTCGACCTGTCTGAAGGGCCATCTGGGAACATTCAAACAAAGAAAAAAAAAACAAAACAAAATGACTCAGTGTGGGTAGCCAGCAGTGGACACAAACACATACATATGTTCCACCCTGGGGGTGCTACTACTGTTCAGTGATCTCATCCAAAACTGTATATGGAAATAAGCTTATAAAAGCAGCCTTGAGAGATTTCCACTGAAGTGTCTAGGAAAGTTTTTGTTGATTCTTAGCAAAACTACATATGTACGTGTATATATGAGTGATAGCAAATTTAGTTCCTAATCATTACTGCAATGAAAATAATAATACATTTTTTATTTAGCATATCTTTATATATTAGCAAAAGTACAACAAATAGCATGGAAGCGATATGCACCTTAAGTGTCCTAATGTCCTCGATTCGTACCACAAACTCATCCCTCTCTCTGAAAATGCCCTCTCCCCCACTCTCACTCTCATCTTCATCAGTCTCTCCTGCAATGGCAGCACCACTCTGTTTTTGTGCCAAGTGTAATGGCAGGATTTGTGGTGCTGGGGGCTCCTCCGGGGACGAGGGTGCCGGTGCAGGCTGCGGCAGTGGAGCAGGGCTGGGGGGAGGAGGAGTTGAAGGCGGAGGGGAGGCTGCAGGAGGAGGAGGTGGAGGAGAGAGGGCAGGTAAAGAGGAAGCAAGGGGGCTGGATGGAAGTGGAGACTGCTGTAGTGGGGGCTTCTGCAGTGGAGATGGGTTGTCTTCCAGCTGAGGGAGGGGTGATGGGAGAGAGAGGGGAGGAAGAGGAGGAGGAGAGGGAGAAGATGAAGGTGCAGGGGAAGATGGAAAGAGGGGAGGAAGAGAGGAGAGGGCTGCTGTTTGAGGAGCCTCTTTGGGTGAGTCTGAAACAGAAGAGGAATATGTTAATAACCACATGCAAAAAGAACCATTATAACAAAAGCAGTAACTACTGCTCCAAGGTGCCCCAAATTTAAGACCATGCAGGTGTTTACAACAACATGACCTCTTTCTGTCCTCTACTCTTACCTCCTACTTTTGGAACAGTCAGCAGATCCATTTCTGGATCGTTCTCTTCCACTCCCTTGTCTTGCTCCTCTTCTTCATTTACATCTTTCACTATCTCCTCTTCCATCTCCTCGTCCTGCTCGTCTCTTTGTAACATGGCAGGCTCAATGGACTGTGTGTGTACATGTGAAGGAGGCTGTGTATGCATGTGTGGTGGAGTTTGTGGACTAAGGGCAGGTGGCTGTTGTGTCGGTGTCAGTGGTGCAGGAGGAGGTGGCGGTGGAGGGAGAGAAGGAGGTTGCATTGTGGAGGTGCTGAGCTGTGGAGTGTCATACAGAGCAGAGATGGCCGAGGAGATGCTCTTTTGCAGATCCTGGTTCTTCCCTACGGAGTCCTCTTCATCTGAAGAAAAGGATGGAAGTGTCTCCAGGTTTCTCTTCAGCTCTTCGTCCAAGCGCTTGCAAGGGCTTGGGCATCCACCTAGTGACAGACCAGCGTCACCTTCACTGTCCCCATAACCAGATGGCGCTGCAGGGGCTGGTGGTGGTGGCGGCTGGGGGGATATGGGACGGATTCCTCCACTCTTCCCTGGTGATGAATCACCATTCCCAGAGCTACTCCCCGACCTTTTCCCAGACTTGAGAAAATCCAGAAAAGAAGCCACAAAGCCAGTCTTCTCAGATTCTTTTTCTTCCATCTAAAAAGGGATAAAATGGACGACTGGGTTAAACAGAAGATGAGCACAAGTTTGAAAAACAAGATGACAATGGACAGAGAATTATTTCCCTGTGAGGTCAGAGATATAAATATGTAAAAGCTATTAAACAAACCCTTTCTCTCACCTCCTGAGTTTTGGGCTTATTCTTGTCTTGAGGTCTGTTTATATCAGGCACTCCTGGTGTCCCTGGGCTCAGACCCAAAGAAGGAGCTGAGCCCACAGAACCATCTGAGAGGGCTGGGTCAGTACCAGACAAAGAATCTGTCCGCAACAGGGCGTCAGAAGATGACATGGTACTGATAGGAAGCTTGATCTAGAAAGAGGTAAAACAATTTCCAGAGTTATACACTCGAGTCTTAACGTTCACCAAATTAAGTCTATACAATACAAATTCTTCTTCAAAATATACCTTGATAGGTTTGATTGGCTCCTGGTGCTGTTGCTGCTGTTGTGGCTGGTGATGCATTGACTGTTGTTGCAAGTGCTGTTGATATAGTTGACTCTGTTCTTTGTTGGTAGCCTCCATGTCCATCATAGATTCATCTCGTCGGCCTCTCCCTCTGCCCCTACCTCTGCCCCTGCCTCTCTCAGGAACATATCCTGTTCCACACTCTCCCATCATCCCCCTGGAGTGCCCCTGGGGTTCAGGCAAAGGACGTATGCGTGGACGGCCACGAGGCCTTGGGGGTCCTTCGCGTTTGGGCTTAGTGGGCTTCCTGCCTCTCTTTTTTGGTCCTTCGTGGGGCAGTAATTGTGGAGGACCAAGAGAGGGATATCCAAAATCCAAGTCACCCATTAGAGGGCTCATAGTTCCTCCAGACTTTCGACAGCTGGATACAAGGTCTGGAATCAGGTCAGGAAGTCTTCGGCTATTCAGTCGAATGTCAGCAGGAACATCAGCCTTATCCTCATCATCCTCAAATTCATACTCCTGTGCATAGCTCTTTTTTGGTAGGGAACTCGGGTCAGGTCTCTCCTTTAGGAGATGGAAAGAGCTTGACTTCAGGAGCTTTTTGGGACGAGATGAGCAGAAAATTGGTGAGGTGAGCCCTCCTGTTCCAGATCCAGAACCTCCTGAACTTCCCAGCTTGGCACCAGAACCTTCACCAACATTCCCAGCATTTCCCATTCCAAGGCTGGGTGGCTGTGATTGAATGAGTCCAAGTTGCTCCGTGTTGACTGTAGATGGGAGCTCATGAGTCTTTAGGGAGTCGAGGTCCAGATGCATGGTTCCGTTGTCAGGTTCTGAAAGATCATGGCAATATTGGCCATAATCTTGATCCCCATGGTGGCCAAGCATGTCATAGTTTGCAGTTGTATCATCTCCCGCACCTTCTGCAGTTGACTTCATGCCCTCCATGCCTTCTTGTCCAGTCTGAGGTTGGGCAACTCCATCCTGACCCTGCCCTGATCCTCCAGGACAGCTTGACTTGTACTCCTCAGGGCAGAACATGTCCTCCATTCCAGGAAAGAAGGAACGGTCTTCATCTGGAAGCAGAGAATCTGGGAAACAGATAGATGTTAAAGGAACAAACCTCTGGCTCTGCTGGGACTGATTCTGGTTCTGGTTTGACTTCACTGCCGAGGTCCTAGAGTCAAAGTGATGATCAGCTTGATGTTGCTGGTCAAGCTGAGCTTGAGGAAGCTGGGAGGAGTGGGAAGGGTGAGGCTGCTCTTGCTGTTGTGCAGTTGTAGAGGTTGACTGAGGAGCAAGATGATGATGGCTCTGTTGAGTAGGAAGCTGTGGGTGAGAGTGTTGGTGGTGGGAGTTAGGGTGCTGAGGAGCTTGAGGGGGTTGCTGTGGCTGATGGTGGTGATGGGAAAGGTGATGCCCATGGGATGGGGTAGATAAGCCCAAATCTGGCTCAGAGAGATATGAATGTAACTCAGAGGGGTGGTGTTGTGAAGGATGATGAGATGAAAGTCTCTGCTGATCCTGCGATCTGTGTCTCTCGACACTTCCTCCACTTCCACCTCCAGAATTTCCTCTGCTGCCCTCATTTCCTGCTCTGTCATCCACCATTCCTCCCTCCTGACTTGAGGTCCGAGAAAGGGAGCGCTCCAACATGTCCAAAGAGGACACTGTGGTAGATTTTGCATGGCTCTGGTCCTGTGGCTGGGAGCTACGACCATAGTGACTAGCCGCTTCCAAAGCTTGGGTCTGCAGTTGAAGCTGTAACTGAGATGTTTGGGGCTGGGTTTCTGGTGCTGTAACTCCACTGGCTGCTTCCATCAAAGCCTGCTGGCTGACAGGGTGTTGCTGTTGCTGAGGATCCATTTTGCTGCGAGTGGTATGGGAGAGCACTGACTGTAGCAGGTGAGGAGGCTGACGGGACTGGTCTGTTGGAGAGTCCATTAGTGTTTGGGACTGAGACTGACGTTGTTGTTGTGGTTGCTGTTGGTGCTGTTGCTGATGAGACTGATGATGTGGGGTTTGCTGTTGCTGATGTGCCTGTTGGTGCTGTTGGTGATGATGCTGCTGCAGATCAGGCGTCTTGCGAATGTAAGCCATGTCTGCAGAATCTTGTGGCTTCTTCTGAAGATCCATGTGGGAGTGAGCATGCAAGTGAGGATGTGTAGGTGTGTGAGGAGTGTGCTGATGATGAGAGGAGGGATGCTGAGGAATGGAGTGCTGGGAATAAGGGTCACCCCGACCATAATGGACAACTGACCCCAATGAGTCATGATGGTGATGGGGATGGGAATGGGTTTGATCAGAGCTCCCTCGTCCTCCTCCTTCTGAGACAGTTCTGTTGCTCTTCTGTTGTTGTTGCTGTTGTTGTTGATGTTTGTGTTGCTGCTGTTGTTGCGGCTGTTGGTGCTGCTGCTGTTGATGCTGCTGCTGCTGTTGTTGTTGTTGATGTTGCTGCTGCTGTTTCTTTAGGGACATCTCCAACTGACTGTCCAGACCTGCTCCACTTCCTCCTCCAGACACTGCAACATTAGAAGTGGCACTATGAGTTCGAATAACACTCTGAAGATGGTATCGCTCCTCTGAGCTCTTGCCCATTTCATTAAACAGCCCCTTGTTACCATCCTGGGGTGGAAGAACGGGAGGCTGCTGGGTAGGCTGCGAGGAATGATGGCTTTGAGGGGCATGATGATGAGGTGCTTGAGGAGTCGGACTTTGTGCCTGAAGCAGATGCTGGATGAGAAAATCGTCGTCGTCGTCATCCTGCTGTGGGCGAGGCTCAGTTACACCAAGTATGCTGGTATCAGACTTAGTTTTCGGAGCGGCTGAGGGATGGTATGGTTGTGATCGAGCTCCTCGAGTGTCTGGAAAACCTTGTGGGGAAGGTAAGAAGGAAGGGGAAAGAACAGAAGACAGGTATTTGTTGGATCCTGTCCCAACAGGTGACTGAACAGGTCGCGAAGGAGCAGGAGAGTGCAGTCCTGGACGAATGATTCCAGAGTTGCCAGATGGAGATGGACTGGAATCTGGGATGTGGTAAGAACCACCACCTCCTCCACTATTTCCACCTCCTGTACCGGTACTACCTCCATTGCTACTCCCACCTGCTGTTCCCCCACTTGCCCCTGAACGTAAGAGAGCAGGAGAATGCCCTGAGGCCGCATAGCCCATTGAGGGGCTCCCAGCTCCCCCAAGTGATGGAGGCAGTGACCCATAACCTGAATCTGCCCCATAAACTGATTCTGCTGAAAACGACTGGTTTCCCAGATTGCCATACCCTTTTGCAACACCAGAGGTCCTGGCTGAAGGCAAGTCATGTGTCTGTGGGGAACTAAATCCTCCATATGACTGAGATAAGTGTGATGGAGGGGGCTGGCTTGGAGAGAATGACTGAGGCTGCTGCTGGGGAGGGGTCTGGCCTGTCAGATTACTAGATGACTTGACTGGAGCTACTGGGGAGCCATAGCCTGATAGACAAGCTTTGGGAAGTGTCTGCTGGGAGGAGTTAGAAGTGCTAGGTGGGGCCTGGGAGTGTGTTTGCGGGGGATGAGGCACAGACTGGGTGGGCGGCTGCTGCCGAGAGGATGCAGATGCAGAGCTAGAGGTTGGAATGGAGTTAGACTGACGAGCACCGGCAGATGCCGATGAGGAAGAGGATGATGAGGAAGAAGATGAGGCAGAGGATGCAGAAGGTGGTGTATGGGGTGTTCTTGAGGAGGATCCAGAGCTGGAGGAGGAGTAGCCACTACTGGAACTACTTTTCGACCCCTTCCCTGGTCCACCAGAAGATGAGGATGAGGAAGATCCATAAGAGGGCTGGATAATAGGTCGGTACTGCTCTGTTCTAGGGGAAGGTTTATGGTCAGATGAAGGACTATGCTCTCCCAGTGGACTGCAGGAGAGGCCAGCATGGCGAGGATGAGGAGCCTGCTGATACCCAGACACTCCACAACTGAGGTAGTGCTGGAGGGGGTGAGGCGTGGAGGCAGAAGCCTGTGCCGGCGAGGGACGTTGGTAGTGCTTAATGACGCTGTCTTGTCGTGGTACAGTTCGTTCTTGGGAGCTTGGCTGAGGTGGAGCAGGAGTGGAAGAAAAAACAGATGCACTGTACAACTGTGAAGACTGGTCCTGAAGCTGTGAGGACAGCAAATTAAACTGGTGAGGCTGCAGATGCCGGGCAGAAGCTGAAGCTGCTGAGGAGGCTTGGGCAGATGTGACGCCACCACCAGCACTAGGATCATGACTCCCACGGTAAGCTGCAGCAGCACCTTGAGACGACAACAGGCGATCAAAGCCCAGACCTGATTGAGAGGGCGTCTTGATGTGCAACAAGGGATCATGGGGTGACAGCAAGCCATTGGAGGTGGGGCTGAAAGTAGGAGTGTCTTGTAGCGAGAGTGATGGGGTCACCCCAGGAAATGAGCGTCCAGAAAATGAAGCAGGGTGTTGATAAGCTGATAAGGCAGAGGATGATGGGAATGATCCAGAACCAGGAAGAGCACCGGAGATGAAAAGTTCTGCAGGGGCGGGTGTGTGCATTGCTAAAAAGTGATAAAAGAAGAGGGAAAAAAAGATACACAATAAAGTGAGCAACAAATAAGTATCAAAAAGGTAATGAAGCAATAACAGTCCTTTACGAATAAAAGTGTGGTATAAGTAACATACGAAGATACCCAGAGCATAGAATAATTAGAGCGCCAATTAACATTTGCTAATGTGTGCCTTTCAAGTTGTTGCTATGGAAACAGTGCTCTGGCTTACTGCTCTTAAAATGTTTAGCGACGTGTGCAATATTTAACCTATATCTATTCAGAATATATGACTTGTCGCATTTGCTCTTTTTGTATCATTAAATATCCTTATTACAAAACAAATAAGCAAACATGTATAAACCTGGATTCAGAGCTTACCAGTCTGCCAAGATGGGGTGCGGAATTGGGACAGGAGAGAGGAGGCAGAGGGTGGAGGCTGAGGACCCCGAGACTCCAAAGCAGAGATCAGGTTCATAACTGATGGATCTGGACCTGAGGGACTTGCATGGTGTAGCCCAGCATCAAAAAGCCCAGATAAGCCTGTGAGTCAGAGCATACATTACAATGCTAAGTTAGGATACACTTAAAAAACAGCCCAACAACACTTCCATGTACACATTTTCATCCAAAATTATGAAGACAATCCTTATATTAGTTAATCCAGCTACACAAAGGTACACCCATTGCTGAGACAGGCGTTCAGGTACACACATGGAGATATTTGAATAATCTCCAAATAGCATAGAACAGCACTGACAAATGAACAGACACCCTGTAGCAGCCACACAAGCCTAAAGTCACCCTGGCCTATGCCAAGCCCCCAGCACTGGGCTGTGAGGCAATGGAACTGCAATCTCCGGATTGATGGAGCTCCATTAAATACCTTTGGGTTGACCTAAAGTGGCCAACATGCCTACTTGGCCTCACTAATGCTCTTGTGGCTGAACGTTATAAAATCATTACAGGAATGTTCCTACATCTAAGGTAAAGCCTTCCCAGAGGAGTAGAAGCTGTTACTGTAGCAAAGGGAGGGGGGCAACTCCATATTAATACATTTAATTCAAGAAACATTAAATAAGCAGATGCCTACAAACCAGGTGGACCATACAGTAAATGCCACATTTGTGGGACATTATGAGACCATTGCAAAAACATCTTTTACATAAAACTATGCATTTACACCCCATCTGAAATGGAGACCAACACTGCAACTGATTAATATTTACATTGATGAGTTCATCACTAATAGGTCCCAGAAGAGGAAGGTGTCTTTTACCTTACATCCAATTAGTAAAGGCATGTGACTGACAATACAACAACGATGAATAAATGTAAATTTAAATTGTAGCTGTAAAATTATGTATAGACCATGGGATTAATGACTATTCCTCATAGATCATAATACAAAAATAAGATGTTCAAAAAAAAATTGAAATTACGTAATTTTTGAACAAATGCAAACCAATTAAATAACAAAAAACTGGACCAAAATTCATTCTTTGTTCTAATTTTTACAATAAAAGGAGAATATTAGGTACATGCAGGTGGTTACTGGAAAAAAAATGTCCACCACTTTTACTAAAACTTCAGCAATGTCTCCAGCTAGAATGGAGACGCTGGGCTTCGTTAGAATAAATCAGTGATTCCCAACTCTGGTCATGCATGTTTTGGTGTTTCCCCCGTTCTAACATACTTTTTCCAAGTACTCATCACAAGCCATTCCTAAGCGGGTGTGTCAGAACAGGAAAAAACACACAAGAAATGAACAAGGGTGCTCCAGGACCAGAGTTGGGAATCACAA
>JBBPCZ010000115.1:29774161-29804225 GCA_037974445.1 Brycinus macrolepidotus | reverse complement strand
ACTCCAAAATCTTGTGGAAAGTCTTCCAAGAAGAGTGGAAGCTGTTATAGCTGCAAAGGGGGAACCAACTCCATATTAAAGTCTATGTATTTGAGTACAATGTCATTAAAGTCCCTGTTGGTGTTATGGCCACGTGTCCCAATACGTTTGTCCATATAGTGTATGTAAGTGCTAAACTAATGGTGGTGAACGTGAACATTGTGTCCATTCTAGATTAAACACAATGCTTGGAAAATGAAACTGTGACATAGCAAGAACTGACAGAAACCTGCTTATGTCAGAGCTATACAGTGACAAAGTACTGTGCAAAAGTCTCAGCCACCTATGGACATTGTTTAAAGCCATTTTCCTCAGCATGTAATAATGTGTGTCTTTCTGAGAGCAAAGTTAACATTAGAATAAATGCAAACAAACAAGAAAGCAGTAAAAAGTATCAAGATGTGTTTTGACTGTAAAAAAAAGTAGTTGATATTTTGTCAGCTGGTGAGGAGAACACAGGTTCGGTTCCAGATTTCTCCTCGGTTCCACCAGCAGTTGTTTGGGTTTGTGAAACTCCATCAGCAGCTCCTGATTTAATTTAATGAAGGACTGATTGAGTCAAACCAGATTTCTTGTGGAAAGTAATACTGGGCTTCAACAAGGAACACACTGATATACTGAACATAAATTCAAGATTTACTGTATAATGTCATTTTTTTTGTATTTATTGTTTTTAGTTTTATTGAGTATATTTAGTAATATTCATGTGGGGAAAAACACTCACTGCTCATCTAAGTAGTTTTCAAATTTTATTTGACTAAGACTTAAACACAGTACTGTATATAGAACCGCCTGAAATCTGCTCTATAGTCAATGACATATCTAGAACTGACTGAAACCTGTTTAAACTGCAGCTCTACAGTCAGTGATGTATCTAGGACTGAAACCTGCTTACACTATGGCTCTATAGTCAGTGACGTATCTAGAACCTACCAAAACCTGATTACACTGCAGCTCCACGGTCATTGACGTATCTAGAACTGACTGAAACCTGTTTAAACTACAGCTCTACAGTCAGTGACGTATCTAGAACTGTCTGAAACATGCTTACACTGCGGCTCTGTGGTCAGTGACATATCTAGTACAGACTGAAACCTGTTTAAACCGCAGCTCTAAAGTCAGTGGCATATCTAGGACTGAAACCTGCTTACACTACAGCTCTACTGTCAGTGACATATCTAGAACCAACTGAAACCTGATTGCACTGCAGCTCCAGTCACTGACGTATCTAGAACTGATTGAAACCTGTTTAAACTACAGCTCTATAGTCAGTGACAACTCTAGAACAGTCTGAAATCTGCTTATACTACAGCTTTATGGTCAATGACACATCTAGAACTGACCAAAACCTGTTTAAACTGCAGCTCTACAGTCAGTGATGTATCTAGGACTGAAACCTGCTTACACTATGGCTCTACAGTCAGTGACGTATCTAGAACCTACCGAAACCTGATTACACTGTAGCTCCACGGTCATTGACGTATCTAGAACTGACTGAAACATGCTTACACTGCGGCTCTGTGGTCAGTGACATATCTAGTAAAGACTGAAACCTGTTTAAACTGCAGCTCTAAGGTCAGTGGCGTATCTAGGACTGAAACCTGCTGACACTACAGCTCTACTGTCAGTGACATATCTAGAACCAAGTGAAACCTGATTACACTGGAGCTCCAGTCACTGACGTATCTAGAACTGATTGAAACTTGTTTAAACTACAGCTTTATAGTCAGTGACAACTCTAAAACAGTCTGAAACCTGCTTGCACTACAGCTTTATGGTCAATGACACATCTAGAACTGACCAAAACCTGTTTAAACTGCAGCTCTATAGTCAGTGACAACTCTAGAACAGTCTGAAACCTGCTTGCACTACAGCTTTATGGTCAAGGACACATCTAGAACTGACCAAAACCTGTTTAAACTGCAGCTCTAGTCAGTGACATTTCTAGAACTGACCAAAATCTGCATACACTACAGCTCTACAGTAAGGGATGCATCTAGAACCGACTAAAACCTGTTTACACTACAGGTCTGGATCCCAGAAATCATTATGTTTACGTTCATGGCATTTAGCAGACGCTCTTATCCAGAGCGAGGTACATCAGTGGATTACGTCGCTCTGGATAAGTGACGTAATTAGGCCTTTTCTGAAGCCCTAGAATGCCCTAAGGGTTCCCCACTGTCAGGTGCAGTGCAAAAATTAAAAGAGTAAACTTTAGACATCAAACATGTCTTGCCTGCTCGACCACATCTGCGATAAGTGTGTTTTTCGTGTGTTCATGGCGTTTTAGATCTGTGATGCTCAGGAAGACACGACAAAGTGGTAATGATTTAGACAGCTATTTTTTATGTTTATTGATGCCTGTCAAATCAGGTATGCTGAATAATGTAGATCCATTCTGAGGGTTCATATCACACCGTACCGCTTTCTCAAACATACGTACACACACACACAACCATACACCCACACACCCCTAAGCTTACCTACAAGGCCAACATAAAAACACACGTAGCCGACATGCATTTGGACTCATACAGACAAGCATGAGCGATTATGTGCAGGGCGGACGCACCCATCATATACATGGTCATCATTGGACTCAGCTGTTAGTCAAGGTAATGTTGACATGTATTCATCCCACAGGTCATCTTTAGTGCTGATGAACAGTCGAAATAACATGAAAACAGGTAAACCATACAGGTTGTCGGCTTTTGGCCCATGTCCTCGCTTACACGAGCCCAGTGGACACCATCTCTTTGCCCAGCAGGACGCTTGTGGACAGTACAGTAAAAGACACACATGTGTACACACATACATGTGTTCACTCATTCTAACACGCAATCACACAATTCTGGCCACATGTGACCAAATAAAAAACACCCAATGACAGACTAAAAAGGTGCGAACAAGATTGGACATGCACACGGTCAAGCTAGATTCGTACCATGTACCAAAAAGAGAAAAGAAATACTCTACAGCACAACTGGAAAGGGCTTTCATGGAAGCTGTGAGGTTAAAAGCAGTCTTGTGTCCAGCCACCGCAAGAAAATCTTGCGGTAATTGCACCGTGGAATTGAATGGAGCGAATCTAATCGGTAGCCAGAAAAAGGTTTGACTGACAGCGCAGTGATTCTGCCGTCGCTCTATTCGTGAGAACACAGTGACTGCCTTTTGCTGGACACAGGGGGAGAAGTGTGTGAATAATTTAAGGGGAGTTCAACCAATTTGTCAGTGTTCCCATAATTAAATAACAAAGGGATCTACAAAGTCATTCAGAGTGGTTTTGATTTGAAATGCTGTTCAGAACTGTTCACAGTGGTTCTGAATGGAACAAGATCTGTGTCTTTAAAAGCTCCTTCACAGAAAATTATTCCATGAAATGGTTATGAAAGTGCTGCCTGATGCCTGAGATGCTGTTTTACCGGAGTACTGAAAAGCATGTGGCCTAACACTTAGTGCAGGGGTACATGCAGGGGCAGTGTGAGGCAAAATAGTCCCCAAAGAAACACTAATTAAGTTCAGATTTACTATTTTACCATTATCAACATTCCATATAAACACTCAGAACACAAAGGTGGGTCGGTGGCAAATAAAATGGCTATATTTGCGTGGAGACGTGATGTGTGGTTACATTCACCACCACTGTAGAGAAGTCACTACAAGTCTCTACAGTTAACCATTTCACACCAATCCCGCTCTGAACAACTGCTCACAATTCAAACCCTGAATTATGAAGAAAAATGTGTAGATTGTAGCATGTGGTTCTGTTGTTGTCTATTCCAAATACAATGTGCAATATGTGCATTCTGATTTCCTCATCCATGAAAGACAAACCCAATGGTATCTGCAAAGAATGAATGAATGAATGAATGAATGAATGAATAAATAAATAAAATCCGGTAGTGACAATAATCACCTTTTTGTCTCCACTGTATATGCTTTACATAATTCATTTTGCTATAGATTTCTGGGATATGAGCAAACAAACAAAAAAAAACTAAATAAAAAACATAAACAAACAAAAGGTAGACGGTGCACAATTTTCGATTTCAATATTCCAGTCTTTATACTTTCACATTAGACACTGGTTTTCTGTGAACAAAGTGAACGAATGCCGACATAAAGTGTATATGCCCCCACCCACACAAACTTGAATAAATAAATGACCAAATAAATAAATATATATTCCAAATAAATAAATAAATAAACAAACAAACAAATAGCAGTTACACACACGCTCACTAAACACAGCTGGATAGAAGTGATGGCTCCTGTATACTTGAGAGAGAGAGAGAGAGGGGAAAAAAACCCCACCATTCAAGAGGAACGCTGGCTGACTAGGTTCCTCCCTTCATAGATTAATCTGGATCAGTTGCATAATTACGCTGCGAGGAAGCCCAATGATAAAGCAGTGCTGTACAAAGAGATCAATATCGTTTTTGTTTTTTTTTACCTTCTACACCATCTCATAATTTAATTGGACATGAATCGACAAACATTATGTGCATGTCAATGGGAGTAAGTGTGGATGTGGGAGTAAAGTCCTTGGTCCAGACAGAAGGACGGGTCTTTATGCGTTTTGCTTGTTTTGTTTTGCTGTGTCCACTTTCTCTGCACCACTGTCTACACGGGCGTGGGTGGAGAGTATATACTCCAGACCAGACAAACTTTGGGAAAGTACGCGCCTTATTTAGAAGTCCTTTCCATTCCTGTAACACTGTGCATTAGTCCATCCGACTGGTCTTGTCTGTTGTTCTGGAGTCAGTATAACGCTATTCGATCATTGTTTGTTTGTTTTTTTTATACTTAGTTATATATTTTTTTAAAATCAAAAATATTTTTTCAGGACATGAGAGTCAAAGCACAAACAGATATCCATTAGTTTTCATAGTTTTCCATGAAGTGAAAGGGACAGGGCTCCCACATATTTATGGTCCGTACCATATTTCCATTTTTTGGGCAAAAAAAAAAGTTCACAGAGAATCCACTGTTCACTTGTTGTGAAATCGCTGCTCTCTTGATTCGGTCACAAATAAATAAATACTCTGCAATAAATCAAAAATCACAAATTAAAAAATATCTCATGACATTCACTTGGTTGGATTCAACCAAAAGTCTTGCAGCAACAGAGGACGAAGTTGAAGATGTACGGAGGATTTTCAAAATGCACTGGGATGTTCGGAGTCTTGATTTTTTTTCGATTTTTTTTCCCCCTAATCATATGTAGTCTCATGCTTTCGGGCTGCCACTGGGGTCATTTTGAGGCCAGATTTAAGGTCTAGAATACATGCAGGAAGGTACAATCAAAACTGCTACGTATCTCATCGATAGATGAAAGTGTGATTTCATCGTGCAGAAACCTGTTCCAGACAGACTACTTTCACATGTGTGATCTTGTCCGGCTTAGGTGAACGGAGTCCGAAATAAAGACAAGAAGTAGGTAAGAAAAGCTGAGTACACGCCAGTGTAAAATCAAGTTTTGCCTGCGCCGGGAGAGAACTATTTAAAAAGACTTTAGCGACTGTAGCTTTTTCAAGACCGCACCTCTTTTAGCTTATTGTTCTTTATTGCATACAAGTCCGTTTGGTTATTCAGAGTGTGTATCTTGTATTTAGTGTGCAAGAACATATCTGACTACAGTGATCTGTCAGTGGCAATACGTGATGCTGATAACACTGATTCACACAGCAAGAGGTGGTTCAAAAAAAGAGCTTCCTTGCATTTTTGTTGAATATTTAAGCCCAAAGTTTGCCTAGATATGCTGCAGAAAGGCAGGGTGGGTTTTTCTCTTTAGGGGTGGGGGGGACTAGAACTGAATGGCCATGATAGCTTATCAGTTCTGTATTTTATCTGAGCCACAGCTGGACATCAAGAACTAATTTCAGCATTTGGCAAACAATTTAAATCTTACATCTAGTTTCACATTTCTGATAACCTAGATAGCTAATCTGGTTGTTGTTCTGGTCTAAATAAGGGACTGTGATGAGGATATGTGTTCATTTGCATCAGAATTCAGTCTGGTTTGGAGAAGCACCCTTTTCAAAAATAAAACAAAACAAAAAGAACTCAGCTTCACCAGCATGCTGCAATACGTCAGAAGAGGGGGCATAAGTTAAGTATTTCCAGGGTCTCCACATGGCTGTGTGTGGGATGCTAATTGTTGGTGGACTCTTGCTGCTTAGGGTTGTGACTGGGTGCCATTGGAGGATAGCAGGCGGGTCCTCTCTTTGCCAGAACCCCTTCGCTGAAGCAATGAACCACTCTCTCCTCTGTCGACCCACTCACAGCGGTCACCGCCACCCTCCGACCGACGAGAGTTTTGCCTGGTTGGCGTTCCAGGAGCTCGACCATTCTTCTCATCTACCAGAAGACACAGAAGTTGTGGTGCCACGTCAGCATGCCAGTAATCTAGGCAAGCATGAAAGTGTTGATACATTGCTAACTGCTGACCCCTTTGTTAACCCACGCTTTGATCCCTTACTCTCAGAATTACAGAATTTACACATCAGTTTCATTGCACTTCCTGAATAATGTGTAGCAGTTCCCGACTATTAAATCTTTGAAGTGTGTCTCAGTAAGGGCCACTCTTTGCAAATTAGCAGTCTAATAAATCACAGATTTTTTTTTGGAATATCAACACAACCGCTGTCTGCTTTTAGCAAAAATTGTAAAGTTTAACACATTTTATGTGCATCCAGTTGCCACACCTCAAAGCAACATCTTTATCACTTTGTTTTTAGCCCTTTCGGATCTACATAAAGACACCTTTGCTTTCGGATACCTTATGTTTAACGTTTACATTTATGTTTATGGCATTTAGCAGACGCTCTTATCCAGAACGACGTGCATCAGTGCTTAAGTAGTCCACTTCTGTTCTTCATATCTGTAAAGCTAGACTTAAATCAACATCGGCTTTTAACCAAGTTACTGCCAGCTAAGTTACACACCTTAACAAACCCTGTCAAAAAGAAAAAAAGTCAGAGGTTAATACAGAAGTAATGAAAAACAGTTAAGAGGGTAAGTGCCCGAGTTTTTTTTTTTTCTTTTAACACCTTCAGCTACTGGGATATGGCACTCAAGAGAACGTTCACAGACTAGGAGATATTAACCAAAAACAACCAAGATTAAAAATGTCACTATATACATCATTAACAAAGTTGGTAGATGACAACTGAACAGCAGGACCAACTGCGTATTGTTCAAATGTTCAAAGGGTGAGGCTTAATAGCTACCTCAATTCCTCTAGCTTCCCAGAAAAAAAGACTCACATTTGAAGAACAGAGAAGCTCTAAAGTCAACATGGAATTTTATCTGCCCTAATAGGGTTAACATACATCCAATGCCTCTCAGAAACTTTGTCAATGGAAATATGTCATGATATTATATGTTGCCTACAACATGCAACCTTGCTCTGCTTGATTGATTAGCTGTGTATGAAGTGACTCACCAGCAAGAGCCTGTACAGAGGGCTGGTCATGCGTGCTGAGCAGCTGGGCCTGAATCGTCTCCACAACTCTCTTAAATCTACGACTCGGACCTGTTCAGACCAACACGCAGATCAAGTCCTACTTGACAATGCAATAGCTTCTACAAAGAAGATAATACTTTAAATTATTTCTGCATCTCTCTTACCTGATATGAGTGTAAAAGTGACACTGTAGATTCCATATTCCCTCTTTCCATCTCTCTCTCTTTCCCTCTCTCTTTCCCTCTCTCCTTCTGAAAAGGAGATGTCCACCTGAAACTTCACGGGCTTCTGGAAGACCGATGTACCTCCAGAAGACTTATATTCTGCCCGGAAACTCGTCTGAGAGATCACGCTGTGACTGAGGGATGGAATCTAAAGTAGAGAGAAAAAGTTCTTTATGATTATTAACTGAATTAATCACAACTCTCAGCTGACCAACAACACTGCTACTACTACTACAGCCATTTGCCAGATGCTTTTATCCAAACACTGAAGCAGTATTCTACATGAAAGCTATTCTCACAGAGAGAAAGGCGTGAACAATGTCCGCCTTAATGGAGCTGAGGGGTTTGTCTCTGATCACGACAAAAATCTGCTCCTCCTTCTCCAGGCTGATGAAGTTCCCAAACCAGGACCGCTTTGCAAGCCTAGAAGCAAACAAACATATTCCAGGCACAGGTAACACACTCCAAGAGGTCTATTAGATATAGAAATTGGACCTAGGTAATATGACAATAACAATTCAAACATTTTTCAATATCGATAATGCATGGTTGAGCTAATGTAGAACTGATTTATGGGGTTTTATTTCTCAGTCCGGGAGAGTTGTTTAGCATTTCAAAAGGAGGACCATCCTACACACCCAGAACTAGGTCAATCATGCTCTCTTGAACTCCTGGCCACATATGGGTGTGGTATCACCATGGATCAAACTCACAATCTCCTGATTATATGGATAACAGCCATAGAGCCTTTCTTGTATAAAAAAAGGTCCATGGACCTACACATCTTCAAACATTAAACACACTAGGCAAACATACAGTTGTCTGAGATAGTTATCTAGTTAGAATAACAAGATAATATAGTTTTTAAAGTTAAGGATGGACAAGGAGATTATTATTCATGACAAACATTTAAATATTATTCATGACAAACTTTTGCTATTATGCTTTTCTGAGAATATTGCAAATACTGTAAGTACTTAAAGAACACTGGCAAATTGCAAGTTTCATTACAATGACAGAATAATTAGTCCTGTTTAAATGGATTTAGTGCAGAACAGTTTTTAAAAAGATTATAAGAAAGCTAAACAAAATTAAGAAATCAAACAAAAAAAAAATGTATTGTTGTCTGTCCCAACTTATCAAGCCTCGGAAAAACTAAATACGATACATATTGTGTGTGCTCATGAAGTATTGTGATATTTTATTTTTGCCACTTCTAATAAAGTGTTAGGGAATTATGATCATAGTCCCAGTTTACAGGATACTGAAGGTAATCGCTTATAGGCTAGGAAAAAAACTCAGAAGGAAGTGATTATCTCACTTGAATATGTCTTCCCATTTCATGTCATTTAAAAAATACAGTCATGGATATCTGGACTTTGAGAACAATGGATATGGAGTAACAATGTCTACAAAGTTTACTGACAATATATGGCTAATATGTAAATGCATGCTGACTATTCTGATATCAAATGCTTTAAAAAAATACATCATGATTTTAGATCAAATCGCTCAGCCCTAATAGGAACCATACAAAAACATAATCAGGGCCCTAGTGATACATACTCAGGGCTGGACTCCGGTGTTAAGCTTGACATATCCTCTGAAGTGGGCACTGAAAGCCAGAAAGTGAAGAAGATGTGTAAGTGTCAATCACTCTGGTGCCGTCAACACACAATAAATGTTGTTATGTCATTATTACACATCATTCACTGCATAATGTGTTATGGTGTGAGGTAACACCTGGGTGGGTGACCCACCCTGCAGCTTGCGTCGGTGGAAGCGTGGCGACCCGAGCAGGTTGTTCTTAAATGAGTTGAGGCGCGTTCTCCAGTGGGCGGAACTACTGGCAGCCATGCCACCTCCTCCTCCTGGACTAGAGGGCGGAGTCAAGGAAAGCGAGCCGACACCCACACCCCCTCCTTCGGCACGGGAGGAGGAGGAGGAGGAAGAGGAAGAAGGGGGAGTAGCAGGGGGATGGTGGGGGTGATGCACAGGGGTGCCCAGAGGGGTGGGCAGGGGCGAACCTTGAGGGGTGACCTGAGACACGGGATACAAGCTTTTA
This sequence comes from Brycinus macrolepidotus, assembly GCA_037974445.1. Classification (NCBI taxonomy): domain Eukaryota; kingdom Metazoa; phylum Chordata; class Actinopteri; order Characiformes; family Alestidae; genus Brycinus; species Brycinus macrolepidotus. Next base: position 29,794,429 of record JBBPCZ010000115.1, on the reverse strand, counting down.
GTCATCGACTTGAGCATAGCGGGGAAAAAGAGGAAACGTGGGATGGGCGACAGGAGGGGAGAGGGAGAGGGTGAACGAGAGGAAGGGGAGTGCAGGGGGAGTGACTTCATGGACTGGAGGTGGGGCCTGTCGGAGGGCGCTTTGGAGGGAAGTGTCTGAGTCTTGGACTCATGAGAGCGGGCGGGACGGGGCGTGGTGACACCGCTTCCTGGTTTGGTGGCGGCGGAGACTTCCGATTGGCTGAAAGTGAACACCGGACTCTGGTGGCGCGGTGCAGGGGATGGAGGAGGTGAGGAAGGGTGGCGAAAGATGGAGAGAAAGAAAGGAGTGGAAATGAGCAATGAGTGCTAGCAAATGACAAATGAAGAGTGAGGCTGCATTACCAGTCAAAAGTTTGGAATCACCGTTCAATAGTTTGGAATCAAGTGTGCCTGTTATGATGAATGGAGCAGCAGATAGCTAAAATTACAAAGAATAAAATAAAAGCTATATTAAAACAGTTATGTAAAATTAAATCTGCATTTTATAAGTTACTACTGTATAAATAATAATTACCTACATGACAGGTGATTCAAAGCCTTTGAACAGTAGTGTATATGGAGAGTGCTCTGAAAGGATGTGTGTGTAACTGACGGTTTCTCCTCACTCTTTAGTAAGTAGTGTAATCATGAGAACATGAACTGTGTTATGAGTGTTGTGAGCATTCTCAAAAAGGTGTAAAATGTGCACAGAATTAGTTTTTGTCAAACATGAACTAACAGAGCATTGACAGCGCAATTACTTTAGTAGTTAAAAAATGACTCCCACAAAAATGCAAATACAAAAATGGGGAAATGTGTTGGCATGCCAGCCCTTACCCTAGGACTGCTCAGAGGGCTGGAAGAGAGACCAGTAGATGCTCCACTTACTGACCGTGATCTGTGCAGGAGTGAAACGGTAATACAATCGTTTCATTTACCATTCATTTTATGTACAATTAATACCACTTGTTAATTTTTCTTTAATTACTCAAATCATAGAAAACTGGATTTCCCTCACTTTCTTGGGTTTGACTTAGTATCCAAACACTGTTTTTCATTAAAGCAAAATGTACTTTTTACTAACCAGGCCATACAGTGTAGACATAGAAACAAAAGAGCCTATACTGAATTCAGTGTCTTTGTGATGTACTCAAAACCAACTCAATCACATGTATCTGCAAACGTGACCTTGGGCAGTTTATCCCCACCGATTCACAATGAACTTATAAGGAGTATTTCAGCCCAGACAGCTTAGTCAACCAGATCTAACTCTCAGAGAGATATAGAGAACTATGTTTGAAAGTGGTTTTGTAAAATGAATGGTGACCATTTTTGATACATAAAACCACACAAATCTTGTGGATCTAAGTGGTCCTAAAAGGGAAAATACAAATGCAATATATGCACCTTTAATGTTTCGTCCTGTAGGGTGATGGTTAAGATTAATTTGCTGAAGTCTTTTTGGACCCACTGTCACAAATATAGTAATACAGTAAAACAGTATGTATCTGTGTATGTGTGTGAGTGTGTGTGTGTGTACCTCTGGCTGTGTGCGGAGGTGTCCAGCGCTCTCCGGGGAGGTGTAGGCGAACCCTGCTCTGTCACACTTAACACCTCCAGGCTCTTCCTCTCTGGTCGGCAGCGACCATGACGGGTCAGCATGGGAGAGTCAACACGCTTCCGAGGAGGATCTGTAACAACACACACATAAATAAGACCTTGTGGCTGCCTCGGACACTGACATAGAAGAGGCATCATACAAGAGTCAAGACTGACCAAATGATCGGTGCCCTCATTCAAAACAAATGGATCACTAATCTGTACTCACCTACATCGTTTCTGGGTGGTAGGTCCTCATCCTCATAGCTGGGATAGCGTTCCTTACGGTCCAGTAAGAGGTAATAGATCATCTTCTCTTGATTATCCCTGAGCAAGAGAGAAAGGGAGAAGTACTGATATGACTGTCATTCATGATTACAATTATCACTTAAGTGTGTCAAATGACTTTATCTATGCTAATTGATCTAGCTGTGCTCCATCCCATCCCCAAATGAGTCATTTCATAACTGTTGTGAGCTGTTGTGAGTTTTTAGAATGCTGGAAAAAATCCAATCAACCTAATGAGAATCTGCAGCACACATGCCTAATGTCCCCATGGCCAATGCTAAGCTTCAACTAGAGGGGTAATGCCTCCCAGCACTGCGTAGTGCTGTTCTCTAGAGAAATCCAACGTAAGTTCCAGACCTCACTAATGCTCTTGTGAACTGGAGTCAAATCCTCACACCAATGTTCCAACATCAAGTGTAAAGCCCTCCCGGAGTAGTAGAAGCTGTAACTGCAGAAAAGGGGGAGCAGACTCCTATAGATACCCTAGAAAAAATGCTTGAGCAGATACCTGCAAATTTTTAGGCATATAAAAGACATTGCTAGCAAATCTTAGAGCAACTTCTGCCATGGTACAAAACCCAGCGCAAAGGGCTTCATAAACTTGCCTATAAACCAACATTAAAAAAGATTCAGTGAATTAACCATTTAGCCTTTCAATCAAGATGGTTATCCCTAGACGTCTTACACTAAGAAATCTACACCCAATCTATCCAAAAGACCTTTCATACGCTTACAAAACATCATTCAAGTTATGTGCATCCAAATCTAATTTACATAACGTTCCACTGACCCCAAAGTCAAGCACCCAAATTATTTCTGTAAAAATTTATCTTCATCCACTCAAACCTCATCCAGTTCTTCATTAAGGCGGAGAAGACTTGTGGATGTGGTTTAGGATGCAGTGTGACTTACTTCTGAGCTAAATATATTTCTGAACAAAAAATATTTTAGACAACATCAGGCCTGGTATTCACATTGTAGACTGGTGTTGGGTCAGATTCCTATTTCTTATTGCCACAATTTGGGTGATACTTGACCTCTAGTGTTCATTAGTAATGATAACCTTGTAGCTCCAGCACTAGACAAACATGATTGACTACATCTGGGGTAAGTTCAAAACTATAAATTTGATTTTTCTGCAAACTGTTCCTTTAATAATGCGCTGAAGATGATTTCTGTACAGGTTCTCAATAGGTTGAGTTGTGAAAAGCTTGTCAATTTCTGTGATAAGCTATGAAAGAACATATTTGTGTGTGGACCACGGACAGGTCCGTTGACAACTGGTGTGACTGGATTACAGGGGTGTAATCACAGCTCTCACTCTTCACACTGCAGGTCTCGAGTAAGTTTGACTCTGTCTCGGAAGCAGCCCAGAGAGTGCATGCTTTCCAGTACATCTGGGTCCAGCTCGGTCAGAGAGAGGATTCGCCTCACACACACGCGCCTTGGTGGTGGTTGCTCTGGACACGGTTCGTTGCGGCCAGCCCTGGGATGCACATACACACACGTACACATCACTTTCCACATCTCTCCACCGTTAAAAACAGTGACAAAACAACAAACATACTTCAAAGGTTCTAGCCATGCTGAACACAAGGTTAATCTTGTTTTCTTCTTCTGCACTCACAAAACACAGGGACTTGCACAATGCACATGCAATGCACCCATGCATGCAGCTATGGAAAAATGCAAGCTACACAGCTGCAATGCATCACCATGGATTGACCACTGTGGCTCAGACAGAAATAATCAATACTCACTGATACCAGGCATGCTTCTGGATTTCCTCTAGCTGCAGGGAGAGGATGACAGATGGAGCGATTAGTACAGTCTGTTCGCAAGCAGATGGCGCTGTAACTGAAGGTGCTGTTACTGGCTCAATGCTGACACACAAGAAAACCTAAGATAGTGTGAACCAGTCAGAATCCATTGACTTGGCATGTGGAATTCTGCTCCTAATGCCACTGGGCATAGTTCAGGTTTACTAGCTAAGCTTGTAACTAAGAAACAAGCGACACAGAACTGAGCTGGCCAACCAGACACCAACACATTTTCAGAATAGCTATGGAAGACTGTCTACTGTTTCTAGACAGCTGAACAGAGACTTGAGTAGCATACCTCAAGCAGCTCGAAACTCTTTGAAGCTCCATCTTTGAAGAATTGAAGGTTTTTTGCTTCGGAAGTCTTTATATGGCGTAAACCCAGCACAGTTCTACAGGCTTGATGAAGGCTGACCAAGTTAGTTTATTACTCATAAGTCCTGTGAGGACTGCTTTGATACTTCTAAATTTCTGTAGTGTGCTGAACTTCATTCTAAATCCCAGTGAATTGGGACTAACACACTTTTGTGTCAGCAGTGTTCTCAACAGTAATGTATTTATAATGGAAATACTTTTTAAAAACTTTTTTAAATACGAGTTTAATGCACTATGTAAACACGTTAAATTTCAAAATATGTCCAGTCCATTTAGTTCATATATGGAAATTAAGCAACGAAACAGCCCATTTTGAATTCTATAGTTTTGCAATGTCACAAAAACCAAGACATTTATATGAATCCTACAATTCAGACTACATCATTCACCTCTACCCATTCACACTGAAGTTGTAGGGAGCGTTCGTTTCTGACTGCTTTTAAATTAGGCACACACAGGGCAGTGGACCAGAACCAAGCTCATTTATATATACTAGCATTAAAGACATAGTAATAGAAATAGTGTATCTAATCGTAAGGGATAAAGAGAGATTAGACAATGGTCACATAAAAATCAATTATGGCTGCTTTGGTAGATAAAACCACATGAACGTCATGCATGGCCCTTCAATTACTTCTCACTTACAGCAAATTGAAAAAGAAGAAGAAATTCGTACGATTCTAGACATTAAATCCATCCCACATCTGTGTTCATAAGTAGAAGAGAGGTATTCGGATGATTTGGTTTTGATTTTAAAAAAGCTGATGTTGTGAGTACTGGGTTTGCTTTACATTTTTGCAATGTTTTTTCATTGTTTGACAGAAAAATTAATACAGAATGCAAATCTAATGTAAATGTGACTTATTATCAATCTATGTATGAATCTATGTACTTAATTCTGTCGACCTATGTGACAAGTGTCATCAGAAGCCACTGCAGGCCAAAGCACCAGCTTCCTACAACATTATGTTAAACTAGCTTCTTCAGCAGAATCTAGTTGTGTCAAGATGTCACCAGGTACATGTACTCCCTGCGCCCTTACCGTGAGCCTTTTTTCAGGGTCAACCTCGATCATTCCGCGCAGCAGAGCCTGGCAGTCCGGCGGAATAAAGTGAGGCATGTGGAACACCCCGCTCTTCACCTTCTCCAGCAGCTGCCGCAGGTTGTCATGGTCGAACGGGAGAGCGCCCTGCATGGAGGGGAACATACAGGGGTCAAAAAGAAGAAGATACAAGAACATGGATGGAAGCAGTCAGGGGGTCCAGGCTTTCATTCCTCACTCCTATAACTTCATAATAATGGTCAGTTTGCTTTGTAATTACTCAGTTCTAAGCCTTAGCATGTAATAAATCTGTGAATTGTAGAATGCGCAATACATGAACTGACGCATAACGTATAAGCAACAGGGGTGTCTAATACTGGGAATGCCAGAGGGAGAGAGAGAGACAGAGACAGAGACAGTGAGTGTTATACAGATGCTGTAAAGGACAGAGAGAACATCCCCACCACAAGTAGTGCGAAGAGAATCACACCACAGCTCCACACGTCGGCTCTCCGCCCATCATACTTCTCTCCCTGTAACACATCCACAAGAAAACGTTGGGATTATGCCTTCACTGGATCAATATTGCTCATTCTGTGCTGCTGCAGAACTGGGTTTGACTGTGTTTGTAATAAGGGAGATGAGGTCAATAAATATGAACTGAATTCTGTAGGAACTTACCCTGATCACTTCTGGACAAGCATAGTGTGGGGACCTCAGAAAGACAGAGAAGAGATTGAAATTTTAAATGACGGAGTACAAATCCCATTTGGAGAAAATTACCACAACCGCAAATTTGCAGGAAACTGTCCAAAGCAAGGCTACAGACAGTTAAAGGCTACAAACAGTTAAAGAGGCCTTTATCATGTACAACCCTTTTTTTTTTTTTTAAATATATATATATACTATGTAAACACTGGTCACTCCTCAGGCCATACAACCCAAATATGTACACTAAACTGTAAAAACATCTATAAGTCAACATAGTTTTGATGTCACATCCAGGAAAAAATTCACATGCGACAATTTAGGCGCACCTATTCACACTGACGTGAGAAAAGGTGTGTCACTGCAATACTGAAGTGAAAGGTGTGGAGAAAAACCTTACAAATATACCAGATATATACTCATTCAGAGGATCTACATATCAGAATGAGTGGCCGAAGTTCATTTTTTAAGGTTTATCGTAACCTTTATATCAGAGTTTGCCACAAACAAGCACAGATAACCCAATATGCAAGCAGTGCAAAACAAGCCCGTTTAGCTGTCCAGCAGAGTCATTTTAGTCATGTTGGTTTTATTTGGGGTAACCCCGCTACTATAAAGGCAACAAAAGAAAGACACACACCATGTCATTAGGATACAGTCAACTCACGATCCAGTTCAACAGACAATTCAGGGCTCATGGTTTGATTCACTCACAATATATTTAACAAATTAAGACTGAAACCAAGTCAATATTCTCGCTATATTTAGTTCTGGCACAATTTACTAATGAGACTAGAGCTGGAAGCAGGCGGTAGGGGGTGGAGGGGGTGATGTATGACATGTGCAGGACCGGGTTGTTGATTGGCGCTGGCTGAACACTAAACAATGCAGTAACGTCAAATATCATAAATAACAGAATGCTTGTGCTCCACAATGCATTGTCACATGTTCACAATCTATCCTGTTACATTTTGGCATCGCAATGTCACAATATTTCAATGCATTGTTACACCCCTGAACATACTATTAACTTTTGCCTACCTAAACATTGCTACCTTTACATTCAAAACCTTCAAGAGTTCCTAAGGGTCTAATAACTGCTTAATGGAACCCAGCCAGAATTTTGCGACAATCAGTCTTCTCAACAAGAAGAGAACACAGTACACACATACAAACACACACATTGTACTCACCCACAGCTTGTCTCTAGCAGACTGTCCCCCACCTGTAGTGAGGCCATGCCAAAGTCAGCGATTCTGATATTATTCTTTTCATCCAGCAGGAGGTTCTCTGGCTTCAGATCTCTGTGACTGCAGGGGCATCACACAGCACCACAAAGCCACGGTTTACCAACCACAGGCAGACAACAGTCACCAAAACACAGCAATGACCGTGAAGATCAGATTGCAAACACCCGCTGCCCGGCCCTGCCGAACACTGCAGTGCAATTTCAGGCAAGAACGAGCAAAAACAAATCAGCTAACACAGATAAACCGCAATACAATTAAGTACTTCACACTGAAACAGCTGACGATTGGGAGATTAAAGCTTTATCTAAAGAGACAAAAGCCAAAGCCTTTATCAATGATGTCTACTCCCCACTAGCCTCTTTTTACTGTGTCATTTTAGCCCATGTAACGAACCACACATATCTGCATGCGTTACCAGATGGAGTGATTGTGACAGAAGTCCAGAGCCGATATGATTTGTCTGAAGAACTTTCTGGCCTCTTTGGGCGTCAGTCTCCCTTTTTTCACCAGATAGTCGAAAAGTTCCCCTCCGGATACGTGCTCCAACACCAAATATCTGCAAGAGAGAAACCATGCATATGGAGCACAATACATGGAGGCGAGGAGAAATGCGTGGAGAAGTTTGTAGGGATTAGTGGGGGAAAAGCCCAGAACTCACAGGTACTTGTTATTCTCGTAAACGTCATGCAGTTTCAAGACATGTGGATGCTCGATTAGTTTTAAGATTGCAATCTCTCTCTCCACCTGGAAAAGGAGAGAGAGAGAAAAAAAAGTGAGAGAGAGACCATAATCGCAAGCGGCAACCAAAAAAAAAGAAAAAGAAAAGAAAAGTTCATGTAGGGCAACCCTCATGAATTGCTCTCATATTAGAACAAGAATCTGGACTTAAGATCGGTCTTATGAGTTATAAGAAATCCCTCCATCTTGCTGGTACACAGCCCATCTGTTTATGTTAGCCATCCACAAGCCCTTCGTCAGTGGTCATTTTCTGCCCACAGAGCTGCTCGCTGGACATTTTTGGGTGGCGGACCACTCTCAACATAGCAGTGACGCGGACAGGGTGTAAAAACCCCCGCTGTGCCTGATACACTCACACCAACACCACACACACTCACTGCACTCCCACGTCAGTGTCCGAGAAAGGTCCACACTGGGCAACGACAGTCTTGTGGTCAGAAACTGATCAGAAACTGGGGTAGAGGCTGGGCTGGTAAACTGTGCAGTGACAGATGGGCCACTGTCTGTGACTGTACACCTGTATAGTGGAGCTGTGACTAAAGTGGCCAATGAGTGAAACTTTCCAATGAGGGGAGGTCCAATAAAGTGGCCAATAAGTAGAGGTACAAAACAGGGGTTGTTAGTAAACTGGCCAGTGAGTGGAAGTATAAGCGTACATTTGTCATACATGAACACATCACAGCACACAGTGTGAACAGCACAAAACTGTTGTCTGCATCTAACGCATTCACCAAGTGAAAAAGCAGGCCGGAGTGTGGTTTGTGGGGATGGTACCTTGCTCAAGGGTACCTCTGTGATGCCACAAGCAGTCCTGGGATTCAAACACATGGCCTTCTCATCACAGGGGCAGATCCCTAATCACTAGGCCACCAGATGCCCCACATAAAATAGGGGTTTCCAATAAAGTGACCAGTGAGTGGAGGCACAAGATAGTGAGGAAACTTCCCGGGGGGGGGGATGAATGTTGGATGAATGTTACTACAAGCCTTTAAAATCAAATCAGAATTTAATGTATTTGATCAGTGTACCTCCGGCATTTAAAAAAAAAAAACCTGAAACCTGGAGTTTGGTCTTACCTTCATCAGCACTGACTCTGAGAGCTTTTCTCGATTCACTATTTTGATGGCCACTTTCTGTCCAGTGATGCAGTGAACACCGAGCTTCACCAAACCTGGCACAGCATGATGCACACATTCAGAGACAATTTTATGAGCAAAATCCAAACATGTTTTTGAAGGTGTCAGGGGGCCTCCCTACCTGTCTGCCCTTTCCCCAACGTCTTCTCCAGCCGGTAGGGCCCGACGTACTGAGCGGTCTGGGTGACGGACAGCTCCTTCGACATGACGGAGGCCCGGGCTGCTCGTTACAGTGAGGAAAGCGTTTGGTTGTGGTCTTAACTTTATCTCAGAACATCTTCTTGGGGGCTAAAACGGAGCATGAATGTTTTCTTCAGGCATGTCGGCGTGGCCTGGCCTGCATCTTGAGGCTACTTGTCCTGGAGCCCACCATGAAATCATGCCATGTCTGCTCTAAATGAACTTCAGTGGTTCGTGAGGGACAGGTTAGCTCCTTTTCATGGCTTTTTTCTTTCTCCTCTATACTATATAAGCTCTGAACAAGACTGACGGGATGCTAGGCTACCACAAAAGCTATTACAGTTTCTAGATTTCTCCATCAGTGTTTTGGAGCTCGCGCGACCCTCTCTCCCCGCCTCGAGACCGTCTCTGGCCGTTGTAACGGTCTAGGATGTTTAAAAAAAAATGGAAAACCGTTAAATTTTAAGTAAGATATGCTTTCAAGGCCTGTCTCTCACAGGTGAGGCAGCCAGCATGTTAGGTTTTTTGATTTTTTTTTTTTTTTTTACCGAACTAAGCCATCCTCCGACCACTTTAAGGCCCAGAAAGTTTCGGTGGTAAAGCAGAAGTGTTCGGTGGCCTCTCCCCGGCTCATGGCACTGTCTTCACCCGGGAGAACGGCTCTGTTTTCAGGCTAAACAAGCGGAGCCCCCCCGCTCTCCTTCCCTCCCTAAGCATCCCTCTCTCTCTCTCTCTCTCTCTCCTCCGTGTCCTCCTCCTCCTCCACCTTCTCCTCTTGACTCACCGCTTTCGGCACGCAAACAGCCTCAAATCGCACTTCGGAGCCGGTTCGGAGGCTCCCATCCGGACCCAAACAGTTTCCTCCCCCCAAAAATCCCTCTTTCCACCCCTTCGTGTCAAACGTCCCTAACAGTCTCCTCTTCCCTCCTTCGCCTCCTGCGTTATTTTTTTTACCCGCCCGTTTTCGGACAAGGCCTGCCTTCAAAGCGCAACGATTGGGCAATCCTGCCCTACTCCCTCGTTCTGAATGGCCACTGATCTCGCGGGCAGCGCTTGAGTGGGAACAATTAGCCAATCTGAGCACAGAAGGCGGGACTCTTCGGCTAAATCGTATGCAGGGGGCGGGGGTTTCCCCGAATACAGGTAGGGAAAAAAATAACCCCAGCTTCCAAGCAGCAGCATCCGGGTCCCTCTGCCTCTCGGGCCCCTCCCTTCCCGGCTGGCTCTGCGTACTCCCCCGCAGCATCCCTCTGTTTCGGGCTTTAGCTCCATAATCCTCTTCTTTTTCAGAGTTTTCCCTGTTTTTTATTATTCCGTCTATTCATGTGAGTTGTTCTTTTCATGTCACACCCCGCCCTTGTCCAGAGACTTAAAGATAATCCTGGTGTTCGCGTTCCAAGCCTCCCTCTTAGTCTCTCCATTCAGGGGTTGAAAGGCCTGCTGCAAAGACATCAACCCCCAACTAATCGATTCGTTATTTAAAGGACCTATATCAGTCTCCTTTTTAAAAAAATAATGATAAATATAACAAACACTGTAAAAGTGGTGAAAAATGTATTGTTTATCTCAAGTCAAGCTAAGTAGGTTTTATAGTCATTTCAACTATATACACAGTACACAGTGAAACAAAATAACATGCCTCCAGGACCATGGTGCAACACAAGAACAGAAACAGAACACAACACCACAAGTGCAGACAGGACGAAAGAGAGAGAAAAACACAATAGCAACAATACAACTGGACAAGACAACAAGACAACAAACATTTAGTGCATTCGACAATAGTTACAGTCTGGATGAATACAGGTACTGTATTCTAGCAGCAGACAGTTGTGTGCAAAAATGCAGAACAGAAGTTACATGTTATGTCCTTGTCAGTCCATTTGCAGTGGCAGAAATAGCCTGTTTGGAATTTGTTGCTTTTGTGATGTCACAAAAACCAACATATTTACATACATCCACATATTGAGTCTACAGTGGTCTAGCAGTTACACGAAGGCTTGAAAGAGTTTTTTAACCTGGACCACGGTCTAGACACAAAACAGGCCAGCCAATCAGAACTGAGCTCATTGGCATATATTAACCTTAAAGGCAGAGGAACAAAAACAGCCTGTTTAAATCTAATGGATAAAGAAAGGAAACATAAAATAAAGTACTGTTGAGGGGAGAAACATAGGCTGTACCGCCCTTTAAGTGGAATGGATGGTTACATTATTCTCATAGCGTGCGACTGGTGGTCCGGTGGTTAGGAAGTTCCCCCTGCGATCAGAAGGTCGTGGGTTTGAATCCAAGGACTGCCAGTGGCACCACTGCAAGGTACTGTCCCCACACACTGCTCCCCAGGTGCTGTATCGCTGGCTGCCCGCTGCTTCACTTGCGTGAATGGGTTAAATACAGAGAAAGAATTTCACACTGTTCACACTGTGTGCTGTGCTGTGGTGTGTTCATGCATGACTTTAAGGGGCCGCTTTGCTTATATACACCAATCAGCCATGACATGTGTAGGTTCCCCTCATGCTGCCAAAACAGCTCAGACCTGCTGTGGTATCTGCATAAGATGTTTGCTGCAAATCCTTTAAGTTCTGTAAATTGCGAGGTGGGTCCTCCATGGATCAGACTAGTGTAAGAGATGCTCGATCGGATTGAGATCTGGAGAATTTGGAAGCCAAGTCAACACCATCAACTCATTGTGATGTTCCTCAAACGATTCTTGCACAATGTCTGAAAGAGGCCAGTGTCATTTGGGAACACCATCTCCAGGAAGGGGTGAACTTGGTCTGCAACAGTGTTTAGGTGGTATGTGTTAAAGTAACACCACATAAATGTAGGACTCAAGGTTTCCCAGCAGATCATTGCCCAGAGCATCACACTTCCCCTACTGTCCCACCTTCTTCCCATAGTGCATCCTGGAGCCATCTCTTCTCCAGGTAAGACATGTGGAACATGCACCAGGCACATGCACCTCCCCACATGATGCAAAAGAAAATGTGATTCATCAGACCAGGCCACCTTCTCCCATTGCTCCATGGTCCAGTTTTGATGCCCACATACCCAATGGGTAGTAACTTTTGGGTGGACGGGGTCAGCATGGGCACTCTGACCGGTCTGCAGCTACGCATCCCCATACACATCAAAATTTGATGCACTGCTTTCTAACACCTTTCTATCATAGCCAGCATGAACATTTTCATCAGTTTGTGCAGCAGCAGCTGTTTCTGTGTTTAATTTGACCATAAATCAGGTTTTATTGGCAAAACACTCATAGACTCATTAGAAGTAATTTTTGAATTGATTTTCTTGTGATAAACAGTTTCAGAAAGTTTTCTCAAGTATCCTCAAGATAAGTCGAGGCAGAGAACTTACTTCTCAAAGACTTTAATGGCCCGTAGAACTCAGTTTGGGTACAAAATAATGAACTATTCTTTTCAGATTAACCACCGTAATTACAAAGGAATCTGATCAGAAATCAGTCCTGGTGTTGTCTGAAACAGCTGCCTGTAGTTATGATGTTTAGTTCATTTTTGACAGCTTACAGTAGGTCATACTGCATCCAAAAGCACATCCACAAGTCTGCTCCACCTTAATGAAGAGCTGGATTCAGGTCTAGGGAAGTTTTGGGGGATGTATTTATAGAAAAGATTTTTGTGATTATTGACCTCTAGTGTTACTATTGTTAGCCTTATAGCTCCACTTAAATGTACCCATGAACAACGGAAGAAAAAGCTCTCAAAAGTGTGATCAACATCAAGCTTTATTCAAGAAAAAATCCACCTTAGCAATTATGCTGACTTTGTTTAAAAAAGCTGAATTGCACACTGTTTTTCTTATGTAAAGAAATGCTTGATCTGACACACTGAATCTAAATACAGAGACTCATACAGTCACAAACAATATGGACACCATCAGTGATGCCAAGACATCTCCATTTGGAAAAGAGGAAAATCTGGACTTTGCAGCACCAACACCACCTCCCCAGTCGTTAAAATGGTTCAGTCCAGCGTACAACACTGTAGGGACCCAAAGAGGGAAGACCTGTGTGACATAACAGAGGAGAAGAAATTACGACTTGGGCTGACTGATCCACCACAAGCTCCTTTTCCTCCAATCCACTAACCACAAGCACAGCAACCATTTAACTGAATTAACAACACCCGAACAGAGCAAAAGACTGCGTCAGAATTAAAGGGGAAATCCAACAATTTTTCAAAATCCCCCCATAATTCAGTGTTTGTAAACAGATACATTAAGAGTGGGTTTGGTGTTGAGTGGTTCATTGTAGAGACTCTGATTTCTTTACATGATGAATAGAACCACACATCTCCAACACAAATGTAGCCATTTAATTTACTATCAACCCCCAGTGAACCTATGCATGTCTTCTGTTTATATGGGAGGGTGGTACTTGAAGGGCTGAAGAGCTTCAATGAAAAATAGCTCATGCTAAAGAAAACATAACACATTGCTACTGGAAAAGGAAAAGCGCTATCATGTCATGTCTATTTACATTTGAAACAGAGAAGCTTCCCTCTCACGAGGCTGCCGCAGCGTTCTTCACACAGGCCTCGAAAGCTTCCATCAGCTCCTTGCAGCCTTCTGCCCCCTTCCCCTGGACACTGCAGGACAGAACATAAGACAGCCCCTTACAGACTTTAGCAAAGGCTATTGCTTCAATCAATCAATGAACAAAAGTGAGAATTTTGTCAAAACATCACGAAACCTCATATTTTAACAATACATGACAAATCACAATATTTAGCCCAACAAAAAAGTAAAAAAAAATTTTGCAGTTAGTATATAGTTGTAGGTCATACAGTGCTATAGGAGTACTGACCTCACCCACCATAGACTAAGAAAAGCTTATTGTGATGTAATTTATCATATTAATGATGATATGTCTTCATATAGCCCAATACCAGCTTTTCTAAACACAACATGATAAAAAAGGAGATTCCCACCATTTTCATTCAGAGTGGGTTTGGTGTGAAATGCTCCTAAGACTCACTGAGTCTGAGTTGTTCACAGTGATGGTGAATGGAACCAGACGTCTGCCTCTAAAAGCTCCCTCACAGAAAGTTATTCCATGAAACGATTATGAATGCACTGCCTGATGCCTGAGACATTGTTTTACCAGAGTTTTGAGAAGCTTTCAGCCTGAAACTAAACCCATTCATGGTGGAGGGGTTCATCCAGGGCAAAACAGTCCCTGAAAAAAACTGATTTTGTTCAGATTTTGGCAGATCATTGTATCTCACATTGCAAAGGTCACACTGTTTGTACCTTGCATGGCCTCTCTGTGAAGCTGTATATGTGACTTTTGAAAAATATCAAGAAATTTAGAAAAAAAAATATTTATCATACATGATGCTTTTATATACGTGATGCTTTTTTATATATTTTACAACAGCTATCAGTCTCAGATATTGAAACAGAGAGTCGTGTAACGTGACCCCAGGGACACGCATCCTGCCCCCTTTCCCATGTCCTGCGTGCGCGGGTTATTTCAGGGTGACTATATTTAAGTTGCAGATATACATTACCTAGAGTTCCTGCTAAATTTGGCGCCGGGCGAAGACGGCATGCCCTTTCGGATGTCGTTTCCTCTGGGCCGACATTTCCACTGATAATCACTAGTGCAGGGTCCAAAGGGTCAGAAAATCCACAGCCCAAACCCAAGCCAAACAAGCATCACAGCAATCACAGCCTGGTTGACTATTTTGTTTTGTTTTGAGGGGAATTATTTTTCTGATTTCACAAAAGATGGTCTTGGGAACAATTTTGAGACACTTTAAAGCTTTAACATGATTGCTGTATTTCCTTAAATGACTGCGGATGGCTACTGCCTGATGAAAGGACCTTAAAGCAGTTTTTTCCAGAATTTCTCAATCTAATCTGCAGTTGCTTCAGCTTCAGGGCCTCTATTATAGCCTGCCCTCACATGGGACACCTGCAGCTTGTCCTGCAAAAGAGGCATGATCATGGCTCCTCCGTGTTAGTGCAGTTAGTAAACTGACTAACTTGCTAACTGCTTGTTAAACAGCTACAAAAAGTGAACATAATATTATTTATAGAGATAATTATGTACTCATGAGAGGACAGTGATCTGTAGTAAACAATATAGATAACTGTGACCTGTGGTTAGCCGAGGAGCTCATAGCATAGGCTAATGGAACCAGACATCTGCCTCTAAAAGCTCCCTCACAGAAAGTTATTAAAGGAAATGGTATCAAAACGGTGAATAATGCCTCAGACAATTTTAGGATAGTTCTGATAAGGTTTTGACTGGCAGCTGAGTGGCATATGTGCAGCTGTGGTTAGCCAAGGTATGTGCATTGGCTAATGGAACTGGCCGTCTGCCTTTAAAAGCTCCCTCACAAGCTCAACTCATGTTCCATATACAGTAAAAACATAACAGTGAACATAATTATACTGGATAAATATATAGTTAGTGGGAGTGAAATGTAAAAAGAGTCATGTTTTGCTAATATTAGCATTCCTTCACTTGGATCACTTAAGTCTGCTACAGAGCTGCCCCCTTCAGAGGTCAAATCCTACGTTCCAGTCACCTTGGAAGTGGGAAGTTGGAACTGGGAATGACGTCACACCCAAAGTGACCATGTTCCAGTGCAACATTTTGAAAAGCCAGGTTGGCCATTTTTAGCCATTGTTAGCCACAGTTACCAATACTAGTTAATAACACATTACGCAGTATTTCGGACTCACAAATACCATAGAAACGTGGCCACAGATAGAAGCTGGACAGCACTATGTGGGAGACTGCTTTAATGAGACACTAATAAAAAAATGTGCTAACAAACAGTGTTTACTGCAGCTTTCACTAGTGCTGATGAATGGAGTGGCCATCTTGGATTCTGAGGTCAGGATTGGTAAAGTTCCTCAACTTTCCAAGTCGGAAAGAGTGAAGTTCAGAAATTCCAGCTTCCCAGTCGAAACAGAACCCACCAAGAGCTGGAAGCGGGGAACCTCATGCATGTCATAATCTTCATGGACACTCACAGCATGACACTAGAGTGGCGACAACTCGTCTGACTGGGTCACAATCTGTAAACCTCAGCATGTTGTAAATATCTGTGCATGTTACTGAGAATACAGTTCAAATTGTATTTTGAATTATAGATTGAGTACTTTTTAGTTTAGGCTGTACATTCCTTTGACCTTGGCCTAGACAAAGGGCATCAAAATTGTAGAAGTGAACATTCTGGCACATAAAGGTACATGTTAGAGTATATATTATACACACACATGTAAGCATATACTACAGTAACTGCATATTTACTCTAGTATATGTACATATACGTATGTGCATATATATATATATATATATATATATATATGTCGCTCTATATATATGTATATATACACACACATATATACATACACTGGAGTAAATATGTCACTAATGTGTTAACCCTGCAGCAGAACATGCTTAAACACAGCAACGCAAGACAAATTTTCCACCCTCATCATCAGACTGTACACCTTCCTCTAGCATGTCCTCACTTATGCCTAATGCCCTTCACTGGGTTATTCTAACACACAAACCCAGTTAATATTCAACTCATGTAATCTCACACTCAGACTAATACCTCACGAAGCAGAGGCTTTGCACAGCAGTATGGGCTAAGACAACACACATCTACTACAGAAATACGTGTCAGAGTGAGGAACACAATGATTGCAATGTCATGAATGTTCTGCAGTAACAGCTGGTTGTTAACAGCTGGTTGTTAGCATAGAAATCATTAAATGTGAGTTAGTAAGATATCATTAATAGTAAAAAAGCGCTAAGTAGGTGAATTTAGTGAACATTTAAAAGTAGCAGACAACAGAAATTAATAAGAATTTAAAAGCAGTTGTAACTGAATGTAATAAACATTTAAATCAGTTGAATATAACAAGCCTTTAAAAGCAGAATTCCTTCAATTTACTGACATTTCCAGAGAAGTAGGTTACTGAATATAAAGCATTTAAAAGCTGTGGGTAATTGAATTTAATGAGCATTTAAAGGCAGGGATAATTGAAATCAAACAAAATGTTTAATTAGTCATTATTTGAATTTGATAAAACTGTTAAAAGCTATTTGAATTTAATGAGCATTTAAAAGTATAAATTAATTATATTTTATAGTAGCAAGTAAATTAAAAGATCATGGTTTGCATAGAATTAGACCTCACCACTTGTCCACTTCCTCTTTGAGCACCTGGCACTGGGCAGGAACATCTGTTGACTCTGGCATGATGAGTGTGTTTGTGTGTGTGTGTGTATGTGTGTGTGCGCGTGTGAGAGTGTGTGTATAAGAAGGCGCTGTGAGAAAAGTCCTTCAAGAAAAAAAACATTACACAAATATATAGTGGGGAGAGTCAATGGAGTGGGAGGGGAAAAGGAGGGGAGAGAGAGAGAGAGAGAGAGGGAGAAAGGGAGAGCGACAGAGGCAGAAAGAGAGAGTGTGTAAATGCAGAGAGCAGGTGGCAAATTGCAACTCTATGGGGTCCCAAGCACCGCAGCCTTAGCTGCAGAGGCTGTGTGAGGAGATCAAGTTTGTCAGCTGGATGAATGAGTCAGTAACAGGGTGTCAAGTGCCATATGCAAAGAGAGCTGGCTGTGCAAAACACGTAAAGACTGCCCGGTGTGTGTGCACGAAGTGTGTGAGCTGGAAGAAATGCGTCGGGACAGTCACTGTAACACGTCTGCCCTGCTGCCCCCACACAGTGACAGACGCGGGGTGTATGATGCACCGGGGATTTCACAGAGGACGACACACAGGCCTAACATATCCTGACATAAACTTTATGAGCTGTCAGATTCAGACTGCCCACCCATGTTTATGCTGAGTGAAACCCAGACTCCTGGCTTAAGAGATGATGAGACTCCTAGAGTCTCCTTTTAGTGTGCTTGGCTGTACGGGTTTGGCCTGTTTGAGGCAGATTTTCACCTGCCAGGAAAGTCTAAAAGGAATGTGCTCCTTCCCTTTTAAGTACAAACAGATCTAACATCCACCTGATACCTGATATGCACTGGCCAATTTATTAGAAACCCCTCCACTGCTGGTGTACAATTAAAGATTGAAGACAGCCTGTTGATGAAGTTTGGGGGCAGCAACAGGTGGGCTTTGGTTTATAACTGTACATCTATACACTATAGTGGAGCTCTAAGGTGGACGTTTCTAATAAAGTGGCCAGTGAGCGGACGCACAAGGTAGGTGTTTCTAATAAAGTAGGATTTCCAAAGTGGAATTACTCATATTTACGCAAATACAATTCTATTCTAGAAAGAAAGAAAGAAGGAAATACAGAAAGAAAGAAAGAAAGACATTAAATAACATTCATTTGGCAGACGCTTTTATCCAAAGCGACTTACAAAATGAGGAAACACTCAAGTTTCAGGACAGTGTGAGAACCAGAGGAGAGTTCTAAGTGCTAAATCTTCATGTAAGAGTAATGCAAGATGTGCATTACAAGAGGAGAAGCTCTGGACAGATGAGTCTTCAAGAAGTTTTTGAAGATAGAGAGGGATTCTGCTGCTCTTGAAATGAAAAAAGAAAGAAATAAAGAAATTCAGAAAAAAATCAGAAATAAAGAAAGAAAGAAGGAGAGAATAAAAGAAAATCACTCGAAACAAAACAATAACATCAGTAAACAAACAGTGGGTCCTCTCTGTGTTCTCTCTCTCGCCCCCCCGTGGTCAGTCTGGTGTAGTGGTGTAATGGTGAAATGTCCGCAGCGCCCTCCCTCGGCTGGGGCGCGCGCTGCGTCTGCTCGAGTCAGATCTGAGGGGAGACGGACGAGCCGCCATCTTCCGTGCGCTTCTCCCTCCACACGATGAGAAATTCAGGCCGAAACGGGCGGTCTGCGGCCCCGCGGTCTCGGTAATACAGCCGCACGGGGACGGGACTCGAACCTGAGACCAAAGCAGAGATCGGTGTCATATTGGAAACGTGCATTTTGGTGTCTTTATTCCACCGAGAGGCGGGAGCACGGTGTGAGAGGGGTTTTTTTCTGCCCTTTTTCGTGATTACGGACCGAAACCGAGCGGATTGCGGGGCGAGCCAGGGGTCTGTACGCAGCAGAGGCCATGGGAAGGCTCGAAGAGATTATTTATGTCGTGTAGATCCACATTTGTGGCGTTTTTCATCTTTAAAACGAGTAAATTTAAGCGCCGTTGCTGAAATTCTCCCGGACAGCGCGCGGCCGTCACGTGGTAAGGTTCCTCCTTTCCTTTGTGTGTGCAGAGCTAGGCTAACGTTACATAAACCACCAAAAAAGAGCCACAGAATGCACTTTTTTAACACTTTAACTCGTTATACCCCTTCTCGGACGATACCTAGACAGCTCTCCTATCATTAAAGTCCAGACGTGTACAGTTATGACTTATTTTTTTGCCTTCAAATGTCACTTAAATCCGTTTTTTGCGTGTAGATTATAATCTAGGTAGCCAACTTTAGCATTTGAATACATTACTACTACTGCATTGGTTTTAACTAGCTAGTTAATTTTAATAATTCGAGTTTTAGGACGAAATAAGTGCTTATTTGCTCTTATTAACCTAATGTGGGTGTTTGTTTACACCAAGGTTCTCTAGTGAATCTTTAAAGGCAAGCTGTAGACGAATAATAGGATTTTATAATTAATTTTACACCAAAGCGAACTTCTTGCAAGCCTCTTGCTTTCAATTTATTAGTTCCATTCAAAAAGAAGGTAGCCTCTTGTGTAAATTTTTCCCTTCCACCTTAAATAGGAAGGCAGTTACAGCATGGCGCCTGTACAAGGCGCCAGAATGTACACAATATGGACAAAAGTATTGGGACGCCTGACAATTACACCAACGGGGACTTTAATGACATTCTATTCAAATACATAGACTTTAATATGGAGAGCCCCCCCCCCAATATAACAGCTATAACAGCTTCTACTCTTCTTGGAAGGCTTTCCACAAGATTTTGGAGTTTCTGTGGAATTTGTGCTCATTCATTCTGTAGAGCATTTATGAGGTCAGGCACTGATGTTGCTTTATGGAGCTGGCTTTGTGCACTGGGGCACAGTCATGCTGGAATAGAAAAGGTTCTTCCCCAAACTGAGTCCACAAAGTTGGAAGCAT